>CM024576.1:8573545-9773545 GCA_014182395.1 Eucalyptus sp. ANBG9806169 | reverse complement strand
ATATCATTGTCAATCTAAAGAGTTTGAAAGTGTTGAAAATTGGCGGCAGTTGCATGCAAAAGTTACCTGATGCCATTGGGATGATGGAAAAACTTGAGGAAATTTATGGAGAGGATTGCGGGATGTGAGAAGTGATTCCTAGTAATATTGTGAGACTGCCATTCTTGCGGATTTTGAAATTAGTTGGAACTTGTGATATGAATGTTTCAAAGCTTCCACAGAGTTGGGTAAGTATATCTATTCTCACATGTTTGAGAAAAAGAGTCGGATATCTCCAATTTATGGATTCTAAAAAATCTGAAATTATGTTTTTCCATAACATTGTAGATGTTATCATTGAGAAAATTAGTGTTGAATATATTCTATCTTGTATTATTCGATGTTAGAGTAATTTAAGAATAGATGGATTGTCTTTTATTTGTTGTTGGGGACAACTTTGAAATAAGTGTGGCGAAGAGTGGTTTTGGCTTAAGTTAGAGAAGCATATATAAAGTGTTTATAAAGTTATTGTGGTGCAATGCTTGATGGGTCGATATATTTACTTTAACTCCTACAAAACTAACATAAATTAAATTTGTTTGATATACATAATCATTTGACAGGTGGCTACAAAATCGAAGGTCATTGATCTGTCGTACTGCAGAATGTTGAAAGAAATGCTTGATCTGTCGGCATTTTTATCCTTAGAAAAATTAATTCTAAAGGGGTGTGTAATGCTTAGAAAAGTTTCTGACTCGATCGGAATTCTGAAATACTTAGTTGAGTTGGATGTCTCATTCTCAAGCATTGTGGAGTTGCCAAATAGCATTGTCAATCTAAAGAGTTTGAAAGTGTTGAAGATTGGCGGCAGTTGCATGCAAAAGCTACCTGATGCCATTGGGATGATGGAAAAACTTGAGGAAATTTATTGTGAGGATTGCAGGATGCTAGAAGTGATTCTTAGTGATATTGTGAGACTACCATTCTTGCGGATTTTGAAATTAACAGGAACTTGTGTGGAGAATGTACCAAATCTTCCACAGAGTTGGGTAAGTATATCTATCCTCACTTGTTTAAGAAAAAAATTCGGATATCTCTAATTTATTGAGTCCAAAAAATCTGAAAATAGATTTTCCCATAACATTCTAGATGTTATCATTTAGAAAAGTAGTGTTGGATATATTTTGTCTTCTATTATTCGATGTGAGAGTAATTTAAGAATAAATGGATTTTCTTTTATTTGTTGTTGGGGACAACTTTGAAATAAATGTGACGAAGAGTGGTTTTGGCTTAAGTTAGAGAAGCATATATAAAGTATTTATAAAGTTATTATGGTGGAATGTTTGCTGGGTCGATATATTTACTTTAACTTCTACAAAACTAACATAAATTAAACTTGTTTGATATATATATATATATATATATATATATATATATATATATATATATATATATAATCATTTGATATGTGGCTAGAAAATCGAAGGTCATTGATCTGTCGTACTGCAGAATGTTGAAATAAATTCCTGATCTCTCTCCATTTTTATCCTCAAAAAAATTAATTCTAAAGGGGTGTGCAATGCTTACGAAAGTTTCCGACTCGATCGGAATGCTGAAATACTTAATTGAGTTGGATGTCTCATTCACAAGTATTGTGGAGTTGCCAAATAGCATTGTCAATCTAAAGAGTTTGAAAGTGTTGAAGATTGGCGGCAGTTGCATACAAAAGTTACCTGATGCCATTGGGATGATGGAAAAACTTGAGGAAATTTATGGAGAGGATTGCGGGATGCTAGAAGTGATTCCTAGTGATATGGTGAGACTACCATTCTTGCGGATTTTGAAATTAACAGGAAGTTGTGATATGAATGTTCCAAAGCTTCGACAGAGTTGGGTAAGTATATCTATCCTCACATGTTTGAGAAAAAGATTCGGATATCTCCAATTTATGAATTCTAAAAAATCTGAAGTTATGTTTTCCCATAACATTGTAGATGTTATCATTTATAAAGTTAGTGTTGAATATATTCTGTGTTGTATTAGTCGATTTGAGAGTAATTTAAGAATAAATGGATTTTCCTTTATTTGTTGTTGGGGATAACTTTGAAATAAGTGTGACGAATAGTAGTTTTGGCTTAAGTTAGAGATGCATAGATAGAGTATTTATAAGGTTATTATGGTGGAATGCTTGCTGGGTGAATATATTTACTTATCTCTTGCAAAACTTACATAAATTAAACTTGTTTGATATAAATAATCATTTGACAGGTGGCTACAGGATCGACGGTCATCGATCTATCGTACTGTAGAATGTTGAAAGAAATTCCTGAGCTCTTCACATTTTTATCTTTAGAAATATTAATTCTAAAAGGGTGTGCAATGCTTACGAAACTTCCTGACTCGATCGGAATGCCGAAATTCTTAGTTGAGTTGGATGTCTCATTCACAAGCATTGTGGAGTTACCAAATAGTATTGTCAATCTAAAGAGTTTGAAAATGTTGAAGATTAGCGGCAGTTGCATGCAAAAGTTACCTGATGCCATTGGGATGATGGAAAAACTTGAGGAAATTTATGAAGAGGATTGCCGAATGTTGAAAGTGATTCCTAGTAATATTGTGAGACTACCATTCTTGCGGATTTTGAAATTAACAGGAAGTTGTGATATTAATGTACCAAAGCTTCCACAGAGTTGGGTAGGTATATCTATCCTCACATGTTTGAGAAAAAGATTTGGAGATCTCCAATTTATCTAGTCTAAAAAATGTGAGATTATGTTTTCGCATAACATTCTAGATGTTATCAGTTATACAAGTAGTGTTAATTTTATTCTTTCTTTTATCATTTCATGTGGGAGTAATTTAAGAAAGCATCGATTTTCTTTTATTAGTTGTTGTGGACAACTTTCAAATAAGTGTGACGATGAGTAGGGGTGATCATGGTCCGGGCCGGTCCGGGCCACCCCCTAACCCTAGGACCAACCCGTACAGTGTTGGTTCTCAATTTTTAGGACCGAGGACCGACCCTATTGAGCTCGGGACCAAGGACCGGACCGACCCAATGGGTTCGGTCCGGTTTCAGGGTCAACCCGTGACCGATCGATAATTTTTTTTGTCTTGTTTTTTATACTCCCTAAAAAAGCAAACCTACAAATTCAAATTACATATCCATCGACAATGCGGCATTGTGCAACTAAACTATAAATACCAATACATATTCAGCAAATTTAAGATGACACAATAATAGAAATTTCGTACCAGCTAACCGCTCATCGAGATATGGGACAAGATAGAAAGTTCTTGTAATAATCTATCTTTAATATTCATAACACCATATGCAAAAGCGTTTTTCTGCAATTGATCATGTAGAGTCCACTTAACCAAAAACTGAGCTTCACACCACTTGACTAGCAAATCACCGTAGCAACTGCAGTACTACTCTACTCTTCAAAAACTTCTACCATTTGACACAAATTGAAAAGTAAAGTGCAGCTGAAATTCATTAGTAAAATACAATTAAACCATAAAAAGTTTAAAATACTTATTATAAACCATGAATATATAACTTCACATCTTGTTAATTCACTTGAACTTCTAAACACCTGAAAACAAAACAAAAGACACATAATTAATATTCAACAAAATTTTTAAATTGAAATTACTATTAGTGCTATTGATAGAACATCTCACCATAACTCTTAGGTTTTATAACATACATTTTACTTAGGTTTGAATATATAAAAGAATTATAAATAATATAATGTAATATAATATATATACAGGGTTGGTCCAGGGTTGGACCGACTCAAAACTCTTAGGACCGAGGACCAACCCGCACAGTGTCGGTCCTGGAATTCCAGGACCGAGGACCAACCCAGTCCCCTTGGGAATCGGACCAGGACCGGTAGGGTTGGGCCAGTCTAGGGTTGGTCTAGGGTCAACCCTAGACCGCTGCTCACCCCTAACGATGAGTGGTTTTGGCTTAAGTTAGGAATGGATATATAGAGTATTTATAAGGTTATTTTGGTGGAATGGTTGCTTGGTCGATATATTTACTTATCTCCCGCAAAACATATATAAATTAAGGTTATTGGATATACATAATCATTTGACAGGTGGGTACAAGATCGAAGGTCATTGATCTGTCGTACTGCAGAATGTTGGAAGAAATTCCTGAGCTCTCTGCATTTTTTTCCTTAGAAAAATTAATTCTAAAAGGGTGTGTAATGCTTATGAAACTTTCCGTCTCGATGGGAATGCTGAAATACTTGGTTGAGTTGGATGTCTCATTCACAAACATTGTGGAGTTGCCAAATAGTATTGTCAATGTAAAGAGCTCGAAAGTGTTGAACATTGGCGGCAGTTGCATGCAAAAGTTACCTGATGCCATTGGGATGATGGAAAAACTTGAGGAAATTTATAGAGAGGATTGCCGGATGCTAGAAGTGATTCTTTGTGATATTGTGAGACTACCATTCTTGCAGATTTTGAAATTAACAGGAAGTTGTGATATGGATGTACGAAAGCTTCCACAGAGTTGGGTAAGTATATCTATCATCACATGTTTGACAAAACGATTCGGAGATCTCCAATCTATCGAGTCTAAAAGATGTGAAATTATGTTTTCACATAACATTCTAGATGTTATCATTTAGATGAGTAGTGTTAATTTTATTCTTTCTTTTATTATTCGACGTGGGAGTAATTTAAGAAATCATCGATTTTCTTTTATTTGTTGCGGACAACTTTCAAATAAGTGTGACGAAGTGTGGTTTTGGCTTAAGTTAGGAATGAATATATAGAGTATTTATAAGGTTATTTTGGTGGAATGGTTGCTTGGTCGATACATTTACTTATCTCCCGCAAAACTAATATAAATTAAACTTGTTGGATATACATAATCATTTGACAGGTGGGTACAAGATCGAAGGTCATTGATCTGTCGTACTGCAGAATGTTGAAAGAAATTCCTGAGCTCCTTGCTTTTTTATCCTTAGAAAAATTAATTCTAAAGCGGTGTGAAATGCTTACGAAACTTTTCGACTCGATTGGAATGCTGAAATACTTAGTGGAGTTGGATGTCTCATTCAGAAGCATTGTAGAGTTGCCAAATAGCATTATTAATGTAAAGAGCTTGAAAGTGTTGAAGATTGGCGGCAGTTGCATGCAAAAGTTACCTGATGCCATTGGGATGATGGAAAAACTTGAGGAAATTTATGGAGAGGATTGCCGGATGCTAGAAGTGATTCCTAGTGATATTGTGAGACTACTATTCTTGCGGATTTTGAAATGAACAGGAAGTTGTGATATGAATGTACCAAAGCTTCCACAGAGTTGGGTAAGTATATCTGTCCTCACATGTTTGAGAAAAAGATTCGGAGATCTCCAATTTATTAAGTCTAGAAAATCTAAAATTATGTGTTCCCATAATATTCTAGATGTTATCATTTATACGAATAGTGTTAATTTTATTCTTTCTTTTGTTATTCGATGTGAGAGTAATTTAAGAAAGCATCGATTTTCTTTTATTAGTTGTTGCGGACAACTTTCAAATAAGTGTGACGAAGAGTGGTTTTGGCTTAAGTTAGGAATGGATATATAGAGTATTTATAAGGTTATTTTGGTGGAATGGTTGTTTGGTCGATATATTTACTTATCTCTCGTAAAACTAATATAAATTAAACTTGTTGGCTATACGTAATCATTTGACTGGTGGCTACAAGATCAAAGGTCATTGATCTGTCGTATTGCAGAATGTTGAAAGAAATTCCTGAGCTCTCTGCATTTTTATCCTTAGAAAAATTAATTATAAAGGGGTGTGAAATGCCTACGAAACTTTCCGACTCGATGAGAATGCTAAAATACTTAGTCGAGTTGGATGTCTCATTCACAAGCATTGTAGAGTTGCCAAATAGCATTGTCAATGTAAAGAGCTTGAAAGTGTTGAAAATTGGCGGCAGTTGCATGCAAAAGTTACCTGATGCCATTGGGATGATGGAAAAACTTGGGGAAATTTATGGAGAGGATTGCCGGATGCTAGAAGTGATTCTTAGTAATATTATGAGACTACCATTCTTGCGGATTTTGAAATTAACCGGAACTTGTGATATGAATGTACCAAAGCTTGCACAGAGTTGGGTAAGTATATCTATCCTCACATGTTTGAGAAAAAGATTTGGAGATCTCCAATTTATCTAGTCTAAAAAATGTGAGATTATGTTTTCACATAACATTTTAGATGTTTTCATTTAGACGAGTATTGTTAATTCTATTCTTTCGAGAGAAGTACACTATTGGTACTATAAGTTGTGTACGGCGTTTACTTTGGTGCCAAAAGTTTCAGTCGGATCACTTAAGTGCCAAAAATTTTGAAAAATGCTCACTTTGGTACCAACTCCGATCTGGTTGGCTGGAAATTCGATGTGACATTTTTTTTTTTATTAATATTTGAAGCTGATGTGGATCGTCGGAGAATACAATCAGCATGTAAACAACAAAACGACGCCGTTTAGTGTCTTTTCCCCCAAATAAGAAACCCTAAATCCCTAAATTCGAGTAGAATCGGAAATTGAAAACTCTAAATCCCCAATTCGACCAATTCGAGTGCATACTTTGATTTTCTCTCAAAGTTATCAGCTCGCTCTTGCGAATGAAAGGCAGAAGCTTCAGCAGCAGCTCGCATTCCTATAAAAAAAAGCGAATTAGATGGTGAGTGTTACTGTTATTGTGGGTTACCAAGTCCGAGAAGAATATCTTGGAAATTCTCTGATCGAGCGACAAAAGTGATCTTGGAGTTACTTGAAGGCCGAAATCAACCTCCACCTGCGTTAATGGACAAGTTGGAGGATGTCGACTCAATGCAAGCTCAAATGAAGGGTTTAACATCTCTAGTCGACCATTTGAAGATGGGGGTTTCAAGGTTGAAAATTGAAAGAAAATTTTATCGAGCGTTGATTGTGTTTTTATTCTCTTGGGTAGTTTATTCAAATGTGAAGTGAGTAATGAGAAGAAGTTTGTATGTCTATCATTTTTGTATGAAGCAGAAGGTTTTGTTGTAATCCATGGTAGAAATGCAAGGTTGGAGTTGGAATGCATTAATTGTGAGCTCTTAAAAAATGCAATGTTTACTTGCTGCATTTTTATTTGCCCTCTTGATTTGCTGGTTTAAATGGTTTGCTGCAACTGCAAACCATGGCGAAATGGAAGGAATGCATTAGTTTTGAGCACTTTTTATTATTTAGTTGTGTATTGGCAATGTTTGTTTTAGTTAGTTTTTGCTTCAAATAGAATGGTTGCTGCATTTTTATCGTTGTAATGGTTTGCTGGTTTGCTGCAACTGCAAACCATGGCAAAATTAACGACTGACCGTTTCAGTGCCAAAAGTTATAAATAGTGATCGCTTGAGTGCCAAGTTTTTATAAAAATGATCATTTAAGTGCCAGTCGTGATTACAAAGTGATCACTTCTGTTGCACAAGTTGTAAATAGTGATCGCTTGAGTGCTAATTTTAAACTTGCACCAGTCGTGGTGCATCTTGCATCTTGTTCTTGCACCAGTTGGGTTGTGGGTGCATCTTCTTGCAACACAACAGCCCTGCAACGAGATGCACCAGCACCTAAAACTGCATCTTGTTCTAACACATACAACTAGAACCCCACAAATAGCATCAGCGTATCAACAACTTCAACGAGCAACACTATATGCACACATCTAAATCTAAAATTTTTTTAATAGCAACCTCATAAAAATATTGCACTAACAGCAAAAAAATATACAGCATAACTAATAACTATCTTGCTAGCTATTAGCCGAAACCAAGCCAAGAGAAAATAACAGAAACAGCTCTTGTCATTGACATTGATTGATTGTTTACAAAAGCAAAGAAAAACATGATCGTCACTCCCCAATTACTGAAGGTTTAGCACCCTCTTAAAAAAAAACCAACGGCAATATGGAGGCAGCAACTACTATAAGTGATATAATATCCAACACCCTCCTAAAAAAAGAAAACATAAAAAGAGAGACAATGTCCAGCACCACATAAGCTAAAGAGACCATGTCCAGCACCCTCCCATAAGTTAATATGGACAACACCCCGATTTTTTTTTCGTCTTGGAGCTTTGAATTGATTTATAATCCGAGCACTATTTCGAATTGGATGTGCAAGTTCTGTCACCTCTTTTTCCTTGTTTTTGACGGTGGCTATTCTTGTTCTAGCACGTGTCATGTGTTGGTCCATATCATCACTATCGCGCCCAATCGTTGGTTGAGATGGAACTGGTGCTGGGTTCTGTTTGGATGGCTGTTTTGTAGCTATATCCACTATCTTATTCTTTGGAGCACTCTTCTTTGGCTGCGCCCTTGATTCTTGAGTTGGGCCACCTTGAGAGAGAAGTACCTCCAAAGTTCTCTCAGGCTACAAGAACATAGTGATATTGTCAACCAAATGAATTGAAGTACAACAAATTAAATGCATGAGGCCTACAAATCTTACATTCAAAATAGTCATTCCAATTCGTTCATCTATGTAAATCCCATAACCATATTGTCTTAATGTTTTTCCAATAGCCCCTCTTGTTCGCTGTGGTGCATCATTTTCAGCAGCAACAGATGGGGGAGTAGCCTCTGCAACTTGTGCAGTTGCTCGTCTTCTCACTTGAGAAACATATAACAAATTTAAAATTCAACCCATAAAAGACAAATACGGCGATGTACAACTTACAAGAACTTTTTTTCTTCTCGTTTGCTCAACAATGGACTCAGTTGTTGTTGTTGCTGTCCTGCCTATTCCAGTCCTTGTCCCTGCACTTGGGCCTACAATAGGGCATTTTTCTGGCCCTTTAGAAGGCCTTACAACAATGTACTATATCAGGATCATGACTAATTACAATGAATAATTAGACATCTACTCATTTTCATGGTGGAAACAAATGGAGAAAGCTTATCAAATTACAAGTGCATGATAGAGGAAAAGCACAAGAGAAGCCAGTACACATGGTCAACCATCAAACTCTATCGAATAGGAAATGTAAAGTTACTGAGGTAAAGATGATACTTATCTTACAGCAAGGCTTTTTGTTTGCCCTTCAATAGGCATTACTGCAGGGCCTTCTGTCCTACCTTCACTAGGCCCAACAAGAAACTCTTCAGTAAGGCCTTCTGTCCTACCTTCAGCCATTACATCTTGTTGTTGATGCTGCCTTTTCAGCTCACAACCTTTCTTATTGTGCCATTCCTTGCGGCAATAGGAGCATTTCATCTTTGAGCCAGTCCTACTCATCCTCTAACTTGATGCCTCTTCCTGCTGCATTCTTCTTTTCTTTTTTGGCCTTCCAATTTGCTTCTTCAGCGGCAAAGGTAGAGGGCTTTCATGATTTGTTGGCTCCCAATATTTGCTGCTTCTGATAGGCTGCATCATGAATTGGTATGAAGCAAGGTATGAGCTTTTTTGTACCAATCATATAGGTAATCATCTGGGTTTTCTTGCTTCATCTGAATAGCACAAATTGCATGGGCACAGGGAATTCCATTCAATTGCCAGGCTTGGCATGAACACTTTCTTCTATCCAACTTGACAACATACTTATCCTGATTTTGAATAATCTCATATCCATTATCTCCATTCCAAACTGGATGGCAGAACCTACTAGCAGCAATGTTGGCATCCAATCTCTTCATAATCCTAGGGCCACATCCTCTAGTCCATTTTGTAGCCTCATCCCTTTGCCTATGTAGTCTAGTCATCACCATCACTCGAATATCATCAAGCATGCTGATGATTGGTTTGCACCTGGCCTCTAAAATTTTGCCATTGAAAGCTTCACTGAGGTTGTTATCAATGATGTTGCATTTGAACTCTTCGCTGAAAAAGGCTCGACACCAATGCTTAGCTTTTGTCTAGAAGAGTGCATCAAAACCTTCCTTTGTTAACTGCAACAATCCTTGTTTGGCTAATCTGAAATCAGCCATGCTGGTACTCTTTGCTATTTGCTAGAACTGCTCCTGCAGCCTATCTCCTTTGAAGTTCCTTGGCTAGTTTGCATATATGTGCCTCACGCATATTCTATGCTCAGCATGTGGCATCAACTCAGCCAATGCAGAAATAAGTCCCTACAAAAATTCAAACCAATAAATACAAGTCAGGAAAAAGATGCAAATGATTAATATTAAAAGGTAGTGAATTAATTAACAATGAAATTACCTTCTGTTGGTCGCTCATGAATGCTCATCCCCCCTATCAGTTATCTCAAGGTCAGCCATTAAATTTTTGAGAAACCAGGACCAAATATCCTTGTTCTCTATCTTCACCACTGCCCAAGCTATCGGAAACATTTGATTATTTGCATCTCTCCCCACAACAGCCAACAACTCCCCCTTGCACAAATCCTTTAGAAAGCATCCATCTAATCCTATAACTTTTCTACAATCAGCCAAGAAGCCCCGTTTGCATGCATCAAAATAGACATAAAATCTATTAAATCTAGGCCCAAGATCAGGGAGTGGCCTCTCCACAATCTCTACATACACCATGCTAAATGGGTTTTGAAACATGCATTCGCCAGCATAGTCCCATACCTGCGCATATTCTTCCTTATACCCACCCATCAGTATTTTCATCACCCTCATCTTAGCTCTCTTGCATTGATTTCTTGACACATTAACCCCTACTTGCTCCTTCACTAACTGTTGAAATTGAGGACTCTTGATCTCGGGCATTGCTTTGATAGTGTTGAAAATTTGATAACCACACACTTGTTACCCTTTTATTGTTAAAGATAATTTGACAAGTATGCTCCTCTTGCAAGGACTTAATCTGGAATGACCCATTCTTACTTAGCGCGCTATAGAGCTTCCATGGACAATTGGGTTGTGAGCACTTAGCTCTCACAAATTCCTTTATGTTTCTAATGAATTGAACACTCCTCTGTTCACCAATGGAGTTCTTCACAACAACTTCCTTGAAATGTTTCGCATTGTCAAATCTCATGCCCACAGACAAAATAGGTTTATCAACAGCCGGATCATAGCAAGGGTATTTACTTTTTCTTCGATGAGCAGGTTCTTCATCATCATTGTTAAGCTCATTCTCCGAACTAGCAACTTTATCGCCGCAGCTTTCTTCATTTTCACTTCTATTACCTTCAGCTGGAACTCTATCTCCATTTACTGGCTCGGGTCTCTTTGCTGAAGGTGCAAGTTTTTTTCTCAGAAATTCCCTTTGCTTTTGTCTTGATTGTGCGAGTTCATCATCATCTTCGTCACTTGAGAAATTTACCGAAGCAAAATATTCATCTTCTGATTCACTGGATAAAGCAATTTCCCATCCTAATCCAATGAAGTTGTCATCGCCCACATCTTCACCCAAATCTTCACCCAAATCTTCACCTAAGCTTTCAGGATATCTCACTGTTTGTTCATCTCTATAAATGTGAGTTCTCTCCATTTCATCTCTTTCATCTCCGACCTGATTACTCGCTTGAATAGGATCCCTCACTTCTCTTCTTTCAGTGGTGGTCTGCTCATCCCCATTCTCATCCTCATCCTCACCATCCTCATCATCGTCCTCATCCTCACCATCACTATAATACTCAACATATACCTTAACTTCTTCACCATGAAGATAATGGTAAATGATATCCTTAATACCATTATTGTCATTAAAAAATCTCAAGCCATCCTTCAATTCCTTCCTAGGAACACAGTAATGTAGTTTTTGTACTTTGCATCGTAAAAAATACACCAAATCCCTCAGAAAAGTAATATATGATGGCTTCCAAACATTGACATAAATAGTACCTTCATTTCCACCAGTATATTGCCAATCATCGGCGCCAATAAGAAACTCTCCACCATAGCAAATAATGATGCATACCTGATTCACGTCCATATCGATGCTGCACCCAATGAAAATAAACAAATGTCATTACTTGTTGGGACCACATGACAGAATCAACAACTTCACATGGAGGTCCTTGTCATTTTGTTGTGAAGAAACAAATGCAACTAATCTCCCCAATTCGGTGCTTTTACAAAAACAAAAGAAACCGAATTGAATAAACAAAGTGAGGTCCCACCACTCATTATTCAATTCAATCACATTCGGCCCCCCTGTTTCCCCCACAGAAGCAGTCCAATTAATTAAATAAATTCGGTCCCACCACAGTTTCCCCCCGAGTCGAGCCCTCATTTTCTCCTCCGCGCCCTATTTTTCTATTCGGTTCCCACAAAAGAAAGCGAACGAATGACGAAACTCTCAAATTTTCTATTTGGTCCCCACCACTTTCCCCAACATTTTCCCCCTGAGCCGAGCCCTCAAATTCGGTCCCCACCACTTTCCCCAACACTTTCCCCTTGAGCCGAGCCCTCAAATTCGGTCCCCACCACTTTCCCTCTGAGTCGAGCCCTCAATTTGCTCTCCACGCCCTAACTTGCCCGTTGGAACCCTAATTTTTCACTAAATTGAACCACGTAGAGAACATGACAAACTTGAGTGAGCGAGAGTTGAGGATGCAGCCAGTGAATGAATGTGAACGACGGTGCAACTACAGTGGTGGTTGAGCGATGGCGGGCGAGTGACGGCAGGCGAGTGAACGACAGTGGGTCAGCGAGCTACGGCCGGCAGCGTCGAGCGAGATTCCAATACGAACATCGTTTTTAGCCCATGTCATTTTTTACCGTAGTCAATCCACTATACGACGATTGTTTTGTAGGTAATCCACGTGGAATGGTAAAATGACGTCGTTTCTTACAAAGAAAAGGAAACAGAGTCGTTTTATGCCATCCACCGTGGACAATAATAAGAGTTGTCGAATTTTTTTTTTAACTATAAATGCCACAAAATCATTTTAGCCGGAATTTCTCGCCGGTGGCACCAAAGTAATCGTTTTTTCTCCGATTTGGCACTTAAGTGATCCGGTGGAAACTTTTGGCAGCAAAGTGAGCGCCGTACACAACTTATGGCATCAATAGTGTACTTCTCCCTATTCTTTCTTTAATTATTTGATGTGGGAGTAATTTAAGAAAAGATCGATTTTCTTTTATTCGGTGTTGGGGACAACTTTGAAATAAGTGTGACAAAGAGTGGTTTTGGCTTAAGTTAGGAATGGATATATAGAGTATTTATAAGGTTATTTTGGTGGAATGGTTGCTTGGTCGATATATTTAATTATCTCCTGCAAAACTAATATAAATTAAACTTGTTGGATATACATAATCATTTGACAGGTGGCTACAAGATCGAAGGTCATTAATCTGTCGTACTGCAGAATGTCGAAAGAAATTCCTGAGCTCCCTGCATTTTTATCCTTAGAAGAATTAATTCTAAAGGGGTGTGAAATGCTTACGAAACTTTCCGAGTCGATCGGAATGCTGAAATACTTAGTCGAGTTGGATGTTTCATTCACAAGCATTGTAGAGTGGCCAAATAGCATTGTCAATGTAAAGAGCTTGAAAGTGTTGAAGATTGGCGGCAGTTGCATGCAAAAGTTACCTGATGCCATTGGGATGATGGAAAAACTTGAGGAAATTTATGGAGAGGATTGCGGAATGCTAGAAGTGATTCCTAGTGATTTTGTGAGACACCATTCTTGTGGATTTTGAAGTTAATAGGAACTTGTGATATGAATATTTCAAAGCTTCCACAGAGTTCGGTAAAAGTATATCTATCCTCACATTTTTTAGAAAAAGATTTGGAGATCTCCAATTTATTGAGTCTAAAAAATCTGAAATTTTGTTTTCCCATAACATTCTAGATGTTATCATTTGTAAGAGTAGTGTTGATTATATTCTGTCTTTTATTTTTTGCTGTTGGAGTAATTTAAGAATAGATCGATTTTCTTTTATTTGTTGTTGGGGACAACTTTGAAATAAGTGTGACGAAAAGTGGTTTTGCCTTAAGTTAGGAATGCATTTATAGAGTATTTATAAGGTGATTTTGGTGGAATGCTTGCTTGGTTGATATATTTACTTATCTCCTACAAAACTAACATAAATTGAACTTGTTGGATATACATAATCATTTGACAGGTGGCTACAAGATCGAAGGTCATTGATCTATCATACTGCAGAATGTTGAAAGAAATTCTTGAGCTCTCTGCATTTTTATCCTTAGAAAAATTAATTCTAAAGGGGTGTGAAATGCTTACAAAACTTTCCGACTTGATGGGAATGCTGAAATACTTAGTTGAGTTGGATGTCTCATTTACAAGCATTGTAGTGTTGCCAAATAGCATTGTCAATGTAAAGAGCTTGAAAGTGTTGAAGATTGTTGGCAGTTGCATGCAAAAGTTACCTGATGTCATTGGGATGATGGAAAAACTTGAGGAAATTCATGGAGAGAATTGTCGGAAGCTAGAAGTGATTTCTAGTGATATTGTGAGACTACCATTCTTGCGGATTTTGAAATTAACAGGAAGTTGTGTGGAGAATGTACCTAAGCTTCCACAGAGTTCGGTAAGTCTATATCTATCCTCACATATTTGAGAAAAAGATTCAGAGATCTTCAATTTAGCAAGTCTAAAAAATCTGAAATTATGTTTTCCCATAACATTCTAGATGTTATCATTTATAAGAGTAGTGTTGATTATATTCTATCTTTTATTATTCAATGTGGGAGTAATTTAAGAATAGATGGATTTTCTTTTAATTTTTGTTGGGGACAACTTTGAAATAAGTGTGACGAAGAGTGGTTTTGGCTAAAGTTAGGAATGCATATATAGAGTATTTATAAGGTTATTTTGGTGGAATGCTTGCTTGGTCGATATATTTACTTATCTCCTTCAAAACTAACATAAATTAAACTTGTTGGAGATACATAATCATTTGATAGGTGACTATAAGATTGAAGGTCCTTGATATGTCGTACTGCAGAATGTGGAAAGAAATTCATGAGCTCTCTGCATTTATATCCTCAGAAAAATTAATTCTAAAGCGGTGTGAAATGCTTACGAAACTTTCCGACTCGATCGAAATGCTGAAATACTTAGTTGAATTGGATGTCTCTTGCACAAGCATTGTAGAGTTGCCAAATAGTATTGTCAATCTAAAGAGCTTGGTAGTGTTGAAGATTGGCGGCAGTTGCATGCAAAAGTTACCTCATGCTAGTGAGATGATGGAGAAACTTGAGGAAATTTATGGAGAGTGTTGCAAGAAGCTAGAAGTGATTCCTAGTGATATTGTGGGACTAACATCCTTGCAGATTTTGGAATCAACAAAAACTCGTGTGGAGAATACACCAATGCTTCCAAAGAATTTGGTAAGTCTATGTCTATCCTCATATGTTTCAGAAAAAGATTCGGATTTCTGCAATTTAGTGAGTCTAAAAAATCTGAAATTATGTTTTCCCATAACATTGTAGATGTTATTGTTTACGAGAGTAGTGTCGGTCATAATTTGTCTTTTATTTTTCAATGTGGCGGTAATTTAAGAATAGATTCATTTTCTTTTATTTATTGTTGGGGACAACATTGGAAGAAATGAAAGAAGTGTGACGAAGAGTGATTTTAGGCTTAAGTTAGAAATGCATGTACATAGTATTTATAAAGTCACTTTTATGGAGTACTTGCTCAGTCAATATATTTGGTTATGTTTTGCAAAACTAATATAAATTAAACTTGTTGGATATACAGAATCATTTGGCAGGTGGCTACAAGATTGAAGGTCCTTAATCTGTCGTACCGTGGAAGGTTGAAAGAAACTCCTAAGCTTTCTACATTTTTATCTTTAGAAAAATTAATTCTAAAGGGGTGTGAAATGCTTACGAAACTTTCCGACTAGATCGGAATGCTGAAATATTTAGTTGAGTTGGATGTCTCATGCACAAGCATCGTAGAGTTGCCAAATAGCATTGTCAATCTAAAGAGCTTGGAAGTGTTGAAGATTGACCACAGTTGCATGCAAAAGTTACTTGATGGCATTGGGATGATGGAGAAACTTGAGATGATTTATGGAGAGGGTTGCGGGCTGCTAGAAATGATTCCTAGTGATATTGTGAGACTACCATTCTTGCGAATTTTGAAATAAACAGAAACTCGTGTGGAGAATCTACCAATGCTTCCTGTTGACACCTAATCTTTTAGAAAATAAAAAGATAAAATAAAAATTCGGTTTTGAAAATCTTTCTTGTTGAAAATATAGCCGCATTTCAAAATTCAAAAAAATTCAGTTGTTTATTTGATTTTGGAGCCTTTTTATTGTCGAGTGGTTAAGTGAATATATGCAAATATATTGGAAAATCTTCAACAACTCTGAGTTTGTTTTTTTTCCACTATAAATGAAATGCGAGGCTTCGGAATCGAGGGGGGGCTTTTTTCGCTTCATTGCCAAAAAGGAGAAAAACAAAAAAGTGAAAAGAGAGGAAATGGGTTTCGGTCGATGGAAAATGAAAGCAAAAGGGAAAGGTCAGTAGGGGGAAGTTTCTCTTGCTTCAAGGAAGAAACAAAAAAGAGCAAACAAAAGAAAAGTCAGAAGCTTTTGCTTTTGCAGAAAGTGAGAGAGAGTGTCAGGAGAGAAAAAGCAAAAAAGAAAAGAAAAGAGGACGCACTGTTCATCTTCCTCATGGATTCCTCCTCCGTGTCACCCACGTCACCGCCGCGCGACTCGACGCCTGCCGTCGCATCACTCCTACTCGCCATCCTTTGTCACCATTGTGTTGCTGCCGTTCGTCGCCATTCACCATCGCAGTTCATTGTCTTTCATTGCTGCTGCTCGTGGTCAATTTGCTGGCCAATTTTGTGTCAACTCGGTGGTTTTGTTGACTGGCTTTTGTCACTTTTGTTACTGGACGAACTAGCATTGCACATTACATTTTAGTTTTTTTTTTAAGATTCATGTAGAATTAGGTTGATTTTCCTTTAATAAAACCAAAAAAAAAAAAAAAAAAGAAAAAAAGAAAAAAGAAGAACCAAGAAAATAAAATGTTATTTAGGTTATTTAGATTTCATAATGTGCACATTATATGTTGCGTTTTAATTAGTGGGTCATAGTTTAATGTTTTTTAGTATTCCCATCATGTAGTCTTTTTAAATATAAAAAAAAAAAGAAAAAATTAGCATTGCATCATTACATTACTTTTTTTAATAAAAATTATTCGGTCATTTAAAAAAAAGAAAAAAAAAAGAAAAAGAACACAAAAAGTCATTTACTTGGTTAATTAATAAGTTAGTTCATAATTAATCCCATTTCATATCATCATTGTTTAGTGTAGGTTGCATACATTAAAAAAAAATCATAAAAAAAAATCACAAAAAGAACATGCATATAGAATTATTATGTCATTCATCCCATATCATGAAATGCATGCATATTTAGGATTATATAAATTAGATTACATACATATAGTTCAAATTAGGCCATATGAATTGCATTTCACATGTCATTAAAGTAAAATTCATGCATATTAAGTTTAGATTAAGACTACATAATATTAAAAAATTAGGTGTCATGTCATTTAGAAAATCATGTTTAGGGTATGCATTTTTATTAACATTTTTGACAAGTTTTTTTTTTTTTTTTTTTTTTTTAGAGAGAATAGACTTTAATAATGTTGTAATTTATAATTTCTTAGCATTTTGATTTATTGAATGTTATTTCATTGATTGTACACCCGCATGACCACCATTTGCATGTTAGTATCTTAGGTTAAAATTAATCAATAATGCCGGCAAACTATTTGGAAATTAAAAAATAAAGGTATCGAAAGGGCGTTAGATTAATCTGGCGTAACCATATCCCCGGACCTATTGAATCTCTGGTTCGCAAAAAGTAAAGTATTCTCCCATACTTTATTTGGGTTTCTAATCAACCCTAATTGGTTAGTGGTGGCTCCAATTTGAAATATAATTGCATGTTTAAATGGGTAAATTAGTATCAAGTTGCGATTGGTAGGACTTGGGAGGGTTCGTGCCAAGTCTTCGGACTTAGTAATCCATTAACCTAGTTTTAGGTGATTCACCCAAAAAAATTAGGTCGCGACAGCTTGGCGACTCCGCTGGGGACTGAGTTAAAATTCATAGTGGACATAGGCCTGTTTCTTTTTTTTTAAAATATTTTGTTTGGCAGCATGGAAACAAGGTACACTCCTAACATGAAGTGTTAAATGTTTTTACAGAAAGGAGGTATAAGGGGAGTAGTGCTTGCTGACTCTTTGTTTTGTAGGAAGGTGTTGGGATTGAATGTTTTTCTTATCATTGAAGTGCAATTTGTATTATAAATTGTTGTGCATGATTTTCAAATTGTTTTAGCACTATACATTGCACACAAAACCTGCCGTCGGACCTGGACCACATTTAAGGATTCTAGGATGGTGTTGAGAAATGGACCAACCTTGAACGCGAGACTGCGATGTAAAGGTTGCCTTTCTCAACCCCGAAAATTTTTCTTGGTGTCAAAATGTTTATCCTTGTTCACGAAACTGCGTGACCATGGGATTTTCTTTTGACCGAGCTAGAGCTAAGAGGACTCGACATTTGTACGCGAGACTGCAACTAATCGGTCCATCCTCTTAGCTTAACTTGTTAAGCCTTGTAGTTTAGGTGTTAAGCCTCACATTTCATGCGCCTGTCTATGTGGTTGCCATTTTTCTTTCTGAAGTAAGTATTCTTACCTTATACTATGCAATCTATTTACTTTATTGCACTTTTTTTTTTGGTCCATGACACTAGGTCGATTGTAAGCCTTAATCTATATACAATTGGGAGATCTGATATTCAATTCGTTCCAACTCCTAAGATCGAGCTCAAAGGGTGGTGGAATAAATTAAGTAAGGAAGGCCAAGACTATGTGGAGTCAATACTGGGACGGCTCATCCCCCTTTTGGATATTGGAGTCCATAGTGGTGTTTTGCAAGCTATCTCACAGTTTTGGTGTCTCGAGACGGCTACCTTTATTTTTGGTAAGAATGAGCTAACTCCGACGCTGGAAGAATATAGTGTTATCATAGGAATGCCCCTTGAGATTGAACTTGTTAGGCCACCTCTTGGTATGGAGCCCACATCGATTTTATCTCAATTTATAAGAATTAAAACTGATGAGGTTAAGAAAGTTTTGAAAGCTAACTGCAATGCATGCTCATTCTCCTTTTTGGCTGATCATTTTTTAAATCAATCTTCAATGCGCCAAAAGGGTAGGATATTCATCTTAGCATTCTTTGGATTTATAATCTTTCCTCATCGACAAAATGCCATTAATCCTTCAATTGCATGGGTGGTTAGACAAGCATGCGCCGGCATGAACTTTGTAAACATGATTTTGGCCGAGACATTTTTGTCCCTCAACCGTTTTAAACAAAATGGAGGAAAAATCATGAATGTCTCTCCTGAACTTTTACAAATTTGGTTTCTTTCTCACATGAAGGAGTTTGGTTGTTTCATGCGTCGAGGTGAAATTGATTACCCAATAAAGAGATTTTCAATTTTAGAGAAAAGGTATACCGGAAAGTCATTTTCCGATTGGGTATAAAAGATCGAGATCTCAAGAGCTTCCTATGGTATGCTAAATGGTTCCATGTTAGCGTGGCTCGTTTTTCCCACAAGACAGATAATTCAGTTCCACTTATGGGAATCACTGGTGCAACATCTTACTATCCTTATAGAGTGGCCCGCTAGTATCGAGTGCTCCAAGATATCCCGCCTCCTCTTCGAATGGACCTATTCCAAGCTCGCTTCGTGCGCAAGGATCACAAGTACCTCGATGAGATCGAACGCCTTGAAAATGCATGGAAGGAATGCCATCCGGAAAAGATAATGGTGCCTAGAAGGTTGAAGGGAAAAGAGAAGGCTTTTCACGCCTCGGATTATTATATCCACCATCACGAGATCCCTCAAGCTCTACTTCCCGTGATACCTGAAGTGACCATGAAGCCCACTCGTAAAGCACAAATTGAAAATCTTGAAGAAACGGTGGAAAAGAAGGAAGCTCGTATTTCCGAGTTGGTTCAACAGAACAAGAAGTTTCGAAAGACTGTGATCTCCCATTTGTATATAGAAAAGAGTCGCTAGATTTAGGAGTTCAATTATGGCTTTAGGGTGTTATTTCAATTTCTTAGATTGATGTTTTAGGAATTTAATTTCCTAGGGAGTTATTTTAACGTTTTAAGTTGATGTCTTTGGAATTTGATTTCACTTAATAAAATAAACGATTGACCGTTGTCATGGACCAATCTCATTTGTTATGATGCTTACTGTATTATTTTACATTGACAGGTAACAACACGGTTCACCCAAGATCACCAATTCGTACTCGTTCTAGAGTAACAATGGCTAATGACGCCGAACAAATGCGTGATGTTGAACAAGCTCGCGTCGCTGCCCTCGAAACGGAAATGAAGCAAGTCCTGAATGTCCTTGAGCAGCTCTCTAAACAAATCGATTCTCTCCAAGCAAACACTGCCCCACCACCTCCGCAAGTTGAAGTGGTGTTACCATAACATGCTTCCATAGCTGATTCGAGAGATAAAGGCAAGAATATATCCACAAGTGGCCCATCAAGCTCTAATGATGTCTCCAGGGAGAAAATCACTGACACGCCTCAAATTGTTGTTGATGAGGAGATACAAGTGATACAGCCGGCTGTACCGAAGACTAAGCAAGAAAAACGCTTGGCGAAAATCGAGGAGAAACTTAAGCAGTTGCAGGGTGCATTTAGCCAAGACCCAACTGATCTCTCCCATTATGCAAATGTCAAGATACCAAAGAAGTTCAAAATACCAGACTTTCAAAAGTATGATGGCACCTCTTGCCCGAAGATCCATCTGCAGACTTATGTGGTCAGGATGACCCAATATGTTGATAACATCCCCTTGATGATTCAACAATTTCAAGCAAGCCTGACAGGACCGGCACTACAATGGTACATTATGAAGAAAATTAATTTCTTAGAGACTTGGGAGGATTTAACCGATGCCTTCTTCAAGTAATATAAGTATAATATTGATGTCACTCCATCTTGAGAGGATTTACTTCGCACTGAGAAGAAGAAGATGGAATCTTTCAAGGCTTATGTCACGAGATGGAGGACCGTAGTTGCTCAAATTACTCCGGAGCCGACTGAAAAGGAGCTGATGGATTTGTTCATGAAGACGCTCCCGCCTAAATATCGAAATCGGATGTTAGGATCGACTGTCGAGTCGTTCAATCAGCTAATCCCTGTTGGCGAGCGAATTGAAGTAGCCTTGCGTGATGGATGGGCGTCTGATCAAATCAGTTCGTATAGGGGAGTCTTTACCAAGAATGATAAGGAACCTGTAGTGGAGGTTAATGCAGCTTATGTTCAGCCACCTCGCCCAACTTGAACACTCAATAGGGAGGAGCACGACCATTCTTTGGCCAGCAGAAGAACTCTTCCAGGCGTCAACTTACGCCTCTTCCTAAGCCATTATCCAAGATCTTGCCGACTCTTCAGAAAAAAAGGATTACTCGGTAAGGAGCCTAAGCGACCTAATCCCGAGCGTTTCCCCAACTATGATCTGTCCAAGACACATGCTTATCATATGGGGGAGGTAGAGCATTCTGTTGATGATTGCTATACGTTGCAACACAAAATCCGAAATCTTTTGGATGCCAATGTGGTCTCATTCCACGATGCACAACCGAACATCCAGGATAACCCACTCCCTGACCACCCAGAAGCTGTGAATGCCATTTTCAGTTTTGATGCTGAGCCCACCATGTTTCAGATGATGCATGGGGAAGCAGAAGTGATGGATACCCTGGGGCAACCAAGTGGCAAGTTCGATTACTATGTAAAGTATTCGGCTCCTCCCAGCTCCTACATCGACCCACGAGATATCATCCCAGATGAATGGGGTGGCATAGATGATCTCGCACCCCCAAAGATTGAGAGCTCTAATGACGCACTCGACGGAATGACTGAATTGTTTAGTGTTTGCCATTGACGAAACTCGAGAGTAGGAGAATTTTAATTATTTGCACACTCCTTTGTGTAGGAGTCTTTATCGCTTTCTGTATTTGCATATTTGCATTTTCAATTCTAGGATTTCCCTCATTTCAATAATGTAATTTGCTTTTCATTCAATAAAATACATAGAGATTTTCATGTTTTAAGGGCATGTTGAAGTACACCAAACCCTGTGATGAAATCTTACCAAAAGAAAATGGCAAGGAGTTAATTCTGAAGGCTGGGCTTCTCCATGTTCCCTTTGAAAATTTTTCAAAATAAAAATAATTTTCAGCATGCATCTAATTTACCCTGTTTGTTTCTTTTAATTATCTGCTTTATGTTTCAGGTGCAGCCCTGCACACATGAGCTCCCTTACAAAGAAGGGGCAAGACATGGACACCTGATAGCTTTGACTTTATGATCTGAAGTGCAAGAATAGAGCATGTCCTCTTTATCATTATAGAATGCTTTCACATGATATTGTGCAATTCGTCAATTCCACTTGAAATTTATCAAAATGGATAATTCAGTGAAAGATGTCGAGTTACTTGAGCATGCTAAATGAGATGTGAAAGGCAAGCCTAATCCCATACATCGTCCCCTGTCTATACATTGTGAGGTGTGGCGACATTTCGTATTTCAAGGTGAAGAATTTTCTTGTGAAAAGTACGACAGCTGAAATGACGAGAGGTAGTTCATTTCTCTATCCCAAACACTACAGGTGTTCCATTGCTTAACCATTTTGAGCCCATACACTTATGGATGTTCTTTTCAAATTACCCCTGTCAAGAATCACCCCACATCGGGGCAACTGGGAGATAAAATGACATCATGAAGTGAGGAAAATGAATTGAAATTTCCTTGCTCTCACTTGCATCAATCTTCAAGTCGTGCTATTACATTGAATTCATATGGTAATTTAAGTGCCATAGGATGACGAAGAGCATTTCTTTTACTATCCTACACACTTATATCCTTTGCATAGCCCACTTGAGCTTGCGATTTCATTTCTTTTAAACCCAGTTGGTGATCATCCCCCACATTGGGGCAAGGCAAGAGACAGATAAAGACCTTTGAAGGTTCGAGTGTCATTTAAAGTATACTTGACACATGCATTGTGCGCAAGAACTGAAATCAAAATAGAACTAAGGGGCATGAAAAAGCAGTGTGCCTGGTAAAAACAAAGCCAATGCCCGTGAAAAGAAGAGAGAAATGACTGATGAATTGGGGGGGCATAAAAAAAAGCGGTGTGCCTGATCGATGCCCATCATCAAAGAAAATGACTTTCATCAAAGAAAATGATGTTGAAAAAAGATCTCCAGTTGAATAATCATTGGCATCAGGTGATAAACTCTTGAGCCAATAAAGAAATTTGTCAACAAGACAATCCGTGGCGAAGAAAACTGGTGGCAATGTCAAGATGATCACCAACTTTAACCCCTGTACACATCTTTGAGCCTAACGATCCTTTCGTTTCTCAACCCATGAACCTAGCCTATGTTACGTCCCTTACAAAGTCTCTTCAGATTAGGGCACTTGAATTAACATAGGAATTCACATGTTTTAAGCATTGCTTGAAGAAGTGCGAGCAAGATTATTTCTTTCTCATTTTGCAGGGTTCTTGACTTGTAAACCCGGAGATGATTACAAAATTGTTCTTTCAATTGCTTTGACTCGAAGAGTCCCTTTGTTAAGCCATTGACCAAGCCTGCATTACAGTCATTGTCAAAGACCTCTCAGATTGGTAAGGTCGTACTGCTTGCAAGAAAATTCGAACTCTTGTTGACAAGATGATGATAAGATTGAGTGATATATTCCCGCATAATGGTCGGGACAAATAACCCTTCATAAATGAAAGCGAGTGAAAAAGCCTTTTCACACTAAAAGTGTCTCATTTAGCATGTCCAAGAGACTCACATTATACCTGAAAATTGTCCTAGTGATAATTTTTCCGATGAAAGCTTGATAAAGCCATCATGCATGGGCCTTCATTGAATTTTTCCTCAAAGACCAAAAAGAATTGTCTTTGAAACCCTGAGTTTGTTCAGTCATCTTTGTACTTGATGAGAATTCCAAGTACCTATTTATAAAATATTTTCAAATGTCTAGTGTGAATTCCAGATATTTGAACTTTTAAACGCTTGATGTGATTTCCAAGTGTTTGTCTTTCCAAACATCTGATGTGATTTCCAAATGGTTAGTAAATTTTTCAAATGTCTGACATAAGAATAAGATTTTTGAAATTTCAAGTACTTGATGCAATTTCTAGGTGCTTAGAATCTGATGAGAATTCTAGATCCCTAAAGACTTTGAGCCTTTCAATTATCTGAAGGGAGTTTCGGATGATTGTTAGGAATCATTTCACACCTAAATCCCCAAAACAGGTATGACAGGTACGTGCTCTTCTTTGCATTTGCATTTCATTGGTCATAGACACATAGAGATCTATGTTCCTGACCGAATCATTGCATTTACATTGCATCATTTATTTATTTATTTATTTATTTATTTATTTATTTATTATTTATTATTTATTATTTTTTTTTAAAGTCAAGTCATTAACATTTGCATATGCATTTCATATTTCATTTTGCATGGTTTAAATTTAGGTGTCATATATCTTTGAAGGAAACCTCTACGAGCTTACCTTCAAAGAGGGGCAGCTGTTGACACCTAATCTTTTAGAAAATAAAAAGATAAAATAAAAATTCGGTTTTGAAAACCTTTCTTGTTGAAAATATAGCCGCATTTCAAAATTCAAAAAAATTCAGTTTTTTTATTTGATTTTGGAGCCTTTTTATTGTCGAGTTGTTAAGTGAATATATGCAAATATATTGGAAAATCTTCAACAACTCTGAGTTTGTTTTTTTTCCACTATAAATGAAATGCGAGGCTTCGGAACCGAGGGGGGGCTTTTTTCGCTTCATTGCCAAAAAGGAGAAAAACAAAAAAAGTGAAAAGAGAGGAAATGGGTTTCGGTCGAGGGAAAATGAAAGCAAAAGGGAAAAGTCAGTAGGGGGAAGTTTCTCTTGCTTCAAGGAAGAAACAAAAAAGAGCAAACAAAAGAAAAGTCAGAAGATTTTGCTTTTGCAGAAAGTGAGAGAGACAAGTGAAAGAGAATGTCAGGAGAGAAAAAGCAAACAAAAAAGAAAAGAGGACTCACTGTTCATCTTCCTCGTGGATTCCTCCTCCGTGTCACCCACGTCACCGCCACGCGACTCGACGCTCGCCGCCGCATCACTCCTACTCGCCATCCTTTGTCACCATTGTGTTGCTGCCGTTTGTCACCATTCACCACCGTAGTTCGTCGTCTTTCATTGCTGCTGCTCGTGGTCAATTTGCTGGCCAATTTTGTGTCAACTCGGTGGTTTTGTTGATTGGCTTTTGTCACTTTTGTTACTAGACGAACCAGTGTTGCTGCAAGCTTGACGTGGCTGCTCTAATATTGGTTCTCTGCTGTCGTTCACATTTGACCAAATTACACCCCCACATCGAGACGTGATTTTTCCTTGGGGGTTGTTCTCTAATTTTTCTTTGTACAAGTGCTCTTATTAGCGACAAAAAGCCGTACCCTTAACTAGGTAATTTCTTTAGACTAAATTCAGATTAAATATTATGTTTCGTAGTTTGTAATTTTAACTTGATTTGTTGTGATTGATTTTTATTATTAGTATATGATTAGGAAATTTGTTATGCTAAGTCATAATAATAAAAAATATTGAGCCGTGAGACGTCGGGTTAGATTTTTTATTATTTCGACTTTTTATGGCAAAATTCATGAATTGCTTTGCATCATTGATTCATATTAAAATAATATGCCATTAATTTACATGTATGGATTTTTTTATTTGACGTGTTATTGTTATTTACTCATCGCATGTCATACATCATATTAGGTATTTAGGTCCTTGCACATTTAGTATTTGAAGCAACGCATTTTAGTTTTTTTTTTTTAAGATTCATGCAGAATTAGGTTGATTTTCCTTTAATAAAACCAAAAAAGAAAAAAAGAAAAGAAAAAAGAAGAACCAAGAAAATAAAATGTTATTTAGGTTATTTAGATTTCATAATGTGCACATTACATGTTGCGTTTTAATTAGTGGGTCATAGTTTAGTGTTTTTTAGTATTCCCATCATGTAGTCTTTTTAAATATAAAATAAAAGATAAAAAAACAAAAAATTAGCATTGCATCATTACGTTACTTTTTTTAATAAAAATTATTCGGTCATTTAAAAAAAAAGAAAAAAAAAAGAAAAAGAACACAAAAATTCATTTACTTGGTTAATTAATAGGTTAGTTCATAATTAATCCCATTTCATATCATCATTGTTTAGTGTATGTTGCATACATTAAAAAAGAATCATAAAAAAAAATCACAAAAAGAACATGCATATAAAATTATTATGTCATTCATCCCATATCATGAAACGCATGCATATTTCGGATTATATAAATTAGATTGCATACATATAGTTCAAATTAGGCCATATGAATTGCATTTCACATGTCATTAAAGTAAAATTCATGCATATTAAGTTTAGATTAAGACTACATAATATTAAAAAATTAGGTGTCATGTCATTTAGAAAATCATGTTTAGGGTATGCATTTTTATTAACATTTTTGAGATTTTTTTTTTTTTAGAGAGAATAGACTTTAATAATGTTGTAGTTTATAATTTCTTAGCATTTTGATTTATTGAATGTTATTTCATTGATTGTACACCCGCATGACCACAATTTGCATGTTAGTATCTTAGGTTAAAATTAATCAATAATGCCTGCAAAATATTTGGAAATTAAAAAATAAAGGTACCGAAAGGGCGTTAGATTAATCTAGCATAACCATGTCCCCGGACCTATTGAATCTCTGGTTCGCAAAAAGTAAAGTAATCTCCCATACTTTATTTGGGTTTCTAATCAACCCTAATTGGTTAGTGGCGGCTCCAATTTGAAATATAATTGCATGTTTAAATGGGTTAATTAGTATCAAGTCGCGATTGGTAGGACTTGGCAGGGTCCGCGCCAAGTCTTCGGATTTAGTAATCCATTAACCTAGTTTTAGGTGATTCACCTATAAAAAATTAGGTCGCGACACTTCCACATTGTTTGGTAAGCCTATGTTTCTCCTCAACAGTCTCGGAAAAAGATCTGGAGATCTCCAACTTAGTGAATTTAAGAAATTTGGAATTATGTTTTCCCTTTACATACACTGTCCATCCCATGATTCCAAAAAGTGGTCTAAACATTTCCAGCCGATATTGTAAGTTAGAACTTTCAATTATCACCAGCAAAAGCTCATATTTAGGTTGCTTTCGTTGTTTAAAAGGACTTGAACTTGAGAACTGCGACAACTTGCGTTGTGTTGGACAGCTACCCTCTGATTTGAGGATATTAACAGTTACCAATTGCAGATTTCTTGAAGTTGTGGACCTTTCCAGCTTATCTAACTTCAAGAATCTTGAGGACCTCAAAGTATAGGACTGTTCGAGATTGGTTGAAATTCGAGGTCTTGACATATTGGAATCATTGGAAAGTCTTTACATCGAACACTACAATCCTTGCTACGCTTACCTGATCTATCCACCTGGAAGGAGCTGACAGAGTGTGATGTTGATGCTCTTGCAACAAATTTGGCGAGAGGGAAACAAGTAGCTCGAAGTGATGATCTCCCACTCTAGTGCTTGAAAAATGCTTGCAGGATTAGCAAATCCTTATTATGTTGGTTCATGTTTTATTTGATCCGTGATGCTATTAGGGTATTTTTTTTTTTTTTGGTAGTGGAGTATTTCATGTGCCCAGGCCTCTACTTCTGATGAACAAAGGATACATATGCTTTTAGGGCTCTTAGAACTTTGTTGAAACTTTTTGGGCCTATGACATTATTGGGTTTTGACCACGCAATGCAAATCCTAGAACATTGCATCCTATGTAGAATAGCCCCATTCTTGGCCATTATGAAAGTCCAAACTACTTAAATTTTGTTATGAAATACATGAATAAATATTCATTATATTCATCTTATTTAATGTACTTATTATGGTACATTTATATCATACATTCTAAGTACATCTCCCTATATAATGAATGTTTATCTTCCTATCGAAAATATGTATTATTCAATACATTGATATTAATGATAAGTGCATATTTTTTTTCTTATAAATATGAGCTTAGTTTTTGTCATATAAGGTGATATAGTGAAAATAAAATTTTCTTTTCCGGCTTTCTCTACGATCTTTGGTTTTTGGCTTTCTGTACTCAATTTCTCAATTCTCTCTATTACATATTTGCAACGTAACTAACTGAGTAAGTAATTTTTGTAAGGTAAGTGTTTTCTTTGTTTTCATTAATCAACTTATATTTCATCTTTTCCTGTCAATTCTTCATTTTTATTTCTCGAAGCCAATTTCAAATCTGCGTATCCTTCTGCTCCTAAAGTGGCGGTGGATATTAGAAATCCTTCTAATTAATTTAATGATTTATTTTTGTAAGAATTATGACAAATATTGAAAAGCTCAAATTTCATATCCTGGAAGTGAGTGAAAAGAACTATCTATCCTGATGCATTGACATGGAAATGCACCTCCAAGGGTAAGGTCTCGCTAATGCAATTACAGAAAATAGAACCTAAAATGCAAAAGATAAAGCAAATGAACTAATTTTTATTCGTCGTCATTTGCATTTGCATGAGAGTTTGCAGATTCAATATTTATTCGTTTGAGACCCTCAGATCTTGTGGAGAAGATTGAAGGATAGGTATGATCATATTAAGACTGTTATCCTCCCTCGAGTACAATATGACTGGCAAAATCTTAGACTATAAGATTTTAAATTAGTGTTCGATTATAACTCCGCTTTTTTTGTTATTGTTTCCCGGCTTGAGTTATGCGGTATCAAGCTCACTGATGTAAAACTATTAGAGAAAAATTTTTCCACCTTTCATGTTTCGAATATTGTATTGCAATAACAATATAATTTGCCACATACTCTGAATTAATTTCTGTGCTCTTCACTACTGAGCAAACTAATGAATTCCTGCTAAAAAATCATGATCTTAGACCTGTTGGCTCAAAAACATTGCTTGAAGCATGTGCTAACTCTAAGAAAAATAGTGGTCATTTTAAGGGCTATAAACGCAGGCAAGAAAATAATCCTAGAAAGGATGGTAAGAAATTTAACTGCCCTCGGAAATTTAACTTTGGCTCGAATCATGGCAAAAAAAAAAAAAAAAAGCCAAAGAATGTGACTAATGAAAGTATTTACCATCGCTGTGGCATGACTAAGCACTCGTCACGTACTTATCATACGACAAAGCACTTTGTTGATCTATACTAGGCATCTTTAAAAAATTCGAGCAAGTGTGGTGAATTTCATGCCATTAAAATCAATTATACTGTCATAACCACTGTTGAGGCCAACAATATCTCTATTGGTGGGACTCCTCTTACTCCTCAAGTAGCAAATGCATCATTGGATGTCTCTGATTTCTTTGAGGACCTCTGATTACTTTGATGAGGCATCTGACCGGTGGATGATAACTTGGACTTCGAGTTTTATGATTCTAATAATTTCGTTTCTAGTTGTTTTCCCTTTTATCGTTTTCTAATATGATTTATTATTTTGAACTTTTATTTGACTTTATAACTAATATACAAATTTCGTGATATTTGACACTTGAAGTTATCAACATAAATGCAAATAGAAAATACCGAGAAAAATGAAGACGTTTGTTTGCTTGATAGTGCAACAACACATACCATATTTCATAGTAGACACATTTTCTCGAGTATGACATTGCGTAAGGCAAATATTCATACAATATCAAGTTATGTTTCTATTATTGATGGTTTCGGGAATGCCACAATTGTTTTGCCAAATGGCACTATCTTGTGTATTGAGGATGCGTTTCTAAGCAGTAGATCAAAAAAGAATTTGCTCAGCTTAAAAAATGTACGCCGTAATGGGTACCGTATTGAGAGTATTTATGAGCAAGATAAGGAATATAGTGTCATTACCTTTTATAAGATGGGCCTGAAGACCATCCATGATAAATTAGAAGCTTCTTCTATAGGTTTGCATTGTGTCATGATTAAGGCCATTGAAACCTACGCTGCCACATCTTGGAGATTGATAAACCCTGATTAGTTTAGACTGTGACATGATCGCCTTGGTCACCCTAGCGCTTCAATGATACATAGAATTATTCAGAATACAAAATTGCACCCTTTAAATGATATAAATGTGTTGTTGTCCAAAGATTATAATTGTGAGGCTTGTTCACAAGGAAAGCTCATTACCAAACCTTCCGTAACAAAGGTTAATCATGAACCCCCTTTATTCTTGTACAAAATTCAGTTGATATTTGTGGACCAACATAACTATCAAGTGGACCGTTTCTATATTTTATGGTATTAGTAGATGCATCCTGTAGATAGTCTTATGTTTGCCAATTATCTATGCGTAATGTCACATTTGCACGTTTACTTGCGCATATTATAAAGCTTCGGGCACAATTCCCTAATCATTCAATTAAAAGTACAAGGATGGATAATGTTAGTAAATTTACATCAAAGAGTTTTGATACCTATTGTGCTTAACTCGGAATTGAGATTGAGCACTTGGTCGCATATGTTCATACCCAAAATGGATTGGTAGAATCTTCGATTAAACATATCCAAATCATTGCTTGCACTTTATTAGTGAGAATGAATCTTAACAATACAGCATTGGGTCATGTAGTTTTGCATGCGGCAGCCTTAATAAGATTGCGCTCCACTGTTAATCTTTTACAATCCCCCATTCAAATGGTTCTTGGTTATGAACAAAATATTTCACATTTATGCATCTTTGGTTATGCAGTAGGTTTCCTGTAACACCACCAAAAAGAATGAAAGTGGGTCCCCAATGCCGTTTGAGCATTTATGTTGGGTTTAATTCACTGTTCATCATTAGGTTCTTTGAACCAACTACCGGCGATCTTTTTACTGCCAGATTCGTAGATTGTCATTTCGATGAGACTATGTTTTCATCAATTAGGACATCTACAACTTCCATGACTGCAAAACAAAACCAGTTAAGATTTTCTCATAAAATGAGAAAAATTTATCTTAATTAAACCTAAGAACTCCTAAGTGCAAAAACAAGGTGCAACGCATTATAGGCTATAGCCAATAGACTTCCCGACGCATTTAATGACGCTACTAAGATAACGAAGTCTCATATTCCAACTGTAAATGCTTCAGCTAGGATAGCTGTCCTCGAAAAACAGGCTAAAATAGATCGAAATCCCCCACACTTGAAGCATGATAGACCGATATGATCAAAATATACCGTTCCTCGAAAATGAAGGGGAAAGAATCAAGAATCCGCTCCAGAAGAGCCTAGTGTAGTGCTTGCTCCCAAAGAGCTTATTACCCTTGAAGATGCGAAAACCCATGAAATGAACACCAACCCTAGGAATACTGAGAATTGCATTACATATTGTAATGAAATTTGGGATCGAAATAAAATCATCATCAATTATGCTTTTGCATTCTTAGTTGCTCATAAAATTATGGATGATGATTGTGAGCAACAATCTATTATTGAATATCATCAAAGGCAAGATTGGTCTAAGTGGGGGGAAGCAATTAAGATTGAATTAGTTTCCTTAGCTAAACGAGAGGTTTTTGGACTCGTAACTCAAATCCCCCATAATGTAAGCCCATTGGATATAGATGGGTGTTTGTCTGGAAACGAAATGAGAAAAACGAGGTCGTCAGGTATAAAGCCTGATTTGTTGCCCAAGGATTCTCTTATAGACTTGTGATTGATTATAATGAGATATATTCACCTGTGATGAATATGATTATATTTCATTTTCTCATTAGCCTAGTACTTTCTAAAAGATTGGAAATACTTCTTATGAACGTTATGACGGCATATTTATATGGCTCATTAGACTCTGATATTTATATGAAAATTTCTAAGGGATTTAAAATGCTTGATGCATGCACTCCCCACAATTTATTCTTAATAAAATTGCAAAGATCTTTGTATGGGTTAAAGCAATCCAATAGCATGTGGTATCAACGCCTAAGTGAGTGCCTAATTAAGGAAAGATACAAGAATGATCCTATCTGCCCATGTGTGCTTATTAAGAAATCAGAAATTGGATTTGTTATTGTAGCAATTTATGTTGACGATATAAATTTAATTGGAATTTTAGAAGAGTTAACTAAAACTGCTGAGTATTTGAAAATGGGAGTTTGAAGTTAAAGATTTGGGTAAAATCAAACTTTTTTTTGGTCTAGAGTTTGAGCATAAATCAAATGGAGTAATCGTCCATCAACCAGCATACATTGAAAAATTACTTAAACGTTTCAACATGGACAAGGCTCACCCATTAAGCACCCTTATGGTTGTAAGGTCTCTAAATCCCCAAAAGGATCTGTTTCGTCTTAAAGAATTTGATGAAGAGATACTTGGTCCTGAAGTACCATATCTCAGTGCAATTTGGGTTTTGATGTACTTGGCACAATGTATTGGCACGTAAATTTATTAGCACGTTTTAGTTCTGAACCAACTCGAAGACACTGGTAGAGTTAAACATATTTTCCATTATCTCTGAGGAACCATGGATTTGGGATTATATTATTCCAAGGATTCCACTACCTCTGGTTTAGTTGGATGATATAGATATGATCCACATAAGGCTCGCTTTTAAACCGGTTATTTATTTTGTTATAACGACACCGTTATTTCTTGGTGTTCTACGAAACAATCGCTAGTAGCTACATCTTCTAAGTATTCTGAGATTATTGCTTTATATGATGCTGGAAGATAGTATGTTTGGTTAAGATCCGTTATAACGCATATTCATAATTCTTGTTATTTAATACCGGTTACAAATTCTCCCACTATCATATATGAAGATAATATTACTTGTGTTGTACAAGTTAGGAGAGGATATATCAAAGGTAATAGGATCAAGCATATCTCGCTGAAATTTTTCTATACTCAAGAACTCTAAGAAAGTCGACAATTGATGTTAAATAGATTTAATCCATAAATAATTTTGTAGATCTTTTTGTCAAATCATTGCCAACGTTAACTTTTGAGAAATTAGTATATATATATTTTTTGGTCGAAGAGAAATTAGTATATGACATTGGTATATGGCGAGTTCACAAGATGCAAGATTAACTAACCCCAGCAGTGTCTATATGACTTAATTGAAGGGGAGATATTATGAATTATACATTGTATTCTTTTTTCTTCTTGTCCCATTTTTTTCCCACATGGTTTTTCCGACTTAAAGTTTTTAACGAGACAATTAATACATCCATAAAAGGGAGAGATCATAAAATTTGTGCTCTGTACTCTTTTTCCCTTTTGTTTGGTTTTTGTCTCACTGGGTTTTTCCAGCTTAAAGTTTTTAATGATGTAGTATCATTCAATGCACATTCGTAATATGATGAATATAATGCATATTCAAGGAGGAGTGTTATGAAATACATGAATGAATATTCATTATATTCATCTTATCTAATGTACTTATTATGGTACATTTGTATCATACATTCTAAGTACATTTCTTTATACAATGAATATTCATCTCCCTATCCAATATATGTATTATTCAATACATTGATATTAATGATAAGTGCATCATTATTTTCTTATAAATAGGAGCTTAGTTTTTGTCATATAAGATGATATAGTGAAAATAAAATTCTCTTCTGGCTTTTTCTACTCAATCTCTCTATTCTCTCTATTACATATTTGCAACGTAATATTTTACAATATAAATTTCTATTTCTCAACGTCTTTGGAATTTCTATAGCCTCTCAAGTTCAACAATCTCAACTTGTGTTCAAGCAGAAGTCCAAATCTTTGAAAGCAACCTCATATTCATATTGATAAAAAAGAAAAAAGAAAATAAATGTCGGATGTTTTGGCTTATATATAAAAGTACGTGCAATCGTATTGCCAAACCATGCTTCGAATCACTCTCTCCATTTGATGATTCCTTAACTCAATTTCTCCTGCGATATGCCTAATAGCTATACTTCAGACAAATAAGTCTTATCCGTATCATCGTCATCACTATCGCCATTCATCAAACTGGTGAAGAAGTCTCAGGAAAATTAAAAATTTTATTAATAAAATATCAAAATATCACAAAAATTGTGGTCCTACTCTACTACGTCCAAGCAAGGTCGTCGCCCAGGGCCCATGCAACTTGATTCAGTAATTGGCATGAATTTGTTGGGTCTTGGTCAAATTTGGCAGGCTGTCTGCTATTGGCTTAAAATCATAATTTTGCCGTCCCCTCTCAACATGTCCCTGCAAAGATTAAGTTGCAAAAAAATACCATTTTAAGTTGCATCCCGATTTAGTTTGTCAACATCGTGCTACATTCATTTCCGCCGATAAATTTTTCCATATTTGGCTAATGCTAATTGAATAAAATAATGACGGCTTTGCCAACCAAAAAAATAAAGATAAATAATGACGGCCTTAAAACAAGGCAAATCGGGTAATTCATGAGGAGTCCACAGATCTCATGATATGGAGATTCACCTTAGGATTTAGACAAGTAAGATTAACTCGCTTAGCATACAATGCAATTGTCATGATACAAGGCATCGAATACCGAATACGACGTCGTTAACAAGGATTTTATGAGCACACAATGTTGGACAATCCTTTTCTTGTCCAAACATCACTTTCCTTATGCTGTACTCTCTCTTCAGTGGTAAGACGCCCAGTAAGGTAGTGGCTCCCCAAATCAAGCCACTGCTGATAAGTCGTCGGATCAGTTTTGCGACACGCAATGCTGCCGAAGCCCTATTTGGCAATTTGTGATAAAACCTTCTACGAGTAATCTTCAAGATACCAAACTGGTCATTCGCTATATTGCCAATAGACTACATTATGGGCCTTCACCTCTCCTCTGATAGAAGACATGGAACGCTTGCATTTTATGATTCGAAATGGCCGGTTGTCCTCAAACTAGGCAATTCACCATTCATTAAGCTACTCTTTATGATGCTAATCTTTAGAGTTTCATATACAACACCCTGCTCCACGTTCCAGCACAAACGTCGAATACCTTGTCCTTGTACCCACAGTTGCAGACTTTAGCCTGTGTTTCAAAATACAACGTTGGGTATCGGTATTTTGTCGCCAGTGGCCACCAGTGCTCTCCTGAAACAACGTCGACTCCTGTGTAATTTGTTGCTGATCCTCTTCACCATTCTGGTACCACACATACATTGGAGATGAATTTTGAGTTAGCAAAGGGAAGGTTACTGGGGTTCCCTATATCTATCTCCTGCTTCGCCCGTTCTCGAGATCAATGTGTTTTAAATCTATTTTAGACTCTAAGATCAGTAATGTGGTCAATGTGATATAAAACCTCTCGTATATATTTCAGGTTCGATGTTGCACACTATCACGAGTAAACGATCCACTATATGGACCATCTACTAGACTCGTTCTTACTTGGTCTATGACATTAATAGGGTATCACATTATTGGGGTCTGACCATGCATATGGATCCAAAAAACTGCATCTGATAGAGAGGAATATTATATATGGGGAATTTTTTTCAAAAAAAGTCATAATTCTATCATGTAACTGCTAACTCAATTCTAAACTTTTCAGTTTAGCTAATTTAGTCCGAAATCTTTTAAAGATTTTTATTTATTTATTTATTTATTATTATTGTTTTAATGTGGTCCATCCAACCAATTTGCCTAGAAATCACTAATGTGGAGATTCAATTAGTGCCGGGGATAAAATGGCATTCTGCAATATTTTTGAATTTTTTGAATTTTTTTTTCTTTACTTTTCTTTCTATTTTATTTTTATTTTTCTATTCCCTCTGCCGATCACCAACCCATCGGTGATAGCCGGCAAAGGTCGCTAGGGTGAGGGCGTAATAATGAAAATGTGACAACAACAGATTCACATTCGTGGAGAAGAGATTGACATGAATGCCAAGCCTGCTACCATAAGTTGATACCAACCATATACAAAGTGGAGGAAACATGTCCAAAACCTCAGGGACACGTCCAGAAGGTCGAGATAACAAGTCTTGTGATGTGGAAAGTGAAATCCTACAACCTTATGATTATAAATGGATGAAAGAAGAACAACACACACTCAACCAAACTGTTAGATTTAGCTTATTCGATCAAAGTTTATGTTTCTTTTCTTTTGTCAGGCTTTCACACTTGACTTTGATTTAAGTTTGTGCCGTCAGATTTTAGTTTTGATTCATTATTGTTGGGAATTACTGATTCCCTAAAACCGGATTCGACACTAAATCGAACTTCTAAAAAGAGTGCGGAAGACGAGCCTGGGAAATTCACATGTATCACCGATCCTAAGGCACATCACGATATTGAACGTACCTTGTTAGCCACAGCCTAAACACCGATGTTGATTTGAAGAAGAAAGATTGATCCCGTTCTATCTGATGATGTCAATTAGCCTTGAAGGGAAGAAGAATTCGTATTCTTTGCTCTTATTCTTCTTTTTGGAAGAAGAGGGAGAGAAGGAACATATATTATGTGAAAAGGTATGTTCCTCTCTCTCTTTTCTCCCTTAAATACGTCCTCTCCAAAGGTCGTGTCCCTTCGGTAAAAGACGCTCCCCCAAAAGTTACAATCCTTCAACGTGTCCCTCCATCCATGGGCCCTAAACTTGTGGGCCAGGCTTTTAGGCCCAACATGGGCGGACGGGCCAACTTAGACCCATCACATTAATTAAATAAAATCATCATCTCCCACTCGCACATGGTGGGCCGAACATGATCCTCTTTATCTCTCTACAACATTCATACTAGTGAATAGTCCGTGCGACCAGCATACTTTGAGAGCTCGTTGCTATACATCTGTTAGGAATATATAGCAGCTCATAATGGGCATCACATTCCGAGTAGATTTAGTATGCAGTACCCTAGATCGATCGATCACATTTATATCTCTCTTGATCTCTTTTAAACAATGATATATTTATTGTATTCACAATTATGATTATCCCAAAGACAGTCATAATTGGTCGACCAGTGAATACAAAAACTACAATGTGATTCTCCAAATCCAATATTCCTCTTTCCTTCAAGCTCTCAATTTCAGTTCAACTTGCTTTTCTAGAAATGTCCCATTAGATCGAATTAATTCATGATCATTGGCAACATCCTAAGATAGCAATCATTGAATAGAAATCTTGAGAATAAGTAAGAATCATGAGGGCACTAAATTGAGGAACTCTTTTCCTCAAGAGTGTCACACGGCATAAAAGTTGAGATTAAACTTTTGCCACTCTTATTGGTCGTCTCATGCATACGTAGTATGAAATACGTATTACGGTATTAACTCATTTCCCATGGAGCGTATGTCTATACCTTCAATACCGTACAAATGATAGTTCAGACATACCCAATGTCTAACTTGAGTTCACGTATCTACTCATTCACAAAATTCATCAGAACTCACATCTGGCATCTTAGACAGATAAAGTAAAATATGTGGGGTATTTTACTTTCGGACATAGTACATATCATGTCCTCATCTTAACACTTAGTTAATGTGACATATATATTTTAAGCTTGAGCTCTCGATTATCACCTAGATAATAAGCTTAAAAATCATCTCATCTCTATTTATCACATAGTAAATAGAGGCGATTACCCGTGTGAGTGGGCTAATCTCTTATTTGTCTGACATACTTTCTCAACTTAATGTAATGCACTGAGCATTAAGATGCATAAAGATCAAACAAAGATTCATAGGCATTAATGATGAAAACACAAATTCATTAAATGTGAACAACTCAGGGAAGTTACAATATCCAGTACATCAGACTCTACGTAATCCTAGAGATTTTACATGACCACAAAAACACATCTCTAGGTATTGGCTTTGTCATAGGATCTGCTACCATTCTATGCGTAGATATGTACTATAAGTTCACATCCTTTCGTGCAACCATATCTTTGACAAAGTTATACTTGGTATCTATATGTTTGGTGTTGCCATGATATTTTGGATCTTTGGTATACGCTATAGCTGCTTGGCTATCACAGTTAACCAATAATGGATTTGCAGCTTTTTCAATAACACCTAAATGATCCAAAAATCTCTTAAGCCAAACTCCTTCTTGTACTACTGCTGATAATACCACGAACTCAGCTTCCATCGTGGACAAGGCTATACACGTTTGCTTCTTACTGCTCCATGATATTGCGCCATTGTTCAGTAAGAAAGCAAATCTAGAGGTAGATTTCCTTTCATTTAAATCTCCTCCCCAATCAGCATCAGAATAGCCTTCGAGTCGCAGATCCTTTACTCAATAACTCATCATATAATTAGCAGTTCCCTTCAGATACCTTAGTATTCTCTTAACGGCTTTCCAATGTGCTTGACCTGGATTGGATTGGTATCTACTCACCATTCCAACTGCAAAACATATATCAGGTCTTGTACACATCATAGCGTACATCAAGCTCCCAATAGCACTAGCATAAGGAACATGTTTCATTTGTTCCTTCTCTTGTGGAGTCCTTGGACATAGTCTATGGCTCAATCCTTCACCTTTTGCAATAGGAGTGTCTATGGGTTTACAATCTTGCATACAAAATCGTTCAAGAACCTTATTTATATATGTTTCTTGCGAAAGAGATAACGACATCTTCGAACGATCTCTTGAAATCTTAACTCCAAGGATGTATGCAGCCTCACCCATATCTTTCATCTCAAAGTTGGAAGATAACCAACTCTTAACAGTATTAACAAACTCCATATTGCTTCCAGCAATTAGTACATCATCAACATATAATGATATGATCACAAATTGATCTTTGGATATTTTGATATATACACAATGATTCTCATCAATCATTGTAAAATCATATGCCATTATGGCATTATGAAACATATATACCATTGTCTCGATGACTGCTTTAGGCCATATATCGATTTCAAAAGTCGACAAACTTTTCCTTCTTGGCATTCCATAATGAAACCAGTAGGTTGTTCCATATATATTTCTTCCTCTAATTCTCCATTGAGGAAAGCAGTCTTTACATCCATTTGATGTAATTCAAGATCCATACTAGCCACTACTGTCAGAATAATGCGAATCGAGGTAAATCTCACCACAGGAGAAAATGTTTCTTTATAATCATTTCCTTCCTGTTGATTATACCCCTTCGCCACAAGGCGAGCCTTATGCTTTTCTATCGAGCCATCAGCTTTACGCTTAATTTTAAGAACCCACTTGTTCCCAATAGCTTTGCGTCCTTTTGGAAGATCAACCAGTTCCCAAACATGGTTTGACTTCATTGACTCCATTTCCTCTCTCATTGCATGCATCTGTTTTTCCTTACTAGGGCAACTTAGAGGCTCATGTATATTTCTTGGTTCATCCTCATCTTGTGGGGCAATCATAAAAGTTTTCCCTTCAATGTCAAAACGTCGATGGGGAATACTTTTGCGACTTGTTCGCCGTATGAGAGATTGTACACTTTGCACATCATTTCCCATTATGCTCCCATTAGGATTAGATAATGATAATGTCGTCTCATCATGTGGTTATCATTGAGAATGAGTTGAATTCAATTCATCACTTCTGATATTACTCCCACTTGGACGAACTCCATTAATATCATTATCTTGATCCAAGGTTTCAAATAGAGAGTATTCTTCACCTATTTCGCCATTCTTAGGAAATTCATTCTCTAAGAATGTGACATCCCGTGATTCAAATTCAGTTATACTCCTACTTTCCTACTCACCTATGAACACATACCCTTTCGAGTGTTCAGAGTATCTTATGAAAATACTCTTCTTTCCTCTGGGACCCAATTTTCCAAACTTGTGAGAGGGCTCATGAGTATAGGCAGCACAACCTCATGGCTTAAGAAAACTTAAGTCAGGTTTCCTACCTATCCATAACTCATATGGAGTAGAAGTAACTGATTTGGAAGGCACCCGGTTAAGTATATATGCAGTAGTTAACAATGCATAACTCCAAAAGGTGATAGTTAAGTTAGCATGCGCCATCATTGACCTAATCATTTCCAGTAGGGTTCTGTTTCTTCTCTCCGCAACACCATTTTGTTGAGGAGTATATGGAATAGATAACTTTCTTTCTATTCCTTTTTCATCACATAATTTTCTGAACTCATCAGGTAAATATTCTCGACCTCGATCGGATCTCAATGCTTTTATTTTCTTGTCTAATTGATTTTCTACCAAGTTCATAAACCTTTTGAAACAACTTAATACTTTAGATTTATGAGAAATCAAATAGACATATCCGAATCGAGTATAATCATTTATAAAAGTGATGAAATAAACAGCCCTATGCCTTTCTCTCACATTCATTGGACCACACGTCAGAATGGATTAAATGCAGAGGAAATTCAGCTCTTTTACCTTTCCCAAATGATTTCCTTGTCGTTTTCCCTACCAAGCAATGCTCACATATGGGCAAATCGACTCTTTCAATATTGCCTAACAAGCCCTCTTTTGCTAGTCTATTCATACATTGTTGGCCAATATGACCAAGTCTAGCGTGCCACACATTCACATCATTATTATATGAATTAGGAGATGTGAAAAGGGAATAACAAACATTGGCATTACTATAGTCAACATTTAATACAATAAAACCATCTAGGAAATAACCACAACCATAGTAGTTTGTATCTAAATACAAATCTACACATCTATTATGGAAGTTCACATTAAAACCAAACTTAACCAACACTAAAACAGACACTAAATTTCGACGAATCTCCGGAGCATACAACACATCATGTAATAATAAAGTGCGTCCACCACGCATGTTCAATTGGCAGGTGTCAATTCCTTTTACTTCAACTCCGGAGTTGTTTCCCATATAGATCCACTTAGTTCCAGTTGGAACTCGTCGAAATTCTACGAAGGATTCTCTATCCTTCGTTACATGGTCTATCGCTCCTGAATCTACAGTCCACAAAGGATTAGATTCAGTCAAGAATACATAACTTGACACATATGCAAAGTTCTCAATAGTACAAAGGGTGTGTACCTTCTTTGGCTCGCGACAATTGCGGGCATAGTGACCCCCCTCCGGTCACACGGTTGTAACATTTCACCCTTGAGATATTCTTCACATGAGGACGTTTTCCTCTCTTTACACGAGGACGTTTTCCTCTCTTTTGTTGGTTAATTCTTGGTTTCTTGCAAGAAGGACTTGATCCCTTGCTTTCCCACATATTGAACGAATCAATGCGCTTGCGCTTAGAGCTTGAAGCCCCTTTTAAGCTTAAAGCAACACAGTAAATATCTGTATCCTGCTCAAATGCCTTGAGGCGATAATTAGCTAGCTCAAGGTGGCGCACATCATTCTTAAGATTTTCCATAACATGGTCGAGAGCTTTTAGTGCTTTTGGCTTTTCCAGCACATATTGAATTCTTATATTCAATATTTCACTATTCTTGCTGTTCAATTTGTCTTCTTTGTTCAAATAAGCAATTATGTTCTTAGTTGCTGAATCCATCGATCTGAACATATCAGACATATATGCACGAAATATTAATGCCTATCACTTATGCATCTATTTTGCACAAACCCATCATATTAATTAATAATTTTAAGTAAGGTTTCAGAATCAAAGGTCACTATGTTTCCAATCATCCTCCAAAAATCCTATCTTAAAACTATCATTAATATAATTGTCCATGCAAAGTAAATTCTATGAAGCTACAAAAACTTCTATGAACTACTCACAGCAGTTAATAACAACAGAAAGCAAATAATATCTGACATCCAATAATGGTATAATAATAATGCTTTCACATAATACAACTAACATATTAGTTGCTACATCAACAACAATCAGGTAGAAAACATAACATAAGATGTCCACAAAGTACACTAAATAAAGACCAGCCATAACATCTAAAAACAAGGTATCATACTACTAATAGGGAAAGCTGCTATTTGGTTCAACTTCTTTTTCTTTTTCTCTGTAAAATTTTCAAGCATTCTTGACAGCCACGGAAAAACAGACGGATATCCCTTAGGATTTCTCCTACGCACATTCATTCTTGGCCTAATCGAAGTCATTCCTTGGGTCGCAGTCTTTGTGGCTCCAACCCGATGATATTCATCTACAAATTCCATTACTAGCTCCTTATATCTAGTAAATCATTTGACCTCCCATAGGCGATTCAACACTCCTTGCCATTCTGGTGGAAGAGTGTTCATAAAGAATCGTACCATCTGAGTATCTGGCATGGGATAACCGTTCCAAATGACTTCTTGAATTTTGTTGTTGACCTCTATGACATGATCAATTATATCGTCACTCTCTCATCGATAACTATTCAAATCGGCTATCAACCTTGAAAGCTTTTCCTTTTGTTCATCTGACATTGTGCGCACAGATGCGCGCGGCTTGCGGGGAGGCATTGTTTCTACAACAAATGCAGAACAAAAAATGGATTACATATAATACACATAGACATAATTGAAAAAGAAACACATTTTTTTTTTTTGGTCAACGATCGGTCAACGGTCGGTCAATGGTCATCACGATCAACGGTCGTCAACGGTCAATGGTCAACGGGTCGGACGGGTCGGTCGCCGGGTCGGGTCGGGCCGGTCGGACGAACCGACCGGCACGTGCGGCACGCGTGTGCAGATGACGTCACGATGATGTCAGCTGGCGCGTGCCGTGCACGCGCCATCGGTGGCACCCGCGCACGTGCGTCGCACGTGGGTGCGTCGGCTTCGCGCACGCGTGCGACGCACGCGCCTGCGTGTGCGAATCGGCTCGTGCAACTCGCCGGCTGCGCGTGGGGGCGCGTCCGGCGGCCTTTGGCGGCATTCCACCACTCGTCGCGCTCGTCTCGACGAGACCTTCCATCCAGAACCTTCAGAAATGGATTTCGACTTACAGAAATTCGAAAAAATGGATGAACAGTGCTCGGGTGTCGGGATTTTTCTGTCCCGATGGGTGTCGGCCGATTAATTTCACGAAAAAACAATAAGAAATCATCCATGAACATGAAAAGGGTCGAGAAAAACATGAACAGGGCTCTGATACCAATGTTGGGAATTATTGATTCACTAAAACCGGATTTGACACTAAATCGAATCTCTAAAAAGAGTGCGGAAGACGAGCCTGGGAAATTCACATGTATCACCGATCCTAAGGCACATCACGATATCGAACGTACCTTGTTAGCCACAGCCTAAACACCGCTGTTGATTTGAAGAAGAAAGACTGATCCCGTTCTATCTGATGATGTCAATTGGCCTTGAAGGGAAGAAGAATTCGTCTTCTTTGCTCTTGTTCTTCTTTTTGGAAGGAGAGGGAGAGAAGGAACGTATGTTATGTGAAAAGGTATGTTCCTCCCTCTCTTTTCTCCCTTAAATACGTCCTCTCTAAATGACGTGTTCCTTCGGTAAAAGACGCTCCCCCAAAAGTTACAACCCTTCAACGTGTCCCTCCATCCATGGGCCCTAAACTTGTGGGCCAGGCTTTTAGGCCCAACATGGGCGGACGGGCCAACTTAGGCCCATCACATTAATTAAATAAAACCATCAATTATTAAGTCTGGTTCTTGTACCTTTTAAAACTGTAATCATCCAATCAATTATACAATGAGAAGAAGTTCTCAAATTTGCTAATTTTAAACTCGGTCTTTATTGAGGAGAGTTTATAAAGGGAGCTGGATTTCATTTGGCTATTTGTTTTGCCATAACAGGACCAAATCGGTCTTCTAGCATATTGCTTTCGTACTATTAATATTGACATTGTTGCCCGACTAAATCCCGCTACCATTATTTTCATATCTCTGTCCATCCAGTTATATCAAAAAAATATTCTAAGATATTTCAGTACTATAAAAAGAAGAAGTGAAGCGTATAGTGATTAATTAATTATTACTCTCAACTTCTCCTTCCCTGTTCCCCCTTATTATCCCGTCCAGCTGCATGTTCTCCTCAATTGCTTATCAAAATATGAAATAAGGACATATGTCTTTTCTTGACAAAAATGAAAGTCAGGACACAGGAGATATGTTTTACTTATTCTAATGCAAAAATACTGTCAAGAAATATGAGTTTGAAGAGAAATTTTTCTACTCAATTTTTTTTCTTTCTCTGCATATCAAGAATAGTAATCTCACTAGATCCCTTGGCAATGGCTTCACAAAACTCAATTAGGCGTGATGCTAATAGATTTGTCATTGCTAAGTGGATAGCTCAGATTTATATAACCGGACACCTATTTCCTATTAGGATTTAGCGACGTCAAAATAATTGAGAAAATTACTAAACTTATTACACTTGTGTCAATTCAATTCTAAACCTCTCAATTTTGTCAATAGTCATAAATCTTTTGATAATTTGACAATATAGTTCATCTAGCTAATTTTGGCTAGAAATCGCTAACGTGGTCACCAGCCGGCACTAACGTGAATTTCTTTTTTTTGAATTTATTATTATTATTTTCTCTTTTTTTTTTTTCCTTTTCCTTTTTCTTCTCTTTTCCTTCTTTTCCTTTTTGTTTTCTTTCATTGGTAACGTATTCTACATTGTAGTCTTAAGACTAATTGCCCTTCATTGGAACAATCCTAATTCAACCATTCCTTGTGCTTACAACTCAGAAAAGCTCAAGATTGCCAAAACAAATATCTTACTTATAACCTTCTAAAACTCTAGAAGAATGATGTATTGTTGCTAATTGGGGGTGAGCATGGTTTTAGAGTAGAACCTAAAACTTGAGAATCGGATCGATGGGAACCCGTAGATTCTAGGTTCCAATGTATGCAGAATAGGTTACAAATTCCAAAAAATGGGAAATTTGTTTGAATAGGTAGATTCAAGGTTCTTGATTGAAGAAACCTGGAACCAACAATAAGTTTTAATATTTTTATCGGTTCATGTCTTTGCGCGATCCTCCAATTTTCCATGTTGCTTGATGATGAATGTATAATCTGGAAGTATTAATCTAAGCTTTCATTTTGTGACTGAGAATTTTACCTTTTTAATGTTCATATTTTTCGTATGACTATATATAAGTTATGGTAAATGAATTGTAGCAGCAAGTGGAGGTCATTAAAAGTTTTAATTTATTGCGATTGTATAATTAATAATATAAGTGGAACCTAGGTAAACCCTATAACTTGTGACAAGGTAGATTTCAGGATTTAGGGTATGTAGGGCAATTGCCAAGTTCTAAAAAATGAGGAACATGTTTCAATGGGTAGGTTCTAAGTTTCAAATGAAACTTATACGGAATCTGGAATTACTCACCTCTATTATTAACAATAGATAACAAAATAATGTTATTTACCCACAACCATGCAAACAACTTTATATCTTCAGTCGATGGTTAATACCACAACGTATACATTTACATAAGAGGAAAAGGATTCCAAGAACATCAAGAAGAAGCCCTACCAAAAGACAACTGAAATATAGCGAAACAAGCGTCATCGAATATCGTTTGCCTTCTGTTATTGAACTTAATAGTGTCGGCCATCGCTGCTAGGACCTTCAGTAGATGAAGCAACAAATGCCAAGATTACGGCGTTACCTAGACAACCTATGGACGTGAGTTTTGCTCAGTATTCGGGACATGTGACCATAAACGAAAAAAAGAAGCTGTTCTATTGGCTGGTTGAAACGTCATCGGATGCAGAGTCTAAACCTCTTCTTCTATGGCTCAATGGAGGACCCAGCGCCTCGACAATCGGGTACGGAGCCTTTCGGGAGATTGGACCCTTCCAGATCTTGCCCGACGGGAAGCTTTTTAAAGACAATTTGCTTGGAACACTGGTAATTTTGTTTCAGCAACACTTTGTCTATTAAATCTCGATTAAGACTCGTTCGTTGAATGTCTCGAATGGCTATTACCTTATGTGACTTGTTATTTGGTTTTATTGATCAGGGAAAGTCAAACTCAAGAAACTTTAGGCCCGCCTCTCTCTAAGAAGAAACACAATTGAGAAGGTGCCAAGTTTTTTTCTTTTTTTGTCAAAAAAATGTTCCAAGTTTAAATAGCGACATAATTAGTGTATAGATTGTAGTATGGAGACTCAACATTTTCATTATATCTGTCGGTTAGCTTTACCCTTTTAACTCGTTACATGGTATAACTTCAGACCAAAGTAACGGCTCTTTCATGACGGCAGACTAAATGATCCATTTTTGTCTTTATATTTGGATTACGTTTTTCAAACTCATAAACAATAAGTCATCACTAAGAAATCCATATTTAAGATGAAGACTGAATAATAACATCTTGTGGTTGCTGGAGCTGGATTTTCTATCCTCAGCGTCGCTGAGTCAATCGGAGATAACAGAACCGGTCGGGACTTAATGACTTGCTCTACCTGTTTACCCTGGTTTGATTATTGAGTCTTCCACTCTGTACTTTCTTTCAAAAAGTCTCGAGTTATTTCCTTTTCTTTCCATCTCAGCCGTGGACGGTCACACATTTTTAAATAAATGGCTCGAAATCTTTCCAAAATACAAATACCGAGACTTCTACGCTGCCGGAGAGAGCAGTCTAGAAGTATAACGTTATTTTAGGTCACGCATTTGTTTAATAATAAACGCTTATTCCAAGACATTATGTGCCTCAACTCGCTCGACTATTAGTAAGCCTCAACATGGGGATCGTGCGACCAATCATCAATCTGAAGGGAATATTGGTGCGATGACTAGTGTCGAATCTGCATGTCGAAGCATATCCATTTCCGCTATTAAACTGGACTAAGCTAGTGCTCTTTTCTTGGGTAAAAATTTCCTAGCCAGGAAACCCTCCTTGACGACGAAACTGGAGAACCGGGTATGGCTGATTACCTTTGGAATCATGGGTTGTCTCAGACACTACATACCGAAACATACAGAAATTTTGCGCTGTCGATAGACAGTCTGATGGCTGCAACAAAGCCTGGGATGAAGCATACATGAATGAATTTGGAGACGTCGACAATTTTAACCTATTTACGAGACCATCTGCGAGCCCCATACAGGTGAGATAGCTCCTAAATTTATTCTTAGAGGCTGGAAAATGAGCGGTAAGAAAGCCTGACAGCACTTTGATACTCAATCCTCAGTTTTTTCTCTGCAAGTAGGATTTGATTGACAGAGATGGGTTTGGACATTACTGAGATGGGTTTGGACATTACTCGGATGATGACACTAGTACTCACTTTGAGAAGGAAAGAGGTGCAGGAAGCTTTCCACATCGACCCTTCGTATATTCCAGTGAACTATAGCCAGGAATTGTTCATGATTCAAGAACTTGACTCAAATCGAGGGCATGGAAAATTCCTAGGGAATGATACATCATGCGGTTTCACTTAAATAGTGACCTGGTTCGACAAAACACTACGTAGAAAGCAACACAGAATCATCGATGTTGCAGATTCTAAAAGAACTCATACAGACCCAATTGCTCATTTGGATATATAGGTAAGGCGTATTAGATGTTAGAAACAAGAAGAAAATCATGCCAATGCATTAAATCTTGAGTTTGTAACATTTGAAATATTTGAGATATAATCATGATTGTATTACAATTGGTAGAATTAGTGCATAAACATTCCCTTTAGTCTCCCTTGGTGAGCCGCAAGATCTAAAGATTTAACAAGAAGATGATAATAAAAAGAAAATGAAATAATATGGAGGCTAGGATTTTTGTTGTGTTATTAAACACATTCCCTTTAGTCTCCCTTCAAAAAAACCCTAAAACAAAAGTGCATAGTCTAAAATACCCTATTTCTAATTGCAAAGTCAAAACTCAACAAACCTCCACATTGACTTCAAATCTCCAAAACAGCATTATGCCAAATACTACATGACCGGTCTAAAATACCCTTTTATCTAATTTGAAATTCAAAACTCAATAAATCTCCACATTGGCTTCAATTTTCCAAAAGAGCATTATGCCAAATGTCACAAGACTTCTCTCCTTCCACACCAAAAGTGAATACAAAAGGCTACCCTTAAAATAGCAGAATAGACGATGCACACCCCTAAGCCTACGCAAGTGTACTCGGTCTAAGAAACAAGAAATAAAAAGTCACCAACTCCGCCTAAGCAAATCAAATGGTTAAAACACCAATCAAGTTATCAAGTCTAAGCAATGCTTAAACTTGGTCAAAGGAACTATTTTGGTCAATATATCTGTCAGATTATTTGCCGCAAATGCTTTCTTCATCATAACTATACTCTTGGTAATCTCATCACGCACAAACTAATACTATATGTCGACGTGTCTTGTGCTCTCATAAAACATCATACTGTTGATCAACTGGATCGCACTTTGGTTATTACAAAAAATAACGGAGGCTCCCTTCTACTTCACTCCAAGTTCTATAATCAAACGCTTTAACCAAATATCTTCTTTTATTGTTTCTGCTATTGCCATGTACTTTATGTCGGTGGTAGACAAAGCAATTGTGTCCTGCAAAATTGCTCTCTAACTAATCGAAATCGCTTACGTAGTCAGTATCAACAACTAAACGTCCTATATTACAATCTTTATCAAAGACCAAACCCACATTTGAGGTACCTCGGATGTACCGAAGAATCTATTTCATAGTTGCCAGTGAGCTTTACTCGGATGTGCCATATATTTACTCACAACACTAACATATTGTGAAACATCTTGACGAGTGCAAATCATAACATATATGAGACTATCTATTGCATTAGAATATGAAACTTGGGACCTCTCATCTTTCTCTTCTTTAGTTTTAGGCAATAAAGAAGCTGAAAGCCTAAAGTGGAATGCCAAAGGAGTATTTACTGGTTGGACATTCTTCATACCAAAGCATTCAAGCACTTTTTCAATACACTAGTTTTGCGAAAGGTATAACTTCACAACCTGTCTATCTCTTCGAATCTCCATACCAAGAATTTTCTTGGTAGCTGCGAGATCTTTCATCTCAAATTCCCTCTTCAAATTTTGTTTCTCACATATGTTCTTTGTTGCAATAAGCATGTCATCTACATATAATATTAAATAAATAAAAGAGCCATCATGCAATTTCTTATAGTACACATAACTATGATGCGTACTTCATGAGTAGTCATGACTCAACATAAAGCTATCAAATCTCTTGTACTATTACCACAGAGATTGCTTGAAACCATACAAAGAACGTTTCAACTTGCAAATGTGATCTTCTTTACCTTCAACAACGAATTCCTTGGGTTGAGACATATAGGTCGTCTCTTTAAGGTCGCCATGTAAAAAAGGCGGTCTTACCATCAAGTTGCTCAAGTTCTAGACCATAAATAGCTACTAACATGAGTAACACACGAATGGAATTATGTTTCACAATTGGAGAGAGCACTTTATTGAAGTCGATCCCATTCTTTTGACTAAAACCCTTCACTATCAAGTGTGCCTTGAATTTTTAATCTTCAACCTTTTGATTTCCCTCTTTTCTTTGAAGGCCTATTTGCACCCAAAAACTCTTTTGCCTTCAAGCAATTTCACAAAATCCCAAGGTTGGTTCTTATGAAGAGACTCTATCTCTCCATTCATCAGAACAAGCCACTTCTCAAATTTAGAATAAAATAGTAGCTTCACAAACTTTAGAAGGTTCATCTATACCAAGCTCTTCAGCAACTGTAAGAGCATATGCTGCCAAATTAGCAAACCATACATTTGGGGAGGTTTAATTTGTCGTTTAGCCCTCCTTGCAACTAGACTCTAAGGTTGCTCAAATTCTTCTACTTCATCTTTGATAAAATCCAAGTCTTGTTACTCATTGTCACTTTTGGGCTGTTTGTTAATGTTCTTTTTTTTTTTTTTTTTTTTATAAACAAATTTTGTGTTTTTTTTGTTCTAGGGAACAAAAAAAGAATAGAAACGCGTTTGTTTGCATTTTTGTTCAAAATCTATTTTTTTGTTCCCGGGAACACTTTTGGAATAGAAACAAGAAACAAGAAAAACTTGTTTCTTGTTTCGGAACAAAAATTAAAAACACATTTTCTCTCTCCTCTCTTTTTCTTCTCTTTTTTTTTTTTTTTCCTCTCTCTTTTTTCTTTGGCCGGTCACCAGCCTTGGCCATGGTCGGCAATAGGCCAAAGAGGGCCGGCGACCTTGCCAGGGCGTTGCCGACCCCAGGTGAGGCCGAGCGTGGCCGGCCCTTGGCGAGGCTCGGCCTCGCCTTTGCTAGGCGAGCTCGGGCTCGCCGGGCCACCTCTAGGCCGGCGTCGCCCGCGGCGGTGGCTCGGCAAGCCGGAGCTCGCGAGCCTCGCCGGGCCACCTCCAGTGGCGTCGCCGGGCGGTGGCTCGGCGAGGCCGAGCCTCGTCGGTGGCCGGGCGAGCTCGGGCTCACCAGATGGGCGAGGCCACCGGCCCTCGTCGGCCGGTTGCTGGCCATGGCCGAGCCGGCGGCCGGCCAAAAGAAGAAAAAAAGAAAAAAAGAAAAAGAAAGAAAAAAAGAAAAAGAAAATAAAAATATTTAAAAAGTAAAAGAAATAAAAAAGAATACAAATTTACCAAACGTGTTTCTGTTCATTTTTTATTCCTGGAACAAGTTTACCAAACGCGTTTTTTTGTTCAAAAATTATTCCCCGGAACAGAAACACTTTTTTCTATTTCTATTCCCTAGAACAATTTTTAAACAGAAATGTTACCAAACGCACCCTTTCTGGTCGAATAGGAATATCTTCAGATATTTTTCATGGATGCTCTACATAAAGCTCCACCTCTTTTCCAACATCCTTCTCCTAGATACCTATAAATCCAATAACGACTTTTCTCTTTTCAAGTATGGAATTTTCATCAAAAGTAACATCTCTACTAATTATAAACTTTAATGACTGAGGGTCAGAACACCATAACCTATATTTTTTAACCCTATCTACATAACCAATGAAAATACACTTCTTAACTCCAAGTTCAAGGTTACTCTCTTTTACATGATAATAAGCAAGACATTTAAATGTTTTTAAACCAGAATAGTCATAAGATTTACTTGACCATATCTCATTAGGAGTCTTATATTCAATTGTAGTTGAAGGAGAACGATTCACCAAATAACATGCCATATCCATGGTTTTAGCCTAGAAATATGTCCAATTCTAGCAGTAAAGAGTATACACCTAGCTCTCTCCAAAGGTCATGCGCTTTGCCACCCCATTCTATTGAGGTGTATACCTAACTATTCGATATTGAACAATCCCTGAATCTTTAGAGTATTTATTGAAATCACATCAGCGAAACTCAAGACCATTGTCCATTCTGAGACGCTTTATCTTCCTCCCAATTTGATTTTCTATCAACATCTTCTACTTCACGAACTTACAAAAAAATCACTTTTACGTTTTAAGAAATAAACCTAGACTTTCCTAAAAAAATCATCAATAAATATTAGAAGATAAAGCACATCACCCTTAGACGTTAATTGTGCCGGTCTCCATAAATCGGAGTAAATATAGTCAATTGTACCCTTCGTTGAGTACGCCCTAAGACTAAAACCAACTCTGCACTGCTTCTTGGAAACAAAAATTCACAAAAGTCAAGTGAGATCATATGATCCCCATAAAATAAACTACGTTTACTCAAGATATTCATTTCTCTTTCGCTCATGTGGCCCAACTGCATATGCCGTAACATTGATTTTTCAAAATCTAAAGATGATGATATATTTAAATGACCCACAATAGTACTTCCATGTAGAACATAAAGGTTGTTCTTTTGGTTATCTCTCATCACAATCAAGGAGTCTTTTGAAATTTTCAAAACTCCACCTCTACCTATGTATATGCACCCAATAAAATCTAAACTGCTCAATGGAATAATATTTTTCTTCAAATCTAGGATGTGCTTAATGTTTGTCAAAGTTCTTACTACATTATTATTGTGACATCCTAAATTTTCAGTTATGTTTTCAATTGAATAAATCGGGCCTTTCATCAACATGTCTATAGTGCTATTCTCAGAGCTGATCACTTGTGAGATAACTAGACTATTTGGGGAAGCCATTAAGAATTTTGAGGCAAATAGACTTGAGAATTCGACTAGGAATCGACTGCTCGACCGTGTTGATCTGCAAGGGTCATTATGGCACTGTTGAAATCGATCAGAGACCAGAGATAGGTCGATTCGACTGAGATATGTGATTAGAGGTGGGTGATTCCCTTTGATTGCAAAATGCTCGTCGATTGGCACTATACCGATTTTTCTGTCGTTTTGGTACCTGATGCTCGTAATTGAAATCTCAAGATTTTAACAACAACCGAGGGTCATCAATGAGTCGAAGATGTACATTGTGACTCGAGATAAATCGATCACGGGTCAATTGCACCAAAAATTCCTAAAAGTTACCTGGTAGACTAGGTCATGTTAAAAGCGTGCCGGATTGAAATTAACCATGAATTTGAACCCGGTTCCAAAAATTGAAAGTTCTGTGGTGTCACAATCTATTTTAGGAATGTTGACTTATCCTCCGAAGAATTTTCGGAGATCTTAAGATTTTTATGGCAAATTGATTCGGACGTCGTAGATAAATAGCGGAAATTCAGATGGGCCAAATTAAAGGAAATTTGGACTTCCAAGCTGAGCTTTTGAGTGTCGGGGATTTATAGAAAATTGTTCGGGATTTTTCTTCGACGAAATTGGACTTCGAATTTGAGAAATTGAGGATGAAATTGAAGTCTAAAATTGGTGAACTTCGGAGCTTGGTTTTGAGGCAACAATTTTGGGCTTCAATTGGTTTATTTGTGGATATTTAGGCTAGAAAGAATAATTTTTTCTGGGGGGGGTGGGTGGGTGGACATAAAGGATAATTATGAAGACTTTAACGGGGACAAGCTCTTAATTGAAGAGATAATCTTGGCTGACTTCTCCCTTCAGCGGCGTCTTCAGCAAGCGTCGCCAGCTGCCATGGTCTTCTTCATGTGACAATTCCCACAGAAGGCCAGCTGCTTCCCTTCGAATTCTCCTTCATTTGCCAGTTTGCACACGCCCACTCCACCGATTTCTCTGCCCGTCGCTAGCTGCACCAAGTCGAAGACCAAGCAGCTCTCTCTCCACTGAAACTCCCTCCCCCACCTCACGCTGCCAACACGTCTAGTCAACACCTCTACCCACAGAAGCCTCTTTGTTAACCCAGTTTGCTGCCGCCCGTGCCTTCTCTCCCTCGTGTGGACGCCAGCATCACCGACCGAGCTGCCACACGTTCGAAGTGTCCAATTCCATGCTCCACCAGCGTGTTCTTCCCTACAGCTCAACACCTGCCTGCGTGTCTTCATAAGCTTCTTCAACCCACCGAAGCTGCTCGTTTTCTTCAGCTCGCGGACTTGCTACCTCTCTCGCTTGCATCAATAGGCCAAGGAGCAGCCCACGCTAGCAATATCAGCCTATCTTCGCACGTCTTCAGCCCAGCGTCTTCAGTCTTTCAGGCCTAGCAAAGCCTGGTTCAGCAACCCACACATCAGTGAAGTTCAGCCCAACTTCGGCCCAAGAATTCAGCCAAAGTTAGCCCACAATTTGAAGCCCATCCTCGGCCCAATTCCAGCTCACTTGAGGCTCGCGTAGTCAAGCCTAGTTTTGAGCCCAAGCCTGTGAAGTAAGCCCAGTCCAACGCAATAACAAATCTCAGTTTGGGCTGAAATTTGTTGGGCCAAGTTTAGGCCCGGTCCAAGCCCGTGGGTGTCGTCGCAAGTCCAAGTTTGGCCGTCGTCGCGCCGTCGTCGCGGTGAATCGGTCTTTGCAAAACAAGTGAGTTTTACTCACTAATCCTTTATTAGTCAGTTAATCATGCTTAGGGGTTAATTAGATTTAATCAAGTGCAATTATGTGGTTAGATTAGATTAGAATAATTAAATTAGGGATTACATATGCATGTTAGGCAAATGGTTAGTGCTATTAGCTAGTGAATAGTCCATAATACTTATTGAACGAATCTTGGAAATTTTTAGGATCCGTCTCGGCTTCCAATTAGGCAATACGGGCCTAAGTTGGATTTATTGCTATTTATTTAATAATTTTCATAATTATTTTATTTTATTTTGGAAATTAGACCGGGATGGTCGACGACTGAAATTTTATGCTAATTATTGTGGTGCAGTCCGTTTATTTAATTGAGCTTTATTTTATGCTGAAATGAATTATTTGTGATTATAGGATTATTTTCCTAAATTAATTAAATTTGGTAATTAAGTGGAAAATTACCAAGTGTCAGTCTACAGCTCCAAAAATCTATTTTGAGATTGCTGAAAATAGTGGGAGGTTCAAAAGTGAAAATCTTATATTTTGGCTAAAGCCGATCGTATACTCACATACTGGTATTTTTATCAGGAAGGAGAAAAATAGTGAATTGATCAAATGATCAATTATCGGCATACTATGAAAGTATGGCTAATAGCTTCTGGCGAGCATATATACATTTATTAGCATACTATGAAAGTATGGCTGGCAACTTCTGGTGAGCATATATAGAATAGCGGATCAATGGATCTGGCAACTTCTGGTGAGCATATATAATTCTTAGTATACTATGAAAATATGTCTGGCAGCTTCTAGTGAGCATATATAATATACTATATCAGAAATTGAGGTAGTTCTTGGTGAGCATAGATATATAGTATATTATCTCAATAATTGAGGCAGCTTCTGGTGAGCTATACTATCTATTATTGGCGTAGAGTGAGCAGTCTTGGACTATGGTCGGACTCATAGATAGTATTGATTGAGATGACCGGAGGATGGTCATGTTGATATGTAATCAACTAGGTCGATTGATCAATGATTTGATTTGGTGCTGTGAATTGATGTGGTTCGTGTTTATCTGATATATACTGACTTGTAGGAAGGAACAAATGATAAGGTAAGTCCTCTGACTTGTGTTGTGCTTAGCTAGCCTTTAGAGTGTATTGGCTTCCTAATTGGGTCTTAGGGAGTAGAACTCGCTGAGACGTCGTCTCATTGGTTATTGTATAACCATTTTCAGGTCCTTAGATGGCGTTGGTGAAGGACCAGAGGCCCGAAGAATAGAAGGTGAAGCCTGAAGAATTGACAGTCATGTCCGACTAGTTAGTCATAGGACAATTCTCTTTTGATGGAAGTTGATTCTTTTCTGCAGACGTTGTGTTATGAAACGGTGGTTTAAAACCAAATTTAACAATTCGCTTTGTATATATTTGCACTATGATTTGCAATGTGTATAAGTGTGGTTGCTTTTAAAGTGTGAAAATTTGGAGTCCTACTTTCTTATCCCATTGTTTTATTGTCTGTGGATTTTTATCTGCTTCCGCATACGTATTAAAATTAAAGGGTCGGCAATGTGTCCTGGGACGTCGCTATTAATCGACCAAGATGAGGGATGGGCGTGTGCCCGAGGATCGGGGCGTGACAATTATGATATTGGATTTGCACCATACCAATACCCACAAATTTGCAAACCGCATTATTGCCCATTAAAACTAAACCACCACTGACTTTCTCATCTGTGTGGAACTAATCTCTATGTGGACATATGTGGTATGAACATGGTGAATCCAAAATCCATTCATCATCGACACAAAAATCCAAAGACAAAATAGGAAGAACCTCGTCTGCTTTAGCTAAAATCGTTATTTTTCACTAGACTAGCCAAATTGGAATTCTCCATCGATTTCTTCCCTTGAGCTTTGAGCATTGGACACTCACTTTCACAGTGTCCGAATTTATGACAATAGTAATACTCCACCTTACTCTTATCACTTGACCGAGACTTAGAACACTTTTTACTATTACTATGCGTCTATCAAGATGATTCGATCTTCCCCTAACAATTAAGCCATTGACTTTATCACTACTACTACTTGGATTCTACTTTGTACCCATGTCCCGGAATTCAATGATACCTTCACATCTTCAAGAGTTATGGATTCCCCTCTATACAACATATAATTCACAAAATTTTCATACGAGCTCGATAGTAAGCATAACATAATAAGAACTTCATCCTCATCATCTAACTTCAAACTTAGATTTTTCATATCCATAACAATCTTATTTAAATTCATCTAGATATTATTGGATAGGAGTACATTTTTGCACCTTTAATGCGAAAAGATGCCGCTTTAAAAATAATCTTGTTGTAAGAGATTTTTTCATGTAGAGGCTCTCAACCCTATTCCACAATCCCAAAGTTGTTTCTTCATCAACAACTTCATGAAACACTTTATCGGATGACGACAAATGGATGGTGCTATGTGTGGCATCCAGAAATTTTGACGACCCTCGAATATGCAACTGTCCATGACTAAGTGACAGAAGTATTGTCGGACAGTGTTATTGACACCACAACGGACATCGTTTTGTTATTATCATCGGACTAGTATGTCACGTTTAGTAATGGTCCGCTCATTAGATAAGTTATAGTCTTGTCGGAAAACTTTCATATGTTCAAGCGAGACCAAGACTCATTCCAAATGATTCCCGACCTTGTCAACCCGAGTGCGCCAACGAAGAAACACCCAAGGATAGGCCATCGGGAATTTTCCTATTTTCGCATGTGCATGGAAAATAGGAGACCTCAAATACTCCATGTACGTTTATATTTTCTATCGGCAGCAAACAAAAGGAAAGAAATTGGACATGCGTGGGGTTGTCTTTCATTCAAGTTACCATACGAATCTGCATGTAATTGACTAAATAAGTCAATTAATTTAAGGGAGCATCCAAGATCATGCACGTTCCTACATGCATGGGTCAACAAAAGAAAGAATTGACCCATGCCACCGCCGTATGAAAGAAGTTGAACAAGGGGGAGGAGTTGGCAACCAAGTCGTGCATGTAAGAGACGCATCTTTCCCCCAGCTGTCGATGCCCCTCGATGCCACTTCCTTAGTTGACTAGGAAAGTCAACAAACGAAGCCACCATGGACGCGTGGAAGTGATGCAACCAGCAAGGCCGTGGAGCTCAATCGAGTGGAAGCCACGCCCACCTCGGTTTCTGTTGCCACCGCAACCCACATGCACTGACCGAGCTGGTCAACTAATCAAAGAACAAAATGGCTCGGGATTGAGGGAGGAAAGAGAATAACCGAGCGAGCGGGCGAGAGAGAGATAGCGAGCAGATGAGCGAAACACAGAGAGCGAGTGAGAGAGTAGTGAGTGAGGAGCGAGCAGGAGTGAGGTGGAAGGGAGGTGACCGCCCCTCAATCTGTGCTTGTGTGCATGCTGCTGCTGTCAACGACGCTTGTCTTCACCACCGTCGGGCCGCATTGCCGAACCAAACTCCCTAGTTGTTGAGTTGTAGGACTTGAGGCAAGTAGAAGTTCTTCAATCTATGTTTTGGTTACTGTTATTATCTAGTGAGAGTTGGTAGATGTGAGAAAGGTGGAATTTTAGAGCTGCATGTTGGATTTTGGACATGTAAGATGAAGCTAGATCAAGAAAACTAGGTAAAAACAGGGCATGCATTGTGGATTTCGAATTTTGAGATGAAACAAGAGTTTAAAGATCTGACTATGGAGGATTTTTGGAAGTGATAAGGCTGTGTTATAATGTAATACATTTGTATACATTTGATTGTGGATGTTGGAGGTCGAAATTCAAGGAGCAGGAGAAATTCTCGTTAGATTAGTGGACTGTTTTGTAAAGGACAGTGTGACCCTCGGTGACTTTTTGATTTTTCTGTAATTTTCTAGCCAAAATTTGACTTTAATTTCTTAATGAAAGTTGGAGAGTACATCTGTAGGTATAAAATATAAAAAATTTAGGGTAAATGGACAAGATTTGATTGATGAAATTATTTTTTTTATGAAAACGCTAAATCTGGAAATTTTACAGAAACTTTAGCAAGAAATACCGAAATTTTTAATCTCGATACGTATGGAATTTGACTTGGTGTTCTTCATGAAACTTGTTCCTTTAGGTCTCATTGATAATGTGTCAAAATTTCATAATTTTCTAAGTCCATTTAGTATTTATTTCAAAAATGTTACCAGAACTGTGCATTGTAAAAAAAAATCGGGCTATTCTGTTCTCGAATTTTTCACAAAGTGTCCGAAGGTGAATGTGTTTTGAATGGTTATGTGATATGATGATATTGGCATTGGCATATCATGCAATATTGAGATGTGATGAGACTCAAGAGACATTTTGTCATTGCATTGAAAAGTGTTTTTGGAAATTAAGATGTTAATTGATACCATTGGACCCTTGGGTCAACGATGCCCCGGGAGTCGGGATGCCCAGAGGTTTGAATGAGTCGATGCCCTTTGGATGCCCAGTTGTATTATGAATACATGCCTAGAGGTTTTCCTTGGGAGTGTCGGGATGCCCGGTTGTATTATGATACATACCCGGAGGGTGAGGGGTTGTATTATGATGCATGCCCGGAGGGTAGGGGTAACCATTCTCATGGCGAGCCTCGGCGATTCCTCATGATGCCAGGTTGGGTGCGAGATGCCTAGAGGTGTAACATAACATGCTCTGGATGCCTGGTTGTATTTTGAATATATGCCCCGAGGCTTTCGCGACGTCAGGTTGAGTACGAAATCCCAGAAGGACGCAAACATTAGTCCTTTGGGGGGATAAAACCATTTGAATGATTAAAACTGATGATTATATTAAGTGTGAGTGTGGTATGGTTATGGGACTAAATTGTATAGAATGGAATGGGACGTGTCATTACAGTTTGGCCCTATGATCGGGACTGGTGTAACTGGACATGATGCATTTCGATTCTTTTGAAATCACGTTTGGCCATTGCATTAAAGGATTTCATGATTTTGATGCATACTTATCCTCTGACTACCTGTTTTTGTCTATCCTGCATGAGTCTAGATATTGATGGTACTGCTTGATATAGATTGATGAATCTTTTACTGTTGAGTGGTTGTACTCACCCTTTTTGAGGACTAACATTTCAGACTAAACAAGATACCTCAGCTGCCACCGCCACCAGCAGATGGACCGAGTGGTTGGACATGGCCGTGAGGAGGAGGACAGCAGAGGAAGGAACTTTTGGACGCCGACACTGATCGATGGACTTTAAGTATAGCTGAGTATAGAAGACTACGGCATTTTGATGTACCGACGAATGATGTCCATATGGTTTAAGTAAATAAAAGTGTTCGGCTTTTACCTATAAATGTGTTTAGTTGGTGTGCATCTTTTTTTAATATAGGGAAGGGAGTTGTTGGATATGCTTCCGTTATATGAACTGCGTTGGGACCGATTTAAATAATACAAACCCCCAGGACTTATGGACCCACTATAATTCATTGGTATCAAAGTGATAAGTTATTAGGACAAATGAAAGGTAAGTTAACTGTGGCGACTCGAACGGATCGGGGGCCGTTCGGGGGTGCCACACTATGAACCCTCTCTTCCATATCCTCGATCTCAATAGTAATCATATCATCAAGATAATTCCTATCCAAGGCTCTAACTGAACCTTCTAAATGCAATAACACATTCATTTTGATCCTCCATAGCTCAAAATTGTTTTGGCCATCGAAGGATGCCACTTTGAACTTGATAGATGCCATCTTGAACAAAAAATGGCCAAAATTCCTTCACTTTGATACCAATTTGTTGCCAAAAAAGGCCAAAAGAGGCACCAATCTAACCACAAGTAGCAAATGATAAAATCGCAATCACGCGAGACACAAAATTTACATGGGAATCCAAAACGGGAAATATCACATAGAGAGAGAGAGAGAGAGAGAGAGGTTTCATTATCTTCAATAAAGAGTACAAGAGTACAATCCAAAAACTCTAAAAACCACTTGGTGAGTAGCAAGATCTAAAGATCTAACAAAAAGATAAGAAAAAAAAATGAAAAAGGGTGCGCTTGGGAAGTCTTTTGAGGAAAGTCTTTAGGAAAATGCAAAGACCTTTGAGTTAAAGGTATTTTCCAAAATGCAAAGTGTGTTTGGTAAATTGTAGTTTGAAAGCCCATTTGAAGTACCTTTGAGCAAAATGGTGTTTGGGTGAATTACATTTACAAAGGGCTTTGGTGATAAAAAAAATTATCAAAAGAAAAAAAAAAAATTTGACCGGCAAGGGCAGGTGGCCACCGGACGTCCACTGAAGACCTTCGGCGAGGGTCGCTGGATGTCGGGCGACCACTGAAGCCCACCGGCAGGGGTCACCGGACGTCGGGCGACCACTAAAGACCACCGGCGAGGGTCGCCAAACGTCGGGCGACCACTGAAGACCATCGGCAAGGGTTGCCGGAAGTAGGGCGACCATCGACGAGGGTCGCCGGACGTCGGGCGACCCCGCCGCAACCCAGATCTGGGGCAGCGAGGTCCCCGCGACCTCGCGGACCCAGATCCGGGTCGCAGCGGGGACCTCGCTGCCCCGGATCGGGTCGCAGCGGGGTCACGCGACCTCGCCGCCCCCGGATCCGGGTCGCGACGAGGTCGCGTGACCTCCGACGACCGTTGCGACCAAGATGCGGGGGCGGCGAGGTCGCGGGAGGACCTGGCCACCCTCGGATCTAGGTCGCGGCGAGGTCGGTGACCCAAACCTCGCCGCGACCCACGGCGATCACTGCGACCCAGACAGGGCGGCGGTTGCACCACTCCCCGGCGACGGTCGCCTGGGCCACCGCGACCATGCCGAGCCGTTGGCAGCCGCTCATAGCTTCGAGGAACACGTCGCCGGCCTTCAACGGAGAAGAAGATGAACAGTACAATGACGAGGGCAAAACCGGAAAATCGAGAATAGATGAGGATAGTTTTGGAAGAAAATTTTAAAAAAAAAAGTGAACAGTGCCACTTGTATGCCGAGAAAGCTGAAAGCCCAAGGCACCCCTTCACCTGCCTTGGGCTTTCAGCCTAGAGAAGCCAGCTTTGGCCTAATGGAAATTGCAAAGTTGTTCCCAAACACCCTAGCTTTAGCCCAAGTATCTTTAGAAGCCCAAAGCCCTTTGTAAAGTTGATTCCAAACGCACCCAAAATATTATGGAGGTTAGTGTTTTTGATATGTTATTAAACACATTCCTTTGATAGTCTCCCTTCAAAAAACCCTAAAACAAAAGTGCACGGTCTAAAATAGCCATATCTCTAATTGAAAGTTAAAACTCAACATAACCCATCGAAATCAAGCAAATCTAGTCAATGCAAATTTAACTATAACGTGCTCCTATACTGAGATACAAATATGGACGACCAAACCAACATCTAAGCGAAGGCCTAAAGCTCCATTCTAATAGTAATGTGCATCAACATGAAAATAAGCAAAGATGACCGAAAAAAGGAAAGAAAAAGGAAACAACAAGCAAGCCAGTGAGGCAAACTCACGGCCAAAGTTTGGATAAGGGGTTCAAGGCATGACAAATGACTTTAAACAAAGTAATTGCATGATCTAAAGATGAAACCACACACAATAAACACATTGGTCAAGTGGATCAACTAATAGACCAAGGTGATAGGCTTGCGATGCCTAGCAGGGCAAGCCAAGCCATCATATTTGTTGGGGAGAACCAGGGCAACAATTTACTAATAACTAAACTCAATCCAAGATCAATATCTTTCCCAAAACTAAACCAACCAAAATCAACTTAACCCCAACGACAAATAGCTAATAAAACCTCACAATAAGTAAATATAATGCAAAAAAGATAAGTAGATAAAGCCAACAAAAACGCTAAGGTTTTATGTGGAAACCCTGTGACATTCTGAATTTTTCAATTTTACTTTCAATTAAATTAATCGGGCCTTTCATCAATGCACCTATAGGGGTGTTCTCAAAGCTGATCACTCTCGAGATAACTAGATTATCTGGGAAAGCCATTAAAGAATTTTAACGCAATGGCCTTGAGAATTTGACCAAGAATCGGCTACTCAACTGTGCTCATCTTTAAAGGTCATTATGACACAGTTAAAAATCGATTTACTTTCAGAAATAGGTCGGTTCGACTGAGAAGGATGGCTAAACGTGGGTGACTTTTAGAAATAGGTCGGTTCGATTTCAGAAATTGAAAGTTTTGTCATGTCACGAGTCAATTTATGAACATTGACTCAGCCTCCGAAGATTTTCTGCAAACCGAGATTTTTTGTGAAAAAGTCGAGGTAGGGTCATTTTTGTCTAGAAAATGTCAGGGACCATTTTTGACCGCGTAATTGAGAAACAAGTGGGATCAATTGGTGAGGAAAAATACCAATTTGATTGAGGGTTCGACAATGGAATTTTTAGGAGCCAAATTGGAGAGATTCAAGAAGCATTTGAAGTCCAATTGGGAGGAAAATGTGTGAAATTCGTATGCCCCCCATGGACAACACTTGTGGACCATTTCAAATGGCTTCTAGAAGGGTTTTGTGTTGGAAACTTGCTATGGATGACAACAAATGTGGTGGGGACCAAGTGAGGGGACCAAATGGGATAGGATGAGACCAAGGTGGTCCCCTCCTTAGCCAATTGTCTCCCCTTCTTCTCCTTTCCTCCCTCCACCGTTGAGCATGCCATTCTCATTTCTTCCTTGTGTTGTTCGAATGCCAGCAACCGCGAAGGAGACCAGCTGAAGCCACCGAACAGCCGTCCGCCCGCTGCGACGCCACGGCGCGCTGCACGCTGCCCCGCGAGAGCCGAGTAGCCCTATCACGCCTCAAGTCAGCCTCACCCGCTGTTCCGCCCCTTTGCTCAATGTCCCTCCTCCAACTGTGTCCCAAAGCTTTGTGGCCGTCGGACCACCGTGCATCGCCGTTCCGCCGCCGGTCTGTCCCCGCCTGGACTCGCAACCAACCCCTGCTGCCTCCTCCATTCTTGCCTCACCGTTCAGCCACCGAATTAGCTCTCCTTTGGCCCCAAACAGAACCAAGTGGAGTGGGTTTCAACAGCTCTGTTCAACCCGTTTTGAGGTCGTTCCTAACCTTGTTTGCCAAGCCCGCTTTGGAGAAGATCGAGCCTCGCCTCGTCCCCGTCGATTTGATCCGAGCGGATCAATTAATAAGTGAGTTTAACTCACTAATCCTCGCTTAGTAAGTTAATGACGCTTAAGGGTTGATTAGTTTAGACTAAGCTTGGTTTAGGTGGTTAGTTAGATTAGATTAGTAAATTGATTAATTATCGATGCATGTTAGGTGGATAGTTTGGTACAATTAGGGCTTAGACAAGCTCTAGTATTTATTTAGAGTGATTCGGAAATTTTCTGAGTCCGTCTCGGCTTCCGATTAGGCTTTTCGGGCCTAAGTTTTAATTATTGGCATTTAATAATTATTTTTCATAATTAATTAATTTTCGAAAATTAGACCGGGATAGCCAGTGACCGGAATTTTATGTTGATTGCAATGGTGTGATCTGTTTATTTAATTGAATTCAAATTTGTGTTGATTTGGTGTGATTTGTATTTTAGGAATTTATTCTTAAATTTATTTAATTTCAGTAATTAAATAAAAAAATCACCGGGTGTTGGTTTACAATGCCAAAAAATACTTTGGTGGACTATTGAAATTAGTTGGATTTTCAAGTGAGAAAATACTATATTTTGGCCAAGGCCGATCGTGTACCCACACACGATTATTTTTATCGGGTATGATAAAAATAGTGAATTTGTTAGACAGTCATAATGGTATACTATATCAACCTACCGGCTCTGATATGTCAGCTTAGCACGAGCAATATACCGATATACTATATCAACCCATGGGCTTTGATATGTCAGCTTAGCGCGAGCAATATACTATTTATCAGCTTAGAGCGAGCTATATTATTGATCAGCTTAGAGTGAGCATTGTTAGTATACTATATCAGCCTGCGGGCGATATGTCAGCTTAGCGTGAGCAGTATACTATTTATCAGCTTAGAACGAGCTATACTATCTATTTATCAACTTAAAGTGAGCAGTCCTGATTATGATCGAACTTATAGATAGTATTGATTGAGATGATCGGGGAAGGGTCTTTATGACATGGAATTGGCTGAGCCAATTGATCGATGATTCGATCTGAGTGGATGATTTGACTTGTTGATATGACTCGATGAAATTTATGAATTATATTGACTGATAGGAAGGAACTGAGGCCAAGGTAAGTCCTCTGACTCGTGATTGTGCCTAGGCAGCCCTCATGACATATTTTCTTCCTAGTCGGGTCTTAGGGGGTGGAACTCGCTGAGACGTCATCTCACCCTGTTGTGAGATAACATTTCAGGTCCATAGATGGCCGCTCCTCCAGAGCATTTTGGGCAACTCAAGAAGATGACTGAGTTGAGTCATATCATTTCGATTCATGGGAACCCTAACAGGTTAGAGTACCAGCTGGTGCAATCCATACTTTGGGTTGATGCGGGACTACCTAAGAAGGTACCCCATCAATACATATCGTGGTATTGCTAGGATCGTAACGACCTAAGAGAGGGTCCCATACCGGAATCCGAGATACCTCTATATGTGATGGAAGTTGTGTTCGGGAAGGGTACTACAGACCCTAAAGGTGGTTCAGTGGTGGACGCGAAGGACCCTAAGCTTGATGATCCAAATTCTCCGGTGTACTAAGCGATCGGCTCCAGCTAGAGTGTGGAGGAAGGAGAGATCGAGGATGATGACCCGGAGTAGATTGGAAACCCCCACCCCTGTTTGCAGACCCTGTTTTCAGACTGGCTTGTGTAGAACCTAACCTCTATAGTTTATATTGTACTATATACATTATGGTTTGCAATATATATAGGTGTGGTTTTTAGGTTCGAAATTTGTGGCCCTACTTTCCTATCCCTTTGTTTTATTGTTTAGGGATTATTTATATGTTTCTGCATGCGTATTAAAATGAATGGGTCGGCGATGCGTCCTGAGACATTGCTATTTAATAGACCAAGCCGGGATGGGCACACGCCCGAGGATCGGGACGTGACATCCCCGTTTAGTGGTATCAGAGCATGGTTTAAGATTTGAGTGTTAAGGTGCAATGGTCCATGGGATAGTAGTAGGAAAGGCCTTTAAATTCATGCTGGTGCATGTCTGTGATTTGGTAGAATTGTTTGTTGTTGTTAATTGCTCGAATTCTAATTCGGTGTGAATTGGAAGCAGGTCTTTGTAGAAAGCTTGCAGGATGAGCGATTAGGAGCAAATGACTCCTAGTAAGAGGATCGTTAGGCCTGCAACTCGTGGTAGGACGCCGACAAGGGTCGGTACTTAAGGAGGCCGAAGTAGAGCTCCAACTCAGGCTAGCGTGAGTGGAGTAGCACCACCTCTCATTGGTGCCGAGGTAGCAGCCCCTGGTGATCCCAAAATCGAAGGGATCATGTAGGCGCTTGAGGCCATGAGAGATGTGATAGGGCAGCAGGCCCAAAATCAAGCCGTTGTCGCCGCCACTGCCACCGCCGCACCTGTTGCCGCACCTGCTGAAGTTCAGCCTGAGAACGTGGTAACGTAAAGAGAGAGAGGTTGATACATAAGTTGGTGGAATAGTTATTGAAGCTTAACCCGCCAAGGTTCACGGGTACTAGAGACCCCGAGGCCGCGTCTCTTTGGATCTAAGATCTGGAGAAAGTCTTTGCACTTCTAATGTACACTGAGGTAGATAAAGTAACCCTAACAGTCTATCAACTACAAGGTAACGCCAATACCCGATGGAGAGCCGCTAGAGAGACTGTATTTCTGAGAGGGGTAGTCCTACTATGGGACGCCTTCCTCAAGGCGTTCAATGAGCAATATTTCTTGAGGAGTGCCAGAGAACAGAAAATGGAAGAGTTTTAGCGTCTTCGTCAGGGGACGATGACCGTTGACCAGTACGATGTCAAGTTTGCAGAGCTTTCTTAGTATGCTCCAAGGTTGATTGAAGATCCTAAAGAAAAAGCTCGAAGGTTTAGGAATGGCCTTCGACAAGAGCTGAAACAACCACTGGTGCTGTTTGACCTGAATGATTATCAAGAAGTGTACCGTCGAGCACAGCTGCTTGAAAGAAGTCTGAATAAGCAAGTCACCTTGTCTGGGTCGAGATTTAGTTTGTATCGAGAAGGGATCCGCCATGGGAAGAGGCCCATGACCGGAGGAAGATTCCATGTTCCACCCAACAGGAAGGGTGGAATTGGAAAATTGGGGCCAAATTAGAATGGTTTGTGTCGCTTATGTGGAAGGCGACACGGTGCAGCCCCGTGCTCTTGGAGAACGGCCGCTTGTTTTGAGTGTGGCTAATAAGGTCACATGGCCAGGGATTGTCTTAGGAGGCTAAGAGGACAACTGCAGTTACCGCCACCACATTGCAGGGTGGACAGATGAGACCCCCACCTCAGGGAACAGTTTAGGCTATCACCCGAGGTCAGGTAGAGGATGCGTCTGACGTGATCACAGGTATGGTTTCGTTGAACGACCATCCTGCTTATGCTTTATTCGACCCAGGAGCAACTCATTCCTTTATTGTGGAGCAATATGTTAAGTTGATAGGATTAAGTCCTGTATTATTGGAGTCGGCAGTTAGCATATCTACGCTGTTGAAGGGTAAAGTGATAGCTGCTTTGGTTGTTCTGGTTGCAAGTTAGCGATTGGTGAATGAGATGGGAAAATAGATTTGTTAATCCTAGCCATGTATGACTTTGATTTAATAATTGGCATAGATTGGCTCACCAAGCAATGAGCTAAGATGGACTGCTATCGCAAGGCGATTCAATTTGACCCGTTAGAGGGTGAGAGCTTCGAGTTTGTCAGGAATCGAGGAGGACCCTTAATTACCTTGATCTCATCGCCAAAGGCAACTCATATGTTAGACGAGGGTTGTCAAGGTTACCTGGCAACTGTCGTGGACACAACAGTTGAGGAGCTGAAGATGGAAGACATCGCCATAGTATAAGAATTTCCAAATGTTTTTCCAAAGGAATTGCTAGGGTTACCACCAGAGAAAGAAATCGACTTCATGATTGAGCTAGCACCTGGGACAGAGCCAATCTCTAAGGCTCCTTACCATATGGCTTTATCTGAGTTGAAGGAACTGAAGGTTCAGATGGAGGAATTATTGGATAAGGGATTCATTCGTCCTAGTGCATCACCTTGGAGAGCACCAGTTCTGTTTGTAAAGAAGAAAGATGGTTCGTTGCGTTTGTGCATCGACTATCGTCAACTCAATCAGGTGACGATCAAGAACAAGTATCCACTCCCAAGGATCGATGACTTGTTCGATCAATTGCAAGGAGCGTCGATATTTTCGAAGATCGACTTGAGGACAAGATATCATCAGCTGAGAATCAGGAAGAAGGACATTCCAAAGTCAGCATTTCGTATTCGATATGGTCATTATGAATTTACTGTAATGTCGTTCGGGTTGACAAATGCTCCAGCTGCCTTCATGGATCTAATGAATTAAGTGTTCAATGAATACTTGGATCAGTTTGTGATCTTGTTCATCAATGATATTCTGGTGTATTCGAGAAGTGATGAAGAGCATGAGAGTCATCTGAGGTTGGTACTATAGACTTTAAGAGTTCATAAGTTGTACGCCAAGTTCAGCAAGTGCGAGTTTTGGTTGACTTGTGTTGCTTTCTTATGTCACGTGATTTCAGGCGAAGGAATCTCCGTGGACCAGAGTGAGATTGAAGTAGTGATCAGCTGGCCAAGACCGACTACCGTGACAGAAATCAGAAGTTTTTTGGGTTTGGCAGGTTATTACAGAAGGTTTGTGGAAGGATTCTCAACATTAGCATCGCCTTTGACCAGACTCCTGAAGAAAGAAGAAAAGTTTATCTGAACAGACAAGTGCGAATGTAGGTTCCAAGAGCTTAAGCAGAAGTTGACTACCGCACCTGTGTTGACCATTCCATCTGACCCTGGAGGATTCAAGATCTATAGTGATGCGTCGTTCAGAGGATTGGGTTGCATGCTGATGCAACAAGGTAGGGTTATTGCATACGCCTCTCGTCAGTTGATACCTCATAAACAGAACTACTCGACGCATGACTTAGAACTCATAGCAATTATTTTTGCCTTGAAGATTTGGAGACACTATTTGTGCGGAGAAAGGTTCCAGATCTTCACAGACTATCAAAGTCTCAAGTATCTATTCTCTCATAAGGAGTTGAATATGAGATAACGCAGATGGATGGAATTGCTGAAAGACTATGACTGTGATATTCTATATCACCCGGGAAAGGCGAATAAGGTCGCTGACGCTTTAAGTCAAAAGTCTTCAGTCGATCATATGTTGGTTAAGGAGTGTAATCTAATCAAGAGAGCTCAAGCTTCGGTATTCAAGTTTGAGGTGGGCCACCTTTCGAATGTTATGGCCACTCTCAGAATTGAATTGGATGTCCAGATCAGAATCAAGTTACTCCAACTGACAGACTCAGATGTTCAGAAAATTTTACAAGAGGACACCGAGAAAAGGAAGGCTGACTTTCAGATTTCTAATGAAGGAACACTGAGGTTCCGAGGACGATCGGTTGTACCTGACGATGTGGAGCTTAGAGGAGATATTCTATCAGAAGCACATCGTAGCAGTTACAGCATTCATCCTGGAAGTACCAAGATGTATCAGAATCTACGTCAATAGTATTAGTGGTCAGGTATGAAGGCGGACATCGCCAGGCATGTCACCAAGTGTTTGATGTGTCAGCAAGTCAAAGCTCAGCATTGCAAGCCGGGAGGACTTCTGCAACCTGTCAAGATCCTAGAGTGAAAATGGGAGCATATCACGATGGATTTCGTGACCGGCCCATCGAGGAATCAAAGAGGTAATGATTCCATTTGGGTAGTGGTCGACAGACTGACAAAGTTGGCTCACTTCATTGCAGTACGCAAAACTGGTCCCTGTCTTTTTCTAGACAAAAACAACCTTAGGACGACTTTTTTTCCACAAAGTCTTGGGTTGCAGAAAAATCTTCTAAGACTAGTTGACACTCCTAGAATTTATTGTGACATGACAGAATCATCAATTTCTGAAATCTGACTCAAATTCACGGTTAATTTCCATTTGACGCGATTTTAGCATGACCTAGGCTATCGAATAACTTTCAGAAATTTTTCAATGCAAATGACTCGTGATCGATTTTCTTTGAGCCACAATGAACCCACTCGACTCATAGGCGACTCTCGGTTGTCGTGAAAATCTCAAGAATTCAAATACGGACATAGGGTACCAAAATGATAGATTAATCAGTTTAGTGCCGGCCGACGAGAATTTTCCAATTTAGTGGTGTCACCCACGATTAGCCACATATCTCTATCAAACCGACCTATCTCTGATCTCAAATCAATTTTTAACTGTGCCGTAATGGCCTCTAAAGATGAGCACGATCGAGAAGTCAATTCATGGTCGAATTCTCAAGTCTATTGCCTTAAAATTTCTTAATGGTTGTCCTAGATATTCTAGTTATCTCGAGAGTAGGCGCGTCAATGAAATGCCCGATTTATTCAGTAGAAAACAAGACTGAAAAACGGCCCTAGGACGACTTTTTCCCAAAAAGTCTCGAGTTGCAGAAAAATCTTCTGAGACTGAGTCGACACTCCTAGAATTTATTATGACATGATATAATTTTCAATTTCTGAAATCTGACTCAAACTCATGGTTAATTTCCATTTGGCTCGATTTTAACGTGACTTAGGCTATTGAGTAACTTTCAAAAAAAATTCAGTGCAAATGATTCGTGGTCGATTTTCTTCGAGCCACAATGAACCCACTCAACTCATTGGCGACTCTCGTTGTCGTGAAAATCTTGAGAATTCAAATACGGACACATGGTACCAAAACGATAGATTAATCAGTTTAATGCTGGCCAACGAGAATTTTCCAATTTAGTGGTGTCACCCACTATTAGCCACATATCTCTATCAAACCGACCTATCTCTGATCTCAAATCAATTTTTAACTGAGCCGTAATGGCCTCTAAAGATGAGCACGGTCGAGAAGTCGATTCCTGGTCGAATTCTCGAGTCTATTGCCTTAAAATTTCTTTATGGTTGTCCCAGATAATCTAGTTATCTCAAGAGTAGGCGCGTTAATGAAATGCCCGATTTATTCAGTAGAAAACAAGACTGAAAAACGGCCTTAGGACGACTTTTTCCCAAAAAGTCTCGGGTTGCAGAAAAATCTTCTGAGACTGAGTCAACACTCCTAGAATTTATTATGACGACATAATTTTCAATTTCTGAAATCTGACTCAATTTCATGGTTAATTTCCATTTGGCTTGATTTTAATGTGACTTAGGCTATTAAGTAACTTTCAAAAAAATTTCAGTGCAAATGATCTGTGGTCAATTTTCTTCCAGCCACAATAAACCCACTCGACTCATTGGCGACTCTCGTTGTCGTGAAAATCTCGAGAATTCAAATACGGACACAAGGTACCAAAACGATAGATTAATCAGTTTAATGCCGGCCGATGAGAATTTTCCAATTTAGTGGTGTCACCCATGATTAGCCACATATCTCTGTCGAACCGACCTATCTCTGATCTCAAATCAATTTTTAACTGTGCCGTAATGGCCTCTAAAGATGAGCACGGTCGAGAAGTCGATTCCTAGTCAAATTCTCAAGTCTATTGCCTTAAAATTTCTTAATGGTTGTCCTAGATAATCTAATTATCTCGAGAGTGATTAGCTCTGAGAATAACCCTATAGACACGTCAATGAAATGCCACATTTATTTAGTAGAAAACATGACTGAAAATCCGAGATGTCACATTATGAGCTCATAGTGACCACCGTCTGGGTCGATGAGGGCCTACCTCAGAGGGTACCTCATTGATTTAGGGTGTGGTTTCACTACGGGCTAAATGGATACAAAGTTGATCCCCTCCAGGGTTTTGAGGTCTCTACGGTGATAGTCAACGCCGCTTTTGGCGAGGGCGCAGCTGACCCTCCTGATGGTGCTTTGGTGGACTCGGCGTGACATCCCCGCCCAAAGTGGTATCAGAGCTAGTCGGTAGTTGGAGTGATAAGGTGCAAGGGTTCATGGGATAGTTAGTAGGAACGACATTTATTTTATGTTGATGCACGTGAGTGATAGCTATTTGGTAGCTTGTCTGGTGTGATCACTCAGCTTTTAATTATGTGTGGAATCGAAAAGCAGGTTTATGTAAAGAACTTGCCTAATGAGTTATCAGGAGCAGAGGACTCCTGGGAAGAGAACCATGGGACTAGTGACTCGGAGTAGGACGCCGACAAGGGTCGGTACCCAAGGTGGTCATGGTAGAGCGCCAGCTCAGGCCAGCGCTAGTGGAGTAGCACCGCCTCCAGTCGGTGCTTAGGTAACAACCCCTAGCGATCCCAGAATGGATTGTTCAGGGGCTTGAGACGATGAGAGCACTAATGGGGCAGCAGGCTTAGAATCAAGCCACCTCCACTACCGCTGCCGCTACAACTGCCGATACTGCTGTCGTTGCTGCCACCACAACTGCACCTACCGAAGTTCCACCTAGGAACGTGGTTGTTGAGAGAGAGAGGCCCATGCACAAGTTGGTGGAGCAATTCCTAAAGCTAAACTTGCTGAGGTTCACTGGTGCAGGAGATCCCAAGGCTATAACCCTTTGGATACAAGACCTAAAGAATGCCTTTGCACTGCTAATATGTAATAAGGAGGAGAAGGTTGTCTTGGCAGTATACCAACTACAGGGTAACGCGAGTACCTGGTGGAGGGCCACCAGAGGCAGAGTAGTACATAAAGGTGAGATTCCGGTGTGGAACACCTTCCTGAGAGCCTTCAATAGCAAATATTTTTCTAATAGCTCTCGAGAGTAGAAGATAGAGGAATTTCAATGCCTCCGTCAAGGGATGCTGATAGTAGATCGTTATGAAGTTAAGTTTACGGAGCTATCGTAGTATGCTCCTAGACTGATGGAGGATCTTGAAGATAGAGCTCAAAGGTTCAAAAACGGCCTTCGACCAGAGCTGAAGAATTCACTGGTGCCTTTCGACTTGAAGGATTACAACGAACTATACGGTCAGGCCCAATTGATAGAAAGGATTATGAACGAACAAGCCGCTACATTTGGGTCACGGTTTGGTTCGAATAGGGATTGAAATAGGTTTGGGAAGAAACCTATCGTTGGAGGAAGGTACCCTGTCCTACTTAACAGGAAGGGTGGGGTAGGTAAGTCTGCGCTGAACCAGATGGGTGTGTGTCATTTCTGCGAAAGGCGACATGGATCAACTTCGTGTCATTCTAAGCCGAGTGCTTGTTACAAGTGTGGCTAGCAGGGTCACATAACCAGAAATTGTCCCATAAGATCGATTGGACTGCAACAGTTGCTGCCACCTCCATGGATGGGTTAGAACCGAGGATTCGTGCCTCAAAACGCACCACAAGGTGGACTAAACAGACCTCCAGCACAAGGGAGAGTGTACGTTGTCACGAGGAGACAGACAGAGGACTCGCCAAACGTGGTTACAAGTATTGTTTCCCTGAACGACCACGCTGATTATGCTTTATATGACCCTGGTGCAACTCATTCATTTATAGCTGAGCAATTCATTAAGCTGATAGGATTGAATCATGAAATGTTGGAGTCTATGGTTAGTATATCTACACCGTTAAAGGATAAGGTGTTGTCTACTATGGGCTGTACTGGTTGCAAGTTAGTGATTGGTGAGCGAGAGGGAATGATAGATTTGATAGTCCTAGCCATGTATGATTTTGATGTAATAATTGGCATGGACTGGCTCTCAGTAACAAGTTAAGATGGACTGCTATCGTAAAGCGATTCAGTTTAACCCATTAGCGGGTGAAAGTTCCGAGTTTATTGGGAGTCGAGGAGGACCCTCAATCACCTTAATCTCGTCGCATGAGGCAACCCGTTTGTTAGATGAGGGTTGTCAAGGTTACTTAGCGATTGTCGTGGATACGACAGTTGAGGAGCTGAAGATTGAAGATATCGCAATGGTTCAGGAGTTTCCAAACATGTTTCCGAAGGAATTGCTAGGTCTACCGCCAGAAAGGAAGATAGAATTTGTAATTGAGCTAGTCCCCGGGATAGAGCCAATCTCTAAGACTCCTTATCACATGGTGTTGTCTGAGTTAAAAGAACTAAAGGTGCAGATGCAGGAATTGTTGGATAATGGATTCATACGTCCTAGTGCATCACCTTGGAAAGCACCAATTCTGTTCGTGAAGAAGAAAGATGGTTCGTTGCGCTTGTGCATCGACTATCGCCAACTCAATTAGGTGACAATAAAAAAACAAGTACCCACTCTCGAGGATTGACGACTTGTTCAACCAGTTGCAAGGAGCGTCGATATTTTCTAAGATCGACTTGAGGACAGGATATCATCAGCTGAGGATCAGAAAAGAGAACATACCGAAGTCAGCGTTTCATATTCAATACGGCCATTATGAGTTCACTGTGATGCCGTTTGGTTTGATGAACGCCCCAGCTGCTTTCATGGATCTAATGAACCTAGTGTTCAAAGAGTATCTGGATCAGTAGGTGATCGTTTTTATCGACGATATTCTAGTGTACTCGAGAATTCCTGAGGAGCATGAAAGACATTTGGGGATGGTGCTTCAGACACTGCGGAATCATGAGTTCTACACCAAGTTAAGCAAGTACGAGTTTTGGTTGACTCGTGTAGCGTTCCTAGGTCATGTGATTTCAAACAAAGGAATCTCCGTGGACCCAACCAAGGTCAAAACAGTTATCAATTGGCCAAGACCGACGACAGTGACAGAGATCAGAAGCTTTTTGGGTTTGGCAAGGTATTATAGACGGTTCGTGGAAGAGTTTTCAATTTTAGCCTCGCCATTAACTTGACTACTAAAGAAAGAAGAGAAGTTTTTGTGGACAGATAAGTGTGAGCGTAGTTTCCAAGAGCTTAAGCAGAAGCTGACTACTGCACCAATGTTGACAATCCCATATGGTCCTGGAGGATACGAGATCTATAGTGATTCGTTGTTTAGAGGACTGGGTTGCGTGTTAATGTAGCTTGGTAGACTCGTTGCATATGCGTCCCGTCAATTGAGGCCTCATGAGCTGAATTATCCGACGCATGACTTGGAACTCACGGCGATTATTTTCGCTCTGAAGATTTGGAGACATTATTTATGTGGAGAAAGATTCCAGATCTTTACAAACCATCAAAGTCTCAAGTACATATTCTCTCAGAATGAGCTGAATATGAGACAGCGTCGCTAGATGGAACTTCTAAAGGACTATGATTGTGATATCTTGTATCATACTATAAAGGCGAATAAGGTTGCAGATGCGCTGAGTCGGAAATCTTCAATTGCACAGATGATGGTTAAGGAGTGGATTTTACTCGAGAAAGCTTGAGATTCGGTTTTCAAATTTGAGGTAGGCCACCTTTCAAATCTTATGGCCACCCTTAGAATTGAGCCAGAAGTGCAAACCAAAATCAAGACACTTCAGTTGACAGATCCAGAAATTCAGAAAATCCTGCAAGAGGATACCGAAAAGAGAAAGGCTGACTTTTAGATTTCTGAAGACAAAACACTAACGTTTTGTGGACGATTATGTGTACTTGATGATGCAGAGCTTAAAAAGGAGATCTTGTTAGAAGCTTATCGTAGTAGTTATAGCATTCATCCAGGCACTATGAAAATGTATCAAAATTTGCATCAACATTATTGGTGGATTGGTATGAAGGCAGACATCGCCAAGAATGTCGCTAAATGTCTGACATGTTAGCAAATGAAGGCACAACATTTTAAGGTGGGAGGACTTCTGCAACCTCTCGAGATTCCCGAGTGGAAGTGATAACACATCACAATGGACTTTGTGATGGGCTTATTGAGGAGTCAGATGGGTAATGATTCCATTTGGGTTGTGGTCGACAGACTGACGAAGTTGACTCACTTTATCACCGTACGGAAAGACCTTGCATTGGATGGATATGCGGAATTGTACGTGCGTCAGATTGTTTGTCTGCATGGAGTGCCGGTGACGATTACATTTGATAGAGACCCGAGATTTACAGTTACCTTTTGGAAAAGTTTGCAGATCGCCTTGGGAACGAAGCTGCAATTCAGTACAACTTACCATCCGTAAATAGATGGCCAGTTTGAAAGGACGATTTAGACTCTCAAGGACATGTTGAGAGCGTGTGTGCTAGATTTCAAAGGAAGCTGGGAGGAACGGCCTCATCTCATCGAGTTCACCTACAACAATAGATATTAGCAAAGTAATCAGATGGCACCTTTTGAAGCATTGTATGGTAGAGCGTGCAGAACACCAGTGTGTTGGGATGAGGTTGGAGAACGGAAAATCACAGGCTCAGAGTTAATTCAGCAGTCAACGGATGCAGTTGCAGTTATCAGGGATAGATTAAAAACTGCTCAGAGCCGCTAGAAAAGCTACATAGATAAGCATCAGAGACCATTGGAATTCCAAGTTTGTGAGCACGTCTTTCTGAATGTGTCATCAATGAGGGGTACTTCACGCTTCGGCAAGAAAGGGAAGCTGAGTTCAAGGTACGTAAGTCCCTTTGAGATTTCGGAAAGGATAGGGACACTAGCGTATCATTTGGCATTATCGTCGAGATTGGCGCAAATGCATGACATCTTCCACATGTCAATGTTAAGAAAATATGAACCTGACCTGACCCACGTGCTGATTTGAAGAATTAGACGTGGACGACAAAGTGTCATACGTGGAGAGACTAGTTCAGATTGTAGATTGGAAAGAGCAGGTTCTGCGCACCAAGACAATCCCGTTGGTTAAAGTGGTCTGGCAACACCACGGCATAGAAGGAGCAATCTGGGAAAGTGAAGATTCGATGAGACGATTGTACCCTAACCTTTTTGTTTAAGATTATAATAGGTTCAAATTTCGAGGACGAAATTTTTATAAGAGGGGAAGAGTTGTGACATCCTGATTTTTCAATTATGGTTTCCGTTGAATAAGTCAAACTTTTCATTGACACGTCTATAGTCTTTTTCTCTGAACTGATCACTCACGAGATAACTAGTCTATCTGATGAAGTCATGCTAATCTGCAAGAGTCATTACGGCACCGTCAAAATCGATCAAAAATCGATTGCTCGACCGTGCTAATTTGCAAGGGTCATTACCGCACCGTCAAAATCGATCAGAGACCGGAGATAGGTCAATTCGATAGAGGTACATGATTAGTGTGTGGGTAATTTCACCTGATTGCAAAATTTTTGTCGAACGATACTAGATCGATTTTTCTGTCATTTTTGTACCCTGTGCCCGTATTTGAAATCTTGAGATTTTCATGACAACTGAGAGTTGCCAATGTATCGAAGATGTACAATGTGGCTCGAAAATGATCAACCACGGGTCAATTACATCAAAAATTCCTAAAAGCTACCCGGTAGGTTAGGTCACGCTAAAATCGCGCCTAGTTGAAATTAACCGCGAATTTAAATCTGATTTCAAAAATTGAAAGTTTTGTCATGTCATGATTCATTTTAGAAACATCAACTCATCTTCCAAAGATTTTTCTGCAAACCCGAGATTTCGGCAAAAAATCAAAGTTGGGTTATTTTGGACCAGGAAAATTAAAGGGCCGTTTTTTGTCGCAATTTTGGCCGTCAAGTTGATTCAATTGATGAGGAAAAATGTTGAATTTGATGACGGCACCTTGGTTGATTTTATGGATGCCAATTTGTGCTCAATTAGAGTTGAAATTGCATCAAATTGGATAGAGATGGTCCAAAATTCGTAGGATCAAGGGGCAGCCACTTTTGGACCACTTGGATGGCTTGCTAAGGAAGCTTGGGTGCTGCAAATTGGCTAAGGATGACAGCCTTGGCTGGTGGGGGCACGCAATGAGCACAAGGAGATATTTGTGTAGACTTTTGGGGCAAATGGGACCCCCCAAGCTTCAGCTGGCATTTTCTTCTACCTTGAGCCAACTTTATCTGTTGTTGAAGTATTTTTAAGCTTAAGAAACCAAAGAACAACCAGCTCCCTCCCCTGAACCGTTGACCGCCTCCCCTGCCGCCGTTGGACTCGTCACACGCTCGCCGTGCCTCCCGCAAGCCGAGCCAGCGCCGTCTGCCCGTCCTCGCACCCAACCACTAGCTCAAGCCTCCGTTCAGCCAGTCGAAGCCTAGCCGTTGCCGTTCCAGCCACCATTCGCCTTCGTCAAGCCCAGCTGTCACTCGCAGCAGCCTTTGCCGCCCGTCCCGTGCCGTTTCAGCCCGAGTCGAGCCCCAACCAGCCATCTCGGCCCAAGAAGCTGAAGCTTAAGCTCAGGCTTTAGTTGAGAGCTTGTGGCCCCATTTTTAGGCCCGTCCAGACCTCCGTTGATGTTGCCACAGGCTCGAGTGTTGCTCACCTCCGCGTCGCCGTCGCCGTGGAATCACCAACCCACTAAACTAGTGAGTTTACTTACTAAACTCTGCTTATGGAGCTAATGACGTTTAGTGGATAATTAGTTTAGGATAATTAGGGGTTAGGTGGTTAGTTAGTTTATATTAGTGATTTGATTGTTCAATTATGCATGTTAGGTGGTTAGAATAGATTAATTAGAGGCTAATTAGATTGTACTATTTATCTCAATAGGTTTGAAAATTTTCTAGGCCCATTTAGGTGGTTAGATTAGTGTTTCCGGCCTAAGTTGGTATTTATTGCATTTTAATTGCATTAATTAATTATTTTGGAATTTATTTAATTATTTAATATTTTCTGGAAATTATACCGGGATAGTCGATGACCGGAATTTTGTGCCGATTGCAGTAGTGTGCTTAGTTTATTCATTTGAGTGTTAATTTGTGCAAATTGAGTGGTGATTGGAATTTTGGTTATTTATTCCAAAATTGTGAAATTTCAGTATTTAATTAGTAAATCCTGAGTGTCAGGTTTTAACACCGAAAATGATTTTAAAGACTATATCAAATAGTGAGAATTTAAAAGGAATGATATCAATTTTTATGGTTCAATTTAACCATGTACCCACACACGACTATTTTACAGTGTGTTTTTAATACGGAGAAAATGGACTAAGTACATTATTTTTAATTGTGACATTTGAGTGCAAAGCACGATGTCTTGACCGGTATTGGGTGGGTGCATGAATGGTTATGAGAACCCGTCCCCGTAATGAGTCGGGTGGACGTGCCCCTATATGGGATGTCCTTCGTCAACAGATGTCGGTCGCAGTAGATTCTGGACCAATGTTTCTTTGTGGAACGCCGTCTTGTGTAGACGTTGTCGTGCTCAGTGGGGTGAGACGATGTCTAGTTATACTAGAAGACCGCCGAACGTCAAGTAGGCCATGCCCGTGGGGTCGTGATTAAAAATTGGAATACATGTTAGGTTAAATTCACACGCCTAATTATGGGACAAAATTGTGTGGCACAGTATGGGACATGTCATAACGATTTGGCCTTATAATCGAGACCTTTGTGTTTATAGAGATGAAAGTGGTGGCGTTCCAATTGTTTGAGTTTGATAATTGCATATGGTTGTGTATATGAACTGTGCTGACATGCAGGGAGGATTTGAGATGAGGTAAGTCTCTATGGCTGTGTGGTTGTGTGGCTAGGCGTATTTTCTTCCTAGTCGGAGTTTAGGGGGTGAACTTGCTGAGACGTTGTCTCACCCCGTCGTGGGCTCAATTTTTTTCAAGTCCATAGATGGTGGCCCCTCTGGTACATTATGGTCAGCATAAGAGGGTTACTGAGTTGATTACTAACTACCCTAGTCCCGGAAGCCATTGGGTCTATGAGCTTGTAGTGACCACCGTCTGGGTCGATGAGGGCCTACCTCAAAAGGTACCTCATCGATTTAGGGTGTGGTTTTGCCGTGGGCTAAACGGATATAAAGTTGGTCCCCTCTAGGGTTTTGAGGTCCCTGCGGTGATAGTCGATGTCTCTTTTGGTGAAGGCACAACTAACCGTCCTAATGGTGCTATGGTGGACCCGGCGGCCCCGGAACTTGTGGAGTCCGAAGAATCGATGAACATGTTTGACTAGGGGATCGTAGGACAGTTTCCTTTTTTAGGGCTGATCTTTTTGGTAGACAGACTAGTTCTATATATAAACCTAGTTTGTGTATAAAAGCATGTTTTGGTTGTGAATTTGTTATCCTGCTTTTTTATCCCATGTGATTTGCTGTCAGGGGTTTTGTTTATACGCTTCCACGTGTGCAATAAAATGAATGGGTCGGCGACGCATCCTGAGACGTCGCAATTTCATCAACCACCGAGGGATGTGCGCGCGCTCGAACTCCGGGGCGTGATAGCTTTGAACACTATATTAGAATTATCATTTTGACAGAGCATATATACAAGTAACATTTCTCTATCAATCACTGCTTTTTGATCATTATAGAAACTTACATGAGCCACACCTATGGTTGTATACACTCTGGGAAGATACATCTATAACATATTATTTTCATGTTGGACGGAAATCATTAGGATCATTGGATAATAATGATGGATCACACCATGTGATGGATTGATCGCTATGAAATTGTCGGGTAACGAAATTGTATTCTCGATCACTACATCCAACTTCTCCAATTTGACCATCTTCTTGCGAAATAGCACCATGATTTTTATTCCCAGTCCCGGCCTCCGGCCTTTGGACCTTTTTGCATCGGCCTTTGTCTTCTGAAATTTCTATGGTCACGCCTTCTTTCTTTTTTTAATATTTTTGACTTGGGTTCGTGTGCTTTATATTGTTCCTTTAGTTTTGTTAGTGTCCTGACTAATGATGCCCCGCATTTTTAGTCTACTTAGAGTACTATCGAATTGTGGCCACCTCTATGTGGGGTCAGCTAACATTTAAATAAAAGGGAAGAAAAAGTCAATAAGTCAAAAGCAAAAAGAAAAGCAAGGCGCCACTTTGTCATGAGTGTGCTCAAGAAGAGGAGAGAGGGGAGAGAGAGAGAGCCCACCGAGAAATCGTGGGGAAGAGAAAAAGAGGGCTGAATCAAGGGTGCTACTTTGCAGTCCTGATTCGAGAGACAAATGTTAATGGAATTTACTCAAATTTGAATATGTTGTTCATGAAACCAAGAATTATGAGTTGACCGGTTTCATTTATTGAGAACTTTCTGTAAACTCTCTAATCGAGGTTAGGAATTTTCTGTAAACCAATAATTTTTTGTGGTGAGAAAGTTGTTCACACCTAAATTTTGGCAATCATTTCAATCGTTCATTAATTACATAAAAATTATAGTAATTATTAACTCTTAGCAAAAAAAAAGTTTCATTAAATTGCATGGCATATAGATATTATGAGCATTTGTATTAATAGTGATAGAATTCTTTTGCGGGGTGTGGGCGGGCGGCTGGAAATCCATTTGAACTAGGTTGAAACTATGGAAGACATTACTATCATTTGTCCTCGCGCAGTCAGTCATTATTACAACCAGCAAAAATGCAACAGCATTCACGACAAAATGGTGCCGAGTTAATATTTCCAACCATATATTACATGGGGTCTCCAGTCTCAATCACCATCTATGCTTATAAAAAGAATCACCATTTATTTGAGTTCAAAACATGATTAAATATAATTGGCTGATAAGTCAACTATCAAGACGGATATGTCAATGTCAACGATATATAAAAGTGCTCCTAGGGACGATAAGGCCGTTCGATGAATAGACCGGATTTATCGAGGTCGAATCATCGAACTTCACAAAGAGCCTATATAACAATAAAAATAATAACGATCTTGGATCAACAAAAAGTAGATAAATAGCCATATTTATCAATGTGTATGTCTTCAAATACCAGTGTACTTTGCAAATACATTAGACTGTTATAGAGATTATGAAAATATTAACTACACAAAACATAGGGTCATCAAAGCCTTTCTAACTTGGCCTGGCCGGTCGCCCTATGTGATTGGCACGAAAAAACCGCCTTTCAATCGAGCACGGTCAATTCCATTGAATAATAACAATTATCTGTTCATTATGATCAATGAAATGACACATTTGGGAGTTACCAGATGATTTATAGACTTCAGGAAATTTCAAACCCTTGACAGCAAGATTAACACGAGCATGACACAAAATAGAGGTTCCTGCGGGCTCAGTCCATTATATCCAGTCCAATTATAATGCAGTTTATGTGGACTTAATTAAATGATAATGCTCCTAATATGCACATGCAATTTAATAGCATATTTGGTTAGGGGTCAGCATTGAGATCGGGTCGATTCCTAATTTTTCTATGCAATGAAATGGCTAAGTGGATGACTAAAATTCAGGTGTCAACACCTTTTAACCACAGTTAATTTATACCAACCAAGCCATCAATTATAACTTGAAGTTAGATCCAATTTGGTTGGAAACCAACTTGAGTTGATTCAAGGACATCTGAAGTGAATGAAATACTTCAAAATGCACAAAAATACATTTTCAAAATGCACAAATATCTCGAAATGCACAAAGTTTGGAGGCTACTGTGGGCCCAAATCGAGAAGAATAGACGTCGGAACAGGATGTAAAAACTAGTTATAAAATTTCGGACGTCCGGTATTTCCTTGGTCGGACGTCCGACTTTAGCAGTTTTTGGCTGAGAAGTTCTTCGACGCTCGGGCCACTATGGGCGGGCTTCTGAACGTGCGTGCGACCGAAAAATAAAACGCTGGATTGACCTATTTTGCTCGTTACGTCTATTCTAAGTTGGATACAGCTTTTATACAGCTATCCAGAGAAACACTCACCAACACAGACAGAGAACGAAAATGCACGGAAAGAACTACGTTATGTCCCTCATCCTCGTACTCTCAAACATGATTGTCTCCTCCTAATTGAAAACAAGACAAGTTCGAAGTCAACGCATCGTAATCGAAAATGGGTGTTCGCTGCTAAGCGTCGAAAGCATTGTTCTCTACGTCTAAATGCTGCTGCAAATTGGCGTGAGATATCTTCAATGAAACTTCGTTGCTTCCGAAGTTAAGACTTTTCCGACTCGGGCAGTTCTTTTACTATATAAGGGGAGGTTACTGGTGATGGCGAGAAAACGTGGTCATCCGCATAATTCTTCACTTCGAAATAGTGATTAAACAGAATATAGAAAAGAAGAAGAAAGCATTCAGTCCTCATGGCTATAGTCAGCAGTAAGATAACCATGGCCTTCAATCTCTTCTTGGTGCTCTCTCGTCTTCACTGTATCCACAGCTCAAAGGAAACTAATGAGTAAGCTTTGTGTTCGCTTTTACAAACTGAATGTGGTATGTAAATACGGTACCTTGTGTGTGTGTGTATATATATATATAACTCAGTTTGATCAGTATACCGTCATGGTCACGCAGTGTAATTTTCCTCGCACCCTAACCTGTTGATTTTCTTTTGACTCGAAAAAGTTACCGGTCCTGTGCCAACACGAGCTACAATACCTACCTGAATGACGTGCATGACGGTGTATGGAAAGAAGAGCCGGAATAAAATTACTTACTTTTAAAGCACAATCGATACTTCTTAGCAAGTGCCATAGAGATACTTTCGAACAATGCCCTAATGACGATTGGCACGATATCGATGTATTTTGACTTTCGCATGCTCTTTTGTCTATTCCAGACGTGGATATGAATGATGAGGTTCCACAAGTTGGCATGCAATGCAAGTCGTTATATAGTGTGCAAGATGGAGATACATGCTACGATCTGGTGCAGACGTTCCACTTGACTACCTCAACCTTTGAACTGTTCAATCAAAATCTCAATTGCGATAACCTCTTTATTGGACAATGGATTTGCCTCAACAATGTGACCATTTATTGAGCTATTTCTACCAGGGGGGAGGGGAGCTTCCACAGTCCATGTTTCTGTGAAAAGTACTTTGTTTTGTGCAGGTTGGCACAGATAATTGAAGCATCAGAAGATTTCCAACAGAAGAACTGGAGGTTATCTATTGAATGTTATGTACGAGTCAAAAGTCTGGAGTTTAATCGGTCCATGAGACCAAAGTGAATGTATGTTATGGTACTTGTAAGTTACCAGAAAATGAAATCATCGCTTCTTGCGTATTATAATTTTGGTTTCATTCTGCGACAATTTTTTTTAATGGAAAAGTAAATCAATTCAGTGAACAAAAGAAAGCAGGGGAACCACAATGTCCCGAGTAGTTACAAATTGCATCTCAGACCAAGTGCTCAACTCTTAATTGAAAAACAGCTAAGAGGATTGGACCGTAACTGCTGCAAAAACAAAGCGGTCAAACACAACAATAATCATAATAAGAAAATAAGTCGGATACGAATTTACATGATTTGATAGGTGTAATCTGTGTCCACATGAAGAGCAATGTGACATTTCACTATACATCAGGTGATACCACCGATATTATAATTACACTTGAGTTATTCAAATACTCTCATCCAATTGTTAATAACACCCAATAACCCACACCGTATTTGATCCTCCCGATTTCTTGAGAGATAATCTCTCAATCTTGCAAAAGAATTACATAAATTTGACACAATATTTCTTGGCTATAAACACAGATTGGCAGAGGGAAAATTATCAAAAAAATCATAAACCCATTATAATTGTATCAATTTAGTTCTAAACTCTTTTTTTTTTTTTTTTTGCCAAATGAGTCATAAACCTTTGGCATATGTGTCGGGAGAATTACCAAAAAAGTCCTAAACCTATTGCAATTGTGCCAATTTAGTTCTAAACTTTTTTTAGGCCAATTTAGTTCTAAATCTTTTACAATTGTGCCAATTCAGTCCATCCAGCAAAAATTGGCCGACCGGCGCTGATGTGGACGCTGACCAGGGATAGCTGGCCGGCAAACTAATTCTTTCATATTTTTTTCAATTTTTTATTTTTTATTTTTGAAGTTTTTATTTTATTTTTGTTTTTTCCCCACCTTCTTCTTCCTTTGGCCGGCCGGCGCACCGCTGGAAAAGGTGAGCCTCGCCTCGCCCAACGACAGCGAGGACGGTTGCTAGATCTTGAGGGCGTCCCCGAGAGAGGGTGCGGACGGCGAACGAGTCTGAAGGGGGCGGCAGGGCCTTAGCCCGGGTCGTCGATGACCGAAGTGCGAGAGGTCGCCAGATCTAGCAACGGTGGCCTCGTCGACTGCCAGTGAGGACCGTCGCCAGATTTGGCGAGGCTCGGCCTCGCCCATCCATGGCGAGGTCGAGCCTCGCCGTCCGAGATCTAGCGACGGTCCTCACCGGGCGGTCGGCGAGGCCGCCGTCACTAGGCAAGGCTCGCCTTCGCCAGTGGCCGGCGAGGGCGAGCCTTGCCAGTTGTCGGTGGGGGCGAGCCTCGCTAGTGGCCCGTGAGGCTAACCTCGCCAGCCCTCGCCTCTGGCCGGCCGACCAGAGGAAAAAGAATATGGGGAAAAAATAAAAATAAAAATTTTAAAATTTTAAAAATTTGAAAAAAATATTTAAAAAATTGGTTCGCCGGCCCGCTATCCCGGTCGACATCCACGTCGTCTGCCGGCTGGCCAATTTTGGTCGGATGGACTGAATTGGCACAATTGTAAAAGGTTTAGGACTAAATTGACCCAAAAAAAATTTATGACTGAATTGACACAATTGCAATAGATTTAGGACTTTTTTGATAATTCTCCCCATATGTGTCAATTCAGTCAATTTGATCAATTTTTGTTGGCCGACACTGACACGGTTGTTAACTGTCTTAAGTGACACCATTAGTGCTAACATGGACAACTTTTAGTGGTATTTTCATAATTTTTCAAATTTTTATTTTTCCTTTTTTTTAATTTCTTTCTCATTTTTTTTTTCTTCCATTCCTTCTTCCTTCAGCTGGTCGCCAACTCGACAACCAGCTAAAGGCAAGTTGGCAAGGGTGAGCCTCACCTAGCCCCTAGCGAGACTCAAGCCCTTGCTAGAGGCTACTCGCTTAGCTACAAAGGCTTGCCCTCACCAGATTTAACAAGGGTCGAGCCTTGCCCATGGCAGCAAGGCTCGATCTCACCAAAGGCCATGAGGTAGCGACCTTCAACCTCACACAAGCCGAGGCCTCGTTAGTGGTTGGGCGAGGCACGACTTTGCCAGATCTGGTGAGGTTAGGCCTCTCTTATGGTCAACAAGGTTCAAGCCTTGCCAATCCAACAGGTGGCCTTTGGCAAGGGTTAGAGTCCCATGGCAAGACTTGCCTAAGGCTAATGAGGTCCCTTTCCGACCTTGCCTCCAACTCAATAGCCCTAGGTGGCTAACTAGAGGAAGAAGAAAAGAAAAAAAAAAAATAGAAAGAAAAAAAATTACCAAAATAAGAAACTAAAAAATATATTAAAATATTATTAAAAATTATTTACGTTATTGCCAATGGTACCATGTAGGATGGCCCATTTCTACGTCAGCATTGACATGCCAAAATTGATTGGATAGACTAAATAGTCACAAATACAAAAGGTCTAGAATTGAAGTTGCACAATCATAATGGGTTTAATACTTTTTTGATAATTTTCCTAATTGTAGGCTGTAATTCACGTAAGAATTCCACTTTGCACTGGGAACTCACTATCCAAATTGATATCAGGACAAGCTTGTCAACTATACGTTAAAGTGTATATGATGAACGTCGGAGAACAAGCGTGAGCTGACTCCAACATAGACTAGGAAATTGTATTTTGGAATAAGGTTTTCCACGGACTGAAACTCGAAATGTGCTTTAATAATAACCATCATCCAAATTATTAAAGTACATTTGTACTTCCATCGAAACTCAACGAACCATAACTAAATATCTAATTTTATCTTTCATCATATTTTAAATATGCATTGCTTAGTAGACAAATTGTTTCCATAGGTTGATTTGGTTGCTTATTACACAGCCCATGTAGCTAAGATCTATCCATTGTTTAGTGAAACTTCCGTTCCCATGCAAAGCGTTCATGACCTTTCATTAAATTGATAGGCAGGGGGGACCTTTAGTCTAATTTGCGTAAATTAGTATAGGGTTTCTATTTCTTTTCTTTTTTTTTCCATTTCCTTTTATGTATGTATGTATATTGCTTGTCCATTTTCTAATAGTTTAAACTTTCAAACGAAACAATTTGTCTAACATAGTATCAGAGCACATATTGTTCCAATCCCGATACTCCCTTATAATTTCTCTTGTTTTTTCGGTAATCTGTCTAACAGTTCCCCAGCTTATGTTTATTGAATTTCGAAAGTTATGCTTATTGTCGTAAATTTTAAACCTTTTTTATAACTTACAATAGTGGGACAATGCAAAAGCATCAAACTAAGCATCTCTTCCTCTCGACTGGATTTTTCATTTTTTTCCCTACTCTAGAGTCCATCTTGACTAGGTTGTAACCATGGAAGACATCTCTATTGTTTGTCCTCGTATGGTCAGTTTCTATTACAACGAACGGTAGCGGCAACATCGTTCATGACGAAATTGTGCTTTACGAGAAAAAACATTGGGGTCGAGTTCACATTTCTAACCATATTACATTGAGTCAACACTCTCCAGTCTCAGTCACCATTTATTTGAGTTCAAAACATGATTAAATATAATTAGGTGAAAATTCAACTATCAAGACGGATGTGTCAATGTCAACGATGAATAAAAGTGCTACTGGGGACGATAAGGCCGTCCGATGTATAGATCGGATTTATCGAGGTCGAACCATCGAACTTCACAAAGAGCCCATATAATAAAAATAATAACGACCTTGGATCAACAAAAAGTAGATAAATAGCCATATTATATAAATGTGCATGCCTTCAAATACCAGTGTACTTTGCAAATACATTAGACTGTTATAGAGATAATGAAAATATTAACTACACAAAACATAGGGTCATCAAAGCCTTTCTGACTCGGCCTGGCCGGTCGCCCTACGTGATTGGGGCTAAAAATCGGCATTCAATCGAGCACAGTCAATCCCATTGAAAAATAACAAGTATCTGTTGATTATGATCAATCAAATGACAAATTAGAGAGTTATCAAAAGATGTGTAGACTTCAGGAAATTTCAAAATAGATATCCTTGACAGCAAGTTTAACACGAGCATGACTCGAAATAGAGGTTCCTGTGGGATCAGTCCATTAGGTCCAGTCCAACTATAACGTAGTTTGTGTGGGCTTAATTAAATGATAATACTCCTAATATGCAAATGCAAATTAATGACATATTTAGTCAGGGGTCAGGATTGGGATCGAGGTCAATCCCTAATTTTTCTATGCAATGGAATGGCTAAGTGGATTTCTAAAATTAAGGTGTCGACATCTTTTAATCACAATTAATTTATACTGACCAAACCGTCTATTATAACTTGAAGTTAGACCCGATTTGATTTGGAACCGGCTTGAGTTGATTCAAGGACATCCGAAGTGAATGAAATCTTTCGAAATGCACAAAGATGCATTTTCCAAATGCACAAATATCTCCAGATGCACGAAGTTTGGAGGCTACTGCATGTCCAAATCGAGAAGAACGGACGCCAAAACAAGATGTAAAAACTAGTTAGGGCGTTCCGGACGTCTGGTCTTTCCTTAGCCGGACGAATGACTTTAGCAGTTTTTGGCTGAGAAGTTTTTTGATGCTCAGGCCACTATGGACGGGCTTCCGAACGTGCGTGCTACCAAAAATATAACATAGGATTGAACTATTTTACTCATTACGTCAATTCTAAGTTGGAGAGAGCTTTTACATAGCTATCAAGAGAAACCTACGGCGGGAGATTTTCTGGATTGATCCTTGTGAGGCATGTCGAGTGTAATAGGGGTTGGGCAACACTTTTAATTGAGTATAGTCTAAATAATGAAAGGGAAAAGCATTAGGAATATCAGATCATGAGAAGGGAATTTTATTAGAAGACACCCAAGATACAACTGGTACAAGACAAAGCCCAAACACACACATAGTCACTCTCTCTCAGGAAGCATTAACAAGCATCAGATCCAACATCCCAGAAACCGCCCTCTCCGCCAAGTACGGGGGCGATCGAGGGCGGTCTCTTTTGCTCGTAGCGTACTTGGTTAGAGAAATAAAAATTACATAAACAAGACACAGAGCAAGAAGAGAGAGAGAGAGAGAGAGAGAGGCGGAGGTCGTCCGCGGTTTAGAAGAGATGGTGGTGCTTCTTGCCATGAGCCTCTTCACCTTCTTCCTTGGTCTCCTTCTTCTCGTGGTGCTCATGGAAGGCGAACCCGCCGGCCCCGACAGCAGCGGCGGCGGCCACTCCCTCCTCTATCTTGTGCCTGCGGGCGTGCTCTGGGTCCTTCTTGGACTCATGCTTCTCATACTGCAATTTGCGCATCATTAATTAGGAATTGTGTGAATGAAACAAGATGAGTCAAGGTAAATAAGAAAAAAAGATCTCTCTACCACGTTTACATTTTTTAAAAATATGCTCTAAGTACGGTATAAGTTCAACCCAAAAAAAAGAAAAGAAAAGGTTCATTTATTCACTTTGAGCAGAAGTTTTTGGTCATATAAATACTGTTATGGATTACAACTATGTTTTTTTTTTTAAGCCAATCATGGGGAAATCTTACTCCTCTAGTTGATTGGTGAAGGAAATTGAATGAATTCAAACTATTGTTCATTTATAAGGATGATCCGTTGCATGGCATGCCATGATGTTCAATTGGAATATCTTAGTATAATTGAGATCCTTGGCATCCAATGTTTGTGATCAACATGATGGTTCAAGTCAATAAAGTGGAGATGTGAATTTTATCTATATATAAAATGGAAAATAATTGCAAGGATTGAGAAGAAGATGATCATCTTTACCAAAGCATAAGCGCCAGCAGCGGCAACACCGAGCCCGCCAAGTTCTTCGAGGTGCTTGTGGTGCTTCTCCTCCTTCCTGTAATCGACCTCAGGCTCCATGACGGTGGTCACTTCGGTGGTCTCAACATAAGCGCTATCAGGGCCACTGCCGTAGGCGGTCTCGGAGTAGACGGCAGCCTCAACGGGTTGCTCATCCTCCTTCTTGTGTTGGAAGAGGTGGTGGCGGTGTCCTTCGGCCATGGTTGGTGGTTGTTTTTTGTGGGATCCTAGGATTGATGATGGACCAGGGAAAGGACTCTAGATAGCTGAAGTGTATGGCAAGTGCTGTGAGATTGTTTGAGAGGGAGGGGCGTATTTATAGGGAGAGTTGGCACATGCAAAGCCTCACATCCAATCGGGCCAACGTGGGAGGCCTTAAATGCGTGATGGACGGTCAGGATAGGTTGGTGCGATTCAATTCGATGCATCTTTATCTTCTTTTGATAAAGCGGTTGTTCGTATGTCAAGCCAGAAAAAAGAAATAGGGGAATAAACTTTGTGTGTGTGTGTGTGTGTGTGTGTGTGTGTGTGTGTGTGTGTGTGTGTGTGTTGGAGTTGGGGGGTATTTTGGGCGGACGAGTATTCATTTGGCAAATAATTTTTATGAGTTGGAACGGAAAAAGTGGAAATCTTAAGGACATTCCAATTTGGTTGAATATTTAATGTAATGTGTTGAGAATATGTTTTGAGATCAGGCCCAATCCACGTAAGTTCGAATGGTTTTTTAGATTGAGTAGTTTTCTTAAAAGGAGTTTCCTATTCTTGATACAAAATATTTGGCTGACAATTCCTTCTTGAGTTAGAGAAGGGAAATGATGAAAAATCTTGAGAATATGTGAATCTTATAGATATTTGATGAATATGTTGAGAATATGTCTCAACTTTAAGTCCATAAAGTAATATGAGTAGAACATTCCAATCTTGTGGTTCTAGTTTGATTGATTTTCTAGTTTGGATAGCTCTCCTAAAGGGGTTTCTTATCTTGGAGATATTATTTGGTAGATAATTTTCCTAAGTTGAAATGGCAAACAATGAAAATCTAGATAACATTTCAATATTGTGGACATTTGATGTAATTTATTGAAAATATGTTTCGAGTTTAAGCCTATAAAGGAGTCTTGATTAAAGTAGTTTTCTTAGTTTAACTAGGTTTTTTTATTTGAGTAACTTGTTAGAATTGTTCCCTATTTTGAATACAAATTATTTAGCAGATAATTTTTATGCAATGATATGGGAAATGGTGAAAATTTTGAGAACATTGTCATCTTGTGAACATTTAATGTAACGTGTTAGAGTATTTCTCTTGTTTGAATTCATAAAGAAAACCCAATCCAAATAGGTTTTCAATTTTGAGTAGTTTCCTAATTTGAGTCTAAAAGCAACCAATGCTTTGACAGAATCGTGTATATCTCTGGTATTTTTATCTTGTCCCGTCGATTTCTTTGATAATTTCTTTTTCCCACCTTAAGCTTGAAATGAAAGATTCGTTACCTTAATAATGTAACTGTAGGAGTCTAAAGTTGAAGATGAGGCTTCATTATGGTGTAGGTGGGTGGTTTTGGCTTATTGATTAAGGAACCCAGTCCCATGAATGTGCTCTACACACACCATTGATTGAAGATCTAATGATAGGGTTTGAATCAAGAAAAAATGTACTTTACTTTACGCTTCGTCCACAATTTCACACCGACTTAATTTTCATTTTCACAAAAGTGATTTTCTCATTTTAGATGCTTTAAAAATAGGAGATTACGTTAAATCTTCCATCACTGCACTTCCATTTTTTATTTTTCTTTTCTTGCTATACTCTTAGATTGTTTATAAGGTGCATGGCTTTATATCCATATCAATTTCTCGGGCAAACCCCTAATTTAGTTCGATAGCACAGCTGGTTAACATCTTGTCTACTTATACTAACGTGTGAAATAATAGGAAAATGTTCTTAGCACACAATCAATTGTCTTGTTCACATTTTACTTGATAGATTCTTTTTCCTTTTATGCCCACCGGTCCCTCAATTTATTTGCTTTTAAAATTTATATTGGTCTAGCACAAATCTAAATCAGCTCAAATATGTCTGTGCCATTAAAATCTTCGGGACGATTAGTACCTCTCTCGCATGTGAACAGTTTTATGCCCTTTGTTCTGGCGATTATCAGATGCCGACACCATCGATTTTTATATTTATTTATTTGATATGGTCGAAACCCCTTCATTTCAGATCTGGCAAGTGGCAAAACCTATTTGCATAGAAAATCAATGGGTTGAAATTTTCTGATGGTGCTTAGAAGGTGGACATTAATAAAACAAAAATTGATAAATTTATATAATAGATGATTATTTAATCTTGGAAAAAAAGGTGGGTTTTCTTCAATAGACAAATGGGTTTCCTTCATGTATGTTAGGACCATTTCCCAAAAAAAAGAAAAAGAAAAACGTGGCATGTGATTAAGAAGACATTATGTAAAAACAGATAACCATATGCCAAGATCCCATTATAATTGGGTCCCACTTATCTACTTCCAAAGTAGAGGGCCCCTTCTAATTTGCGTTTGGTTTGATAGGATAGGTGGCTTGGACCTTAGCAAGTCCTTAAAAAGTTTAAGGGAAAGAAACAGATAAGAGATCTGCCCTGGGATGGGAGACCCCGCAATATCACTCCCGTATTCCCTCTTACTGGGAAGACAGAGATAGGCAAGGAGTTAGAGAGCCTCACGGTGGTAAAGGCCAACGTGACAAATATCTCAATTTTTGTGGCTATCCTTGCAAAACTTTTTAACGGTCCTGGCTTGCATGTACTAATTTTGTGATTGGGGAACTACGTAGTTTTCTTATATTATTTGCTACTTATTGCCAAAGTGGAAGAAAAGAAAACTGTGTAAAGATATCACAATTCAAATGCCCACGCTTTAAGAGTTTTCATGATAGGCCCCTTTATTTTATTTTTGTTTTATGGATTCTAATTCTGACGCTATTCTCTAACCACAGTTTAGGTCATTCCAACATATTTTCATTCAAAATCTGGTGAAGAACATATTCGATTCAGGATTTGCCATCGGCAAATGGTACCTATATGTAAAAATCTCTGTGACGTTTAAATCTTTTGCCATTAACTTTAATTGACTAGCTTGTATAGTGAAATGAAGGTTCATTTACCATGGTGGTGGTTGGTCTAGTGGAGTAGGGCTTACTGTCAATAGGTTTGAAATCCTCTGTTCATATGTTTGAATCCCGCGGTCTCTCCTTGACCTCAGGCAACCTCGGTACCTTCGTAGCATTGGATTGGCCATGATATAGGATGATCCTTACTCAGATCTCACCGGCACCATAATGGGACAGAGGCGATAGGTTTGCTTAAAATGAGCAAGAGTTTGGCTTAAACTGAATATTTTGTCGCAGGCATGATAAAACTCCTGTAATAACACCCGTAGAGTTGCCGGCCAACGTCGGTTTATCATTTCAAATATAGGCATCGCAATTATTAGTCAGTCCTCACTCAACAAATTCTGTCAAACTTTCAATGTCACTATAACAATAATAGATAAAGAACATACTGTCGGTTTATGATTTCAAATATAGTTTTGGTTCGAGATCTATTATCAAGGTGTTGTCAAAAGCATCTTCTAGGCCACGTAAATAGAAAGTACACTGGGCGGTGGGGGGATAAGTCTTGTAAAGTTATTCTAACCTGCCCCTCGGATCCGTCGCCATAGCATGCATGACCAGTCAGTTCTACCCCCCACCAAAGCTGAAAAAATGGTGTTCACTATTCAGTGCCGCAAAAAATAAGTGGATATAAAACCTCGACTTTCTTGTAGATCGAAGCGAATTACAGTACGAAAGGTGCATCTGAGATCCGAGAAATATGAACGGAATGCAGTCGGGTTTAAAACAGGGCAGGTGGTATCGGGTGAGATATCAACTGGACAGGGAGGATTTCGTTTTCAAGACTTTCGCATTCATTGGATTCGTTAAAGCCTCCCCAAGACACGAAAGGCGAAGACTGGTCCTTTGCTTTCATGGAGACATAAAAGTGGACGGTGGGCGGGTCCATTGGAATGGCCGTTGAAGTTTGAGCTTTGTGTCGGCAAGAGCTATCTCATCCCCCTTTGTATATTCTCTCTCTCTTTTTTTGTTTTTTGCTTTCTTGCTTTTGTTTTTGTTTTTGTTTTTTAAGTTTTAGAGTTGCCTTTTAAGCAAAGAAGAGGGACCTTAAGCAGTTTTTGATCACCATAACAAAGATAAGATTTGATCGATTAAGATAAATTAAGAAGTCTCGTCATTTGTTCGATTAAACTATCTACCATGTCCTACGATGTGTATAGCCAAAAACATAAATAATAAAATTTCAAGTAGCTGCTTAAAATAGTAGGGACAAAAGAAAACTAAAGGTGGAATGGTGGATGCAGGATCACCGTAGTCTCGGTGGTCGAACCACTTGATATCAATTTCACCATTGTGGTTGTGTATCTGCTGTGACCATCGTGATGGTTGTCTATTAATGCCAACTATCATGACATTGTCAGGACACGCAGTAGAAGAATGATGCCTTCATATAAGGAGATTGTCACAGTAAAGTTTAAGTTCGGGTTATCAATATATTTAGTTGGTTTAAGTTCGGGCTTATCAATATATTTAGTTAGACCATATTTATCTAAAAGTTTAAAATTGGTGAGTTATAAGCCAATTGAGATATATTAATTGTTTTACAAGACAATAAATTAATCTCTCACGCAACGCTTCCTTAATTGGCTTTATACATGGACCTCAACAGAAATTCTCATGTATCGTGGTGATGATTGACCACCCCTACAATCCAAAAACATTGAGAGGGGTACAATGATGGTCGTTCGAAATGTGTGACATTCACGATAGGGCCTACTGTGACCATCGTGTGATATTCGAGTGAGCAATTATAATTTCCTAAGTGCCATTTATAGTGGAGTCACCCTGTCGATCTTTCCATGTAGAGTAGGCATATCACCGAATCAAGAATATCAGTTGTGTCGGATTTTTATTTTTATTTTTACTTATTTCGTACTTGACTCGTTTTGACTTTATCTGCGCTTCAGAATTTGTGTTACACAAATCAAGGCTACTCTGATCATTTGTTGGAACGCAAGTCTCAACTCCCAAATGCATTCTATCCTTCATCACTTTCCCTCACAAATCAAACCCCATCACCACTCTTTCATCTCCTATAAATGCTCACCAACACGGACAGAGAACGGAAATGGATGGAATGAACCATGTCATATCCCTCATTCTAGTACTCTCAAGCATGATTGTCTCCTCCTAATCGAAAACAAGGCAAGTTCAAAGGCAACGCATCGTGAACGAAAATGGGTATCTGTTGCTATGCGTGTACAACACTGTTTTCCACGTCAAAATACCGCAACAAGCTGGCGTGAGATATCTTCAATGAAACTTCGTCGCTCGCGAAGTTGACTTTTTCCGACTCGGGTAGTTCTTTTACTGTATAAGGGAATGTCATGCCCTGAACCTCGAGCGCATGCACATCCCTCAGCGATCGATAAAATTTTGCAACGTTCCCAAGACTCGTCGCCAACCCTTTTCATTTTATTGCACATGCGGAAGCAAATTAACTGATCCCCTGACAACAACATATATGAGATAGAAAAGCAGGTTAACAATTTCCCAATTCAAAACACACTTTCAAAACACCTCAGGTTCATATACAGAAGGTCTATCTCAAAAAAAAACTACTAAGCCACCTATGCTCCTAACCCTTCTGCTTCAAGCTCCTAGTCCTTCACACTAGGGACCTGAAAATGGTTATATAATAACCAGTGAAATATACATCTCAATGAGTCCTCTCCTAAGCCCCGGTTAGTACACCAACTTGACTCGGGGTATGTCTCTAGAACCACCCCACAAACAAGTCCACGACCAACAAAACAATAGTTGGTTCGCATGCAACTTTACCTGGTATGCCATACCCTGCACGTTATAACTCAGCACAATACACGCAATGCACATGACCATTAGATGATGCAATTCATCAATCACATACGAGTCGCGTCACAAGTAATCTCACCTGGCCATTGCCACACTCTGCACGTTATCGATTCATGCGTGTGTGCCATAAACGATGTGATTCACCCATGCATATAATTAATGCATATAACAATTTCACACATCAATGCATCAATTCAGATCGAGTCATCGATCAATCGACTCAGTCGATTCCATGTCATCAAGACCATTGCTCGGTCAATCCATTCAATACTATCTATAAAGTCCGATCATATCAAGGACTGCTCACTCTAAGCTAATAATAGATAGTATAGCTCGCACTAAGCTGATAAGGTTAAGGTATACTGTTGTCGCTAAGCTGACATATCACCCGCAGGCTGATATAGTATACCCTTGATGCTCACTCTAAGTTGATAAGGTGTATTGCTCGCGTTAAGCTGACATATCAGAACCCGTAGGTTGATATAGTACACTAATATACTGCTCTCGCTAAGCTGACATATCAAGGCCCGTAAGCTGATATAGTATATTAATAATGCTCATCGGAAGCTGCTAAGGTATATTGCTCGCGCTAAGTTAATATATTGAGGCCCTCAAGCTGATATAGTATACCTATGATGCTCACTCTAAGCTGATAAATAGTATACCGCTCGAGCTAAGCTAACATATCAAGGCCCGTAAGTTGATGTAGTTTATTGTTCTTGCCATCTGAGAATGCCACCATTTTTATCATTCTTGATAAAAATAATCGTGTGTGGATACACGATCGACCTTAACCAAAATACAATATATTTCCTTTTGAAAATCCCACTAATTTCAATGATCCATAAATACATTTTTGGCGTTGTAAACCGACGCTCGGTATTTTCTAATTAAACTACCTATATTTCACAATCATCACACAATTACACAAATCATCACTCAATTCATGCGGATGCCCATGCATTTACATATACATTCACTTCATAAAATCAACACACATGAAATTAAACCACTTTTCACATTCTGGATGAACAGTGCATGTGAATAGTACTGCGTGAACAGTGCACATTAACAGTATTTTGTGAACAATGTCGCGTGAACAGTAAATTTCTAGAATTTAATAAACAATAATTTAAAATCAGAAATCATTAAAAACATTAATTAAAGCAAACAATCAATCAATTAAAGATAAACATACTTAATTAAGCACATAATCCACATTAAGCAAATAAAGCAAGATTAAGCTAAACTAATCTAATCCATCCATCTAACCACCTATCTTAGGGCTAATAGAACTTAATTAAATCTCCTAAACTAGAATTAACACTAACTAAAGCAACCATAAGCAAGTTTAGGCACTAATCGAAGGATTAGGAGCTAAACTCACTCATTAAGCGGGTCAGAGACACGCATGTGATGGCAACGATGGTGGCTATGCTCGGGACCTCAACCAAGGCAGTCCCAAGGCTGAAACAGCAGCCACAAGCTCTACTTCCCACTGAAATTCTGGAAAATTGACTTGCTGAATGAGAAACAGAGATGGGCGGTTGATCGGAGCTTCGACAAGGGGGTGGCCGACAACCAGTGGCACCCGGGGGTTAAGGGGAACTTTCTGGCGGTTGGTATGGGTGAAAGAAGGGTCGAAATGGGAGGAAAAATGAAGAAAACGCAAAACAGGTGAACCAGGCGGGCGAGCGACAGACCGGCGACCGGTGGCTTGAGGCGGCCGGACGGGACGGCCGGTGGCTTCGTTCGGGGCGAGGCTGGGCTCATCCGTACGAACTCTCTCTCCTAGTCATGGTGGTGGGTGGAGCGTAGGTTAATTCTCACGGGAAGACCACATTTAACTCGGATTTCTGAAGAAATGTCAGCTGGAGCAGAACAGGGCCAGGCAGTAAGGCTGCCGCTGGCTTCTAGCCGGCCGACGGGTCAAACGGCGGCTCCAACCGACAAACGATCAAGTCCTCCTGCACGGTTTGGATGTCTTGAGCACAGTGGTGGGTGGCACGAAGGTTGATTCATCTGGGAAGCCAACAATCAACTCAGCTTTTCACCCGAAGGTCGGCTGGAGCAAAAACAAGAAGTAAGGGAAAACGAGGAGAGAGAGAGCTCCGTCGAGGGAGAGCTCAAGGAGGGGAGAGAGAGAGTGATGTGAGGCCTGCTGCACACCCCATCAAGCCCTCACATCCTTACTTCAAGTCCCCATGCCCTTGACCCCACCTTCTCTCTCTTCCTTTACCCTTATCCACACACTTTTGGGGGCAAAATAGTCATTTCACCTTGCACCAATTTACCAATCTGTCCTTGGGCTGAAAATGATGGGTGGGCCTAAGAAATGAGCTTGGAAATGAATAGTAACGGGCTCGGAAATTCGTTGGGCTCAAATGGGCTTAAGACTTGGTAATGGGCTTGGAAGATGAATAGTGGATTGGGCCCAATTGGCTCACTTGTTTGCCTTAGGCCCACCATGGTGGCTGTCCCACCTTGGCCTAGGGCCCACACTGGCTTGGACTGGCCTACGTCCTCACGAGCTTGCTTCCTCGGTCCGAAAATCCCTTTTCCAAGTACACAGCTTAACTAGCGCTGTCGATTGTCGTTGTAGCTTCATCCAAAGTCCGTCCTGAACATTCCCAATAATTCGAAGTCCAATCTTTAGTTCTCATGCCATGTCAATTTCGCCCTAATGCCATTTTGGGTACAACTTAGACTAACAGGTGGCTTTGAAGATTCACACATAACCGACTCGTGCCAAACCACATTCAAGACATCTCACGCATGGATGTCCTTGATTACATGAAATTACGGAGGATAGATTCTTATTTCAAAGTACACAATTACTAAGGATCAACCTAGGATCGTTCGTGGGCTCGATAATAGTAAACGAAATCACCCGCCGTTCCATTATGTTCTGTCCGCAAATCGACTTCTAGTCGTCCTTGAAATCGGCATGCCTATCTACAGGATCGTCCTCACGCAAGTCTCACGGTCAAGTTATTTTTCCAGGTCAAGTTATTTAGTCATATGAATTCTATCCTCATTAGCCTTTCCTCTCTAGGTCAGTATCTCAGGAGTGATCAATTCCGAGGGAGATTAAGCAACAATGCATTGGCGAAATCCACATTCATTCATCCCTGAGAGCACTCGAATTTTAGGCTGTCATAGGGGAGGTCACATGTGATGGCGAAAAAACGTGGCCTTCCGCAAAATCCTTCACTTTCAAATGGAGATTCAAGAGAAAACAAAAAAGAAGAAGAAAGCATTCAGTCCTCATGGCTATAGTCAGCAGCAAGATAACCATCGCCTTCAATCTTTTATTGGTGCTCTCTCTTGTCTTCATTGTATCTACAGCTGAAAGGAAACTGATGAGTAAGTTTTGTTTGTGTTCGCTTTTACAAACTGAATGTTGTGCGTAAACACGGTACCTTTTGTATTTATTAAAAAAAAAAAACTGAGTTTGATTATTATAGCATCATGGTCAATTTGCAAAGCAATTTTTCTCGCGCCCTAAGATGTTGATTTTGATGTCGGTTCGAACTAGCTATCGGTGCATTGCTAACGTCGGCAATAATACCCGCCGTAACAACATGCACGATGGAGTATGGAGTGAAGAGCCAGGATAAAGTTACTTTCGAAGCACAATCAATATTTCTTATCAAATGTCATAGGGATACTTTTTAACAATACCTTAATGATGATTGGCATGATATCAATATATTTTAACTTTCACATGCTCTTTTATCTATTTCAGATATGGATTTGAACGATGGGGTTCCTCAAGTTGGCATGCAATGCAAGTCGTTGTATAGTGGGCAAGATGGAGACACTTGCTACGATCTGGTGCAAACGTTCCACTTGACTACCTCAGCGTACCTTATTGTCCACACATTAAATGCCAATGTTGAGGTTTGAGGAAGGATTCTAATCCCATTCTATGGAGGAGCGTACTGTTGCTTCAAAGGGGAGAAAAGTTACGTTCTTTTTGGGAGAGGGATAAAGTGAAAACGTACGTACGTCATATCTGTTTTCTTTCTTTTCCTTCCCTTAAAACGTCTCCTCCAAAAGACACGTTCCCTCAACGTAACACCTCTTCATATCTCAACCCTTCAACCATGGGCCCTTATCTTGCGGGCCAAGCTTTTAGGCCCAACATGGGCGGACGGGCTCACTTAGGCCCATCACCACATTAATGAAAACCATCATCTCCCACTCGCACATGATGGGCCGAACAGGGTCCTCTTTACCTCTCTGCAACATTCATACTGGTGAATAATCCGTGCGACCAGCATACTTTGAGAGCTCGTTGCCATATATCTGTTATGAATATATAGTAGCTCATAATGGGCATCACAGTCTGAGTAGATTTAGTATGCAGTACCCTAGATCGATCGATCACATTTATATCTCTCTTGATCTCTTATTAAACAATGATATATTATATTCACAATTTTGATTATCCCAAAGACAGTCATAATTGGTCGACCAGTGAATACAAGACTAGAATGTGATTCTCAAAATTCGATCTTCCTCTTTCCTTCAAACTCTCAATTTCAGTTCAACTTGCTTTTCTAGAAATGTTCCATTAGATCGAATTAATTCATGATCATTGGTAACATCCTAAGATAGCAAACACCAAATAGAAATCTTGAGAATAAGCAAGAGTCATGAGGGCACTAAAATTGAGGAACTTTTTTTCCTCAAGAGTCTCACGCGGCATAAAAGTTGAGATAAACTTTTGCCACTCTTATTAGTCATCTCATGCATACGTAGTATGAAATATGTATTACGGTATTAACTCTTTTCCCATGGAGCATATGTCTACACCTTCAATACCGTACAGATGATAGTTCAGACATATCTAATGTCTAACTTGAGTCCACATATCTACTCATTCACATAATTCATCAGAACTCACATTTGGCATCATAGATAGATAAAGTAAAATATGTGGGTTATTTTACTTTCAGATCTCAATTTCAGTTCAACTTGCTTTTCTAGAAATATTCCATTAGATCGAATCAATTCATGATCATTGGTAACATCCTAAGATAGCAAACACCAAATAGAAATCTTGAGAATAAGCAAGAGTCATGAGGGCACTAAAATTGAGGAACTTTTTTCCTCAAGAGTCTCACGCGGCATAAAAGTTGAGATAAACTTTTGCCACTCTTATTAGTCATCTCATGCATACGTAGTATGAAATATGTATTATGGTATTAACTCTTTTCCCATGGAGCATATGTCTACACCTTCAATACCGTACAGATGATAGTTCAGACATATCTAATGTCTAACTTGAGTCCACATATCTACTCATTCACATAATTCATCAGAACTCACATTTGGCATCATAGATAGATAAAGTAAAATATGTGGGTTATTTTACTTTCGGACGTAGTAAATATTATGTCCTCATCTTAACACTCAGTTAATGTGACATATATATTTTAAACTTGAGCTCTCGATTATCACCTAGATAATAAGCTTAAAAACCGTCTCATCTCTATTTATCACATAGTAAATAGAGACGATTACCCGTGTGAATGGGCTAATCTTTTATCTGTCCAACATATTTTCTTAACTTTATGTAATGCACTAAGCATTAAGATGCATAAACGTTAAACAAAGATTCATAGACATTAATGATGAAAAACACAAATTCATCAAATGTGAACACTTCAGGGAAATCACAATATTCAGTACACCAACCTCTATACAATCCTAGAGATTTTACATGATCACAAAACACATCTCTAGGTATTGGCTTTATTTGCTACCATTCTATGCGTAGATATGTACTATAAGTTCACATCCTTTCGTGCAACCATATTCTTGACAAAATTATACTTGGTATCTATATGTTTTTTATCTTTAATGTACGATATAGCTGCTTGGCTATCACAGTTAACCAATAATGGATTTCCAGCATACCCAATAACACCTACATGATCCAAAAATCTCTTAAGTCAATGTGCTTGACCTAGATTGGATTGGTATCTACTCACAATTCCAACTGCAAAACATATGTCAGGTCTTGTACACATCATAACGTACATCAAGCTTCCAACAGCACTAGCATAAAGAACATGTTTCATTTGTTCATTCTCTTGTAGAGTCCTTAGACACAGTCTATGGCTCAATCCTTCACCTTTTGCAATAGGAGTATCTATGAGTTTACAATCTTGCATACAAAATCGTTCAAGAACCTTATTTATATATGTTTCTTTCGTAAGAGATAATGACTTCTTCGAACGATCTCTTGAAATCTTAACTCCAAGAATGTATGCAGCCTCACCCATATCTTTCATCTCAAAGTTGGAAGATAACCAACTCTTGACAATATTAACAAACACCATATTGCTTCCGGCAATTAGTATATCATCAACATATAATGATATGATCACAAATTGATCTTTAGATCTTTTGATATACACACAATAATCCTCATCAATCATTATAAAATCATATGCCATTATGACATTATGAAAACGTATATATCATTATCTCGACGATTGCTTAAGGCCATATATCGATCTCAAAAGTAAACACACCTTTTCTTCTTGGCCTTCCATAATGAAACCAGCAGGTTGTTCCATATATATTTCTTCCTCTAATTCTCCATTGAGGAAAGCAATCTTTATATCCATTTTATGTAACTCAAGATCCATGCTTGCCACTATTGCCAGAATAATGCAAATCAAGGTAAATCTCACTACAAGAGAAAATGTTTCTTCATAATCAATTCATTCCTGTTGATTATACTCATTCACCACAAGGCGAGCTTTATGCCTTTCTATCAAGCCATCAGCTTTACGCTTTATTTTGAGAACCCACTTGTTCTCAATGGCTTTGCGTCCTTTTGGAAGATTAACCAATTCTCAAACATAGTTTGACTTCATTGACTCCATCTTCTCTGCCATTGCATGCATCCATTTTTTCTTATTATGGCAATTTAGAGCATCATTAACATTTCTTAGCTCATCATCATCTTGTGGAGCAACCATAAAATTTTCCCCTTCAATGTCAAAACATCAACGGCGAATACTTTTGCGACTTGTTCACCGTATGGGAGATTGTACACTTTGTACATCATTCCCCATCATACTCCCACTTAGATTAGATAATGACGATATCATCTCATCATGTGGTTGTAATTGAGAGTGAGTTGAATTAAATTCATCACTTCTCATGTTACTCTCACTTGGACAAACTCCACTAAGTTCATTATCTTGATCCAAGGTTTCAAATAGAGAGTAATCCTCACCTATTTCGCCCTTTTCTTAGGAAATTCATTCTCTAAGAATGTGACATCCCGTAATTCGAATTCAGTTATACTTCCACTTTCCAGCTCACTTGTGAACACATACCCTTTTGAGTGTTCAGAGTATCTTATGAAAATACTCTTCTTTCCTCTAGGACCCAATTTCCCAAACTTGTGAGAGGGCTCATGAGTATAGGCAGCACAGCCCCATGATTTAAGAAAACTTAAGTCCGATTTTCTACCTGTCCATAACTCATATGGAGTGAAGTAACTGATTTGGAAGGCACCCGGTTAAGTATATAGGCTGCAGTTAATAACGCATCACTCCAAAAGGTGATAAGTAAGTTAGCATACGCCATCATGGACCTAACCATTTCCAGTAGAGTTCTGTTCCTTCTTTCCGCAACACTATTTTGTTGAGAAGTATATGGAATAGACAACTGTCTTTTTATTCCATTTTCATCACATAATTTTCTAAACTCATCAGATAAATATTCTCGACCTCGATCGGATCTCAATACTTTTATTTTCTTGTCTAATTGATTTTCTACCAAGTTCATAAACATTTTGAAACAACTCAATGCTTCAGATTTATGAGAAATCAAATAGACATATCCAAATCGAGTATAATAATTTATAAATGTAATGAAATAAACAGCCACATGCCTTCCTCTCACATTCATCGGACCATAAATGTCAGAATGGATTAATTGCAAAGGAAATTCAACTCTTTTATCTTTTCCAAATGGTTTCCATGTCGTTTTCCCTACTAGGCAATGCTCACATATAGGCAAATCGATTTTTTCAATATTGCCCAACAAGCCCTATTTGGCTAGCCTATTCATACATTGTTGGCCAATATGACCAAGTCTAGCATGCCACACTCTCATATCATTATCATATGAATTAGAAGATGTGAAAAGGGAATAATAAACATTGGCATTATTATAGTCAACATTTAATACAATGAAACCATCTAGAAAATAACCACAACCATAGTAATTTGTATCCAAATACAAATCCACACCACTATTATGGAAGTTCATATTAAAACCAAGCTTAACCAACACTAAAACAGACACTAAATTCCGACAAATCTCCGGAGCATACAACACATCATGTAAGAATAAAGTGCGTCCACCACACATGTTCAATTGACAGATACCAATTCCTTTTACTTCGGCTCTGGAGTTGTTTTCTACATAGATCCACTTAGTTCCAGTTGGTACTCGTCGAAATTCCACGAAGGATTCTCTATCCTTCGCTACGTGGTCTGTCGCTCCTAAATCTACAGTCCACAAAGGATTAGACTCAGTTAAGAATACAGAACTTGACACATAAGCAAAGTTCTCAATAGTACAAGAGGTGTGTACCTTCTTTGGCTTGCAATAATCGTGAGCATAGTGACCCTTCTTGTCACAATTGTAACACTTCACCCTTGTCAACTTCTTCATTCGAGGATGCTTTCCTCTTTCATGTTGGTCAACCTTTGGTTTCTTCCCTGAAGAACTTGCTCCATTGCCTTTCCTTTTATCGAACCAGTTGGGATGTTTGCTTTTGGAGCTCAAAGCTCCATGTGAGCTGGAACCAGCATGATAAATTTCAGTTTCTAGCTTAACCGCCAAGAGGCGGTCCTCTTCCAGCTCAAGATGACGCACTGCATCCTCAAAAGTTTTGATATTCTTATTATGGGTCAGGTGCACCTTCATATGCTCCCAACTCTGAGGCAAGAAACGAATCACTGCTTGCACTTGCTGCTCATCAGTCAAGACATGGCCAGCATCCTTCAGCTCATTAATCATGTTTGACATATTTCTAAGGTGTTGCTTCATGGTCTAACCATGAGGCTTTTTATTAGAGTCAATCCTAATAGTGAGATGCCTCGGTCTGGTCACCGAAGTATGACCAAATCTTGCTGCCAATGCTTCCCACATTTCTTTGACATTCTCAAAACGCCTAAACTCTCGCATGACATCATTTTCCATGCTACTCAGCAACGTAATGCGAGCAAGAGAGTTCTTTCTTTTCCATACAACAAATGCATCATTATCTCTCTTGTGTTGTGCAGTGTTTCCATCTTCAAGTACTTCCATGGTCAGGTTATGAGCTTCTAGTGCCTCTTGCTCTTCCAGCACATATTGGATTTTCATGTGCCATATTTCATAGTTATCGTCATTAAGCTTCTCACCTTTGTTTAGCTCAGCAACTATGCTTTTTGTGGCCGAAGCCATCGATCTGAACATATCAGACATATATGCACGAATTATTAATGCCTATCATTTATGCATCCATTTTGCACAAAACCATCATATTAATGAATAATTTCAAGTAAGGTTTCAGAATCAAAAGGTCACTATGTTTCCAATCATCATCCAAAATCCTAACTTGGAATTATTATTAATATAATATTCTATGCAAAATAAATTCTTTGAAATTACAAAAAAATTCTATGAACTACCCACAACAGTTGACATTAACAAAAGCAAATAATATTTTATATCAAACAATGATATAATAATAATGTTTTCACATAATACAACTAACATATCAGTTGCTACACAAACAACAACTAGGTAGAAAACATTTACATAATATGTCCATAAATTATACTAAATAAAGACCAGTCAAAATATCTAACACCAAGTCAATATATGAATTGGGAAAGATCATTTTTTGTTCAATTTCTTGATCTTTTCTTTTGTAACAATCCGGTAATATTCATCTAGAAAAGCCATCACAAGTCCCCTATATGAAGTAGCTCTGTTGACTTCCCATAAGCGATTCAACACTCCTTTTCCATTCTAGTGGAAGAGTGTTCGTGAAAAGTCGTACCATCTCAGATTGTGGCATGGGACGACCATTCCATATGACCTTTTGTATTTTCCCGTTGATTTCAAGAACATAATCAATTAAGTCGCCACTCTCCCACCGATAATCAGTCAACTCAGCTATCAACTTAGAAAGCCTTTCCTTTTGTTCATCGGTAATTGCGTGAATAGGTGTGCGCAACTTAAGGGGAGGCATTGTTCCTGCAACAAATGCAGAACAAGTAAGGGATTACATATAATCCACATTGACTTAATTGAGAAAAAAAGAAAACACATTCCTTTTTCTTTCTTTTTTAGGTCAACTCCGGTCAACGCGGTCAATGGTGGTCAACGCCGGTCAACAAAGGTCAACGTCCGATCAACGGTCAACGAATGACCGGGTCTAGTCAACGGGTCAATGGGTCTAGTCAACGGTCAAAGTCGGGTCGGACCGGTCGGATCAGGTCGGATCAGGTCGGATCGATGAGGCCGGGTCGGACCGATCGGACGAACCGACCAGCACGTGCCACACGCGTGCATGGATGACATCACTATGACGTTAGCTAGCACATGCGCGGCACGCGCCAAGCTTCCGCGCTGCATCGCACGCGCCTAGGACTGAAACGGCGAATGCGTCGCACGCACCCGGTAGGGACCGTATCAACATGTGCAACACACGCGCCGACGACCCCAGTGCATTTCAACCGCGCATGGCGGCGCGTCCGGTAGCCTCCGGCGGCAATCCGCCACTCGTTTTTCTCATATCGACGAGACCTTCAACCCTACGCTGCAGAAACAAACTTCGACTTACGGAAAAAGACAAACAGGGGTGAACGGTACGCGGGTGTCGGTATTTTTCCGTCCTAATCAACCGGCAGCGGCTTTTCTCAAATTTCGACCATAAAAATAATTCAATAACATAAAAAGGGGATCGGGAAACATGAACTAGGGCTCTAATACCAATGTTGGGAATAACGGAATCCCTAAATCGGATTCAACACTAAATCAAACCCCTAAAACGAATGTGAAAGACGAGCCCAAAAATCACATGTATCACCGATCAAAGATACACCACGGAACTGAGCGTACCTTATTGTCCACAGATTAAACGCCGATGTTGAGGTTCGAGGAAGGATTCTGATCCCATTCTACCGAGGAGCATACTGTTGCTTCAAGGGGGAGAAAAGTTACGTTCTTTTTGGGAGAGGGAGAAAGTGAAAACGTACGTACATGATATTTGTTTTCTTTCTTTTCCTTCCCTTAAAGCGTCTCCTCCAAAAGACATGTTCCCTCAACGTAACAGCTCTTCATATCTCAACCCTTCAACCATTGGCCCTTATCTTGCGGGCCGGGCTTTTAGGCCCAACATGGGCGGACGGGCCCACTTAGGCCCATCGACACATTAATAAAAACCATCACAAAGGATTTGCCTCAACAATGTGATTATTTATATGTTTTTATGGAAAGTACTTCATTTTGCCCATATTTGCGGTGGGCTTTGAATTTGGTAATGACGTCGAAAAGAAATGAATCTATAGGATTGGCCCAGTTGATTGAAGCATTATAAGATTTCCCACTTAAGAATTGAAGGTCATCCATTTGAATCTGGTCAGGACAACCTGATAAGCGAAAGGTCTGGATTTATCGGTTCATGGGGTGGACGTGGTCGTATGTTATGGTGCTTGTAAGTTATAAGACAAAAAAATGTGGCTCCTTGCAAATTATAATTTTGGTATTATTCTGCAACAATTTTTTTTTAACTAAAAAGTAAGATTAGAACCAAAGACAGCACGGGAACCGCAATGCCTTGGTTAAAGTTCCATCTCAAATCAAGTACCAAACTCTTAATTGAAAAACAGTTTAGAGGATCGGACCGTTAACTACTGCAAAAACAAAGCGGTCAAACACAATAATAAACATAGAGATTACAACCATAATAAGTTGAACACGGATTCTGTGACTTAGTACATTTGACATACATTTATAGGCATTTGACATACATTTATAGGAAGAGCAGCACAAGATTCCACTATAAATTAAGCACTCTCATACAGATTACAACCACACTCACGTTACTTAAACGCACTCCATTTTCCAGCCCTATTAATCTCTCATTCTTAAAAAAAAAAAAATATCTCAATTTTACAAAGGAATTACAAAGTAATTGATATCGCGAAAGTTCTTCAATTGTCCACGAGAGCTTCACCAACGTGTTTTGCATGCGATTTTCGGAAACCTAGTCCAACGTCCTGGACTCTCCTGAAAGAGCGCCACAGCCGACAGTCACACCAAAAAAGCCAATTTTTTGTGTATTTTGGATCTGATTTTTCACGGGCTTAAACTCAAAATGTGCTTTAATAATAACCATAATCCAAATTATTAAAGTACATTGGTACTTTCATCGAAACTTAACAATGATTTTTTTCTTAATATCATAACTAAATATCTAGTTTTTCTCTTACATCATATTTTGAACTTTCATTGCTTCGTAGACAACATTGTTACAATAGGTTAATTCCGTTATTACGCAGCCCGTGTAGCTAAGATCAATCCATTGTTTGGTGAAACTTCCGTTTCCATGCAAATCGTTCATGACCTTTCATTAAATTGATGGGCGGGGGGACCTCTTGTCCAGTTTATGTAAATTGGTTAGGATTTCTATTTCTTATATTTCCCTTTCCTATGAAGGTTTAAGTAAAATGATGGGTGTGTCGTTTGTTTAAACTTTTGAAAATAACAATTTCAATAATATGGTATCAAAGTACACATCGTTCCATGCTTGAGACTCTCTCTTAATTTTCTCCTGCTTGTTACTTTTATATTCTGCCTACTGTTCCTCGATTTGTCTAACCCTTATTTCCCCGGTTTACATTTATTGTATCTTGAAAGTTATGTTGTCACTTCATTGTCGTAAATTTTTGTAATAGTTTCATGACTTTGAAAATGATGGGGGAAAAATATTTTTGAACAAAGCATCTGTTCATCAATTTCCTATTACAAAAGTTTAGAGCATTGGCTATTAACCTCAAATATGATGTATTTTCTTTTGGACATGAAAATTTTCATAGATGAGGTCCTTAATGACCCACCAAAAGTCGGACCATGCAAGTCGGTGTATGTAGTGAAATAGACGGTACCCTTTAACGACTTGTAGTTCCAGTGTAATTCTCCTCGTGTTTCTATTTATTGCTATAGCTTCACATGTTGTGTACCCTAACATATTGATCTCGCTTTTGACTTAGAATAGCTTTTTTTTTCCTCCGCCAATAAGACCCACACCTACCATAATAGAATGCACGTCGGTGTATGGAGTGAAGAGCGGGGATACATGCTTCGCCGTGGAGCAAATGTTCCACTTGACTCCTGCAAAATATGAGGAAATCAATCCGAATCTCAATTGCGAGGCGCTCTTTGTTGGTCAGTGGCTTTGCACAAACGGGTTTCTTCCTCTGAGGTTCTGATAATGTTTGGAGTTGGGAAGTATGATGGAAAATAACAAGAATCTGAAAATAAGGTGAAGGTTTTCTCTACGTGCTACGTGGTTTTAATAACGTTATGCAAGCACTGTTTGGAGTTTAGAAGTATGATGGGAAATAACTTGAACGTACGTGGGTTTAATGATCTTATGCGAGAACTCCTTACATTTTGAGTTCTCCATAAATCTCTCTCTCTCTCTCTCTCTCTCTCTCTCTCTCTCTCTCTCTCTCTCTCTCTCTCTCTCTCTCTCATACCATAAATGCGACAATCCAAGTCCCACATCAATTGAAGAAACATGTTGAGTGATTCAAAAGTCAACACTCAATCTCAAATGATCACTACCTTGGCTAACTACTCGAAGCATTTTTATAAGTACTAATAAAATAATAAAGATCTTGCATTAAGAAAAAGTAGATATAGTCATACAATATCAACACGCATGCCTTAGAATACCAGTTGTCACGCCATGATCCTCGAGTGTGCGCCCATCCCTCCTTGGTCGATTAAAAGCGACGTTCCAAGACGCATCGCCAACCCACTCATTTTAATACGCATGCGGAAGCAATTAATAAATTCCCAGACAACAACAAGACGGGATAGAAAAGTAGGGCTGATTTTTCACAAAATACATTTTTATAAGCACGCAGGTTTATACACAAGAGCCTACAAAAAGGGATCGGCTATCAACCAAAAGAGGATTGTCCTATGACTAACTAGTCTAACAAGATTGCCAATCTTCGGGCTTCACTTTCTAAACTCCGAGCCTCGGGTCCTCCACCGCTGTCAACTAGGGACCTGAAAATGTTATCCCACAACGAGGTGAGACTACGTCTCAGCAAGTTCAACCCCCTAAGACCCGATTAGGAAGAAAATACGCCCTAAGGGCTACCTAAGCACTATCACAAGTCAAAGGACGTACCTTGACCTCAGTTTCCTTCCTACAAGTCAGTTCAATTCAGAATTGACAATCACATCATCCAATCAAACATATCAAACCACCGATCAATCGACTCGGTCGATTACATGTCATCACGACCTTCTCCTGGTCAGCTCATTCCATACTATCTATCTGATCAAAATCCAAGACTGCTTACTCTAGGTGATATATAGATAGTAGCTTGCCTCAAAGGCTAATAAATAGTACACTATTCATTCTCTAAGATGACATACAAGTCATCGAGTTCATATAGTATATTGTTCCTTCTCCAATGACATATAGAGCCATCAAGCTACTATAGTATAACGTTCTTTCTCCAAGATGACATATAGAGCCATCAAGTTGTTATAGCATACCATTCTTTCTCCAAAATGACATATAGGGTGTGTTTGGTAACATTTCTGTTTTAAAATTGTTCCAGGGAACAGAAATAGAAAAAAGTGTTTCTGTTCCGGGGAACAATTTTTAAACAAAAAAACGCGTTTGGTAAACTTGTTCCGGGAATAAAAAAATGAATAGAAACACGTTTGGTAAATTTGTATTCTTTTTTATTTATTTTAATTTTTTAATATTTTTACTTTTATTTTCTTTATTTTCTTTTTCTTTTTCTTTTTTTCTTCTTTTGGCCGGTCGCCGACCTCGGCCATGGCCGGCGACCGGCCGACGAGGGCCAGCGGCCTCGCCGGGCCCCGCAAGCGACGCCAGCTGGAGGTGGCCCGACGGGCCGAGCCTCACCGGTGGTGGGTGAGCTCGGGCTCGTCGGATCCGGGCGAGCCCGAACTCGCCCAGCCAAGGCGAGGCCGAGCCTTGCCAGGGGCCGGCGACGCTTGGCCTCGCCTGGGGTCGGCGATGCCCCAGCGAGGTCGCCGGCCATGGCCGAGGCCGGTGACCGGCCAAAGAAAGAAGAGAAAGAAAAAAAAAAAAAAAAGAGAAGAAAAAGAGAGGAGAGAGAAAATCTATTTTTAATTTTTGTTCCAGAAACAAGAAACAAGTTTTTCTTGTTTCTTGTTTCTGTTCCAAAAGTGTTCCCGGGAACAAAAAAATAGATTTGGAACAAAAACGCAAACAAATGCGTTTCTGTTCTTTTTTTGTTCCTTGGAACAAAAAAACAGAAATTTTGTTTATAAACAAAAATAAAAAAAAAAAAAGAAACGTTAACAAACAGCCCCATAGAGTCATCGAGCCAATATAGTATAACGTTCTTTCTCTAAGATGACATATAGAGTCATCGAGCCGTTATAGCATACCATTTTTTCTCTAAGATGACATATAGAGTCATCAAGCCAATATAGTATAACGTTCTTTCTCCAAAATGACGTATAGAGTCATCGAGCCGTTATAGCATACCATTTTGATTGTACAATCAATTTACCATTTTTATCATACCCGATAAAAATACACGTGTGTGGGTACACGGCCAACCTTAGCCAAAATACAAGGTTTTCACTTTTGAACCTCCCACTATTTTCAACAATCACAATATAGATTTTTGGTGTTGTAGACCGATGCCCGGTACTTCTCTAATTAATTACCAAAATTATCCATTTTTGGAATTAATTACCCACAAACACTAATCACAATCAATTTGCACAATCAGGTACTCAATCAAATAAACATATAGCACCATTGTAATCAGCACGAAATTCCGGTCACTGGCTATCCTAGTCTAATTTTCGAAAAATAATTAATTAAATAAATAATTACGAAAAATATTAAATAAATGCCAATAAATCCAACTTAGGCCCGTAATGCCTAATTGGACGCCGAAACGGACTCAGAAAATTTTCGAATCACTCTAGATAAATACTAAAGCTTGTCTAGACCCTAATTGCACTAACTAACCACCTAACATGCATTGGTAAATAATTAAATTTACTAATCTAATCTAACTATCCACCTAAACCATGCTTAACCTAAACTAATCAACCCCTAAGGATAATTAACTTACTAAGCGGGGTTTAGTGAGTTAAACTCACTTGTTCGGCAATCTTGTCAATGCAAATCGACGGGGACGCGATGGGGCTCACTTCTCTCCAAAGCAGGCCTAGCTTTCAAGGCCGGGAAAGTCCTCAAAACGTGTCAAGACGCTTGCTGGAAACCCACTGACTTTGCTTCTGTTTTGGGCTGCAAAAGAGAGAAAACGGGGCCTGGTTGGCGAGGCAAGACCGACGGAGGTAACGACGAGGTCAAGCGGCTAACGGCAGGGACTCACGACGGCAAAACGGTGGCTAGACAGCTCCGGTTGAGCTAGAGCAATCCTAGTGGCGTCCTAGGGTCACGGTGGGAACAGAACAGCGACTGGAATGGCATGAAGGCGAGATAGCCAAGCACGGTTCGCGAGCGGCCTGGCAGGGCGAGGACAGCATCGGGCAGTGGCGTGCGACGGGCGTGGCTGCTCTAGTGGTCTCTCTACTGGCTGCTAAGGTTCGAAAATGGCAAGATGGAGGGGAGAAAAAAGCTTGTTCGGCTAGCTGAGGGAGAGAGGGAGAGATAAGGGGACAAGGGGGCCACTTGGTCTCAATTTTCTCTCAAATTGTCCCCCTTGACCATCCTCCACCACTAGCTAGTTCCATGGCTGAAATTCATCCACCAAAATACTTCTTGAAGCTAAGTTGAAGTGGTCCAATAGTCATGGATGAGGGCAACGAATTTCATGTGATTTCCTTCAATTTGGATATCAAAAACTTCTCAAATCAATTCAATTTGGCCTCTATAAAATCAACCAACACCTCAATGATCCAATTGGTATTTTTCATCACCAATTGATCTCACTTGCTTCCCAATTCACGATAAAAAACGATCCCTAACTTTTTCTAGATAAAAACGGCCGTACCTCGACTTTTTCCCAAAAAGTCTCGGTTTGTAGAAAAAATTTCTAAGACTGAGTCGACGTTCCTAAAATTAATTGTGACATGACAGAACTTCGGACTCAAATTCACGATTAATTTCGATTCGACGCAATTTTAGCGTGACCTAGGCTACCGGGTAGTTTTCAGAAATTTTTAGTGTAAATGACTTGTGGTCAATTTTCTTCGAGCCACAATGAACCCACTCAACACATTGGCGACTCTCAGTTGTCGTGAAAATCTCGAGGATTCAAATGCGAACACAGGGTACCAAAACGATAGAAAAATCAATCTAGTGCCGGCCGACGAGAATTTTCCAATTTAGTGGAGTCACCCACGTCTAACCACACATCTCAATCGAACCGACCTATCTCTGATCTCAAATCGATTTTTAACTGTGCCGTAATGGCCTCTAAAGATTAGCACGGTCGAGTAGTCGATTCCTAGTCAAATTCTCAAGTCTATTGCCTTAAAATTCCTTAATGGCTTTCCTGGATAGTCTAGTTTTCTCAAGAGTGATCAACTCTGAGAACAACCCTATATGCGCGTTGATAAAATGCCTAATTTATTCAATGGAAAACGAGATTCAAAATCTGGGATGTCACACTAGTATACCTTGCAATGGTATCACACATAAGGGTGAGTTTAGTCTGGGTTGGGCCGGTCTAGCACCTCATCCAAGGACCAACGCAAATAGTATTGATTCTCAATTTTTTGGGACTAAGGACCGACTTTGTTGAGCCAAGGAACCGACAGCTGGATCGACCATTAGATCTAGTCTGTTTCCAAGGTCAACCTAGAACCAACCAATTCTTCCGTTATTTCATTTTTGTTTTCCTTGGAAGAACAAACTTATTCTTTGAAATTACATATCTATCAACAATGTAATGCTAAGCATCCAAATTGCGAACACCGGCCCAATCAAATAGAAATCTAAAATAAGGCAACATCAAAAATCTTTGCCTGCCAAAAGCAATAAACCATAAAAGACAAAAACATGGAATAAACATCAAAAAGTTCAAAATATGTAATATAAATATCAAACATGAATTATAAAACTTTATATCTTGTTTGTTCTTAAAAGATTAATTCAAATTATTAACACTAAAACAAAACAGACAACAAATATAGTTAATACTTAATAATAGTTTTAAATTGAAATTTTTAAGTACTAATAATTAGTACGGGGATACTTTACAACGATATCGAGCGGAAGGAAGAGAGATACAATTAAGTATAATCTTCTAAACCTTGTGGACATACGAAAACTAATTTTCTTATTTCTTAACTCCAACATAGCTCCAACCAACCATCATAAGTCAACAAATACATCAGAACTAAATAGAGATTATGTATATATTAACTAGTGATCCTTAGCCAGACCCGGTGTCACGCCCCGATCCTCCGAGCACGTGCCCATCCCTCCATGGTCAATTAAGTAGCGACGTCCCAGGACGCATCGCCGACCCGTTCATTTTAAATGTGCATGCGGAAGTAGATATAAAATCCCTAGACAATAATTCAATGGGATAGAAAAACAGAACCATAACTTATAGAAACCAGAACACTTTTATACATATCATACTAATTCATTTACATCACTAGCCGATAATTACAAGGCCTATCAAAAAGGGCGATCCTCAAAACTAGTTATCCTAGGACCAACTATTCAGACCCGATTGCTGAACCTTCAGAGTCATTGGGATCCGAGCAAGACGACGGGTCCTCCACTTCACCATCAGGTAGGTCTGCTGGATTTTCATCCTGGACAGCATCGATCACCTCAGCCGGGATATCAAAGCCTCTAAGGGGGCCTATCCTAAGGCCGTAGGGAGTGGTGTGGAACCAAGCTCTGAATCTATCGAGTGTCTCCTGGTGTGGGGCTTCCTCAACCTAGACTGAGGTCACCACCAACTCGTAGGTCCAATCACTTCTAGGATCAGGAAAAAAAGTGACGTGCTCAGTCACTCTCGTGGGGACGACCATGGCATCCAGGGGGTGTCGCCATCTGCAAACCTGAAAATATTATCCCACAACGGGGTGAGGCAACGTCTCAACAAGTTCTATCTCCTAAGACCCGATTAGGAAGCCAATACGTCATAAGGGCTGCCTATGCACAATACGAGTTAGAGGACTTACATTGGCCTCAGATTCCACCTGCAATTCAACACAATTCTAATAAGCGCCCAATCAATCATCACAAATCCAAATGTCGATCAATCGACCTAGTCGATTACATGTCAATCAGACCACTCCCCGGTCATTTCATTCAATACTGTTCATTCTCCAAGATAACCTATCAAGTTAGCGAGCTAGTATGTTATAATATTCGTTCCCCGAGATGACAAACTAAGTCACCGAGCCACTATAATATACTATTCATTCTCCAAGATAGAAAACTATTTTTGGAACCTGCCCAATTTAGGAAACAACTCAACTAGGAAACCATTCAAACTATAAAACCTACTTTTATATCAAATTTCCTTCACGAGTTCACGTTCAAGACACATTTTCAATAACCTCCACATTGGCTCGAAGTTTAAGTCAAGTTACAATTGCTTCATTGACAACTTGATCACTGCTATTCTCCTACAGCCTCTAATATGCTCAATTGCTATGGACATCTCTCAAGTACATGCTATGCTTGAAGTTCGTCATTACAGTGGACATCATGAAGACACCTACTCCAAATACAATTATTATTATTTCACAGGGATTTGTGGTCACAACTTCCTCTACCACAAATTAAGGATAATTATCACTGTATCCATAAATGTTAGGAAATCAAACACGACCTCATTAAAATTAGTAGTTATGGCAACCAATGGCTCTACAAGCTCCACCTCTCTACAAATATCATTTAGATCAATTATCGTGCAAGTACCTACTACCTCAAGAATTTCTAGGTGCAATTGCACCTTGAGTTGAACACCATCTACATCCGCATAAATACTGCCACAAAAAGCTATGAATAGTCATCGACTCCCGGGAAAGGGTAGAAGAATGGGACCTATTCTGGGACAACAACCCCTACTAAAAAATATTGGAGATTCGTCAAATTTTCACAAGCAAATGTAACCACGGAAGATACCACTACCATTTGTCCTCGGATAGTCAACCATTATTATGAAAAACAACAATGAAACATCGTTCATCACTAAATTGTTTGTACATCACGAGGAAAAACAAGAGAAATTATCAAAAAAAAAAAAAAATCTCCTATCCATTACACTTATGTCAATTGAGTCATTAACTTTTTTACAATTTATCAATCTAGTCTTTCTGATTAATTCTGTTCGAAAATCACTGATGTGAACATCGGCAGTACCACATAGGATAATTAATGCTAAGGTGGACAATTTTTATAATAAAAAAATTGTGAATTTTTTTATAATTTTTGTTTTATTTCTTCTCTTTTTCTTTTTTTTTTTCTTTGCCTTTTTTTTTTTTTTTTCTTTCTAAGCTTGGCAAGGGTCGCTAGCCAACCCTCATCCAATGGTCGTCTAAGCAAGGGTCACAACCCTTGCCCACTGTCAGCAAGAGTCGCCAAACTGCATAGAAAAAAAAAATAAAAAAAAAATAAAAAAAATTATTAAAAAATTATAGTAATTGTCCATATCAAAGATGATCATTTTACGTGACACTGTTGGTATCGACGTCAGTGAACTATTTTCTATCTTTTTAAGTATGCTATATTTCATTCAATCTAAAAGCATCAAACGTTTAAGTCGATGCCCTTTCCAAAGAGAGTGACCCTTTTATTGCTTTCATGAAAGTGAAGAATCCTATTCGGGGACACTAAAGAAAGACAGGCAAAAGCGTGGAAGGAGATTACCTTAGAAGATCGCAAAGAAGAGTGAAAATGACCAACTAGTGAAGACAGCTTTTGCATGATTCTTGACATTACGAAAATCTTATTAGGTTTCATTTCATCATATAATTTTGGATTAATTCTTCAAAATTGATATTTTGCTGTAGTCATTGGTCTTTTCTGGCCAAAGTGAAAATCTTCTGGGTCGAAGATCGTGAGCTTGGGTCACCAAGGGTCTAGGACACCGAGAACCTCGGCATCACCTCACCCGTGCTAATGAAGGTTGCATGACCTTGGCATTACCTCCCCTAGGCCGTTGAGGACGTGCGACCTCGAGGTCACCTTGCCCAGCCCCTTTGACGGTTCAATCTTTGCTGGTGATAGATTTGCTTAGGCCAAGTTTGCTTCCACAATGTGATATCTCCACTACCGTACCTTCTGTTCTTACCCTTTTTTCAATTTCAAAGCTACTTTGGAAAAACAAAAAAACAAAGGAAGAAGAGTGCGTGTGTGTATGAGAGTGATATGAGACAAGTAGCCATTAAAGAAGTAGAATGTGCTAAACTTATCCATTAGAATCCTATCCACAACAAACCTATCCTCAAGGAACTTGTCAAGTGAATGGATGCTAAAAGTTATCTAGACAAATTGAATTGGGTCATGCGATTCTCCTCCTCATTAAAATCAAGGACCAGTATTCAATTGACGAACCGCCTCTTCCCAATATTAAATGGGGGAAAAATTAAAGGGACGAATTAATTCTCGCAGATGAGTCGCATAATGTCATTCATGGCAAACTAGGAAAAAGAAAGAGAGATCACCTCTGAGCATGAGAATCGATTCCCCACTCGTCCTTTCTCTAAATTAGTCGAGTCCAACGCTCAATCGTGTATAGTTCCCCACGTTCTTTATGCTTCCACGATCCAACGTTCTCATTACCCATTTCTGTCTTGCAGATAATCTCTTGATCTTGCGAAGGAATAGCACAAATATCGTCGCAAGATTTCCCGACATGCTAATCCACTCTCCATGAGAACTTTTCACCAATTTTGGATTAGGCCACCGCTCTGCTAATCAAAACGGTGCTTGAAGATTACCCACGAATTAAGAGAATATATACTAAACTTTGGAAAACAATCCTGAGCCAACTCCAACGCTAAAAAGCCAATCATGTTTTGCGTGCGATTTTCAGAACTGGGTCCACTCGAATTTGCTTGTATTTCCAGTCAGGTTTTCCCCGCACTTAAACTCGAAATGCATTTTTATAAGAATCATGATCCAAAATTTTAATATATGTTGTACTTTAGCTGGTACGTCCATGATGGGGTGCGATTGGACGCACCGTTTCAAGTTGAAACATTACGATGGAAAGACACAAATGGAGGGGTACAAAGGGAGACGTATATAAGCCTCCCGAACACAACCATTGGAAGAGTTGTCAGATTATTTGCACCAAAATCTCTCTCAATTTCCATCATCAAATAAGAAGGCGTTCCATTTTAGTTTTGCAAGAACAGTTTTGCATTTACGCCGTGGAAATTGGGTGCTTTCCTCGTGATCGCATCCAGACCAACGTGAGGTAGTGTTGTTCGTGATTGATTCGCAATTCAACGTTCGTTCCGAAGCTATTTACTGTTTGCGCATCGGAATCAGGTAAGTCGTCTTCCGCCGACTAGAATTACAACATTGGTATCAGAGCCCGGTCGTGATTTTTGCATTGTTTTTCATTGAATTTTCTCGTTTACCTTTTGATATAAAGATCAAGAGTATGATAACTACACTGTTTGGACGTCTAATGGTCGGAATGGCAATCTAAAAAACTCGAAATCGAACCGAAGCGAAGAACGGACTCGGGGTCGCGCACACCCGTACGATTTTGGCCATTTTTCGAAATAATTTTTTGGCCAAAATTAATTTTTGAATATATAGGGTGAAAGAGCTCGTCGAGGCTCGTCCGGCGATGGGTCGAACGCCGCCGGACGACGCTGCACGCGCCCACACGTGCGGCCAGAAGCCTCTACGAGTGGGCGCCACGCGCCTGAAGCGTTGGCTTTGCCAGTGCGTGCGCCACACGCGCCGGTTAGCAAACCGGCAGGTGCGCGTCACGCGCCGATTGGTGAACCGGCGCGTGATGACGTCACTGTGACGTCATCCAATGATCGATAACCGTTGGGATGACGTCATCGATGATGTCACCGCCGGCGGTAGTTGGCCGGCCAGTCACCAGCCGGCAACCCAACCCAACCCGTTGACCCGACCAACCCGACCCGACCCATTGACCGTTGACTAGACCCGTTGACCGTTGACCGGTCAACAGTCCGACCGGTCAACGGTCGGACTGGCCAGGAGCCTTTGGGCTCGCTGGCGCGTGCGCCACACGCGCCGCGCACTCAGGCGGCGCGTAGGGGCGCGTGGGGGCTCCGATTGGAGCGTGGTCGGTGGCGTTGGGTTCGTATGGATGTCCTCTACATTGTGGTATAATTATTTTTCATTTTTGAATTTTATAAATGTATGAAAATGTGTAGGGAACCCTATGTACGCGTATTTTTGGGGTTTAATGCATAGTTTATTCATTTGTAGCTTGTATTTTCTTGTGGTTTAGGAAATACAATAGCTAGCTTGTGTGCAAATGATGTCATATATGCTGTGTAGAGCTTGGTTTGATGATATCATGTATATAGTTTAATATACTTGCAATTTTCAAGTTGCTAGAAAATTCGAACAACGGTAGGAAATCCATTACATGTTGGATTGTGGTTTTTGATTTGAGTTGCTGCATAATTGTTATTTGTACATTGGTTTACATCATGCTATGCTTTTGTGTTAATGGAAAAATGTAGACATTACATGAGGTCATGTAATTATTTTTCCTAGTGGGAGTTCGTAGGTTGGTAGAATTCGAAGGAGTTCTCACCTACAACTCAAAATTTGTGCAAATTAAACTAATTAATAATAATAGAGCAATCGTACATAGAAGTTGATTGGGAACATAGTGAACTTTTGTTTCTGTGTCTTTTGTTGAATTATCATTATTTTAGTTTGTTTTTGCTGCAAATTAAATATGTGTGTTACTCTGAAAAATGTGCTAGTATTGATTCTGCGTCTATTATGTCAATGTGTTATAGCAATTTATTATGGCATCGGCATCCAAGACCATTGTGGCTGACCTCAATAAGGGTGAGAAGCTGAACGATGACAATTATGATATTTGGCACCGAAAGGTTCAGTACATCCTTAAGGAGCAAGAGGTTTTGGAAACCCTCAACCACACCATGGATGAACCTGAGCATGGAACTTCAGCTCAACACAGGAGAGATCTAGAAGATTATCAAGCTTGGAAAAAGAAGAAAAGCATTACTCGCATCACGTTGCTGAGTTGTATGCAAGATGATCTCATGTGTGAGTTTGAAAGTTATGACAAAGCTCAAACAATGTAGGTTGCCTTGAAAGATAAGTTTAGGGGTACATCTGCCACTAAGCTGAGGAGACTCACCATCAAGTTTGACACATACCGAAAGCGTCCAAATATAACGATGAGGCAGCATCTTCGGGAGATGTCAAATATGATTCGTGAGCTGAAGTCGGCAGGTCACTTCTTTACTGATGAACAGCAAGTTCAGGCTGTTATAAGGTCTCTTCCTGACAATTGGGAGCATATGAAGATCAATATGACGCATAATGAGAATATTGTCACTTTTGATGATATAGCGCGTCATTTGGAATTAGAGGATGAGCGCCTAGAGGCTGCGAGATCCTCTACTCATGCTTATGTTGCTGAATCGAGTTCACGCAAAGCTTCGGGCTTCAAGCGCAAAAGGAATTCTCAATTCAACAACAAAGGGAAGAAGCGATCGGGCACCTAAAAGGGCTAAGACCTTCCAACGCAAGAAGCGTGGTGGGAAGAAGGACAAGGCCAAGATCAAGTGCTACAATTGTGGCAAGATGGGTCACTTTGCTCGTGAATGCACTGAGCCGAAAGATATACCCTATTACTCCATTACTTTAAGTAATGTTTTTGTTTCTAGTACTATCATGCTTGCTGAATCTCATCCAATGTGGACTGTAGACTCAGGAGCAACAAACCACGTAGCTAGAGACTGAGAAGCATTTGTGGAGTATCGTCGGATACAGCCTGGAAGAAGATGGATATATGTTGGGAATAACTCAAGAGTTGAAGTGAAGGGTATCGGCACATGTAAATTACTTTTATGTAGTGGTCAAAGCCTATTCCTACATGATGTCCTCTATGCTCCGGATATTCGACGAAACTCGGTCTCTGTAGTTGTTCTTCTTAGCCTAGGTTATGTTTTAAATTTTCATGGTGATTGTGTTGACATTTTGTATGGAACAGTTTATTATGGTTCAGGTCATGTATCGAATGGTTTTATGGTGTTAGACATTGACTATGATCAGTACAATGTTAATGTTAATGGTTGTTTTTCTTTAATTGCATCTCCTAGTAATGTTGAGATTGATGCAAGTACTTGGCATGCTAGATTAGGTCACATTGGGTTGCAAAGAATGCAAAGATTAGCTAGAGAAGGCCTTTTAGGGTCACTCACTAATGTTGATCTACCCGTATGTGAACATTGTCTAGCGAGAAAAGCAACTAGAAAACCATTCGGTAAAGGGACTAGAGCTGAATTTCCATTGCAACTCATACATTCTGACATTTGTGGTCCTTTGAATGTGAGGGCGAGGCATGGAGCCTCATATTTCATTACTTTCATAGATGACTTCACACGTTTCGGTTATGTCTTTCTGATCTCCCATAAGTCATAAGCATTAGACTGCTTTAGACGATATATAACGATGGTAGAGAATCAGTTGAACAAAATGATAAAGGCATTGAGAACCGATCACGGACGTGAGTATCTATCGGAGCAATTCAAGGCTCTTTGTGATGAAAAGGGAATTGTACGACAATTGACTATTCCTAGTACTCCACAACAAAATGGGGTAGCTGAGAGAAGGAATAGAACCCTATTGGAAATAGTTAGGTCTATGATGGCACAAGCAAATTTACCTATCTCTTTTTGGGGAGATGCATTATTGATTGCTACCTATGTACTTAACCGAGTGCCCTCAAAATCGGTCACTTCCACCCCTTATGAATTATGGACTGGTAGAAAACCAGACTTAAGTAGTCTACGTCCATGGGGATGTGCAGCTTATGTTCATGAATCTTCCCATAAATATGGCAAATTAGGTCCTAGAGGGAAGAAATGTATCTTTATAAGATATTCTGAGCACTCCAAAGGGTATGTGTTCATAGATGAACAAGCTGATGGGAGTGTGACCGAAAAGGAGTCATGAGATGTCACGTTCTTAGAGAACGATTTTCCTAGTAGAGGTGAGATTGATAAGGATTTCCAATTATATGAGATGGAAGATCCTAATAATACACCCATTAATGTTATGGAGGGAAATGAAGATTTACCTCAACATGAAAGACCTAGTGGGAGTGTTACATCGTCTGGCGAATTGAATTCAAGGGAAATTCAGTTGCGTAAAAGTAATCGTAAAAGTCCTCATCTTCGTTTTGAGATTGAAGGGGAAGCATTTATGATTGCTCATAAAGATGATGCCGAGCCTAAGACTGTTCAAGAGGCTCTCTCATCCTCTGATAAGGAAGAATGGAGAAAAGCTTTGGAAGACGAGATGGAGTCAATGAGGACAAATCATGTCTGGGACTTGGTTGATCTACCACCCAATCGTAAGGCCATTGGAAACAAATGGGTTTTTAAGATTAAGCAAAGAGCGGATGGATCCATTGAAAAGTATAAGGCTCGTCTTGTGGCGAAAGATTATACTCAACAAGAGGGTATAGACTACGAGGAAACCTTTTCACCAGTTGTAAGGTTTGCCTCAATACGCCTTATTCTAGCCATCGTTGCACATTTGGACCTTGAATTACATCAAATGGATGTAAAGACAGCATTTCTCAATGGAGAGCTAGATGAGGAAATTTATATGAAACAACCAATAGGTTTCATAGCTAAAGGTCAAGAGCATAAAGTTTGCAAACTCCATCGCTCAATATATGGCCTTAAGCAATCATCTAGACAGTGGTATATTCGTTTTCATCAAGCTATAACAACTTTTGGTTTCACGATGATCGAAGAAGATCACTGTGTATATGTCAAGCGGTCCGAAGATAAATTTGTGATTTTATCATTTTATGTGGACGATATTCTGTTGGCTGGAAATGACAAGGTTATGGTAATCACCATAAAAGAATGGTTGTCCTCCAATTTTTGAAATGAAGGACATGGGAGAAGCTGCTTATATATTAGAAGTTAAGATCGAAAGAGATCGATCAAGGAAACTCCTTACTTTATCACAAGAGTCTTATATTATGAAGATTCTTGATCGTTTCAATATGTGGCACTGTAATCCCATTGATACCCCTATCATGCAAGGTGAAGGCCTAAGTACTGAGATGTGTCCTAAGACTCCAGAAGAAATTACAATGATGGAAATTGTTCCTTACGCTAGTGCGATCGGAAGTTTGATGTATGCTATGATGTGTACTCGACCCGACATATGTTATGCCGTGGGATTAGTGAGCCGATATTAATCAAATCCCGGTCAAGCACACTGGAAAGCAGTGAAGAGGATCCTGAGATACTTGAAGGGCACCATGGACTATCGACTTTGTTACCAAGGGAATGATTTACGGCTATTAAGTTATTCAGATGCTGATTGGGGTGGAGACCTGAATGAGCGTAAATCGACTTCTGGATATGCGTTCTTGCTCAATGGAGGAGCAATTTCTTGGAATAGCAAGAAACAGACATGCACAGCCTTGTCAACTATGGAGGCTGAATTTATTGCGTGTTCTGCCGCAGTGCAAGAAGCAGTATGGCTAAAACGTTTCTTTGAAAATTTAGTCACAATCACTGAGGTTCCAAGACCGGTGACAGTTTATTGCGATAGTCAAGCAGCCGTTGCCTATGTGAAAGATCCCAAGTATCATGGAAGAACGAAGCACATTGACATAAAGAATAACTTCATCAGAGATATTATAGCGCAGAAAGAAGTGATTCTACAATACATTTCAACCAATAGAATGGTTGCCGATCCATTTACGAAGGCTATTCCTAGAGACATATTCTTGACCCACAGGATGTCACTTGGTTTGCGTAGAATGTGATATATGTTATTGTAGAGGATCATTGTTTTATGTATTTATGGACATATGTATTGTACTTGTTTATTTATTAATGACTTGATGTTTTATCAAGAAGTACAAATCCATTATGAGACTAGCACAAGCACACATATATTATTGGAAAGTATGTTAGCAGGTAATGATTGCCTCACTCACACGAGCAATCGCCTCAAGTGCTATAGTTAGCATGTTGAGATGAGACGTTATGTACAAATAAATGCTGAAGAGCAAGTCCGGTACATAAAATATGTCGCCTTAATTGGAGTCAAGATAAGGTCTGTGATTTGTTTATAGTAAGATCGAACATGATAGTCCCACAATCATGTATGCCTGTAAGATGCCGAATGCGAGTACTTAATTGGGCGCTATAGAAAGCGAGCTAATATAGCACTCAAGCTAAACATGAGTACGTGAGAAGCACGTGACTATGTTTAGGCTAAGATCCGTATAGTGGATATATTTAAGAAATGACATACGCTCTTATAGAAAGAGAAATCCACTATAGCATGTAATTCATACTACATGTGCATTGTTCGACCGACAGGGGAAGGTGAGTAAAATTATCCCTATTTACTCATCGTGTGAGCCCTTGAGGTAATTTATAATTTACCATAATTTGTGCCTTATGTTACTTCTGACTATGTTCTCGAAATGAAAGATCAATGTTGCTACTTTAGCATGTTACGGGCGGTCATGAATAGATATGACCTATGGGACATGTCTAGGAAAGAAGTTATTCTAAAATTGAGAGAGACATGAGTGTGAATGAAGACTATTGTTGTTTTACATCTGTCACATGTATTTACTGGTCGACCAATTATATCGCCTTATGTGGTTGCGGATATAATTGTAAATACATGGTGTTTTATAGCATTTAAGGGATAGGTATACTTGAATTGATGTAACAAAATATGTCTGGGGTACTGTGAGACATCAATTGTTTATTTCTTTTTTCGGGGTTGTAGCCATTATGTCATCCCTAACAGGTGCATAATTTGAGCTCCCAAGTGCAGGTGTACTCACTGGTCGCACGACTTACTTGCCAATATGAATTGTTCTGTAAAGTTGATGAATGTTGAACGCATTGCCTTATATTCTTGATAGAGTGCTATCAAGCCCATCATGTCCGAGTGGGAGATGTTGTACTTTAGCTGGTACGTCCATGATGGGGTGCGATTGGACGCACCGTTTCAAGTTGAAACGTTACGATGGAAAGACACAAATGGAGGGGTACGAAGGGAGACGTATATAAGCCTCCCGAACCCAACCATTGGAAGAGTTGTCAGATTATTTGCACCTAAATCTCTCTCCATTTCCATCATCAAATAAGAAGGCGTTCCATTTCAGTTTTGCAAGAACAGTTTTGCATTTACGCCGTGGAAATCGGGTGCTTTCCTCATGATCGCATCCAGACCAACGTGAGGTAGTGTTGTTCGTGATTGATTCGCAATTCAACATTCGTTCCGGGGCTATTTGCTGTTTGTGCATCGGAATCAGGTAAGTCGTCTTCCGCCGACTAGAATTCCAACAATATACATTCGTAATTTCATCAAAATTTCACAATAATATTTTCATAATAACATGACCATATATCATTGCAGAAACAAATGATCAAATAGTAAAATACATAAAACAATAAAATAGATCGAACATCGTACTTACGTGGTTTGGTCGGAGAAACATATGTCCATGAGAAAAACAACAAATAATTTCATGGGTTAATACTCTGAAAAACTCCAAACCGGTACACCTATTACAAATTTACCCCAAATTATTTTTTTGATTGCCAAAAAGCCCAAACTGGTATACTTTTGACAAATTTATCCCAAACTGGTACACTTGTGACGAATTTACCATCTGTTAGTTTTCGTTAAATTTTACTATCAAATTATTAAATTAAATGACACGTGACGGTTAACTAGTATACCAATTTGGGATTTTATGCTCTATTTGTCACGGTTTACAATTTTTGTAATTTTTTTGTGATATTAATCCAATTTAGCGGATGGTATATTTGTCACAAATTACCAGTTTGGATTTTTTTGTGGTCAAATAAATTAGTTTGGGGTAAATTTGTCATAAATGTACCAGTTTATGATTTTTTATGGTCAGTCGGAGTAAATTTGTCACAAGTATACCAGTTTGAAGTTTTTTATGGTAAAAAAATAGTTTTGGGTAAATTTGTCACAGGTATGCCAGTTTTGGGTTTTTCAGGGTATTAATTTCATTATAGATTGAACGATACAATGGAGATTAAAAACACTCAAGTCACTCAAATATTATATGTGCTTTCCAGCCTCCAATTACACCCAGTAACACATAAAGTGTCTAAGCACGCAATTCCTCTCAAATTAATCTCTCAATCTCACAAAGAAAATTATAATTATTACCACAATATTTATTAATTTCAACACTTTCGAATTGCTTCAAGGTGTAATTCACAAGAAGTCACCTCTTGAATGCTCTTCACAAGAAGTCACACTTCTTATATATAGATAAGAATTGGATCCAAAATAGGAAAAAGAAAATTAGAAAACCATTCAATTGGGAAATGTATTCATAGTATGAAATCTACTTGAATTAAGAAAGTTTTTTTCCCTTTTCCGAACTCAAACTTGCAACATATTTTCAACACATTCAATTTATATATAAGCAAGTGGGATTTTTTATGATTTTTTTCCCTATTAAGTAATATATTATCTTTTAAATATAAATTATTTGTCCGTTCTTTAATAGTTTAAACTTTTAGAGTAATCGATTTATCTATTAAAAATCATAGCACAAACCGTTCCAATCCCAAAACTATTGCTTAAATTTCTCGAAGTTATTATATTCATATACTACCCAACTGTTCCCCGGTTCGCCTTAACACTTCTTTCCCCGGTTTTTGTGTATTTTCATTTGTATTTCGAGGTCGTAATTTTTGTATTAGTTTCGTAACTCAAAAAATGATGGGACAACAAAAAGCATCAAACTGAGTTCTCCAAGAAGTTACAGGACGAAGTAAGTAAAACCAACCGTAACTCAATCGATTCCTCTGGACTGGATTTCTCACATTTCTTACTTTCGAATCCATCTCAACTAGGTTGTAACCATGGAAGACATCGCCATCATTTGTCCTCGTATAGTCAGTCATCATTATCACCAACAAAAATGCAACATCGTTCAAGACTAAATTGAGCTTTACGAGAGAAGAGACATTGATGTCGAAATAATTTTTTGACCATATTATAAGGAGTCAACCCTCTCACGTTCCAATCACCTATCATTTGAATTCGAAACAGGATCGATATAATTAGCTGATAACTCAACTTCCAACACGGACATGTCAATGTCGTCCATTTATAAAGTACTCCATCCTCGTACTCTTCGTCAAAATGCAAAGCTAGCATGAAATATATTTGATTAAATTCCTTCTCTTTGTAAAATTGTCTTGCATGACTTGGTTCTCTACTATATAATGAAGGGGTCTTCCGATCGACTTCAATTTAAGGAAGATACGAATAATTTAGCATTTCGGTCACATGGCTGGGCTCAGCAACAAGGTGACGATGCTCTTGAATCTCTTCTTGGTGCTCTTTCTTTTGCTCAGTGTTTCTACCGCTCATGAGCTCAAAAGCAGCAGTAAGTCTTGAGCTCTTTTTAATTTGCTAATCAATTGTGATGATTTATGCTCATCATTATCTTTTGGCTAAACACTACGAAGCGTCAACTCTCTCAAAAAGCACTTTCTTGTGGAGCATCATAATTACACCTGACACCAAGATCGTGGTTATAACTAGGGTTTATTATAGCTCATAAAAGGATAGTTTATTTTGCCTTGACGACTTTCTTAGGACACTTGTATCTGCTATGATTGACGTGCTTCGATCAAAATCTGGAAAGATGGAATTTTTTTTATTTTTTTTTCATACTTACAATTAAATTTTCATATTAAGAATAGTTAGATTGGGATGTATGTTTTTCTCCAGACATTTCAAATTCAGACCATCCTGACATTTGTTCTAATACAAAAGCTTAGAGCGGTCAAGTGGTATAAATACAATGATTATGCAATGGGATTTCATGGACCGTGTCATTGGTGTTTACCTTAAATATGATATGTTTGGGTTTGGGCATGTAACATATCATAGGTGAGGTCCTCGACGACCTACCAAAAGTGGGCTTACAATGCTACTTGCTGTATGGGAGTGAAGGGTCATGAATCGTGCGACGATGCGACGCACATGTTCAACCTATGAACGAATCTTGATCATATCGCATGGAATCAACCCTCTCGAGCCTCGATCACCATTATTCTTGTAAAATAACTTGCTACCTTATCTGCATTCTAAACATGAATGAAATACAATCGCCAGCGTCATGGACCAATAAAGTACTTGTGCCTCGTATTCAACGTCCGATTAACATGGCCCGGTCTCTACTATACAACGAAGGGATCTTAAAATCGAGAGGAAACAAAGCTGCTATACTTCAGAAGAACTCTCGAATTCCGTTGAAGAACGATACAGATAATTAACCATTCTCGACATGGCTAGACTCGGCAACAAGATGACAATGCTCTTCAATCTCCTCTTGGTGCTCTCTCCTTTGCTCAGCGTTTCTACAGCTCGTGAGCTCAGAAGCAGCAGAAAGTCTTGGGTTTCACTATCCAATTGCCAAGACTACCATTTTTTGCTATGTTTATTCCCTCTTCATCATTATCTTTCGCTTTATGCTACGTCGCATGGAGAACGTCCACTCTTTGTCAACGAAAAGTCTGCGGAGCATCATAGTAACACATACTTAGTTTTCGCCCTTTGGGGCATGAACATTTGATAGGCATGGTCCTCAACGACATACCAAAAGTGGGCGCACAATGCCATTCGGTGTATGGAGTACAGGGCAACGAATCGTGCGACGATGTGATGCTGAAGTTCAAATTGAATTACGCGACCTTCCACATTTTCGACATCAACCTCAACTGCGGTCATCTCTATAGTGGCCAGTGGCTTTGCATTAGTAACATGACCTTATATTGAGCTGTTTCTGGCTTTTCATAAGGAGAACAAGATATGCAGCTCATCGAAGTTTACTAATGGACAAGATCAAGTGATGACCTAGCGTACGCGTCTCATAATAAGCTTCTTGTGGAAAGAAAAACTTACACGGTCCCGTGTTTTTCATTTTTTATCTCCAATTCTTACATCTACTCTCTCTCTCTCTCCGCTTATTAAACTTATGTTCATATCATATACCGCTTATTAAACTTATGTTCATATCATATACCGCTTATTAAACTTATGTTCATATCATTGACTTCCAATTCCTTATTTTTCAAGACAATGAAATGTCTTTAACAAAAGATCACATCATTTTAGATTCATTAGAAATGACCACCAACTTCCTTGCGAGTCCTTAGTGAACTGGCTCTAAATCCTCATTCCAATTAAGTTGTTCTGATCGATTGCCAAAATGGGTCACATTGAATCATTGATGAATCTGTGCAGGTCCATTAGCTGTAGTGAGCCCACACACAATGTAGGCTTCTTGCAAGGAAAGGTCCAAACCCATCCTAGTACAAAGTCCAAAGCAAGTGAAATTTCACGGTCAGGAATGTGTGTCAGTGTCGTCACAAATTTGCAAGATCTATAATTTTATTATGAATTCTCACAACATTGATTTAAGAATAGCAAATTAATTAACTTTCATTAAAAAAAAATGAGTCCATATATGTTTCATAGCAGAATCTAAGGTGAGAACATAATTGTTTTAAGTAAAAATTATATCGATCCTAAATACCCGAGAATTGTCTAATTGTAATTATCATCGAGAATTAACCAAGAATATATATTATATAAAAACCACATTGACATTTATCCCCAATGATGCACACTCATTGATTATTAAGTATCCAATGTAGTTAGATGATTTATAACTTGTAACATCTATTATTCTTAATACTTCATTCTCAAGCCTTTTTTGTTGCACTCCCTGTGAAAATTATAGCCATGCAAAAGAATTCAGTTACAAAACGAACTCCAAACACACATCACTTATTCAACAATAAATATTATTCTTTTAATCATATCGATAGTGTATCTAACAATAATGCATACATATGTTGCGCACACAGGACCATGCAGATCTCATTATATCATACGAAGAAAATTAAAAACAGAAGCTTTCCTCGTAAGGCTACCAAACAAGTGTGTGGCATGGACCATAAAAGTGTCAGAAAAAAAAAAGCAACAAAGCGTCATATGATTCCCATGCTTCCCTTCCATCATAATCACAAACCTTCAAGTGACCAGAAAAAGTGAGTGTTTGTATGTGTGTGTGTGCTTGTGATACGACACCAAGTAGCCATCTGAGGAGTAGAATGTAACTAAGCCTTTATCCATTAGAATCCTATCCACAAACATATCCACAAGGAACCTTGTCAATAGGGGTCATGTGATTTAATTCATGGACCGCCCTTTTCCAATTTCGAAAGGGGGGGGAAACATTGAAGGCTTGAATTAGTTCTCACGTTCTCTCCCACCGAAAAGTCATATAATGTCATTCATTGCGAGCGAGGAAAAGGAGAGGAGAGATCCGCCCTCGAAAGCATGTGAATCGATTCCCCACTTGTCCTAACTAAAGCACTCTCGAGCTCGATACGCAATCATCTACCTTTTTTCCCCCCAGCTTCTCGGTGCTTCCATGATCATACAATTTTCATTGCCCAAATGATTGCGAGTTGCGTTTAGATAATGAATGAGTGGTGCATTTGGCTTATGGAGTTTATGCTTTTAGTTTGGTTAGCGGTACTCTCATGATTATACTCGGGAAAAGTACTAAAAATGTTGTAAATTTATTGCAATTGTGTTAATTCAATCATAACTCTTTCAATCATAATATTCTTATGATCTGTCAATTGATCATTCTGATCGATTTTGACCAAAAATTATTAACATAGATATCAAGCATCTTACATGATATAGTCCGAGTTAACGTTAGACAATATTTTAATAATTTTTTGAACTTTTTACTTTTTTTTTGCTTTTCCTTTACTTTTTAATTATATTTTTTCTTTTTTTCCCCCTTTCATCCCATTGGGCAAGGCAAGCAAGCCCTCACTAGCCACTAGCAAGGGTCATGGCCCTCGTTTGCAGCCAACGAGGCCATGATGGCCCTTGCGAGGCCGTGATGCCACAATCGACGTGACCCTCTTCCACACCTAGGTGAGGCCTTCATAGCCGATGAGGGCTTGCTGGCCATTGCCTAGCGGGCGACAAAGGTCGAAAGAAAGAAAATAAAAAGAATAAATTTAAGTTAAAAAGTTTTATTCACATTAGCATTGACAATGCCACAAAAAATAGTCAAAGTTCACGTTAGTAGATCTTGTCAAAATTAACCGAAATGACTTAATTAGGATTCAATTTGTACAATTGGATCCAATTGAATAAGTAAAGCTGAATTACCTCAGCTGCTTGCGACAGGTTTAAAACTCTTTTAGTACATTTCCTAATTATAAGCACGTCATATCTCGCCTCTTTTTCTGGTCGGCCGTCCGCATTGCATCATGCAATGCTTTGGTCGACCAAGAAATCACATGCTCATGTCGATATTACTACTGCTCCGTGGTTGGGAATTGAACCAAGGTTCACGTTTCTCTCGTCGCAATCTTTTTAAGAACGTGTCTGCTCACATATTTGAATGAGTTGATCCAATGCTAAACAAATTGGCCAATTTGAAACGAAAAAAAAATGGCAACAAGGTAGTACAGGGCACTGCTCATGGAAAGTGATTTGTCCATCGATTATGAACGCAATGAAAACCTTGATAAGCCAAGAACAGACGCAAAAGTTGCAGGGGCGGAATACTGAAACTCTTCATAACTTCAGGAATTCATGGACTCAAACTTGGCAAGAAAAGTTCGAGCACCTGGCGATTTGCTTCTCTGCGAGTCTGTTTACGCGACGACGTTTCCATTCGAGAGGAAGTGATGGAACACGCTGCCAAATGAGGATGACAACAACCCGATATCACAACCAGACATGTTGAGTTGCTGCGCTGGTTCAGACAGTACAGCATCCGAGTCCAAAGTGACTTTCCCCAACCGACACCGCCGGAAGTTAGAGCAGAAACAGGCATCGCGACCAAAACCGATGACCCGACTCGGGATGATTGTCTTTTTATAATACCATCAGGCCTAGATTCGAGATTTCAGGTGAAACCAAGGTCGAAAGTCTCACATCGCTGCTTGAATTCGTCGACCACAAGCTCTGAATAATTACATTATTGACTACAGGGAACAGAGAGATTACTATAGCTATTTCTACATCAATCAGACAACAAAACCATCAAGGAAAATGGCAAATCTCAAATTCATTAACTGAAATTTCACTAGTTTCACTCGTTGGCAACAGAGACACACCTCGAACACATTTGAAAGTCGAAACCCCCTATGATCAATTGAGCCAATGTCGGTACAATAATATGTACTTCTATCGCAGAGAAGAAGCTAAAACACTTATAGTTGGGACTTAAACAAGTATTTCCGACAATCGGCTTAGACTGCTTTCACTGCCTGACCATTCTTCCTCATCTCGACACCGCCCCGGTACGGGAAGTCCTCGTCCGTGACGTACCTCGACCAGTACCAGTGCGACTTCCACACCTGGCTCATCTCCTCGATGGGAATGCCCTTCGTCTCGGGGATGAAGAAATACACGAACACCGACATCACGAGCACGAAGAAGGCGAAGAAGAGGAACAGGCCGAACTTCAGGTGGCAGAGCATCGTCAAGAACACTTGGGCTATCAGGAACGTGAAGATCATGTTGACCGACACATTGATACTCTGGGCAGCCGACCGGATCTCCAGCGGGAAGATCTCACTAGGCACGAGCCAGCCGAGCGGGCCCCAAGACCAGGCGAAGCCGGCAACGTAGATGCAGATGAAGAGCACCACGACAATCGCGTACCACTTGGGCAAATCCCCCGGCACCCCCTTCACTCCGAATTTAGCTCCGATGGCTGCCGTCACGACTGCCTGCATTCATCCGAAACAAAACTCAGGCTTCAGTATATAACGTAATGTACGATGCATCAAATCAAAAACTATCAGACAATATCAGTAGATCAGCTGCATTACCTGGCAAATCAACATTTGGGTCCCTCCCTCGAGGAAGAGGAACCTCCTTCCCCACTTATCGACGCCGTATATCGAGACCATCGTGGCGCCAACGTTGACGCAGCCGGTGATCACGGCGGACATCAGAGACGCGTCGCTCTTGAACCCGATCGTCTCGAACAGGACGGGCGCGTAGAACATGATCACGTTGATGCCGGTGAGCTGCTGGAAGAAGGGGATCATGATGGCCATGGTCAGGTGCGGGCGGTACTTGCGCTGCAGCAGGTTCCTCCACGGGTTCTCGACCTTCTTGGACTCGTCGCTAGCCGCAACGAGGTCATTGAACTCCTCGTCGACGTCGTCGACGCCCCGGATTCTTCTGAGCTTCACGCGGGCCTCATGGTTTTGGCCACGCTCGATCATCGAGTTCGGGGTGTCGGGGAGAACGAGCGAGCCGACGGTGATGATGAGGGCCGGGACCATGGCCCCGCCAAGGCTGAGCCGCCATCCCCAGCCGCCCTTGATCTTGGCGAAGAAGTAATTCAAGATGTTGGCCACCAAAATGCCAATGGTGATGGATAACTGGAACCCAATGTTCAATGCTCCTCTGAACTTGTATGGGGCCATCTCAGAGAGGTACAACGGCACGGCCTGTAATTAAATTACCAACCAAAAAATATATATATATAAATCTCCATCACTAAAGTTCTTTTACTGAATAAATGAAAAGAGTTAGTTCAAGAATAGAGAACAGGACGAATCAATAATTGTTTAATAAGATGAAAATGGAGGCATCAAGATTCAATTATTCTATTCAACGCCGTTGCGCCTCGAGTAAACTCTTGGAAGAGGTGCGAGTGCAGAAAGAGACGACCCAAGAAAAAATACAAAGAAAAATTTGCCATGTATTGACCTGGAAAATTTGATTAATTTATAATGACAAGCTGGCCGATGATTACGTAATCTATAAAAAATAAAATCGAAGATAATATAGATAAATAAATTGGAGTTCTAAGAGCATCTGTCGTTTTCGGTATTTCGACTCTTTTTCTTCTCTCTTCCGAGCGACCAAACAACCGACACTTTCTGATTCGAAGAACTTCAAATTGCCAAATCCGAAAAAAGTAAAAGGTGAAGAACAAAAGATTTTTCAGGATCAGTGAGAACTTCTGAGATGTTGCAGAGCAAGTTGGATATGATATCTCAATATCTGGGTCAGAAAAAGAGAGCAGCTTTTCGTTTCTAAGAAAAGCCGTGCTCGTCTTCTTCCCAGCAGTTCCCAGATCTGTACCACTGGAAAGTTGAAATGACCTCACATGGCGGAGGGAAGACTCCAAGAGAGACAAACCCAGAAAAAGTAACGGATTGAACAGATAAAATGAATAGGAAAAGACTTCTCCTGATTCCGGGGAGAGAATATATGTCTCGAAAGGAGAAGAGGGTTGGTGGGAATTTGAACCTGATTGGCGAACCCGATGCCGAAACCGAGCAGCATGCGGCCGAGGATGAGCATCCAGACAGCCTTCGCGGCCCCGTTGATGATGGCGCCGGCGCAGAAGAGGAGGCCGCCGAACAGCATCGACAGCTTCCGGCCGAACTTGCGGGTCACGACGGAGGCCACAAGCGACGACACGAGGGCGGCCAGGTACAGCGACGACGTGAACATGGTCAGCTGCTGGGAGTCGTACTGGCAGTACTGGTTGGTCGACGCGTTCTTCTCCTTCTTCCGGTACACCGACGGGAAGAACTTCTTCAGGAACGACGGCATCGTCGTGACTCCACCTGCGCGCAATCAACCCAAGCGAAACCACAAAACAAACGAAAATTCAAATCGCGCGAACCGGTAAAACATCCCACTCTGGTTCAAAGACCGACGAAGTTGATAGAGAGTTCCGTCCTAACTAGTGCAGTGATTTACCGGAGATTCCGATGTCGTAGCCGAAGATGAGGCCGCCCATGGCGGCGACGACGCAGGTCACCGTCACGAAGGGGGTGAGGTTCCCCGGGTACTCCTTCCCGCCAGTGGTGGCGATTCCTCCGACGGCCGGCATGTTTGCCTTGCGCTCTCTCCTGCTTCTTCCCTGTTTTTTCTCTGTATCTCAAATGGTGAAGATGAAGAGACAGGGAGTTGCCAGAGAAGTGCAGACCAGATATAGAGAGAGAGAGAGAGAGAGAGAGAGAGAGAGAGGGGAACGAGAGGGATGGAGCTTTTGGACTGTGATGGGGAGTGCTTATATAGAACAAGATGGGAAATGGAGGACCGTTTGAGCTGTCAAGAACACAATATCTTATTTTTGAATCAATATTATTTTTTTGGCTTAATTATTCTAATTTTTTTTTTCCTTTAATCCTCCCATTTGTAGACAAGTTCACCGATTCCTATTTGATTCCCGATTAGCCGTTCAGGCAATTAACTATAGATGGATCGTTTTTGTTCAGCTTATTAAATCGAGATGCGTTGTATTATGTTAAATAGATAGGAAATTTATCTGTTTCTAGCTAAATGGATTAAATTAACTGATTAGCTACAGTTCACTTGGTCACTAAGTCTCTCTTCCCCCGGGCGTTGACGCTTGACTTTAGCCGACACCATCATCGGAGAGATGGTCGCCGATTGAGGCATTTTCATTTTTATACCTCAAAGTCCAAATAATGCTGTTTATAGTCAAATTAGATTATAATTGCGATGCTGTCCAACGTATATATATTGGATTGATGATTATGATGATGATGATGGGGTTTCGGTTTGAAAGCCCGGAAAGCAAACGTTGCTTCCTGCAAATCGAGACTATACTTTAGCAACCAAAAATAAAAAATAAAAAAATTCTAGGGCGGGACCCACATGGTGAAAGAAATTCACATAGCACGCTGAGCGTTAAGTTTTCCACAAAGAAAATTGGGGTGAAAAGAGGAGGCGAAGCTAACGAGAGTTCTCGACATGGTTGACCGGCGATACTGGTATGGTGTATGGACAAATTTTGCGGTGGGGAGAACCCTAAAAAGTATTCGTACCAAATTACCCCTTCACGTATAATAGCTCATTTTTTATTTTAATATTCATTTTGTGAGTCATCAATGACGCAGAAACTTTGCGACATAATTATTAATCCATGCTTACCACCTCCAGTGTATTCAAAGGGTTGACGGACGCTTTCATAACAATTGATTATGACCTCACAAAATTTTACATTTCGACATAAGCACGAGATATTAAACCGCCTTCAAAATAATCGGCCCCGGTCCCACAATATATATTAATTCGAGCCATGTTCTTGGATAGCAATTTCACAATCTTAAGATATACTCCAATGCCATGTTCTTGAGCACAATGGAGACTACTACTTTTTCTTGCTTTCAAACGGGGCATGACGAGGGGCAACGGCCCTTAAACTCACCCGGAGATAATTATAGTGCCGGCGATGAAGATGAGGTTGCTTTGGGAAAAACCAACTTTAATTAATGTATTTTATCCACTAAATTGCCTTCGATTTCAACAAAATCTTCCCCACTAATTAAGACAAGAGTCGGAGATAAACATGCGGTCGGTTGAGTTTGGATAATCTCCCAAAAAGAGAAAAAATGATACGTCGGATATTACTCACGAGTCAAGACCCGAAAGGGGGCACGCTGAAATTTGGGGAAACGAAAGTAAAGGCGTTCACATAACTCAATAAATTCAGATCGGATTGGATATATATGCTGTCCATGCAAGGGCTGAGTCAACCGGAATTTGTGGGGTTTTTTTTTTTTTTGGATAACGTTGGATTGCGTTGAATTTGATTTATTTTATTTTATTCGATTCCTGCGGTGGATATGCGTGACTTGAAAAGAAGGGCTTTACAGCGAGAACATGGCGGTGAAACATGTGAATCCAAGATGGAGAGGTCACAAACCTTTCGGGAGGATTTAGGATTGAGATCGGTTCATGAGAGGGACGATACTAGGTTCGAGAGGATAGGCATTTTAGTGGCGTCTCTTTGTTTTGCGAGAAACGGGGGGACAAATTTTACGTCATAATGTTGACTAAGAAGCGAAGTTGAACTTTCGGCACGCGAGAATTACGTGGATTTATTGAATGGTTATCTTGAATGGTTGCCTTGAAATCGTGGTCGGTAGGGTGATGCGGATGTTGTAACGCGGATGTTTGTGATGGAGTCATTTTCGTGGGGTGTATTGAGTTGGAGTATAGTTGGAAACCCAACCGTTCAGGGAAATCCATAATTTGGTGGGAAGGAGGTGCAGAGAATCAAACCACTCCCAGGTCTAGCTTTAACTCCATAGTCTTAAGTGTGAAATCCTCATTTTTCGTAAAAGTTTAAGCAGTCAAATGATATTGTGCATTGTATCATTAACATCTCGACATACGAGATTAGGCACCACTGCACCCACAAAAAAGTTTGACTCGGAATACCCAGATAAACGAAACATTGAATCCAATCGACTAGAACAAATTGATTTAAATATTGCTTTGGTGTTTATTTGCTTACTCAAGGTTTTGAGGGATTTTATTATTTATATAGTCTATGTGAAATATCTCACTAACCTCATGAGTCATTTCATGGAGTGTGTTGAGATGAAGTATAGTTGAAACCATGACTATTTAGGGAAATCCATAATTTGGTGGAAAGGTGGCGTAGAGAATTGAACCCCTAGGCCTAGCTCTAACTCCATAGTTGAGTGTGAAATCCTCATTTGCGGTAAAAGTCTAAGTAGTCGGATGATGCTATGCATCGTACTATTAACATCTTGATATATGAGATTAGGCATCACTGCACCAACAAAAAGGGTTGGCTTAGAATACCTAGATAAATGAAACATTGAATCCAATCAACCAGAGCAAACTTATTTGGATATTACTTTAGTGTTTATTTGTATGCTCAAAGTTTTGGGGGTCTTATTGTTTATGTCTATGTGAAACATCTCACTAACCTTGTGAGTCATTTCACGGAGTGTATTGAGTTGAAGTATGGTTGAAACCACAATCATTTAGGGAAATCCATTATTTGGTGGAAAGGCGATATAGAGAATCAAATTCCTTGGTCTAGGTTTAGCTCCGTAGTTGAGTGTGAAATCCTCATTTGCCATAAAAATCTAAGCAATTAGATGAAGCTGTGCATCATACTATTAACATCTTGACATACAAGATTAGACACCACTACACCGACAAAAAAAGTTGACTCGAAATACCCAAATAAACGAAACATTGAATCCAATTGATCAGAGCAAACGAATTATGAGATTGCTTTCGTGTTTATCTACATGCTCAAAGTTTTCAAGGATTTTATTATTTACATAATCCATGTGAAAGTTTCCTTTCATACTAACTAATCTCAAAATTGTCACATATATTATGAAGGCTATGTTGATAGATTTTGTTAATAAGAGCTACCAAGGCGCATGTTAACTACCTATATCTATATATATATATATGATTATCGAGTGTTTCGAGAATAATCATTAATAAAACCTTGTCTCCACAGGTAGAATCGATAAAATATGCACAAAGTCCAGGTCTTGTTGCTTGTCAGGGAGAAACTTTTTCATAAAGTATACATAAACATAATCCTAGGGTATTGGCTATCAGGGTTAATGATCATTTCATTGACACGGACCGACAACTGATCCCCCATCTCTCTTACATCATCGAATCTTCTTCCAATCGTAATCATTCCTATGGATACAGGTTTCTAATTTGAATTCTAAGCAAACAAAAAATAAAAAAGGCTGGGCTAGTGTTTATGATGAAATTATATCTGGTAGAGTATCATAAGGACTAAAATAATCAGAGCATAAGTCTAGGTCTACCTCAAGCATTTATATATGCCAAGAGAAACTAATTCTGGCCCCAGAAAGAAGAAGACCCTAATGCAGTTTCCAAATTTATCGCTCACTATCTAGCTGGGCAAGGCTGGCTTTCAATCATAGCCTACCAATTTTGTTTTCATTTTGTCTTTGAACACGACGCGGGCACTTCATTAAAAGTATATCATCATTATGCTGTTAATTTTATCTGTTTAACCTGGAAAAATCCTTATGTAAATACATAAAAGTGTATTTGCACGTAAATAAATCGATCGAAATATATTAAGATGTGCGGTAACTACAGACATAACATGCTACAAACTATAATGGCTAATCAACATCGTTTAAACGTAGGATGAATGCATCGGTGAAAGAGCTAACCTGCATGCGGCACATTTATTTTTCTTTATAATTAAAGTGAGTTGTTTATGATATGAAAACAAATTAAGATTAATACCTGAATAAGCTCGATTATCTGTCTTCTAGTTGACCAAAATGAATTAATATGTCGTGCGGACAAATGCTACAGAAAATTGGACTGATGGTTACGTTAATCGAGGGAAATATCCATCTCTTTGGAACGTCAACATCAGCTACAGCGATGACTGTATTCCATGTGATGACATGATGTCATGGAAGTTTAATTGGGAATTCAGGAGCACCGCATAATTGCAAACATTCATCCCATCATGGATTAAATAAGTTTGAGAGAAACGGAGACGAATTGGAAGAAATTCTTATGATGGTTGTGAATCGAAGCTTGATCTAGCTCTGCTAATCATCTTGCAATTTGACTCTAAGTACATAAGATCATACAACAACTAGCTTAGAAATGTGCACATTACTCTCTTTTTTCCATTAATTTGTCTCGCCTTGCATTGTAATGCCGATCAAGTGCTCGATAAAATTACATGAAATTTTACATAAAAAGAACGCCTCAAAACTCAATTTCTCCTAGGTCTACGTCTTGGATCCTCTCACAAGTTCCTTAATACTTGCCAAGTGAACTAATTTCTATAATACTATGTTCTATTCACCAACAAGCATCAAAAGTTAAATTCCACAAACCTGCCAAAGAGGAGCGTCACCTTTTGCTCTTTCACGAAAGTGAAAGAATCCTATTCGAGGACACTAAAGAAAGACAGTTAAAAGCGTGGAAGGAGCTTACTTTAGAAGATTGCAAAGAAGAGTGAAAATGACAAACTAGTGAACATAGCTTTCGGATGATACATATCATTATAAAACATCTTATTACGGTTTCATTTCATCATGTAACTTCTTCCGAATCAAATCTTTAAATTAGTATTTTGCTGTAGGCATTGGTTTTCTGGGGCCAAAGTAGAAACTGTGGTCCAAAAGCAACCATTTTCGCCCGCAATTAGGGGGAAAGGTAAATGAGACTCAAAAAGTATTGACTGGACCGTCAACGTCGGGAGGAGTTAACTTAAGAAAAGAAGAATGTGATGGAGAAGTTACAAGATATTAAAAATTCATCTATTTTCTAAACTCATTCCTTTACCTTCTTCCCTCCCTTCTCGTCCCATCTTTTGTCCCATCTTTTCCAAACAAAGTCAGGAAAAACTAAAGATGAAAATCTGCTCTTTTCATTTTAAATATGTCTCTAGAACTTCTCCTATTTATCCTTCCAACTTTTGATTAACAAAGAATGATCACGTAGGTATGGAAAACCCTATCATTTTACATCATAATTATAGTTATGAGATGCATTAGGCACATGTGAGCAGGGACATTAGGCCTGCTAAAATGTAATGAATCTCATACGAGACTTATGTAATTCAAAAACGAACGTACCATAAACTTAATGAGCAACGTTACTTTTAACAAATCGCTTCATCTCTTAATCAGGTTGACATAGTTACAGGCATCAGGGAATTTCCCGCTTGGAAATCGCCCGTTATAAGCTCGCGGACTACATGCAAACCGTACCAAGCCGGGGTCGCCTCGTCGGCCAAAGACCAATCCAAGCAAAAAGGAGATTTCTGGTCTTCTCCGATTACCGTAGGCGTGGGATGATATCTCCTATCCCAAGGGTTTGGACCATGCGCGCGACCCTTCGCGCTCGCGCAGAGCAGTTGACTCGCAGCTCGAGGAGCCCCGCAAACCGAGAATTTTCTCACGTTTCGATGTCCCGCCATGCCTCGTGCAGCTCTTTCTTACAGGTCATGACAGTAGAAGGTGAACATTCGACCTACCGAAAGAATACAAAGGGAGCACTTGCCCACTTGCGGTGTCGCACCCACTTGTCTTCGGTTGACTAGTAGTGAGAAACGAGCCCGTCGCCATTGACCACGAGGTAGGGCTTCGATTTCGGAACCACCCGATTCCATTTCTTTTACTTTTCTCCTTAAAAGAAATTATCCGACGTTGCGTGCTTTTGGGAAAGAAGAAAGAAATGGAGCACGACAGTCTTCTAAACTGTGTGGAGATTGAGTTGCGCCTCTTTGTGTTCTTCGAATCTCGCCGAAGGCACGCAATTCGCAGAGGCTTAGAAAGAAAGTTTGGCGCGATGCTTGTAGATTATCGGCTAGCTTGTAGCCTCAGGCCTTGGCGATCGCGAAGTACAGTGATCTTCCAATCCCTGACCAGCCGGTCGTTATTAGGATTTTGTTAGGGAGTATTCTGCTCATTAAAAATTTCAAATACTAAGAAAAACATTACAATGTTGGATGCAATGTCTTTTTTTGACTGTCTTCATCATATGCATAGTCAATGTTTAATTTTTTATGGAAACAAGTTTATTGACGCACGAATATGCAGATGTCATACCTTCGAAAGAAATGTAACTGCGTCATTATCTCGATTTTCCTATTTGAGTTTGTCCACTTATGTAGAGAATTACATGTGCAATGGCAAGCCAATGACCTTAATGATAAAGTCCTGATAGCGACAATTCACCCGCATTTATAGTGGACCTAATCTTGGTAAGAATGCTCATTTTTTTTCATACTCCAAATATTAGTTTATTCAATTACCATTGAATGTGTGACATGTATCGTATTTTCATTCAAATCGTAAAATATGAATATTTACACAAGTGTATATATAGATACATAGAAAATGAGTCATGATTTTCTCCAGACATGATCGGACGTCTCTGATTGGCGGGTAGCAAATGTGCGTGAATAATCGCTTTCAGATCAAAAGAGATTTGTTGAAGCATTGGACACCGATGAATGCGTTTTGCCTCGCACGTACTTTGTTGTGTTGTGCTGGGGGCGCTTGCTAAATTCAAACATGGCAGGCTCGATGGCCACGAAAAGTCAACCAATTAGAAAGGCAAAACAGGCCCACAGGCGGCCAACAGAAACGACCCTCCAGGTCACCATCCACCGTCGTTTTACCGGGTCCCTTCCGAGATCGGGGCGGGTCGCACGTGCCGGGACCGTATGTCCTTGCTTTCACACCCTCCCCTCCCATGACGCTTTGTACTTTGTCATGACACATACGTATCCATGCGCTGTACTTGGGGGGGAGAAAAAGGTTGGCATGTACTTTAGATTTAGTATTTGATCCTAGCCGAAAGGTTGCAGTTGGTAAAAATTTACATGGCGACTTCTTAATTAGATTCCGTGTAGGCTTTCAAAAGCATTGACATCATGCACTCGGAATGATCTAAATTGAGTATGAGATATTGAGCAGATATTGATATAGAGCTCGATCTACATGTTACGTGATGTCACATATATATATAGCCTTGTTGAAATCACCTTAAGGGCAGGATCTTATCGAGGGTTAACAAGAACTTAACCCACCAAAGCAATTTGGCATAGTTTATAATAATAAATCGAAATGTGGTTTTGCTTGCCACCCATTAGTGAAACCTTATGTAATTAATGTATGTGCACGGAATGTTTGGGAAAAGAACGAACTTATCAAGTTAGTGAAATCACTAATAAAATTTTCAGAATTATCAATACATTAAATTGTGCTTAGCTTTAAATTGGTGGTTGCTACTTGCTAACATGTCAAACCCACACCCACATGCGATTGTTTCTATTAAATTAAGGTTGCCAGAATTTTCGATGACATAAATTGTTATAGAGATCTCCAGCTAAGTCTGACCAAAATGTGTTCATTCAAATAGTACCCATGAAGAAAAATAAAGAATAGAACAAATTGCATCACCAAGGCCATGTGACATTTCCTTATTAAAGCCATTGCCATCAAAGCTAGCAAAGTAGATTTATTTATTTATTTATTCCACTTGCACTCCCGAACTCTTTATGACATTGGGAAAGGTCAAATGCAGTAAATAAATCATTGAAAAAAAAAAAAAAAAAACTCCACAATTTCTAAAAAAACGGGTCATGTCAAAAACACTCCAATTTTGAAAATACTAATTACAAGTAACACGAAAACCGTCGGTACATTTGAATCTTTTGTACATGGTTAGTGAACAATTCCCCAATAAATACAAGTCAACAAATTAACCTTGCCAAAATTTACAAAAAATATCAATAAAAGAACCTAAAAAATAACTCTTACGAGCATGTTATACGATTGCTTTGGGGTCGCGTGTTTGCCTCCCATAAGAAAACCATCTCGACAACATTAAATGCCGATTCCGATAGCGCGTCAGACGATAACAATCAGAGTGCCATAAAGAGCATGTTTTATGTCCAATTTTACAGAAACACAAGCCATGAACATTAATTCTTATAAATAAATAATAAAAAAAAAAGAGAGAGAGAGAAAATGTGGGAGGAAGAAAAAAAGAAAAAGAATGGGAAAGTCAACCGTTCTGATGAGATCGAGTTGATCGTTACCCCCCGTAATGCTGCGACCGGAGATGTAGATGTCCATGGGAAAATGAAGCTTCTAAGATCATGGGCTCGTGCATGGGACCGATGAAAATAATGGGTTTTTTAGGATTGACTCTCCAGCAGAGAGAATAATGCATTTTTTTTATTTTCTGAATTCACGTAGAAAAGTCATACATTACGTCTGCGAAAGGTGGGGCTCCGGGGATAACACGAAACCCTCCGGAAGATTTTTTGGCCAAAGAAATCAATTGATATATTTGGTTCACACGTATCTTTCTGCGGAAACTCTGTCAAGACTTTGAGCTTTTGAAGAAAAGTCAATCCAAGTTGATTTGCAAATTTAAATTGGTTTTCTAGTTGAGTTGATAACTATCAAGTTAGAAGTGAGCAAAAGAACTTGACCGGAGCGGGAACCGCCCGATTCGATCGATTATGGATGGTTCCATGGAATTCAGTCCAGTTCCCGATTTCAATGTGAACACCCTCTAGGCCTTCCCAAATTCACTTCACCGCCCACGCAAACATCCAGCAATTCCTCCTCATTCGAGTGAGTCCTCACTTTCTCCATCAAGCTTCCAAGTTGGCCAGCAAATTCTAACTAATGTCCGCTAGTTCTAGCGATGATCTTGCAGTCCTCAATGCCTCCACACCAACACTACCACGCCGCCGCCGCACTGGAGCTCTTTTTTGCAGGTTTTTCGACGTACTTCCAGTAAGTACCAGTTCCCAAACTTCTTTGCCAAGTTTCAGCACGCATCCAAGCGTCATCACCATAAACTCCAGCCCTTGAGCAGCAATTCTAGCAAGATCCAGACAAATTCCTTGCACGTTTCAATGCTCCGTAGTGCTCTAACAGATCCCTGTGGTGGTCTTGATCTTTGCTGTCACACACCATTACCCTCTTGCTTCATAGAGGCTTTACCTTCAAATCTGTTTAGCCCACCACTTTTCATTGGAGTTACGAATCGCTATTTTTACCATTTTTGCCAATCTGCAATGCAGAGCAAGAGTACTCACGGTCAATTCTTAAACCCACCTAAGAACTGGACCGTAACCGGTAGGCCAGTTCCGGGGTGGGTCCAGGAACCGGTGGGTGGTTCCTAGTTCTAGGCTGAGAACTAGCCCACTCTAGAACCGATCACCTCTAGTTAAAGCAGGGAGAATTTCTACTTGGATCCAACTCTTGTTTATATATGAGAAGTTTCTTTGTTATAAAGAGCATCCAAGAGGCGACTTCTTCATGAATTACACCTTGAAGCAACCTAAGAGTGCTCAAGCCAATAAATCTTGTGATGACATGTGTAATTCCTTTCATTAATTCATGAGGAGATGTGATGGCTAACGCTGTGTGGATTGTTTGGTGTAATTTGGACCTGAAAAATATTGAAAGTGTTTGAGTAACACAAATATGATTGTAATCTCTATTTATCACTTGATCTATAGTGGAATCTTGTGCAACTTTCCCTATAGATGTAGGTTACATTGGCTGAGCCACATAAGTTTGATATCCAATTTATTTTTATCATTTTTTTTTCACAATAATTAGTACCAGAGTGAAGTTTGGGTGAGTTGAAGTGAATTGATAGGGACAACAGAAGTTGAAAATCGACAGACTTGATGGAAAGGATTTTGGTTTTTGGAAGATTCATATTAAGGATCATTTGTACAAGAGGAATCTACACTTACTCATATTGGGAAAGAAGCCAAAGTCGATGAAGCAAGCTGATTAAGAATTACAAAATAAACAAGTGTTGGGTGTTATACGGCTAACATTGGCTCCTAATGTTGCATTTAACATCATGAAAGCAAAGACTACTACAGGGCTAATGAATGCCCATGTTGAATTTATACGATAAGCCATCTACAATTAATAAGATCTACTTGATACGACGTCTGTTTCACTTACAAATGGATGAAGGTGTGCTGATTGCTAAATATATCAATGAATGTGGTTGTCAATCAATTAAATTTAGTTGAGATTGATTTTGATGATGAGATATGCTTGCCAAATAGTTGGAATGTTACTATTACTACTATTAATAAATTCCTCTAAGACAAGAAGTTTGATGTTTAATGAGGTTTGCAATTTGATCACAGGTGAGGACATTTGTAGTAGAACCAATACTCATGTTAGCAAGAGTAGTGCAAACCTAAATAGATGAATTTAGTCTAAGACTAGTGGTATTGTTTGTTGGAATTGTGGGAAGAATAGATATCTAAGAAGGGATTCATTTAAGCTAAAGAATGAAAAGGTAAAGGAATTAGAGTTGAGTCTTCAATTGATATTGCTGCAGATGCCGTTGGTGTCTTGGATGGTGATGATTGAGTCTTCTGTTGATATAACTAGAATTCATTGTTTGATGGATGGGTTATGAATTTTGGTTATTCGTTTCGTGTTACACTAAACAATAGCCAGTTTATTACTTGTCAATGTATGGATAGTTGTAAAGTGCAACTAAGAAACAATGCTGAGTGCAATGTTGCAGGTATTGACAATGTTAGAATCGGGATATATGATGGTATTGTATGGACATTGACTTAAGTGAAGCATATTCTAAAATTAAAAAAGAACCTAATTTCCTTAAGTACCCAAGATTTAGCTACATGACATTAGAAGCTAAAGTTTTGAAGGTCATTTGAGGTGTCTTAGTGACAATGAGAAGAAGCAAGCATAGTGGCCTATATGAGCTTGAAGGCCATTGAAGAGACATTGGATGCATCTGTCCAAAGGTTTGAATTGTGGCATATGCATGAGCAAAAGGAATCTGCCATGTGGTTCTGTGACTAGGGAACTAAACGTGTGTGGGTGCTATGACTTAGGCAAACAATAGAAAGTGCACTTCACTAAATTATTAAATAAACCGCAGAAATTATAGAGTTGATTCACTAGATGTACACATGCCATTGTAATTTCTATTAAGTAAGAGTGCCATATTTATGCTAACAATTGTGGATGACTACTCACCTGGGTATATTTGCAAAGGTACAAGTTTGATGCTATTGTCAAGATCAAATAGTGAGCTTTGATTGAAAAGAAGGCCAGTAAGCATATGCGAACTAACAGTATCATTAAGTTTTACTGCAAGTTGTTAAATGTATTTTGTATAAAGGAAAGTATAGTGAGACACCACAATAATGGTAGTGAACCACAATAAGTTTAGAGTTGACAAGGAAAATATTACTAGAGACGGCCCCATAAAATGCTCTCTAGTGCCGGTATAGTTTCCTTGTGGATGTACTTAGTACGACAAGCTACATAGTGAATAAATCTTCATTAATTGTGATTGGATATCAGACTCCCGCAAAAGTGTGGTCAAGTAATATTGTTGATTATCTATTGGTCGCTCATATTATATTTGACTAAGTGTGATAAACTCAATGGGAGAGCAAAAAAGTACATGTTTCAGTGTTATGTACAAGGTGAGCATGGCTATCAGTTGTAGTGCTTGGGATTAAATTCACATGTTGCCAGTAGAAAGGTTAAATTTGATAAGTGTACAATACTTATGGGAATGAGTGATTGTACCAATGTTTATTTGGATTCACACAGTGTTCTGCTCAACATTGATGGTATGGAGCGGCTAAAGGTGCAAGAGGAGCTGGTATTCATATGATTTCTATAGTTATGTCGAAGTTCAAGCGTGGCCTAGACTTGGAAGAAGTCTATGGCGGTTGAGCCGATAAAGAGCTATGAGAGAGTAGCAATGAAAGTCAAGTTCAACGAAGCAATGATGACTTGGCTCCAATGTCGAGCCAAATTAGATATTGTTAAAAATTTGTCTCAAGTTTGAGCTCACGAAAAAAAAGCCAATCCAAATTGTCTCCTAGTTGAGTTGTTTACTATTGGAATAGGATTCTTAAATAGGATTTCTTATTTTGGATCCAACTCTTTTCTACATATAAAAAGTGTCTTCATCATGAAGAGCATCTAAGAGACAGCTTCTCCATGATTACACCTGAAGCAACCCGAGAGTATTAAGGTCAATAAATCTTGTGGTAAGATTTGTTCTTTTTGGAATTGAGAGATAATTTCACAAGAATTATGAGGACTAAACACTATGTGAATTAGTGGATGTAGTTGGGGGTTAAAAAACACTAAGAATATCTAAATAACTTGTGTGTGATTGTAATCTTCGTTTTATTACTTGGTTTATAGTGAAATCCTACGTAGCATTCCCATGAATATAGATCACACAGACCAAACCACGTAAATTTGATATCCGATTTATTACCTCATTTTATTTATTATAGTATTCAATCGCTTGTTTTTTGCAACATTTTAAATTTGTTGTAGGGTTTTTAACAAATGTCTGATGACCATATAACTCACGACTATAATAAGTCATAGCAATTTTCAAAAATTGCCCTTGAACTTTTTACTTTAAAAATTGTCATGTGCTTTGAAAAATTGAAACTTATTTTTGTATGATATTTTAAGAGCGACCACTCTTGATTTTATTTGAGATGAGAGCTTGGTTTTGCATTAGAAATCAAAGATTAGAGGGATAAGGATGACATTAATGTCGTAATAATTATGTTATGGACACTTTAGTGTCAAAATTTCTCAAACAATCATTTAAGTATTATAATTTTAAAATGTGTATACTCAAATACAACATGACAATGGAAAATTGACGTGACTCATCGGAGTGACTTAAATATAACCCATAAGATGGGGTGTCTGTCTTCTCAAATGTGTATACCTCCAACACTCAATCTTTTAGGATGGTACTACGCGGTTAAGAGCGGACTTGCTCGTTTTTATAGGATAATTTCTTTTGAATTTTGTTAAGATTACGAAAACTTAGATGACTTCAAATGCTAATGTCTATCATCTCCCCAAGATTAGAAAGAATTTAAGATCAAACTACGTGTCATTCCAAACCCTTCGAAAGGATAGCGTTCGCCACATCGCATCGGTCTCGCAATCTTCATCTTCTTGGCCTGGCCTTTTTATTTTATTATTGATTCTCAATTCTACATTCATGTCTTTTATCTACATTCACACCTCTCCACATGAAGACACAGCAAACCTTAAAAACCCTGATGTTTATAACGTTGCATTCTCGTCGTCATGGAATAGACTGGTGATAACGATGTCTTCAACGAATAATAATTGTTGATCGCACTTCAGATTGGAAACCATTCTCTTGTTTTAGGGTAAAGAACAACGATTATCATCAACGTTCGATTTTTTATTGTTTCCTCACAATCAAGTTGGTGATTGATTACGCTAGTATTTAATTTGTGCACCAAAAATGATATGAGATTCATTGTGTATATTGTGTCGTGAATTTTAGTGAATTTGTACACATCTAAAACTCCTGAACATTCTCGATTCTTGGTTGGGACCATATAAATGGCTTGTATCCGAGACGATTTTGAGAACAAAATGACACTCTAATATAGATAATGGCAGCGATGTAGTGACCAAAACTACTGATCTCATGGGCTAGAGAAAACATAAGTTGAGAATGAAATTGAATAATAGTTTAAATCTGGGCATTTATCGGGTTAAAGTGTTGGCAAAATACATCGAAAGTCAATGGACAAGTTATCTTTTTGTTTTGGAAGACCAATTTTTCATGATTTAAAGGGAAAAAGTAAAAGGAAAAAGGAGCAGAAGCAAAGGGCCCGTAATATCGCGACAATATGGACCACATCAATTCTTCCACACATAAAATCCAATGAAGTTTCCATCCACGTGCTTCAGGAAAAAAAAACCTGAAATTGGTCCTCTAATTTAATGCATTTCCCACTCCCAATTGTCTGATGCTTCTGATGTAACTAGTCATAGTGCTCAACTATCTTTAGTCCCAATCAAAACTAGTCTTCATTCATTCATTTATTTATTTATTTATTGGGGAGAAAGAGCATAAGAAGAATAATAAAGAAAAGTGAAAAAGACATAGTTTATGTGATAATGATTTATATTTCTAGTGCACCAATTGAGATGACTCACTGTTCAACTTGAAGTCACTCAAGTTGCAGCTACAAACAATCTTACTAATACTCCAAAGACTGAAGTTTTTTCTAGGGTCAACTAGTGGGTCAACCGGTGTGACTTTGACTCATAGTGAATGTCGTCATGTTTATATCAAGATTAAAGTAAATTATTAGTATATACTTAAATTATTAGAGAATTGGGATTCCTTGCCCATGGAGAAGAAATGTGAAGCTCGTCTCATATCTTCGAGTGCTGTCTCACTTTGTTTTTTTCTCTTATGGTCTGTGAGTATGATTTTTGCATTTCATAATATTCATTATACATCTGCTATATTCTCAAAATGCTTTCTCTTTACCATGTTTCTGCCCATACAAAAAGAAACATACTTGGTGTTGTTTTCAAGTAACTTAAACTTTTAGAGTCGCGTTCTCAATTTTTGATACCATAACAAAGCAGATATTTTGAATTTGGTTTCTTAAGCTACTCTTTCACCCTTCTGTTTCTGCCCTGAAAGAGGCAGGAGAAATGTGACTAGCGGAACTATCCTTTTTAGATGTCGTCATAAAAACATCGTTATGATGGTTATGGACCACAGCTACGCTGATCATATGTGACCTAAAGGTCGACCGAAGGTTACAAGAGGCCACGCATCATACTAAAGTTGGCAACTTTGGTAAAACAAAACGAAAAGGCCAAGAAGTCCTGCACTGAGGTGGGGGTTCCTGCAAGTCTGACTAGTTCCCTTGACATGCATCTTTGAGACAAATCAAAGCTAATGTCGGTAGCAGCATGTCAGAGAACTCTCCACAAGCCCTATACTTAATGTACATAATGTAATTTAATCCTAAAACTTTCATTGGGTTCAATCAATGCCTAAAATTTTACTAGAAAGTGCGATCTTCAATTTCTTCAGATAAGTCATAAATCTTTTTTGATTTTTGAAAAATGCAACTAATCCCCAAACTTATATTAAAAAGGGCAATTTGAGGAATCAAATGTAGGTGAAATCGGGACTAAAGGCCCATATAATCATCGGAATCAGCTTTATTCAAAAGGCCCAATTTGTAAATTATCAAAGCAGAAACACATGGGCCCAAATTTGATGTGGTCAAGATGGAAAATTTGAAACGAATGGCCCCAAAAACATTGAAATGAAAGGCCATCCTTTGACTCATGCAATTTCTGCTTGCTGGTCCAAATCCATTATCAAAATCGTCCTAATGTCCATTGAATAGATCAAAGAAATTCACACCGTGCTACATAAGAGCTGTATCTAAATATTAGACTAATCGATTAGCTGAAGCACATTCAATTGCATAATTAATTAGGTTCAGTGGATCCAACCCTTCGCTGTTTAATTGTAAGCATTGACTATGACTTTCATCCATCGAACATGTACACAAAATTTCGCTAAATAACTTTCCTTGATCAAGTCCCTCAGGCATCTTAACTCGAAAGTCAACATTAGTAATCTAAAAAGTGGCCCACTAACCTTACGAGATTTTGTCAAAAAAAACTTACGTGATTGTCCCAATCAACGCGATTAGCTGGGGTGCTCTCAATTGAATGCTGTCAACGATCCATGCGGTGTTCTGCATTATCCCCCCTTATTCTTGACAGATAATGGCCGTCCGAGTTGGTGCTTAGCTAAATATCTGACCAAAAAAAAAAGTGATTTGACGAGTGAAACAGGGACTTTGAGTGAGCATTGTATGAAGGGGCCTGAAAGGATCGAAGCTGATGCATGCACGAACATGTGAAACTGAGGAGAGAGAATTATGGTGTTGGCCAACCAATGGACAAACTGGAGATGGGATGACCATAATATCAATAATAAAAGCTTCCCTCACATCATGAGTGGACATTACACCCAAGCAGCACATAGACCCACCTCATTTATGAATGCAATTCTGGGGGAAAACGCTTCACAACTGTATCGACCCATGTTGCAGATTTAATGGTATCTTTCCTTTGCAAGAACTTTCGATTTTCTGCGTAGTGCCTGGTGCCAGGATCATTGCACCAGATGTTCGACACAGCCCGGCACACAGGATGCACAGCATGAAGACTTCAGTCGATCCCGCAATACCAGCATGACTTGGTCGAATCTTGCGATTGGTGAAATTACCTAGCAAAGCGTCCTATCTCGATTGTTAATCATAGAAGGCGCCAGGTCTCAATGTTGAAGGGTTTCATCTCATCTGCAATGCGCCCCCCGTGCGTCAAAAATGGGGGCATTCATGGTCCACTCTACTTTGTATCCGTGAGTTGGCTAGTCCCACGTTGTGTCCACACAACCCTACCACCGTTAGGACCACTGCGTTCGCGTTCAGTTTCCGCCATCTCTCGAAATCCCATCTTCAATGGTGCAAAATCTCATATCTTCACAATGCAACAACGACTTAGAAGGTTGCGCAAAAGCACAGAAGTCAATCGAGACAGCTATTGGCGTCTTTCTTTTCGGGCTCCTTCTTTTGCTTTCCGAATAATACAGTTCCCCACATGGACAGTCTCGATGTCGAAATGGATGGTCGAGACCCCCGAGCCTCTCAAAAAATCCACGAAAAAATATTATACAGATTTACAGGTAGAGAGCAATACAACTTCCGAAATGATAACACCATCATTGCTAGCCTTAGCAAGCAAGGAGACATGCGCGGGACGCAAAAGACAGGCCTTGTACAAGAGGAACCTTCACGAGTCGCCGTCCTTCTTTGGTTTATCATATTGGCAGAAAGACAAAACCTTGATGACCACCTTTCACATGCCTGTCCCGGAGTTTCATGCCTTTCCCCATGTGCTCTGCTCTTACATGCCCACAAAACCAGCTCTCTGAACCTCTTTCTTCTCAGTTCTCAGTCGCCTTTAATTAATCGCCGTGCCACTATTTAATGCACTCTTGTTCTTCTTCGCTCCAAAGAGGAGAAGAGGAAAAGGACAAATTGGAATCGAATCCAACAATGCAATGCCGCTGCCATCTTGGAAGCAATATTCAATATAGCAGCTTTATTACTGGGCATGTACTATCGATTGATTACAATCTGAGACCAACAAAAAAAGCTATTCTAAAATCTCTTTCTGCAAAATGGAAAAAGGGGAAAAAACCAAAGAGGAAGAGACATTGTTGCAAAACAAGTTAAAGAAGACCTGCCTGGGAAACCCTTTAGATGTACATGTACAGTAAATTTGATTTAAAAAATAGAAGGGCACTGTTTTAAGAATGCCAAATTCCACTCAGCATACTGCGGAATCTGTTAGCGGATAGCTTCCTGACGAGCCGTTTGGCATCCGAAACTTCGGCTTCCGCGAGCTTTTCCAAGGTTTTCAGATGCCCAGAATTCACAATCTTTTTCCTCCCGCCGTGGCAACTCGTTATCGCCATCAATGTGGAAAGCAAGAACTTCTTGTAAGTGGAATTTACCTCCTCTGGCTCGAGGAGACGCATCAGTAATCCGACGTTGCGGTCCTCCTGCAGGAACCTCTTCTGGTTTTTCGGGACTAGGACCATTGCCGAGAGTGCTTCCGCCGCCGTCTCGCGAACTTCAAATGATTTTGCATCGAGAAATCTAACAAACTCGGGCAAGAACCCTGCATCCCCCAGTGCCCTTTTCGCCTCCTCTGAAGTGGAACATAGCTTGGCTGCCACTTTCAGAGCTAATTCTTGGACTGAAACCTCACCCTTGCGAAGGAAATTAAGCAAAAGCTCAATGAATCCATAACTCACCAACATGTTCATACAACTTGGCAAGGAGAAGCATAACTTCTCGATGGCGTGAAGAGATAACTCTCTGGTTTTGGATGATATTGGTAATGTAGGATCCAAAATGCGTACTAGCACACGAATTCCTCCTCCTCTTATGACCATTTGCCTGATCGAATCATCTTCGGACGCTATGCTCTGAAGGAACTCAATCGAACTAATCTGCACATTGTCAACCTTCGATTGGGAAAGCTTGATGAATGTCGAAACCGCACCTTCTTCAACCATGAACCTCTTAATTTCCTCGACAGGAACAAGATTTCTCAACACCCCACAAGCAAGACAAATCAACTCTGCTTTCGAATTGCCATTAGCACAAACTTTGAGCAGAGCCGTGACTCCACCATGAGCGGACACAGACCACGCGTTATCCGCATTTTCCGTCAATTTCATTAAACATCTCGCCGACCCTTCCTTGCCCTTGTCGCTCCCACACTCCAAAACCCTAATCAGCGGCCAAATTATCCCTGCACCAACCAACACCCCCTTACACCAATCGAACCTGAGGATCGCCGACACCGCCTTCACGGCCTCTTCTTGAATTTCCGCCACCTCCGAGAAATCAAGAAAACCCACCAACGCGTTCACAACGCTGCCAAACTCCACAACGATCCTCACATACTTGTCATCCTCATTCATGACTTCATACAAACTGGCCAAAGCCTGCTTCTTCATCACGGTGTCGCCAATTTTCATTCTTGTCAACAAATCCCTAACGTAAAACCTCATGTCCTCCTTACTAGCACCAAGACCAGGCCTAGACACAACAATGGCGTTCACGGGAGTCAAAATACCTGTCGAATATATCTCCGAAAGGTTCTTGACATAACGATCGAACTTGGCCAAGACTATGTCCAAATCGCTCTGCATCAGGAGCTTCCCGCTGTAGGAAAGATCGACGCACCTCTTGGCAAGATCCCCGCTTTCGGCCAGCGTGGCCATCAGCGCGCGCACCAGGCCCGAGACCGCGGGGTTCCGCGCCGACCCGGCGCCCTCGATGGAGGCCAGCCCGGAACTCAGTTCCTCGAGCCTGCTCCTGATGAGCTGCCATTTCACGGCGAACACCTTGACGGAGTGGGACAGGGAGATCAGCGAGGAGAGGCGCTCGACGGCTCGCCTGAGGCTGCTCTGCCGCGGTTTCGCCTCCTGGGTCGCCTCTTCTTCCACCATCTTGGGCATGAATTTCAGTGGCCACGGGGCGCAAGAACCATTTTTGATCTTCTGGGTTCTCGTCCTAGGCGGAGACGAAGCGACTGGTATATTCAAGGCCGTAACTTGTGAGGTATCCAAGAGACGGAGAGACTATCTTATCACGGGAGAGAGAGAGAGAGGGAGTGAACAGGGGACTGGCTAGGAGAGAACTGGCTATCATCTGCTGGAAGAAGATTGGAGCTTACGGGGTGTGAATTCCCACGAATGACCCTCTTGGGAGCTTGAGACGGTGAAGGGTCGAGGGAGGACGGTGAGGGGCGTTTCTGGAAACGGATGGTGAGAGCGTGGCCTCGGCGGACTTGGTCAGTTTGGAAGGCAGATACAGGGGAAGGAAGGAGGTGGTTGAGTCATGAATTCATGGAGAGATAGAGAGAGAGAGAGAGAGAGCATTTTGTCTCTCATGTTTTATGCAGTGAACCAATGTTTCTTTAATTAAAAGATTGTTCCGTCGACCATCTCGAGGTGCTGCTCAGTAGCTAACTGGAATGCAATCGTCTGGTCATGTTCGAGGCATTAATTGGTACTTCCTTCAATCGAATCGAATCTAATTTTATGAATGGTTAATAATTGTGGTCGATATAGTATTCTTCTTATCATTCCCCTCTGCTTAATCAAGTATTAAAGATTCGGTGATGATATCATACCTGATGTTTGAGATGCAGGAGATCAAAAACATACGAGGTGTGTCGCGTCTTGTGATTTGAAGTATCCAGATGAAAATTGGAGCAATGTATTTGGTACGTCTGATGAGCGCTAAGCATTACAAGGTAGAAATGCAAGGATTGTTGAGTTAATAATCATTAATTTTATATAGCTTAATCTAAGGAAAAACACTAAAAAAAATGCTTGAGTTTTTATCTAGTAACCTAAAAACACATATCTATTTTCAAAACTACAAGTTATATACTCAGTTTAGCAAAACTACGCATTTATTTAAAAGATTACTATTTCACCTTCCAAAATACACTTTATATTTTCTTACACCTGACCACATCCAAACCCTAATCAACACGGCTAGGAATCTAAACTTGTTCAGCCATCGCCGTTTCCTATGTCTCCAACTAGTAGATCGGCCCCCTCCAATGCCACCGCAAAGCTACTAGACCCTAAGATCCCATTGTTCTCAACTATCCTCTGTGATTCCCTCTCCATCGCCCTAGAGGCCTTGATCCGTGGTTATCGATGGCATCGTGACCTCAAGTCAACGCATTTGGTTTGAAAAAATATGTATGCTTTTTGTGAGAATTCAGGCATGTTTTTGGTAATTTATCTTAATCTTTCGGTTGCAAGAGGGGAAAAAGGAGGGAAGATTCATTGTATTTCTCATTCAAAAATGATGCTGGAAAATTTTGGTTGCATCGGTCAACTCTATAAGTGCGGCATAAAAAAGATGATGGCGCAGCAGTGCAGGTCGGCAGCTTTCACTTATGTCACACATGATGACATGAAGTCTTCAACTAATGCAATTCAAGAATAGTAAAAGCATTACGTTAATGCTATCCATCTACTTTATTTTATATTAACCTAGGGAAGTGTTAGTTACATGTAACTTTCACTAGGCACTATACATCATTACGCTCCGGGAGCTCAATGGTGACAACCCTATTTCACAACAAACTTTAGGAAATGAACCCGGATAGTCGATTGCTTTTTGAGTCCTTCACAAACTTATCATAAATTAGCATATTAGTGAACCTAACGTGTATATATCTTCGCTTCTTTTTGACATCTTTCTTATTGTGGAGCTGGCTTTCCAAATCATGTAAGTAATCTGTAAAGGATCAAGGCATGTACAGTTTATATATGATAAGTCCATTGTATCTATCTAGGTTAGGATGAGTGATAGCTTACCTTAGAGTTTGACAAAGGAATGGGTTGAAAATGGAGTATCAAAGGACATAGGGTAAAATAGTATATTATTTGGAAGATGCGATGACAATCAACTTTCTAAGAACCCCGGGAAAAACTCCAAAGTAAGTCGACCTTTCTCTTTGGGTTTTTATTGCTCCGATTGTTACTCTCATTTTAAGCGTTACATGGGAAAGTAAAAGGGATGTGTACTTTAGTGCAAGACAGCATTAGACTTGAAGACTAAAGAGTCGCTTTTGTGATTAAAGTAGGGCATGAATTTCTAACCTAGCTATGCATCATCTTAGAGAAAGTGCGCCTTTTGCGTAGGGTTCACGGTGAAGAGGGAGATAATACATTTTCCCTAAATGTCCCACTTCATTATATTGCTTTTCTTTATATTTCTTTCTAAAGTTGAGGAAATGGAAAGGCCTAAGACTCTTTATTAAAAGCGCACAGAAGTTTTACTCCAAAAGGGACTTGTCTGGCTGTCGCTAAACTTAGCTAGTGAGACAAAGAAAGAGACAAGCTCATGGAATTAAGACATTAATGCCCTAGAGAAGAGAGAGAGAGAGGGAAGAAAAGGTCCTTTCATGGACCATCCCCTAATAAAGACACCGCTACAATTAGGTGAAAAGGAGGAAAAGGGCATCTTTTTCATTATCCTTAAGCCTTAGAGATGACACATCCTTCCACTCCAAACATGTGAAGCCCCCATACCTGGAGATGCCTTGAGATGGAGTTCACCGTTTTTTGAATAGTGAGTAACTAAATGGGAAGTGTTCTTAAGACAATTTGTTGAGAAAAGATGTGGAGGAAAGTGATCCCTTTTCATTGTTTTCTTGTGAAGTTTCTAGTAGTGACAATGGCCGGCCAAAAAGACCCCCCAATAAAGCTTATGCCCATTAAGAACAATGCTAAAGGCAAAACTAGGCATAAAAAAAAGAGCATCCACCAATCCATACACTTGAATTGTAAGGGAAGCTTTTGAGGAAGTAAAGGGTAGGTGGCTCGAGGGAAAAGGGAAGAAATAAAAAAGAATCTTTCTCATTCAATTAAAGAGCAAAAAAGGAGGAAAAAAGAAAAAAGCTAAAGAGATGAGAAATTACTTTATTTGAAGAAAATGACACAAAATGAAATGATTAGGTCTAACTTTGTTGTAATTCTGCCTTTCACATGATTAAATATCACATTTAATCGTCTCATTACAATTTTAGCGTTTTTGACTTAATGTAGAACATGTCGTAAAGTTATATACTCTTAGAAAGCAAGGTTCTCGAAGAACACATTTGCTCTTTTATTGCCAAATGTTAATCTCCAATTTAGTTTATTACCCTAATCTCTCCTAAATGCAAAGTCGGCCATAATCCACTTTAATTGTCTCATTTATCAGAGATTGTCCTTAGTGCTTACACATGTGCTGGTGATGAGACTCCATCGTTCACGAGTTGTTTCTTTTGTCGAACAAATGATATGCTCTCTCTCTCTCTCTCTCTCTCTCCTTCCTTTCAAATCATTGTATGATTCGAGGCACATGGCCCTCGATCTTCCATTATCCACTATTTCACTACGTCTTTTCTTGAGTACATGCATATTTTTGCCAACTATGGTACTGCACATATTGTATTATTGGTGCCTTTGTCTTTAGTTCTATTTTTCTTAAAAAAAATTCAAGGTGGTAATCAGGAGACACATCTCATTAATTAGACGATTATTGAAGGAACTATAATAAGACGATTATGGAAGAAACTATGTTATTTCTTCACACTTTATCTAAAAACCAATTCACTGGAGTGATTCGGATGATTATGTGAATGTATGCATACGACTTTTGAAACTATTTACTTCATCCATGCCAAAGGATTCATCTCACTTGTGAAATATATTCACTAATTACACTAGATATCCATATTCATAAAATGATTTTGAGACGGACTTTTAAGCATTACCAAAGAAGACCGGTGCTTATATGAGAATTTTGGACTCCATTTTGCTTTTCTTAATTGCCGTTAGATTGTAAATATGTCAATGGATAGATCATTGATGGCCAACGAAACAATGTTACCTTCATTATGCATGGCGTCGACCAGAAGCAATGGTACTTGGCTGGGTCACCTAAAGGATGTCCTTTTGCTCGTAATCCGACAACCACCACACGAACCATCCCATGAAACAACATTGTCATCTTCACCGTTCATGTTGCTAAAGAATTTAACGATGATCATACCTTTTTAAAGTTCTGTTCTTGGATGTAACAGATAACATGGTTATTTTAGCGCCCAAATATCTGCTTATTTTGGGCCGGTCATAACTGTTAATCATATAATCCTCAATTGATTCAACGTTAATGATTGAAAATAGTCTATGGTCCATGCTCCAAAGCCACGTGGTTGCCACTTTTTGTCGAACAGAAAACGCACGAAAGTGGCCATTGGTTCAGAACAATCTTGAGTACAAAACAAGGCTGAAACCGATGGCTCCAAAAACAAACCCTAGTTTTGAAGAGAAAGGTGCATGCAACAGTTGTCTCCTTCATCTACTATACATACACACGTGCGATGCATATAGCATACTTGATGGAAATGAGCTTGCTTCACAAATACATTTTAAAATTGGTGCTTGTTCATGTTAAATTATAAATCCACAGAAAGTAAGAAAAAAAATATAGGGTTTCGAGCCCAGAAAACACGGATTCGTGCCCATGAATCTTGGTTTGACGTACCAAAAGCTTGAATTAATATTCACTTGAATTTAGTTGTCGAGACCGATGGGCACTGACCCACCATCATTTGACTGAACTTAGGGAGGTTGTTTGCTGTACTTTTCTTGCTTATCTCCAGTCGAGTCGCTGGCTTAGCTGATCAATCAAATCGGTTTATAAACGTGATCTTCTTTTTCTTTTGATTTTATCGTAGTTTCAGTGATTTTTGCATAGCATGCTGCAGAGACAGGTGTGAACCGTTTCAGTAACGTGAATCAAAAGAGAATGATGGAGTCAAATCTGTGGTGACCAAGCTTAGGGCCTACACGCACGTGAAAGGGTAAATGACTAACCGTGAAGTGGAATGAGACAGCTTACCAAAACCATAGGTTAAGATAGGTAAACCTAGCTTAGATTAGATACACTCATTTTTTTTTCTTTATAAACTTTACAGGAAGTTATGTTAGGATGTATGTACAAGTTATTTCAGAAAAAAAAAAAAAAAAAAAAAAAAAAAAAAAAAAAAATTCTCGCATCGAAAAATACATGTGGTTTGGAACACAGCTCATTGGCTTGAGGTCCAAGTGAATATATTAACATGCTCAAAATTAGGCTCCTATTCTTGCTTTTATTGCACATTCCTAATAATGATATTAGAGCCGGTGGCATTACCTGTTTTGGTATTCAGTGAATATCTCAACGAAGAAATCTCGTTTTCTAGTTGAAGTTTTGAGGACCCACTAGATGTGTTTATATTTTGGCTATTTACCTGGCGAGTGTATTGCCGTACTATGTGCTCTTAACAAGTTCCATCGGATAGGACCAGGTGAAAAAGTAACGAGAGCCACATGACAAAGATATTTTTAGGTTATTATGCAGATCGAATAAAACCAAAAAAAACAAAATTGACCACTCACCAAATCTTCACTTTTTACCAATGCGTTCAACGTGGTGACAAAAGGGAAAAAGAAATTAATTGGATATTATTTTGATGTCAAAAGGTCATGATGACGTAAATACAATGCAGATTGTACCAATTGCACGTCAACTATGAATAGAAAAACAATAATAGACACCTGTTTATTTATCCAAAAAGATTTTCTTAAAACTCATTGTCCTTATAACTTAAAACAACTAGTTAGTGGACCACCGGCCGTGGTGGCTCCGCTGGATAGGCTTCAGTGATCCCTTGGAAAGGGGGGAGGGGTTCGAATCCCGGCGTGAGAAATTTAGGCCAGATTAAGCGCGACGCCGTGGTGGTGGGCGGGCCCCGCTGGGCGTCACTGGGGTTTACGGCGCGGTTGTACGCAGTTCTGCTCCTCCCGTCTCAAAAAAAAAAAAAAAAACAACTAGTTAGTGGAGAATATTTTCACAATCAACAATAATTTACATCCAAGCACTTTAGTGGAAGATAAAATATTTTTCATTCATTTTATCTTGAAAATGATACAGACAATCATTTTTAGAAAAATATTTTTTAGATCATCCATTTTCTACAAAACAATTAGTGTCATACCCTAAAATCATTAAGAATAAGGGATGACACGGCGTCCTTCTACCCGAAGGACACAACCTCAAACCTCCAAAATCCACCTCCCAAAAGTCCTATCATCAATATTGCTTTCATGCTACCTGTCACTAGTTAAAGAGCCTAAAAAATATTGGGGGGAACAGGTCGACAACCACAGCTCAATGAGTAATGCATCTCTAATAAGCGGATCAAATATTCACATTACACATTTACAAAACAAGATATCATCATTCATTAATCCCAAAGCTAGAGTATTATATGCATAAAATATCAAGAGTAGATAATACCTTTCGAACAAACCTTTTTATAGATAAGATCAATGATAGTATCAATTCACAAAAACAATTCAACCATCAATGGTCTAGTCCATTAATTAACTTTATCTAACCACGTGTCAATAATTCATTTCATTAATGAATCTCAAATCACATGACAATGGTTCACTCCATTAACCAAGCTCAGATCAAATGTTAATGGTATGCTCCATTGACCAAACTTGTGCTCAATTATCTAACCATAATCACGCATAACGCCCTGTGACAAGGCAACTAAAATCCCTCCCTTAGCTAAGTCTCCACCTATATTGTCAGTGACTCGACCCACAAAGATTTCATAAACTAATATACATATACCCACAAACCCACAACTAGGTTCACAGCAATATTGAGCACTAAACTCACATCCTCCACTACTAGGAATCAAATCCAAAATCAATTTCACCAATTGATTTTACAAAACAAAACACATGAATTTTCTCAAGTCCATTTATCAACCATAATACATGTCTCAATGCATTTCTCAAATCATTTCAAAATCTATTTCATAAACCAATTCACAAATCAGTATATCACTTTTCGCAACGCATTTCTTAAAACAATTGTTAAACCATTCATAAAAATTAAATCGAAGTAAACACCCAATCTTTATTTTACGTAACAAGCATGCTTATTGATAACTTTTAATATATTAAATCTTTATCGCTTTAAATACATAAATTTATAAATTCTTAGAAGATATAACAATACACACCTGGAAAAGTTGAAAACCAGCCTACGATGGTTACTCGAGCCAACATACTCATCTTCCTAACAATTAACAAAAAAACAATATCAAAATCCAAGCAAAACATTATTTCAATGAACAACTCAACTAAACCATACTCAATCGTCAATGAATCGACTCGTAAGTGCTAATGATAGCGTATGTTCATCTTTTTCCTTGCGTGTATAATCTATTACACGTAACTCGCACACAAATCTTTCAAATTTCATTCCAAACAAACCATTCTTCAAAATTGATTTTTGTCAAACCCCACCGCTACATAGTGCCCTAGATTACCATTTTCACAAAAACCGCAACTCAAAAACTCCTCATTCAAACCTCATAGTTCAAGATCTATATAACTCCAAATTTGTGCCCTTGCTTCCAAAATTACTCCAATTGGACAAATATCGGCTTGAATACCTATCAAGTGTTATAATTTGCAGTTGATTCAGGTAGTCAAGGTGTCCCGATCAACTACGCGTAATAATTTGTCTTCTTTTCCTCATTCCCTCCTCGTTTACTGCTTCAGCTTCTTCTTCTCCTTTTTGTGCTTCAAATGCACGAGCTCAAATAAGAAGAGAGAAAAGGAGGGTTGGGCTTGGCCTTGGCCTTTAAGAGACATGGGCTGACTGGGTTTTTATTGGGCCTATTATTACAAACAAGGAACCTACGATTGATATGTCGCATGGAGAATTCTCGCAGGACCACAGCGACGGCACTAGGCATTCACCAACTCCTAGTCGTTAAATATGACATATGAGAGTCATCAATAGAGAGTTGGAGGCAAATGAGACGTAGCGACATATTCTGCCCCTTAAACTAAAATACCAAATTATTGATTGTATGTACATCAATATGGTAGCAGATAAGGAGTGCTTGCCAACTTTTATGTCAAAGGAAGATCGTCCCAAGTCAGCTGTCTTCCGCACATTACTTTCTTTTAGTTTATCAACAAGACGGTGCAATTCTACTTCCTCTCTCACCAGTTCTCAGTCCTAGGATCTAGTTCTCCTCCCCGATTCGAATGAGCATCTTCGTGTGTCGTGCTCGAGTGCCGCCGCTTTTGCTTCAAACGTGCAAAGTGGATATTGCATGTGCAAGGATCATCCAAGCACTGCCAAGAGGACTGCATCTGAGTTTAACTCCATGATTCATGAGGAAAAGATGTTTGCTTGTGAATTGATACGATCGACTGCATGCTCACACACTCTCTTTACGGGGTCGGATCCTTTTCGAGTGGGGATTTGGGCGCTGCACTTAACATGACTACTGTGATTAGATACGGTGCGCATTAGCAAATTTATACCAGCATGCGATCCTAAATTTGTTGAAAATTGCATCAAGGTTTCCGCCAGTACAATGTCAGATGTGCATAATGAGCTTAGCAGAGCATCGAAGGGGGTTCATTCATGTATATACATATGTATGTTCAGCTAACCATCTGTTTATGTACGTGGAAGCAATAGTTCAGCGGCTTCAGCCCTATTTTAGTTTACTTACCCCTCCTAAATTAGCTGTTTGTTTGGCCTTTCACATTCATCACAACCACTGGCATATGCATTGATTTGGTAGTTCGCTATTTCTGTGAAGAAATTCTCTGTATCAAATGGAATATGGAAAGAGTGACGAACTTCAACGCTTGAGCAAAGTATTGTTAAGTTTTTGACCTCGAGGCAACCCTCAGAAGACCGCCTAAAGGCAATAAGGAAGAGTTGATATTCGCATTTTATGGTTACTTTGCCAGCTACAGGATAAATTCTGAGCGTTGAATCCCAAACTTTGAAGCATGCAGCGGGTACGGTGTGTAGTTGAATCAATGCCGCATGACAGTCCCTTTTGCAAGGAATTAGTAAGGTCATTGGCGTGGATATTATGTGCTTGCTTGCTCTCAGCAGGATTCTAATGCTTCTTTCATTGTATGTCGATATCTGTAGACAATTGCTCATTACTACTGTCTAAACTTAAGTAAACACCTTATAAGCTAATCTAGCATTCGACCAGGAAGGGTGTAAACATGATCTTGTCTGGTCTAAACAGTTCTACGGATAGAACCAGAAGCAACAAGGAAAGTAGGAGCATACATCCATGGAATACCGGCCAAAAAGCCTCCTAAAGGAAAGGGACAAATTATATATGTGACTCTTTGAGAAGAAAAGGAAATGCCTTAGCCATGTCTAAGCACCAACTCGCCTGAGATTCACCCTACTGGTCCGTTTGCTTTCGACGATGGTTTTGATACATTGGACTTTACATACAACTTTCTACATGCTTGACAAGATTTTCTAGACAGGGTTGGTGTGTCGCAAAGCCTACAAAGGATTTTAGATATAATGAGCTAAGGGGAGAGTGAAAGTGAGTTCAATTGGCGGTTGGCTAATTAATTATACTCTTTTAGCTTTCTTGTACTTCAAACAGTTCATTGATTATACAAGAGATTGTATGGAAATATACAGGGGAAACAGATGCTATGACATCTATCGTTCCATCCAGTACACTCGAAATCATGACATTCTTTTATCGACTCATTTTACTGCCGCTTGCATTATGTAACTTAGAGCCTCAATCAAAGCGTAGGAGTTCATGCATTTTTTGTACATCTATTGAACATGCAAATATTCACATGATTCGGGGAAAGTAATGGTTCGTTGAGTTCATATCATTCATCATTTGAGATAAGGCCTTGCTAGCCTGCAATCACATGCATGTAAGAGTAACAAAAAATGGAATGCCAGGTGGAGAAGCAGCAGCGAGCATGAATGGGGCGGACGCCATTGTAGTCGCCGGAGTGTTCCGACTTCGGCTCTCAGCCGTATAGACCCCTCGAGCCCTGATATTCGACGGTCGGCATCTCTGCTCGAACAGGTCTTCCATTCTCTCGAGTTTTTCTGCTATTTCGATCCAATTCCCGTTACTGAAACCAAGAAAACTGAGGGTTTGATTTGTGATAATGCTGACGCTGATGCTGATGGGGGAAACCAATCCATTGGCCTGAGGCATGCTCGGATTCTGGCTTTTTCTACGCGATCATTCATGGAATCAGCCAGCAATTAATGAAGGAGGTCTTCACTCAGAGCAGGCAGTTCTTCGGTTTGCCTTGAGCTAGAAGATGAAGCTGTTGAGGAACACGAAGAACAGAGGCTATAGTCCTCCGTTCGATCAGGTCCCAGATACTGCAGATCAGATAAACGGTTTGTGTCTGATGGTTTTATGGAGACCTACTTTCCATAGGAACCATTCAATCTAATCAATCCTTCTTCACTCCCACCTCCATAAACTGATACAAAAGGGAAGGAGTTTAGAGTTTGCCAGTGAGAAGCGTAGGTCCATAGACCCGGTCTCTTCCCAAAGTAGATTTATATTGCATATTTATCTACTCCGGGGGCAGTTTCGGTCAACAGGCTTCCGCTTCTCACAGGCAAATTCTAAGCACCTTCTTATTTACATCAGCAAGATCAAGAATATTGCAGCACCTCTAGGAGGTCTGACATAAGATGGGAGGAAACCTGCACGTGATGCAATTTTGAACAAATTTAGGATCCGCTGCCGGTATCAATTTGCTAAGGTGCACCATGTCTGATAACTATTGGAGTAGCTTAACAAATACAGCGCCCAAATCCCAAAGGAAAAGGTTCCAACCCAGTAAAGAGAGCGTGCGCCCATGCGGTTGACGCCAATGCCTCACGAGTAAAATGGAGTAAAAAACTCGGATGCAGTCCTCTTAACACAAACAGAACTTCAAGCATATGCATTTCGGTGATCCTTGAACATGTGCTATCCAATTTGACACGCACGTTCAAAGCTGAGTATGGCACTTGAACACAATGCATAAAGACGTCATTCGAATCAGGGAGGAAAGAACTGAATCTTAAAACTGAGAACTGACAAAAGAGGAAGTTAAATAGCAGGGTCTTGTCGATACGTAGGAAAGGATCTGTTCAACATAGATATCAGGAAAAAGAAAAAAGGTCATTGAGAATGGAGAAGATGATGAGTGAAAAGATGCTAACTAGGGAAGTAAAAAAATTTGGCTTCTTTTGCAGAAATCAATGTTGGATCATCCCTGAAGATAATCTCAAGTTGAGAGGAATTTCATAAGAGTTTGATCACAAGTCCTACTGGCTTGCCACCACAACGCAATATAAAACCTAGGACCATTTTCTGAATCAGCTTACTACTATCCAAGATTGGCTTCAAATTAGCCCGATATCTACGCATTACTCTTGAGATATAACTGGATACATAAGTCAACTGATTTCGAGTTGGAGACCCTATGCGATGAAAACTGTTGACTGTAAGATCAGCCCCACTGTAAGCAAGTAGACACTTGAGTTCAGGCTCTTGGGCAATGTGCTTAATAGTAAATCTCCACAGCTAAAACTCTATTATTCAAATTGCGGCACAATAGCTTCAGAATCTAAAATTGAGTAATCAGCAGTTACAAATGGCTAGAAGAGATTTACACTTTGGCCAAGAGAGCATCTGCAGTTCAGAAGTCGAGGCAATTTATCTGCCCCTAGGGCACTTTGACAGTTAAAATAACTGGGCACTATCTGATGCCTGTGGAAGAGGAAGATAAGGATTACTACAGTACTGAAAAGGCCCCAAATACCACCTCAGCGAAACAGAGGATCTCTGTACAACAAAAGTTAAGGTGTACAGCTCTATATCATCCATGACAAAAACTCACCATGCCTGACCATGAAATTCCTCCAGCATCTGCCTCCACCACCTCGACAATATATTTAGTGAAAATACAACAGTGAAACCGAAATAAGTGGTCATGATCAGCAACAATTTAAGTTGGACAGAGATTATATTAAGCAACTGGTTACCCTCAGGAGGCCCGAGGTTTGGTCCAAAATGAGGCTTCTGTGCATTGGGATCATTCTCTGGTATTTCCATTCCTAAGAAGCAAAACATCAATGGAATCAGTACTACTCGAATGGTCTTCAGAAGATGATCACCAGATAGATAATAACAAGTTTCAGTTAAATCATTGTCCTAGAGCTACTGGTTTTGTGTTAGTACTTCAAAGTTCAAACAACTAGCTTCTATTTCTGTGATGGTTCTGGTGAAGAGTCCTCACTTCCTTTTCTAAGTGCTGCAATCCAACCACCAGCTGATTACAGGGAGCTATCAAAATCAACAGGTATTCATCTAAATCCGCTTTAAGTAGCATAGACTGCAGTAAGCCAACGCCCAAAAGAAACAGATAAGATCATAGGACACAAACCGTTTATCTGATTTGCAGGATTGAGAACCCAATCAAACAGAGAACTGTAGCCTTTGTTCTTCTCGTTCCTCAAGAGCTTCATCTCTCGCTCAAAGGCAAACCGAAGAACCGCCTGCTCTGAGTGAAGACCTCCTCCAGATTCCATGATTGATCTCGTAGAAAAAGCCAGAAAGATGGAGGGGATTTTAAGTTGCAGCATGGCATTATGGTTTTTAAAGCAAGCCCGTGACTATCTATAAATGTTGAAGCATTAGACTTACATCGCCACTTGGACAATGTAATCCATGTCAATTTCGTTGTCATGCATTCATGGAGGATGGGGGATTTGAGTCATGCATTCACGGAGGAAAGATTTCTCATTCTCCTTCAATAATCAAAATATGGAAACCTTTTTTCGCCTTGTGAGAGAGGTAAAATTAGTCCAGTATGCAATTCAAAAATGCAAAACCTATGAAAGATATGTTTATATGTACAAAAATATTACTAGTCTAGATCAAACATAATCTTTTCGTCTTTTATCAGAAGATAGAAATCATGTAAACATATCCTATCATAAACATCAAGACAATGTTCAGTTCAAGCATTGAACTCCATCAATAAGAGCTAATGCGTCACAGCATCTGTCAACCAACTACTGAAGCATCAGAAATTTAGAGCGTCTAGCAGTTAGGAAATTGCAGACACACAGAATAACTTCAGCTTCCAGCGTAATCTTTGAGACACAAAAATTGTACACGAGGTGGGAAGCTGAAAGCAAACGAGAAGTTCGCAAGTGCAAGTCATGTGGATGGTGCTGCCATCCAAAGGGGTGGGTTGTGCACGAAAGTGCTACTCATGCAATGCAAAGATCAGCGGATCGGCATCATAGTTGATTCATTTCCATATCTTATGCTGTCGTGCTGATGCCAATTAACCTTACTCAAGAAGATCGGTTTCAATGTACTTGCTCCAATGGGTTCTATGGAGACTTCTTACTTGAACCAACATAAATGCGTATACTACATACGAAGATTTCACCTTGATTTTAAGGCAAACAAAAAATGAGTTTAACTTCCATGTTAATCCCCATGTGAGTACATGTTGAAGCCCTGTAGACCACCAAAATCAGAAGACGTTTCCAAGGCCAAGAGTAAGCGGATTCCACTTGATAAAGGAAGGATGCGCTCGTGACAGAAGAGCCAAACTCTTGCACTTGGAGGGACAGAATCTTGAGACATGTTGCAGAAACAAAAGAGAGTATTAGAAGCGAAATAATGGAACAGGGTAAGAAGAAAAAAACCAATTTTAGGAGAAATGTCAAGACAAAAATGGGGCCGAAAGAAAAAGTTCTTCAGGACCAAGCTATGTTTGGCTTGAATTCATTCGCCGTCATGACCTTTGTCCAATCTGATCTGCACATGGAGACTGTAAAAAACGTCTGCATCAGTAATTATTGAAGGGTCGCTGATAGTTATCAGTTTACCTATTTAGGATATATTTCCAAGTACAGAATTATAGGAGGCTGACTGGCATGAGATGGATTCTTCCGCTCAGAAGCTCACCTAACGTGAAGTTGTTCATGAGGTGCCTGTTTGGTAGTAAACAAACTACAACGTGCCTTGTCCCACATTGTAAAGATGTGAGTGCATATGTAAATGAGATTTGGCGCTAATTAAAAAAAAAAAAAAATCAATGATCACTACTTTTTTATTTATTGAATAAATCGGATTTATAATCATAAAAAAATCGACCATAATGTCATGTTGAAACAATGCGACTCTTCACAAAAGAGTTATAGTTATATTTTTATTTTTTATTTATTTAATTCAAAAAAATTTATATATCTTTTCAACGTAACTTTTGAGAACGTTGACAGCAGTTTTTGGGATCAATCTTGATGAAGTCTTTTCGAATTTTCTCAACAAAATTACAACCATCGTTTTCATTTGTTTCCATTGAGAGATCCCGGAGAAATACTAGAATTGTTATCGAGCATTCTCAATCAAACTTCGTTGTATTCTAGAAGAAATTTGCCGGTAACCGTTGGTAGTGTTGCGGGGCAAATAATTCATTAAAAAAAAGTGATATCATGCCTTAAAATCTAATTTCATTGTTCTACCAAATTCGAAGCTATTTTCCCGACGATTTGAAGGAATTATTTGTGTAACAATGGAGTCAGAGTCGGAGGAAGGTGGCTCACGATCGGGCGGTCCTCAAGATGTCATCCATTGATCCCGAATCTTCCTCTTCTCTTGCCCATCGCAACGTGCCTCTCAGAATCACTTCGGATACTTCTTCACCGAGGAGAGTGGACACGCAGAGACTGCTTGCTTCGTGTCATTCGTCGATTTCCCACTTTCAAGATCTTCCTGCTTCATTCCTTGGATGCTTTAGAGATGAGTCCCTAGCGTAGAAAGCCTCCTGAATCACCTTGGACTCGGATCTCTCCCCATGCTATTCATCTGCGTCCTAGAATCCTCGACACAGTCGCCACCGTAGATTGTTGTCATTGTATTTGACTCGCAATGATGTCGGCACTGATTACCTTGGTTTGTCTCAGTCTTTGTGCGGGTCCAGCGGCGAAGACAATTGCTGACTTCCCCACGACGCTGGAGCACGAGGCAGCCCTGCGCTACGGCCTCAACAGCGAGTCCTACCTCTCTTTGCTCGAGTGGGACAACGTGGCGGCCTCCTTCCTGCAGGCTTACCAGAAAATTGAACTCCTGGACCCCACTGAGATGGCAACTCGTGACGCTAAACCAAGGGCACGTCGAATGCATCCACTCGCACTTCCTGAGGCTGCTGCTGATCCTCAGGAGATGGCCCGACCGCGGGCTCCCTGAGGGACCGACAAAGGGGATCTTCGTGGACGGGCTGAAGGGGGAACTCCAGGAGTGTCGTCCTGCAGAGGCCCAAGTCGTCGGACTACGTGCTCTGTTCTGCTCTGCTTCATGATCGAGAGCCTGAAGCGTTAAAGTCCACTTGCCACGACTAGCGTAAATTTGAGGGTCTCGATAGCCATGATGAGAATCAATGAGTGGATGGATCCGGCTTAGCCGATGGTAACCATGTCTACTACCCTCGTCAAGCACATATCTTACGGTTGCCGAAAGCTTAGCAGCAACCCACCTTTGTGCTAATGCTTCTGTTCGTAACACGGTGAAGGTTAATAGGTCGTTTTCACTCTTAGTCAGTGCCCAGTTTTTGGGCAGCTTTAAGTAATTTATTGCCCGGTGCAGAAGAAGAAAACTATGCTATCTGTGCTTCTTGAAATGTTGTGGTGCCTTCTTTGTTGCGAAGAGACGCGCAAAGAGGACGATGACTCTTCCTACAGGGACCCTCTTCACTAGTCTCCCTCGTCCGCCATTGCTCCAGTTGCATTTGACCAAAGCGTACTGACAGTGGGTCCTGAGAAGGATGACATGAGAGCTTTCAGAAATTTTATATCATGAAGAAACGAGGTATGGCCCTGATTACACTTTTTAGAAGGCTTCGGCTTATACGATGTTGTTGATTCCGCTCCTAGAATTACCGATGTCTTCTTTGTGCCCCTGTCAATTCCAGTTTATGCGCTTTTGATACCTCGATGCTCGATTCGCTCGCGTTTACTAGATTGTTTTTTCTACATGCATGGGTTGATATGTAGTGCTCTATTTACGGAGGCGGCCTGGAGATACTGAATGGGTTTTCGGGTTTTCCTTGTTTGGTTTTGATGTGTTCCATTTGCTGCCCTTGTTCCTCATAGATCTGATTCTGAGGAATATGATAGATAGTATAAACGAGCTGAGAGTAGGAGTGCATTGGTTTTCCATTTTTGGTGTATGTATTTCGTTGAGCATGAGTTTAATGATGCATAGTGACCTGGGCCACCGTGGGGTGGTTGGATTTGTTAAGCCTTCTCAACTTTGCTTGAGTTCTTTTGCGCTGTATTAGTTCATGGTACGAAGTCATGGGAACCCTCCACATCAGAGGTCTCATTTGTGAGGTTCATTGCGAGCACGGTTATGGGCAACAATACCTCTCGTGTCATAGGTGGTTCATTCCCAATGAGAAAGGCAGAGTAAATTCGGAGTTCTCGAGCCCTTGGATAAGGGATTAGGCCATTCGTTTTTGGATAGAGGGTGATTGTATGTCTTAGCCGATCGAGAGAGGGGTAATGTTTGGTCATCTGGATGCTACAGATATATCCAACTTCTTGGCACCTTTTGGACAATGGCATCGAAGACATGGTCTCCAAAGTCTCATGAGAAGTGTGTTAGTGAGGCCATGAAAAGTACTATCACTCGAACCTCTTCTAAACATTACATGTGTCTCATTGGATCAAAGGTGTTTCTTGCACCAACAAAATAGTCTTGAAGTGGGGTATCTGAAGGAGACCATGGAAACAATATGGAACTAAGAAGTATCTAACTTTCATATTTAAAGTGAAAGTTTTGGATGAAGTAGAGACCATCTTAAGCATTAAAGTTTAAAAACATGGTGGGGGTTATCCTTTGAGTCAATGTGATTACGTTTATAAGACTGTTAAATAAATTTTAACATTTTGGTTTCAAGGAAATGAGTACTCCATATGATTTTAGTATTAAATTAAATCGTAATACGAGTAGAGTAGTAGCACGATTTGAATATACAAGTGCTAAAGAGTGTTTAAAGTTTGCGATGTCTTTTCTATGTGCAAGTTGAGTAGCTATTAGTATAAAATATTGGAAAGCTATTATCATAATATTTTGTTTTCTTAAGAGAACTAAAAAATTTAAGAATGTTCTATAATAATTATCTAGCTATGTTAGATGGATACACCAATGCTAGTTGGATTACAAGTGTGGGCGATAAACATTCCACTTTCGGATAAATTTTCACACTAGATGAAGGTGTTATATCTTAGGCGAGTAAGAAATGGGCATGTATATGGAATCCAAATCCGTTGCTTTAGCAGCAATTGGAAAAGAGGCCGAATGGATTAAGAATTTGTTGTTAGTTATCAAATTAAGGCCTAGTCCTCTACCTCCTATTTCAATCCATCATGATAATCAAGCTACTTTGGCAAGAGCTTATAATAGCACTTAAGATGGTAAGTCTAAACATATCGGTCTAAGACATGAGTACGTGAGATAATTGATTTAAGATAATACCATAACAATTGTCTATGTGAGGTCAAACAAAATATAGCTAATCCCTTGACAAAAGCTTTACCAAGAGACATGATAAATATAACCTTACAAAAAATGGGGCTAAAAATCTTTAGTTAAAATCAGTAACTTGACTATTTTCTAAAATATCACTAGTTATAAGATTTAATTAGTAAAAATTAGTTATTGAAAGTGATTGATTGATACTAACATTAGCTCTGACATGAGAAGTCAGTATCGTTTGTTACGTTTTGTAGATTAAATTAAATTCTTACAAATTAGTAATGTGTTATTAGTAACAGAAATACATGGTAGATACTTCATCTATGTGAGCATAGAAGTTGTGTTACTTTTTACGAAAGTTAGAGTTGCTTTCTAGAGAGCTCATAAAACAAATACAAGCACAAGCCATAATAGTACTGAGTAAATTAGAACTTCAAGAGGTTAGTATATGTGCAATATTGTCCAATTCTATTATTTAAAATACAAGTTTAAAGCTGAGCTACTTGTCACTTTTATAAAGCTTTAAGGTGCTTACACTAAATAAAGGTTTAACTCGAAAAAGACCTTTATATATGTATATTAATCTCATGATAATTTTGATCGTATATTTTTAATGTTTTCCTTTGTATTTTTGTTTTACAAACAAAGTGGGTAATTGTTGGTAAAACAAACTAAGAGGTGCCTTGTCCCACATCGAAAAGATGCGAATGCACACATTGATGAAATTTGACACTTTTATCAACGATCACTATTTTTTATTTATTTTTGAATAATTTGGATATATAATTATAAAACATTAACCATAGTGCCACGTTAAAACAGTGCAACTATTCACAAAAGAGTTATAGTTATTTTTATTTTTTATTTTTTATTTTTTTAATTTCGATTTTTTTATATGTCTTTTCAACGTAACCTTTGAAAATTTACTTATTCATTTTGCTACCTTTTGCGAAAGGTTACCTCTATTCAAAAGATAGAGATAAGTACATTAGTTTTTGGGATCATTCTTGATGAAGTATTTTTTATTTTTCTTTACAAAATTATAGCCATCATTTTCAATTGTTTCCCTTGAGAAATCTTGATGAAATACTAAAATTGCTATCTAGCATTCTCAACCGAATTTTGTTGTATCATGGAGAAAAATTGCCAATGACCATTAACAACATTATGAGGTAAATTATTCCTTAAAAAAGGTTATATCATACCTCAAAATGTGATTTCATTGTTCTACCAAATTTGAAGCTATTTTCCAACAGCCTGCACCTATTGAGTCAACAATTAACCGCTTGCATGCAACAAACCGAAAATCCGATTCACCCTTTCGCATGCCATGTTTTCCCACTCGAATTCCTATTTATGTTTGTATGGTCTATAGTGCTCGATTCAAATAACATAATACTCAAGTTCAACTCTTATTTGAATACGAAGCTCAATGATCTCATCAAACTATATTGAAAGCTAGACTCCATATGATCTCTGAGTTCGTATAGCTTACATAGCTTGACTTAGGTATGCTTGACACTCTCCACTTAATTTCTCAACCTTAATAATTAGGTGCAAATACCTTTTCTTGGGTTCTGTCTTATAAACCATGTCTACATCCAAGATTAAGAGGGACTGGTTTTTCATTTTATTGGAGTTCAATTCATTAAGGTTTGAATCTGAAAACATAGGAGACTTAAATCATAGGTAAATAAATGTACGAGATAAGGTCAGGTGCTCACCTTTTCTTCCCTCAGGTTAGATGGGGAAGAACATAAAAAGGATTGGAGGGAACAAAAAGGTGTTATTGGAGGGACTGGTTTCGTGGCTTCTTTGCTGATCAAGATTTTGCTTGAGAAGGGCTATTTTTTCTTCTTAAAAATCGATTATTTTCACCATCTGCTTGATCTGTTGGTACACGTAAATGCTTTGTTTTGACGGCATATTCCTTCATTCATTAATGCTCCCAAGAAGAGAGAGAGGAAGAGAGAAGAAAAGGTCTTTGATGGTCCATCCCTTAAGGACACCAAATTAATTAGGTGAAAAGGAGAAAAGGTATTTTTTTTCATAATCCCGCGGCCTTAAAGATAAGACATTTTTCCACTCCAAACATGTGAAACTCCTTACAAGGAGATACCTGAGCTCACCATTTTCGAATATTGTGTAGCTAATGGGAAGAGTTTTTAAGAAGAGTTGCTGATAGTAGTTTGGGGAAATTGATCCCTTCTCACTGTCTTCTTGTGAAGTTTTAGTAGTGACAATGGCCAGTCAAGAAGGCCCCCAAGAAAGCTATACCCATTAAGAACAATGCTAACAGCAAAACTAGGCATAAAAAGAGAGCAGCCCACCAATCGATGCACTTGAATTGTCAGGGAAGCTTTTGAAGAAGTAAAGAATAGGTTGCTCGTGGAAAAGGGAAGGAAACAAATTAAAGAGAATCTCACTCATTTAATTGAACTGCAAAAAAAAAAAAAAAAGCTAAATAGGTGACAAATGACTTTATAAGAAGATAATAACACAAATGAAATTATTAGGTTCCACTGTTTGTCTTTCACATAATTTAATAACACATTCGATCGTGCTCATTATGGTTGAGCGTTTTGACTTAATATATAGAAGACATAAGGGTTGTACACTTTATGTGACATGGAGCTTGTCATTAAGTTAAGAACCGTTGGAACATGGTTCTTAAAGAACAAATTTGCTCTTTTATTGCTGAATGCTAATCTCTAATTTGTTTTTATTTTTACAATCTATTCTAAGGGGGAAAGTCCGCCATATTCCACTTCAGTTGTCTCATTGATCACACAATGTCCTTAGTGCTTATACTTGTTATGCTTGTGGAGAGACCCGATCAGCTACAAGTGTTTGTTGTGTCAAACAAATAAGAATGGCCCCTCCCTCTCTCGTGCTCCTAAGGCATTGTATAATTGGAGGCACATGGCCCTCAATCTTCTATTATCCCACTATTTCACTCCATGTCTTTTTCGAATACATGCATATTTTTCCTCAATCATAGTACCTGTCTCTTGCACACGTTGTATTATTGGTGCCTTTTCAACTTTATTCTATTTTTCCTTTTTTCTTTTCAAAGTGATTTATACATAACACGTCTAATTAACAAGACAAAATTAAAGTCTAGCTTTCAATATAGTTTAATAAAATCATCGAGCTTCATATTCAAAAAAAAAAGGAAAACTTGAGTATTAGGCTATTTGAATCGAGCACCGTGAACCATACAAATAGAAATAGGAATTGATAAGGGAAAACGAGATGATAATAGCATTCACCATTTTAGCTTGTTTTCCCCCACTCAACTTCTATTTTCGTTTGTATGGTCTATAATGCTCAATTCGAATAACCCAAAACTCAAGAAGTTCATCTCTTTTTTTAATATGAAGCTAAATGATATTATCAAACCATATCGAAAGCTAGACTTCAATATTATCTTGTTAATTAGACGTGTCTTGTAAATATTACTTTGAAAAGACAAAAGGAGGGAACTAAAATTTAAAAGGCACCAATAATACAACATGTGCAAGAGACAGAAGTACCTATGGTGGGGGTGAAAAATATGCATTTACTTGAAAAAGACATGTAGTGAAATAGTGGAAAATAGAAGATTGAGGGCCATGTGCCTCCAACTATGCAATGCCTTAATTGCAGGAGAGAGTGGGGGGATTATTCTTGCTTGTTTGACACAGCATACACTTGTAACCGATAGGGTTCATCCACAAGCACATGTGCAAGCACTAAGGATACTTTGCAATAAATGAGACGACTAAAGAAGATTATAGCTGGCTTTCCCACTTGGGAGATATTTTAAAAATAAAACTAAATTAAATATTAGCATCTGGCGATGAAAGAGCAAATCTGTACTTCAAGAACCTTGCTGTAAGAGTTCTTAACTTTATGACATGCTCTATGTCACACAAAGCACGCAACTTTTTTTTTAATATTAAGTAGCTAATGGGAAGAGTTTTTAAGAAAATTTGTTGAGAGTATATTAAGTCCAAAAGCTCAGTCGGGATGAGACAATCGAATGTGTTATTTAATTATGTGAAAGACAAAATTACAAAATTGACCTAATAATTTCATTTGTGTCATTGTTTTTTTATAAAGTCATTTGTCATCTCTCTAGCTTTTTTCTTTTTTCTTTTTTTTCCTTTTTGCTTTTTAATTTAATGAGCGAGATTCTCTTAATGTCTTTCCTTCCCTTTTCCTTGAGCAACCTAGTCTATACTTCCTCAAAAGCTTCCCTTACAATTCAAGTGTTAGGGATTGGTGGGATGCTCTCTTTTATGCCTAGTTTTGCCGTTAGCATTGTTCTTAATGGGTATAGCTTTCTTGGGGCCTTTTTCGCCGGCCATTGTCACTACCAACACTTCACAAGGAAGGCATCTCCTTGTGAGGAGCTTCACATGATTGGAGTAGAAAAATGTTTATCTTTAAGGGTTAGGGATTCAAGAGTTAGGAATCATGAAAAGATACTTTTTCTCCTTTTCACCTAATCGAATTGGTGTCCTTATTGAAGGGATGGACCATCAGGGACCTTTTCTTCTCTCTTCCTCTTTCTCTTCTAGGGGGCATTAATCAATGAAGGAATATGCCGTCAAAACAGAGCATGTACGTGCAGCACCAGACCAAGCGGAGGATGAAAATAATTGATTTTTTGAGAAGAAGAAATCAAAGAGAGATCAACCTGGGTCCCTAACTGAGGTATACACAGCATATCCCTTCTCAAGCAAAAGCTTTGATCAGCAAAGAAGCCTGGAAAGCAGTCCCTCCAATAACACATTCCTTCTCGTTCCCTGTGTGTGTGGACTTTCCGATGCCGTCGAAGGCAAAACAAACAGCAGCAGCAGAAGAAGACGAAAAATTTAATGGTGGGTATGTGCAAGAAATCTTGGGGTGGGGGTGGGTTTGGTTTTCAGAGATAGGTATTATTCTTCCCCCATCTAACCTGAGGGAAGAAAAGGTGAGCACGTGATCTTATCTTGAACATTTACCTACAATTCAAGGCTCCTATGTTTTCAGATTCAAACCTTAATGTGTTGAACTCCAATAAAATGAAAAGCCAGTCCCTCTTAATCTTAGATGTAGACATGGTTTACATCCAAGTGGCGTCCACAATTTAATTCTTCATTAGACTGCAATGAGCTTATAAGACGGAACCCAAGAAAAGGTATCTGCGCCTAATTATAAAGGTTAAGAAATTAAGTGAATATTGTCAAGCATACCTAAGTCAAGCTATGTAAGCTATACGAACTCACAGATCATATGGAGTCCAGCTTTCAATATAGTTTGATGAGATCATCGAGCTTCGTATTCAAAAGAGAGATGAAGTCAAGTATTATGTTATTCGAATCGAGCACTATAGACCATACAAACAGAAACAGGAATGCAAGTGGGGAAAACACGGCATGCGAAAGAATGAACCAGAAGGGATCAATTTCCCCACACCTACTCTCAGCAAATTATCTTGCCAATGTTGTGTCATTGGTGTGTTTGTACTTTAGATCTAGTTTTCTCTCTTTTCAAAGTCATGTTTACCAGACACATTCAATTAACAAGACAATCGTTGAAGAAACTTATATTATATCTTCACCATCTGTTTAACAACCAATTTGAACAAGTGATTTGGATCATTACGTGCATGTATGCATATAATTTATCTTGCCCAGTGAAATTTGTCCATTGACTACTCCGGGTTCCTATATCCAGAAAACGATATCAACACGAACTTTTGAACGTTTGAAAAGAAAAGACGTGCGGATAGGAGAATTTCAGACTCCCTTATCTTTACTTCATTGGTGCTATTCAATGGTCAATACGATATTCTGTGATTTCAAAGGTGCTGTTCCTTTTGTTTCTTGAACATTGGAACAGATGATATGGTATAACGCATATTCTACGGTCCATGCTCTGGACTCGCGCGGCTCCCATATTTCATCGTTCAGAATTCGCAACAAAGTGGCCCTTGGTCCACAACAATCTCTAATAAAAACAAGGTTGATGGCTACAAAGATAAACCCTAGTTTTGAAGAGAAAGGTGCATGCAACAGTTTTGTCCTTCATCTACTATGTACACCCACTTTTAAAGCAAATCGCATACTTGATGTTAACAGATACTGCTCGATAAAGACATTTTAAGATCGGTGGTCGTTCATGTTAAGTTATATATCCACCAAAACAAAAGGGTTTTATGCACAGAAAAAACGGATTCGTACCCATGATTCTTGGTTTGACGTACCAAAAGCTTGAATTAACATCACTTCAATTCAGTCGGCACTTCTTGACCCACCATCATTTGACTGAACTTGGTGAGGCTGTTCGCTGCACTTTGTTGCCTATTTTCAACCGGGTCGCTAGTTTAGCTGGTCCATGAAATCGATCGATAAACTCAATCTTCTTTTTCTCTTTCCATCTTGTCGTAATTTCGGCGATGCTTTGGATCGCAAGTTGCAGAGACAGGCATGGACCATTTCGATAGCATGAATCAAAAGAAAATGATGGAGTCAAATCTGTTGGGATCGAGCTTCGGGGCCTGCATGCACATGATAGTGTCAATGACTAACCCTAAAGTGGAATGAGACAGCTTACCAAAACCCTAAGCTTAGATTTTCCTTTTTCTCGATAGTTAAACCTAGCTCCGGTTACAGGTAAAACCGTAACAAAATCCACATTATGCTAAAGATTAATAATGAGATATTATACGGACCCATGAAAGCCAAACCAGAAAACGAAAAGAAAGAAAAATGGACCGCTCACCAAATCTCCACTTTCTACCGAGGCGTGCAAGGTCGTGACAAAAGGGATAAAGAGATCATGTACGATTAATAGGACGCTAAACCTTGATTTGAAAGGTTATGATGATGCAAATATGATGCAAATAATACCAATGTCACGTCAACTATGAGTCCCAAAAACAGTTTTAGGTTTGGTACCTCGTACGGAGAATTGTCGCGGGACCATTGCGACAGGCATTAAGCATTCATTAGTTCCTAGTCCTTGAAAATTGACATAAGGGAGAGTCGTCATCAACTGGGACTTGGAGACAAATGAGACGTATCGACAAAGCCTGCTCCCTAATTCACCTAATTAAATTACCAAATAATTAATTGTATTTAATTAATATGGTAGCAAGTAGGTCATGACCCAAAATGGTTCGCGATCGAGGTCGGATTAGGATAGACATGTTACTTACATTGAGATGAGTCGAGCATGAGGCACATTAACATTTCGAATGCTTGAACCCTAATTTTATTTTATTTTTTTATCGAGTTGATGTAGATAGATACATAGAGATTTAATTGTACGCACCTATCTCATGACCCAAAACTCTAACCTCTTTGCTTCTTGTTGATTCAAAGCATGCCGAGCACATGTTTTGAGCACGATTAATTTGGTCGAGTTGAAAACATGGTAGGAACATGACGTCTCCTGAAACACAAAAGCTCTAAACACCTTAGCAAATCGATTAGGTGGATACATTCGGATGGGCTTAGGGCATGATTGTTCACCCATCAATTACAATTAAATTCATAATTAATTGTACCGTTTCAATAAAGTGGATAAAGTGTCCATTTTTTTTTTCACGAATCTCATAACTCGGTGTAAGCCTAGATGAGTGGCTTGAAGATTAAATTCTCCGTACATGTCATCATCGAGAATTGGGTATGCGTCGTGTCGTACGTCTAATTCAAACTCACAAATTCATTTATTCAACAATAATCCAACCTCAGGTTCAAGGAATCTAGATACTCACATCATGGGTGAGAATTTGTTCTCTATGGCAATTTTGTCACGTGATGATAATATGTGGAATTTAGAAGCCAGCTTTTCATACATTCAAGGTAGAAATTATTGAGATGCATATTATTAGGTACTGTCAAATTAAGATTTACTGGTATTCTGGAACCGCACTACTATCTTGGTCTTTGGAAATCGACACTCAGGCTGGAGTGAATCCTTATGAACTGGAATGACAGTATTCACAGTCCCAATTATTGAGCTTGACATTGAATGCATTTCATGAAAAACGTCTCCTGCTTCTCGTATGGATCATATCAGAAAAACATATATCTATGCATCATCGTATAATTAGCATCTAATTTCCTTGCCATCCCATCTAGAGAGCATTTTTGGCTTCTTTTTCCAGGAAAACTGCAAATATAGCACCTGAACTTTTCACTTCAGTTCATTCGATACCTGAATCTCAATTTACCTCTGTCGAATACTTAACTTCACAGAGTTGTATCGGTTTAGTACCCCAAGCTAGTCTCCCTCCAGCCTTTGCCCTGTCAGTTAATCGGAGGAACCTTTTAACTCGACCATCTTGAACTGAAGTCACAACAGCCAACGGCTTACAGCCTGAATGTTGCTCTTTCGAATTCCTTTCTAGGGACCGTCCACAACACTATCAAGTTCCAGAACAACTGAGATATCGCGTACTGTTAGTGACCAAACATGACAAATCTTGCCAAACACACTCACCAGAATATTAATTTTCAAGTGAAGTCACACTGCAAGGGCATCAAGTAAGAGAGCTGAGGAGATCAGAAGTAAAAGAAATCTGAAACATTTGCCACCGGCATTTGACAACGAGGAAGGTAAGCGCCCTGGGTTGCAAATGAAAAAGGCATGGGCTCTTTCATGACTTTCAGACCACGTTCTGTAGGCTGAAATCTTGTCTACTCAGACAATTGCTGATGTTCCGTTCAGATCTGTCATCAATATGCAGAGCAATACATCTCCCTAGAACCTTCAAGCACAAATGAGGCTCGTTTTTTATTTGCTTTCATCGCAATCTTACTCTATTTGTTTGCCTTCAGAATCTTCTGATCCATACTAGGCAGGCAGCAGAAAGTGCAATCTCTCCACCCTCAAGCTCTCCTGTCCATCTCCATATAGCCGTACATAGTCTAATGATTTTAAGCTGCGACTTTTTTGGTAAGAGGAAGAAACAATTTCATTACTAAAGAGTAGAGTTTACATCAACAAGAGTTAAAAAACACTCGAAGAAAATATGACAAAGGAAGGAAATTTCACGAGTCTACAAGAAGTTAAATTTCAAGGCGCCTTGCCACAACAAATTGAGCACCACAGGTGGAGGCCTTGTAAAACAGTTGAGGTAACAGGAACATGAGTTCTGTTCCGCTCCCCGGGCTCCAGCATTAGCACAAGTGCTGACTTCGCAGAACACAGGCTGCCCTTGAAAGTTCCAGAATCCTGGCACCAGCTCCCTGCAATCACATACACATATGAGTCGACATGATATTATGAGCAGAACGTATACTAAAAGTTACAAGATATGACATTGCACCATGCTCAACTAGCCATTCAATTGACCTCAATAAAGAAAAGGAACATGATAGACCTACATATGCCCACAGTCAATTATACCTGTAAAAAGCAATTCTCCAATGTCTACAGTTCATGTTGCACAGACACAGTATCCTTGCTAGTAATTCCCTCAATGTGTTAGTAATTTTCTCAACATGGATTTGTAACTTAAAGCTAGTAAGTTTATTATCAGAGATGGAAACTTTCCAAGCAAACCAGTTAGTAACTTCCTTGGTCACCAGGCCATAATAGAATTCCTCCTCAGCCAGTCAACATAAAGGCCTGCCAAGTGAATAGAATCTTGCTCAGGTGGCAAAGGGGGATCTAAAAGAGTCCAAACTCCCTAAGTTAATGGTCTCGTTTTCTGTATCTTTAGACAGAGGATAGAATATGGCAACATTAATTCCCCTATTCATGAAGTAGAACTTCCTGGGGGCCTTTAAATGAAGGCAAAGCAACAAGATGAAGTTTAAAGCATGCCATGGTGCTAGTTCCAGATCTGCTCCCACTCAGCTTTCTTGTAAAAGGGCTAAGATATGCAGTGAGCTTGCAAGCAGAGTGTTCTTCCATTTGATGATAGATCTAGGCTCTTAGATCAAGGCCCTCTCCTCTACGGTTTTCCACAGCAATGGCCAAAACGAGATCCAGAAGCTTACAAGTGACTCAATAATTACATAAGCTACTTAAGTGCACTAGTTTTGAATGTAATGGTGCCCAAAAAAGAAGAGAGAAGAAAACGGATCATATATTACAGCAAAACAAGCCAACAAACTATCCGGTTCTCCCCAACCCTTAGGGACCGATAGGTTTTCTACTTTGAATGTTGATTGATTATTGTCTTATAATGAAATGGGAATCTTGACCATGAAGAGCACATTTTTACAATGAAAAAATAGTGCACTACATGGCAAGTTCTAAGGGTAATATTAAGACAGAAGGGCCCAGAACCATCTAGTAGAGGTTAAGTTCTAGTAGAATCTGCACATGACTTTCCACATAACTGTGAGAAGGATATAAATTCAGGAGCGTAGATACTTCTTTTTGCTCAACAGATATAAGGTAGCTGTTCAACGCAGATATATAGATATATTCTTTTTTGCTCATCAGAAACACATGTGCATTCTTAAACTAAACCACGTCTAGAAAGTACATACATAGATAAATTTAGCATGACATCACTTACAATCTCTTCAAATGCACCACTTTTAATCATATTTCTCCCTAACTGTGATGAAGAAAATTGCTTGTTTATGACTTTAACTACAAGGACATTGTACTACACCATGATCTTCTGCATTTGCACATGCACAGAGAGAGAGAGAGAGAGAGAGAGAGAGAGAGAGAGAGAGAGATTAATTACCTCTAATTATCAACTTCAAAGAGTATGGACAAAAGATGGAGCATCTGTCCTTGGTCCAGCAACAGTACGGTAAACATAAACCTTATAAGACTGGCCATCATCGATCTCCTCATCCTTCATTACCTCAACATTCAACCGTGGCCTTTGCGTAGCCAACATCTTACAACCATGTAGTGTCACTTTGCAAGCAGACATCCACAAAGATCTCATTGACTCATATTTCTCCAAGCCCGAAAGAAGAGCTCCATTACCAAATGGACAATCCCTTATTTCGAGTTTCCTCAACTTCGGGCAACCATCCAGTATACACTGCATCCCGCGATCGCTGCCCCCAGCAAAAGCCACCGAAAGCGTTTCCAAGTTCTTAGCATATCTTCCAATATACTCGAACGTTAAGTCAGTCAAAAGACCAGAAACGCCAAGCCTTCGGAGATTTGTGCAAGTCTTCACAACTGCACCAAAACCCTCATCCATAGATTCATTTGTTAGGTAATCAGGTTGCCCCGGCTTCATTATGCAAAGACGAAAGTGGGTAAAACCAGGGCAGTTCTGCACAATTCTGACTACAGCAGCATTTGTCATCTGACGGCAAAAGTAGAGGACATAGTGGAGCTTGCGGCAGCCGAGCGACACAGCAAGAAACCCCGATTCAGTCACACCACGATTAATGTCCTGGTCATAAGGATCAGCTGGGAAGACTCGAAGCTCCTCTAAAAGGGGACAATTCAAGGCAACAGCCTCAAGTCCTACGTCTTCAACAGTGTCAAGTACCTGCAATGGGAACTTGAATCAGATATGAACTTCCCTTGTAACCACTTTGCAAGCAGTACAACTTTTAAGATTTTCTCCAGTATGAACAGACTCCTGTCATAATCTAAAAAGCACTGCTAAAGATCTGTGAAACTACCGGTGCATTTTCTGTGTTTGCCAATAGGGTCTATTTGCTAGCAGAAACACCAACAAATAACTAAGAAAAAGAAGTGTAATTGTAGCTGAAAATAAAAGATAACATATATGGGCTTGTCCTCAGTCACCTTACTGGAACCAAAAGCAAAAATATGGATCTCTAAGTAGAACAGGCCATAACTAGTTAAAAAAAACATGGCCCCTCCCTCAGAGCTTGTCCTCAGTCACCTTACTGGAACTAAAAGCAAAAGTATGGATCTCTAAGTAGAGAAGGCCATAACTAGTTAACACAAACATGGCCCCTCCCTCCATCCCTGAATAAAAGATAACATATATACCTGTAGAGAGCTTGTCCTCGGTCACCTTACTTGAACCAAAAAAAATGTATGGATTTTTAAGTAGAGAAGGCCATAACTAGTTAACACAAACAGTCCTTCGTCACCTTACTTGAACTAAAAGCAAAAATATATTTCTCTAAGTAGAGAAGGCCATAACTAGTTAGCACAAACATGACCCCTCCCTCCCTCGAGGGCTTGTCCTTGGTCACCTTACTTGAACCAAAAAAATGTATGGATCTCTGAGTAGAGAAGACCATAACCAGTTAACACAAACATGACCCCTCCCTCCCTCAAGAGTTTGTCCTTGGCACCCTATTTGAACTAAAAGCAAAAATATGAATGTCTAAGTTAGAGAAGGCCATAACTAGTTAACACAAACAGGACCCCTCCCTCCCTCTCCCTCCCTCTCCTAGGAAAGAGGGTAGATATAAGTGGTGCCATTGTTGAGAATGAATCTAAGTTGAAGCTGATCTCATGCAGGTTTACATAAAATTGAGAAGGATTACACATAGAAAATGAGGACCCATTTCTCCTTTTTTGGCTTGCATGAACTAGATTGGTTAATGAACAGAACCTCTAAATTGTCTACAACAGAAACCAGTGAATGTCTGCAATGATGTTAGTACTACAAGCACAAACATTGTGAAGTGTGGTGTAAATAGACAGTCGAGTCTAGTACACAGTACCCACTTACTTCACATGAACACTAAAGACTCATAGCAGAGATCTTCTCCACTGAAGAGTAATTTTTCCCATACAAAATGCAAAGCTTATCTCTCAAGATTCAAGCATAAAATTGAAGGTGAAAAGCATACCCAGAGACGCTGAAGATGTGGACAGTGGGCAACAAGCTTAGCAAGCTCTTCACTTTGCAAAGCAGCATAACTTAAATTCAGAAAGGTCAAATTTGTACAGGCTGGATAAAGAACTGGTAGATATTGTGTCGTAGCTTCCCACAAGCCAGAGAGTGCATGCAGATACTTGCAACCAACGAAAGCTCTTTCAAGCTCCTCATACTGGTGAGCAGTAAGCTCTTGTAAAAACGAACCAGTACCAAGCTCGGTCAATTGAGGAGCACGGACAAGCAGCCTCTGTAATTGTTCTAGCGTAATACTTTTATTAACCTTCAAAATCTTCAGTGACTTGCACTGACTTACGAGCCTCTCAAGAGCGTCAAAATTCACATCACTACTTAGACTTGCAAAGTTCAGCACCTCCATAGATGTGAAGTTTTCGGGGAAACAACTCAACCAGTTGCCACTGAGATCATCAATGCCATTCTCTTGTATATCCAGCTCACTCAAATGTCTGTTCAGCAAAAACAATTTGAAAATGAGAAGCGTAATACATACCACCCATCAAGAATTTAATGATGGATTGAATTCAGAATTTAGAATAATCAATTATCTAGAATCATGGTTTACAGTAATTGTTTCGTTTTAGCAAGTAATGATCACTAAGTAAACACAGACCACAGAATGTAAAACAAACTATATGCCCTTGCAGCAGAAGGAAAGGACCATTTGATTGACATAAAGAGGTACATTTAGTTATTAGGAACTTCAGTATTTGGAAATAGAACGTTAAATTATTTCACATCTTAAACTATTGAAGGACTTCTAGTAAAGAGATAATTACTGCATTACGAGTCCGATATTTGAACATATTGATGCTGAATCTAATATCTTAATTGACAGAGAGAAGTAAAACCTTCCTGGAAACCAAATGACCAGTTACTTGGCAATAAAATATATGTGCATGAAGTGCGTTCTTTTCGCTTGAATATAAGAGTCATATGCTAATACAGTCAAAGGCTGGCATTACTCCGTGTAACCATTGATCGGACAGCATTGTGCCAGTCAAGAGTGTCCTGGGGCGAGCCACTCATGAACTGAGCCTGAGTCTCCCCCCACGTTTCTTCCTCCTCCTAGTGACTCCCTTTTTTAAGTTATACAACATGGAAAGATGTAGACTGGCTGATTTTTCCATCTTTTATAACAGCTAAAAAAATTAAATTGAGGTGCACCAATGGTAAGTCAACCCTTACACAAAGACCTTTTTAAGTTATACAACATGGAAAGAAGTAGACTGACTGATTTTTCTATCTTTTATAACAGCTAAAAAAATTACATTGAGGTGCACCAATGGTAAGTCAACCCTTACACAAATACTTTTTTAAGTTATAAAACATGGAAAGATGTAGACTGACTGATTTTTCTATCTTTTATAACAGCTAAAAAAATTACATTGAGGTGCATCAATGGTAAGTCAACCCTTACACAAATACAATTCTAAGAAGTATCTAGAACATATCAAGTATCTGGCCCTTCCTACCTCGTGTTTGAAGGAAGAAAAAGATGAAACCTTTATTGCAAAATCAGTCTCTGCTCTCTACGAATTAAAACTCTTCTACTCCTCCCCAGCACCCTAGCCAAAGAGTTGCAGGAGAAAGAGATCATTCATAGGCTTCAAAATTCGCAGTGCCATCTAGTGCCATCTAAAGACCAAGTTCTGCCGATTCCAATCAAAATGTGAAACCTTTTCTTCACTCACATTTAGCGTTAGCCCCTGTACCACAAAGAACCCCTTACTCCAGACCTTCATAGAAAAGATCAATTGCTCACCCACCATGTCCTTGCAACACATGAGCCGGTGCCACTGCACCAAATCCTACTCTGAGTACAGAATCACAGTCTGTTCAACTCGAATCCTCCACGATGTCGCAAATACAGAACAAACCCTACCCTTCTGCTAAAACAGAGTTTATACTGGTACCAAGTATGGACAAAGTACTCTCAGAAGACTCCCGAATATATCTGACACAGGTATTAAGTATCTTAGTCGTTTCTATTTACAGGTACTTTGCAAAAGACGATGGCGGCGGAAAATTCTCTCCAATAATTCAACTCGCACAGCTAACATTATCATACCTTTTGCCCCCATAAATAGACATCTAGATGACTCTGCGTGCGATGACCTCAATTAATAGAGGCCACCCATTAAATGCTCAATTAACAGGTCAAACGTCACATCAAGAAAGGAACACCAAAAAGATGAGGAAAAGAAAGGGCCAAAAAAGAAAAGCAGGGAGCACTTCCCTCCCAACTTTCCCAAAATTCAACAAAGGAACGCAAACCCCCCATTCCTCCTCCCAATCCCTCACCAATAAACAACAACATGATCAGATTAATCCCCTCATTCTACACATGTTCATTTGCAAATTTAGAAGAATCGGCTCTAAAATTAGTATGAATGGCAATCTTTCCCCATCGCTTAAGCAAAAGCCATAATGTTTAACTGGACTGAGAACTGGGAAACCAAATTAAGTGAGCGCAACGGATACGATAATTCGCACCTGCAGTCGGTTGCGATTGCCTCGAGACCATCGGTGCTGAACCCATCGCAGCTCAGGAGCCAGAGCGCCCTGAAATTCTGGAACTTGCGAGCCAAGAACTTCAAGCTCTCGTCCGTCACGGTCATCCGCTTGAGCCTCAGCTCCTCGAGCTGCGGGTACTGATCCGCGAAGACCGCGAGCCACCCGTGCACGTCGGCACCCCAGTTGGGCGGCACCAGGTTGAAGTCCGAGAACCGGGGCTTCCCCTTGAGCATGACGCTGCGGATGTTGGGGAACCGGCGGGCCACGATCTGCGGCGACACCGCGTAGCAGTTGCCGATGAAGACGTGCCGCCGCGTCCACCGCTCCGCGTTGTACCACGCCTTGGAGACGAGGGAGACGGCGTTCCGGTCCCGGTGCGAGTCTATGAGGGACAGAATCCGCTCCAGCACGTCGTTCGGGAACTGTATCACGCGGGTCGACTCGACCGAGTCGCGCGATTTGCTCGGATCCATGACCGACCCACCTCCCGGGGAATCACCAAGACCCCACCAAGCTCATGGCTTTGCGCTCCGGATCGGTCCCGGACGGCGGACGGCGGTCGGCTCCGGGCTCAATGCGGCCGGTCGCGGCGGGCCTCGGCTGCAGAACCCCGGCCGCTCCGGCGGCGGAGACGGGGACGTGGGGAGGGAGATAGAGGGCGACCCAGAAGAGGATTCGAAGATGGGTAGTCAAAGATTCGACCGGGGATTGGGAATTGAGAGCAAAGATTCAGATTTGATACATGGGTCCGGGAGATTGAGATTGGGAGTGAGTGATGCCGAATGAACTGGAGGTTGGGGGGAAAGGGGGGAGGAGAGGAGGAGAGAGAAACTGAAGGAAGGAGGCGAAATGGGTAATATAGAGAGAGAAAGAGGAGGAGATGGATGGAGAGAGAGAGGTAGAGGAGTCGATGTCAAGATGACAATAATGAAGGAGATTATTGTGATCTCTGTTTAACTCCACCCAAAGGGCGAAGCTGACACACTTCAGAAATGGCAATTTGGGCAGGGACACAGTAGAGAGAGAAAGTGAAGAGAGAGAAAGAGTGTAGAGAGAGTGTGTAGAGAGAGAGAGTGAAGAGAGAGAGAGAGAGGGAGAGAGAGAGAGAGAAGGGTGGGGAGGGGGAGGAATCGTCAGGGTCGTAGCCCACCATACCTAATCTTGGGCTTCATGTGCGTCCGGGGGGGCGGCCTACGGGACCGCGCCACGTGGAAGGGCCTTGTCGGGGGGACTGGACAGGAGCCTCTTTATCTCCGAAAAATCCTTTTTTCTTGCTGGACAGAAGCTGAGATTGACTTCACTGTGACCTTTGCAAAGATGCAAATTTTTCTGAGTTTGGAGCACAATTGTGAAGAGAGCGAATTTGGGAAACCAAATTAACGCCCTTCAATGCAGTCTTGTTCACGAGTGTCTTTATGGTAGTGTCTTTCGGATCATCTATCGACGAAGTATCACAACATTTCGTTATTTGGTTACTTAAGAAGCACTCCCCTGACAACAATCTAAGTGGCACGGCACTCCATCGATCTTTGGTAAGTAAATTTGTGTGATTGACCCATGCTTTTGAGAGTAAACCCCCAAGGCAACATACAAGTGACCCTATCAAGAAATGTCCGGGCATCACATAAGAGAGATAGACTCGCGTGACGTTTCAATAGTTTCTCAAAACGAGGCGCTTGTTTAGGAATAAAGTAAAAGAAAATGTTTTTTTGTTTTGTTCAAATGATTACGAAAAGTTACATGTGAATACACGTGCCGATATTTATGGGTGGTCTATAATAATGGTTTCAAATATTCTAAAAATGAACTAAAAATGGGAAAATTAGATTTATAGCCATTTGCGTGGGCACACTACAAGTGGTAATGGAATTTACCCCGACCGATTTGATATTTTATTTTTCTCCCCAAAAAATGTGTGTTCTGATAATTGCATCGCCTGTGCATGTTGAAAGACAGGGATGGCGTTGGTGGGTAAGTACATTCAATGGGGGGGCCCACTCACATTCTCAAAGTTTGCTTTTACATATATGTATTGCTTTTCTTATTTCGTATATTAATATGAATCATTGATTTTGCAGCTTTGATCCCACTAGATTTTTGTTAGCATAGCCTGTCCCTTCATATGAAAGAAAAGGATATTTGAGGAAACCCTAATTGTAAATTTGTACAAATGGTCGATATGTTCAATTAGAGAGATCACATTGCTTGAACCCAGTAAAATACAAATGAAATTAAAAATATATATATATATATATATATATATATATATATATATATTGCTAGAGCATTTCTCATATCCAACGTAAAGTCAGAAGATTTATTTTCGTTTCTGGTAATTTATAGAATTTCGAATGGTTCCAACTCGTACGGACCAACAATCTTCTACCATGTATTGAGCGCATTCGAGTTAATCTTAATCTATTTCGCATGTCTATCTATGCACAAAAGCTTATGAATTTTCAAAATGTGTTCAAAAAAACAATTGTGATAAGCTTATCTACATTAATGAAGCACGCGTACATCTCAAACAATTGTGCATAATCTGATGAAAGGATGTTAACTAGATTTACATATACTAAATATAACATGTAGATTATCATTTCAATGATTGTAGTAGTAATTTGTTGCGAATTTCTTTGGGGAAAATGCAATGTGACTCCCATCCTATCATATGTCAAGATGCTTCATGAAGAATGTTCTTCAGCATTCATTCTCGTTCCACTTGGGAAGTCAACCGAATGTGTGAACTCATCATCTTTGACATACTTTGAAATTTCAAGTAGTGCAGTGTCTTCTTTTTGGCCTAAGTGGTAGTGTCTTCTTTTAGAATCCATTTTCGCGTAATCTAACTGGATAGTTTTACATGCTTCCTTGAATGACAATACCAAAACAACCCAAGAAATGCATAAGGCAGTCAATAACTGTAGACTACCAGGTGGGTGGACTCGGTCGCCCGGGTTTATGCCACCGGCAGCCAGCTATACGGCGGTTCTCAGGTCATCAAAACAAAAAAAAAACTGTAAAAAAACTGTAGGCTGCCGGAAGAAAATTGAAAACTTTTTATTTTTTCTAGTAAAAAAATCAAACTTGACAGGTGAATGATTGCGTAATCACTTGTGGTTGCTTCCGGCTGCAAATGTCATACAATTCAGTTGACAATTTAGCCTAAAAAAGAACAGTTGACAGTCTCTATCTCGATACAGACATTATCTGAATTACCAAAACCTCCAAATTGTGGAAATGTCTTTGTCGTCCGCATACATGGAAAAGGTCTCACACAGATGTAGAATCCAGCGATTTGAATAGATAATTGAGAAGAAACATATCGGATGCCACCACCGGCGCCTTGGAACCCGACCCTTGTTCTTTCATATTCCATCACAACTGCACCAGCAGCTATCTTCACTCGAGTTTAAGTATAACTTCGCGATCATACATTGCAAGCGAGAGATCCATAAAGGATTCCTTGCAATTGCTGTGGATGGAAGTCACCGGGGAAAGATGAGTCAAAACATCAGGAAAATCATCATCTTTTCTCCCAGCTGTTGATGATGTCTTGCAATTGATGAAGAATGTTACAGAGATTGACGCGCTTGCAAGGGGAAAATTTCATGGGTTCAAGTCCCCGAGCTGTCGGCCGATGCTCTGAGACATTTGACAGATCTCTGGTGTTTCTTTTGAACTCCATCTCGCGGACTGCATCATTCGCTTTCCAGCACCTTCAAGCAAATGGAGGCAGACACTACACGTTTTTCCCACCAGATGATCCATTTTGTGTGCCTTCACAATCTGGAATTAGCTGAACCGCAGAGACAGAGGTAACAGAATGTTCGAGCTTTCTGTGAATTCCACACCCTCAAGACTCTCTGCACCGGTGCTCTCCACTTCAATCAGACAAATTCACAGAGCAACAAATGCCTGTAGAGATAAAGGCAGCACAAAGATCAAGTTCTTTTGAGATATCTGCACACTTGAACTCATGGGGCACCAGCACTCTCCACTTCAGTCAGACAGATGCAGATGGCAGACAATCTATACATGATCTGAAAATAATGAAAGCATATCATAACGAAAGCATATCATAACATAACGACAAATGCGCAACACAAAGCATGAATGCACATAGCTATCAAGCAAAGTAAATCTCCAGCAGTACATGCACCATTGATCTGACTTCTGCTAGAAGTTGCTTGAGGCCAGAAAACAGAGAAGGATGCATGAGCAGTTTGTATGCAAAGGAAGATGCATGAACACTGCAGTTGCAGTGAATCAAGCTGAGCATGTGTGAGTAGAATTAAGCACGACACCTACTTCAAATCATTCTGATAGAGAAAAATGCTAGCATTTTTATACCAAAAAGAGTACCTTGAAATAATCACTTCAGAGAGTAAGAACAAAAGGTGGGGCATCTCTCCTTGGTCCAGCAACAGTGCGGTAAACATAAACTTTATATGCCTGACCATCACTGCTCTCCTCATCCTTCATTACTTCAACATTCAATCTAGGCCTCTCCCTAGCCAATACCTCACAACCATTCATTGTCACTTTGCAGGCTGACATCCACAACGACCTCATAGACTCATACTTCTCCAATCCCGAGAGAAGAGCCGCATTACCAAATGGACAATCCCTGATTTCAAGTTTTCTCAACTTTGGACAACCCCCCAGCACACACTGCATCCCCCAGTCACTGCTTCCAGCAAAAGCTACAGAAAGCGTTTCCAGATTCTTAGCATATGTCCCAATATACTCAAATGTCTGGTCAGTTAGGAGACCTGAAACAGCAAGCCTCTGGAGTTTCGTACACGTCTTCACAACTGCACCAAAAGCCTCGTCCATAGGTTCATTTGTCAGATAATCAGGTTGCCCTGGGTTCATTATGCAAAGACGGAAGTGGGTAAAATCAGGGCAGTTCTGCACAATTGTGGCTACAGCTGCATTTGTCATCTGACGGCAGAAGTAGAGTACATAGTGAAGTCTCCGGCAGCCATATGAAACGGCAAGAAACCCTGATTCGGAAACACCATGATTAACTTCCTCGTCAAAAGGGTAGGCCGGGAAGACCCGAAGCTCCTCCAGGAATGGACAACTCTGCCCAACAGCTCCCAGCCCTTCGTCTCCCACAGTGTCAAGTACCTGCAGTGGGCCACTTGATTAGTGCACAAGTTCCTGAGATACTACTCCATGAAGACTAGAGCTCAGAAGGTTCTCCCCTCGCTACTGAAGATATAGCTCAAATTATTATTGAAAAATTAACCTCACAACTTTGTGATGCTACAGATGCATTCATACATTTGCCAATAAGTTGTATTTAGCTTTAGGAAAAGCACCTGCAGTTCACTGACAAAATGCAGAACCATTCTAGCTGAAAATTAATGAGAATACATAAAACCCAAAAGAAGTCGTCATTTTGTCTTCTCACTCAAGCAAAGAGCAAAACACGATATCATGCAAATAGAATCAAAGTGAATGCTTGATCATAAAGATGATCTTTCCCTTCATTTGGAGTTTTGTCGGTCAAAGTTGAGGCAAACACACTTCATTCCATGCAGTTGAAGTTAGGACAAAATACATCGCAGTCAATATGATAGAATCAAAGTTGAAGAAAAAGCACTTCATTCCATGCAATTGAAATTAAGAGGAAATCCACTTTAGTCGCTATACACTGACTTTAACTGCCTTTCGCATAACAAATTTATGTAAGAGAGAGAATGATCAGAAATATAAATTGGGGACGTTTCTGCTTCTGGCTAAAGAACAGACCAACCAAAGAGTGATGAAATGAGCGTGAGTTTATTAAACAGTGTTGGCTCTGCAACCAACACCATTGCGCACCTCTTTTTGCAATAGAGTTCTATCTCTCCACACGAAGACAGATTTGCAAATGAGTGAAAGCCTCAAGTAAGGAAGTCTGTATCAGAGATCAGCTTTTCCTCAGAAAAGCAGAACAGAAGAGAATGTATTTTTACTCTAGCACAAACTGTAGAGATTATTTTCAATGATGTAAATGAAAGTGGAAACCATACCCAGAGGCGCTGAAGACATGGACAGTGAACAACAAGCTTGGCAAGTTCTTCATTTTGCAAAGCAGCATCGTTTAAATTCAGGAAAGTCAAATTTGCACAAGCCGGGTATAGAACTGGGAGATACGGTGCCATAGTTTCATATAATCCAGAGAGCGTGTGTAGAGTCTTGCAGCCACCAAAAGCTCGTTCAAGCTCTGAGTACTGGTGAGCATTAAGCTCTTGCAAAAACGAGCCAGTACCAAGCTCAGTTAACCGAGGAGCACGGACAAGCAGCCTCTGTAACTGATCTAGTGAAATAGTTCTATTAACCTTAAGGACCTTCAGTGAATTGCACCGACTTACAAGCCGCTCAAGAGCATCAAAATCGACATCGCTATTTAGACTCGCAAAGTTCAGCACTTCCAAAGATGTGAAGTTCTCAGGGAAGCAACTCAACCAGTCACCACTAATATCATCAATGCCATTCTCTTGGATATCCAGCTCAGTCAAATTCCTGCTTACCAAAAGTAAAATGCAAAATCAGAAGAAATGGGATGAAGACATATCAAATATTCCACTCAAAATTTAACTATGGGATTCCAATCAATTTTAAGAACAATTGGCTCTACACAGAAATGTCAAATACAGCACTGGCTTCCCTTGAGCAACCGTGGACTATGAACTGAGTTACCATATAGCTTACTAAAGATAGACTGCTAAAAAATCATAATGAGTCACGGATTGCACAAAAAACAGATTCAACCACTCAGAGTTTGATAAAAGGAGCACACCTTAATGCATATTATGTAATAATTTTTTGCACAGGGACCTTTACTTAAAGGATCACATCCCCCATATACATGTTGACGTTGAAAACCAATGGCAGTAAGACAGCAACTTTACATGTCTTGGAACCATTGACCATTTCCAAAGGAGGTGAGTTCATGTAGATGCAGCTTATGCTTTTGCTTTTAGTCATAGTCATCTTTTACAATCAAATGACCACACACAAATCTCCCATAATTAGTGTACCCATCAACCACCCAGTATCACACAAGTTAAACTTGAGAAGAGCTACTCACGCTTGATTTGCTACTTTATTTCTTACTCTTTCAAATAACAAAGCGCAGATCATCAAGATTCACAACAAGATCAAACAGTTTCCACTTAAGTGAATCAGTTTAATCTTTTTACTATTGCAATTTATTTAGCACCTCTTTCGGGTCAACAATTTGTTTACTTGTTATTACCACATCATAGGTCTATCCAGTCTTTAAAGGGTTCATGAAGGAACCGAAACTTATTGTCCTTGATCTTTATGGTGGTTAAGTATACACACACTAAACAGCCTGTATCTTGTATATTTCTAATGTATTGAGACAGCAGCTTGATTCATCCTTTAAGTTTGGGAAATAGAAGAAATGGGGAGAATGAAAATCTAAGTGAAAAATTTTGAAATTTTGACATGAAAATTCTTGTGAGGAGGGAGAAGGGGGAATTTATAATATGGGCATTCTCTTTCCATTTTTCTCCCTCATAATGCTCCCAAACAGAGCATTTGTTCCTGACGTGAAGATTATTAACCTCTAACTCTGCTTAAACAGAAATATTTCATGCATACCTTCCCAGGGAAATAAAGATCTGGTTAAAGTTTGATCTATAAGAGACCACGGTGCAAAGATCTCTAAAATAATTGGTCTTGCGTGACCAATAGAAAAAGTTTTTCCCCATAAACCACATCTCCTTAAGATGACCTCAGTTAATAGGCCACCCATTAAATGCCAAACTGACAGGTCAAACGTCACCTCAGTTTAGAAAATGGGAAAAAAGAATTAAAAAAAGCAGAAGCACTTAAGGTGAACTTTCCCAAATTCAATCGCCAAAAAGAGAAGTGCAAACCGCCCTCCCCAGATCCCATCCAGGCAAACAGCACAATGAATCAATCTTCTGATTCAACTAACATATTCAACCCAATGGAAAACAAGAAGAGAAGAATGGCTGCCCTACACTTGCTGTCCCGAAACTTTCAAATTCACTTTGTTCCCTCAACAAGTGGTGTCTTAATTGGATTTCACGAACCAAAGGTGGATATACCTATCACTAGGTCCAGTCCACAGCAAGATATTCATTCAAGCTCGGACAAGGATTCCCTCGGGACAAAATCCAATCGCATTAGGTCGAGTCAGGATCAAATCCGACATGAGGCAATGCAACTATCTATTGCAGTTCGCGATCGCTCTACCTCTTATCAACTACAAATCTAGCTAATTTGAACAGAATACAATCCTGAAGACCGAACAATTCGAGCGAAATAGATACGATAAGTGATGACCCCACCTGCAGCGAGTCGCAATGGCCTCAAGACCATTAGTACTGAACCCATCACAGCTGAGGAGCGAGAGAGCCCTGAAGTTCGGAAATTTCAGGGCCAGAAACTTCAAGCTCTCGTCCGTCACGGTCATTCTCTTGAGCCGCAGCTCCTCGAGGAAGGGGTACCTCTCCGCGAAGACCGTGAGCCACGACCGGATGTCGGCCCCCCAGTTCTGCGGCACCAGGTTGAAGTCCGAGAACCTGGGCTTCCCCTTGAGCGTGACGCTGCGGATCTTCGGGAACCGGCCGGCGACGATCTCGGGGGTCACCGAGTAGCAGTTCCCGATGAAGACCCGCGTCCGGGACCACCGCTCGGCGTTGTACCAGGCCTTGGACACGAGGGACGCGGCGCTCCGGTCCTTGTGCGAGGCCAGCAGCGCCAGCACCCGCTCCAGCACCTCGTCCGGGAACTCCGCCGCCGCCGCCGCCGACGCCGACGACGACGACGAGGACGACTCCCGCGGCTTCTTCGTCGGATCCATGCGGGTCGCGCAACCGGGGAGGAGCGGCCCACGTCAGCCGCAGAGCATCACCGGACGATCAAAAAGACTTGGCCTTTGCCTCTGCCTTTGCCTTTGCCTTTGGCCGGCCGCCGGCGAGGGGGCGAGGGGGCGAGATCTGGGAGGCGGGAGGCGGAAAAAGGGAGCCGACCCAGTTCGAGAAAGGCGAAAATCTCGCTGCCCACCTCCCTATCTCGCTCGCGCGGGGGTCAAAGGAGCGAGCTTTGGAGCGCACGAAGGGCCAAAAGGGGGAGGGAGAGGGAGCAATGCGTCTTATAGAGAGAGAGAGAGAAGAACCCCACGATAATGAATGGCGGAATGATGTGGAGCGAAGGAGGAGAAGATGGAGAAGAGAGAGAGAGAGAGGGGAATAAAGAAAAACAGTGGGGATCTATAATTGCGGGATCCCCTGTTGAGCTCCGCCCAAGCTGTAGCTGACGCAGGAAGATGGCAAATTGCACAGGCGCAGAAGAGAGAGAAAAAGAAGAGAGAGAAGGGAGGAGAGAGAAGGTGGGGGAAGAAGAGGAGGGGAGGGAGGGATCGCGTGCCCACCATACCTAACCTCCGCCCATGTGCGCCCGGAGGCCCCGCCAATCGCGTTCCGCCACGTGGGATGCCGATCCTCCTTCTCCACCCTGCGCTCCGCGGGCGGTGTCCGGACGATTGGCAACCGCCCGCGGCGGAGCGCATCCGAGCCGTCCGGTACAGGCTGTGCCCGATGACGTGGCGCGTCGCGGACCGTCCGATCGGGCGGTTGATGATGTGAGGAGACAACTGATGAGAAAGATGGAGGTTTTTAAGATCAGTTTTCTTTTTTAAATAAGAAATATATATATATTTTTTAACTTTTTTCTTTTTGGACCAACCAGATGAGTTGAAAAGGGATAAGCGATGCTCCTATGACTATCTTTTAGAGAGAATTTTCCTTGGCCAACCATTTTAGAGATTCAAACGCGTTATTCGAATGCTCGCCATTTGTTTGTTGATTGAATTTATATATATGAAAAGAATAAATCTATTCTCCCTTTTGTTTTTTCTGATAATTCAAATGGGTGAATATAAAAGTCTCGCTATCTGAAAACTTACGAAACATTCAACCCTCTAAACTAATTGAATTCGGACTTTTAAACATGTACGGGCCATCCCGGTCCAAAAACAGTTTGTGTACGGTCCTCAGAATCTGATCGAGAGTGGTCTCCCGACTCCCAAGCTGGAAATTTTCCCAGCACTTGGATCGGCTACATCAAGTCAATATATTCTTATTTAGCGTGCTTGTTGTTATGAATATATTCCCATTTTCATGACCACTGTATATTCTTTCCTCCATTTTAATGTCACCACCAGCTACAGGACATTTGTTCGTATGATTTAGTGATGTAGATAAAATCGAGGCTCGTCTAAAACCAATTATTAAAAAAATTGATTGTTTACATTTAGCATATATTGTTTAATGGTTGTGAATTAGAAGCTTAGCGGCAAAAAGAAGTAAATAGGACTCGAGTTTAGGGTCATTAAGGCATAATTTTTTACCCATAAACTTTGCATGTTTTACGAAACATGATTGATTTTAAAAATATTTTCATAACTATGATTGTCTATGTCACTTAAAATAATTAGCCAGTGAAAATGTTCTTATTATTGACAATAATGTAAGTCTAAATATTTTCGTAAACAATAAAACATTTTTCATTAATTCACTTTCATAAACGATCGGTTTTAGGATAATATTTTTCAAATTATTCATTTTTTGCGAAAGAAACGGAGCTTTAATTCTTATCTATAAATCACAACTGTATTCATGAGGTCATATTTGGGAAAATACAAAATTATAAAACCCGTCTTGACAACATATTAACTATATCCACGAGGTCATATTTGGGAAAATATAAAATTATAAAACCCGTTCAATGAAAGAGGAAAGTAAACATGGGACAACAAAAAATGCCCTGTCAATATTCTTCGTATGTTGATTTGGATGGAGCTAATAGAAATTTTTAATTATATCAATTTGACAATTTTTAAAATTTGATTAGGTTGTAAACCCGATTATTAAAGAAGGGGCCTAATCAAAGCAAGCCTCTAGGGACCGAGACATAGCGTTCTGACTATATCGCTAGAATTTCATCACTGATATTTTGTTAAATATGAAAATATTTTCCGTAAATTTATTTTCCTAAATGATCTGGACGTCAAAATGAACAAAAATATTTTTTGATCCTATATTTTATTTTCACGAAACACGTGGAAGAGTAAAAGCAAGCTGGCAAATGCCCGCAATCCACGTGCAAACTTCACGTGATGGCCTCCGAGCACGAAGCAATCTCATTAAAGTAAAAGATTAATGCTAAGCCAGTGTTACTCATTAAAATTTTTAATTTTTCCTCAATCTCCATAATTTAATATTATAATAATTAAAATCATTAAGATTCGCTTCGAAAATCCCCCAATACCGCACCCCTGAAAAAAAAATTGAGGATAAAATAAACAAATGGGAGCGATCAATAAGGCAAGCCTCGTGCTTGGGACAACTGGCAATCCATCTTTAGGAGGGCCCCAAAAATAGAAAATAATAAATAAAAGCTACACCATTTTCTCTCCCAATTGGCCAAACCATGTTTGATAACCGATCGATTCTTGATAATTTCTATTTTTTTGTTCTCTATAATAAATTAAGAATAGAAATCCATTTGATAATATCAATTTATTTTTTATTGCTAATAATAGATTTGAAAAAGAAAGAAGAAAAAAAGTTACTTCATTATTCGAAACAATTTTAAAATCAATTTTCTTTTTCTTTTTCTTTTCTCCTCTAGCCAATCGCGGGAGCTTAACAATAGCAGGTGATCGGCTAAAGATGAGATTCATTTTCCTTGCCGAAGCCTTGTCGATGGTTAGGCGAGGCTCCCTTGAGGCGAGTGAGTTTGTCAACTCTCATTGCTAATTGGTCATCAGCCATTGCCGAGGCTTGGCGACTAGCTAGAGGAGGAAGAAGAAGAGAAGGAAAACATAAAAGAAAAAACTCATAAAATTATATAAAAATTAGAATAAATTCTTAATCATAAAAGAATTTGAGAGTCGTACAAAACGTACTTCCATTCGTTTTCAATTATGGAAATAGTAATTTTGTGCAATTATCAAACATATTCAATGCTCAAAAACTCATATGGGGAATATAATCAAAAAAAGGTTATTCATGAGCAAAAATTGTTATTGGAAACAAAATGGTCGCCAACCATGCCCTAGTTCTTTTTAAATCTTTTGGTAATCCTAAAACATCATAAATTCTCTAATTTTTTTTTTCAAAAAAACCTAACCATAGGTCAAGACAAGCTGCAATCGGTCGATTCTATCGTTTAAAAAAAAAAAAAAAAGGAATTCGGGAAAATAAAATCAGATCGAGATGCGCTTGACCATGACGTCTATATCGCCTTCTCCCGAGTTCACGCGCACATCTCGTAGAGGATCGTCGACCGGTCCCGTTTCAAAAAAGAAAAGGAAAAGAAAAAGAAAAAATCAGCATCTAAAATATTCCTAGCAATGTCAAATCGTTAACAAACCCCGATCTAATTGGTGCAGCCCTCTCTAATCATGCCCAATGGTGGGTGACGTACGCCATCCTCCCTTTCCCAACACCCCAAAAGGATCCAAATTTAATTTAATTTAATTTTTTGCTTATAACTAGCAAAAATTGCATATTCAGCAAGCCCATACTCCCAATGATGTTGATAATAATAAAAATAAATTATTATTTTAATGTTTTGTACGAATATTATTATCATATTGCTAATTATTTAGAATTATCTCCATGGTGCATGTGGGTATTTCTTAACTAGGACAGGACGAAGATGCCACGTCGATTTCAGAATAAATTATTGGGGCACGCAGTAGGGACAATAAATGAGGGATGATACTATAAAAATATCTCAAATCGATTGATTCGTAATTTGATTAAGAATCATAAATCATACACCTCTCCATAAATTTGCCCTCTATTATCTTTCGTCAAATATCCAAGTCAAATTATCGATGCAAAAATACACATTGTAAGTGACTCGGACATGAACATGATGTAGTAAAATTCACCACGAATGGCTCACAAAAAATCTCTTTATCGATAAATGTGTCACAAGTGTATCGATTTTAAGTTATTGATTACACGAAAGTTAATTCCGCATACACGCGTTGTGGATTGATTGACTTGAGATTTTTACAACATGAAGATAAATTCAGGTTGAATCTGTCATGATTATATTGATTTGGGATTTTTTAAAATGTAGAAATTTCTTAGTGTGGATTCGAAACATCACGAGATCGTCCACCCAATTAATCACTAAATACCGAGAATCATGAGCTTTCTCGTGTGTCTGAAGAAAAAAACGTGGCGCGAAATCTAATTGCGCGTGCAATTGATTAGGTGGACGGTCTCGCGATGTTCCGATAGACCTTACACATGTAATGTCATATGTACTGTGAATTCATGTGGGGGGGATCGCAAATTTCGGGTAAATGTGGGGGCCAAATTTGAATTATTTTTGCGACGTGGGTGGGCGTAGGGGATTCAATGGTGCCAAAAAAGGTTAGGTGTGACAGGGAGCACGTGCCCACTTCATGTCCATTTCGCAAATGGGAACGATGTGGTCTTTTTCTCTCCTTTTCTTTCTCTCTCTTTTTCTTTTTCTTTTTTTAATATTAAATTAAATTATTTTATTGTTTTTTTGTTTTTTTTAATTGAATTTTTTGCCCTCTTTTTCTCTCTCTCTTTTTCATTCGCTGGACTTCCACGGCAGTTCCATTAATTGGGGTGGTGGTCCAGTCCCCTTTTTGGTTTCAGGCCCTAATGCTCATTTAACATCACCATCGTGTTGAAAAGGAGATAAAAAAAAAACATATATTTATGCTGTTAAAATAGTGGGGCGATTTAGAAAAAAAATATTAATATCATGGAGAAATATAAATTAATATACTTATGATAAATTTATGTCGAACTAACGTTTTGACTACCAAGATCCCAAAACTAATATATTTTTATGACAAATTTATCATTCGTTAGTTTTTGTTAAATTTGATTAACACCATAAACTGTCACAAATTAATGTACTTGTGAATTGTGATAAACGGAAGGTAAAATCTCAAATTAGTACACCCGTTCGACTCAATAATTCCACTGTAAAATGTAAGGAAAACTAATTGAAGATGAATTTGTCACGTGTATATCAGACCACCGGATTTGGATTTTCGAAGGTAAAAAGATTAGTTCCAGATAAATTTATCATAAATGTATTTATTTGATTTTTTTTCAAAAAATTATCATAAACTTTGGGTTCTTTGCGGTGCATGAGAGTTAAACCCCACACATAGAAAGATGTGGAGTCCTTCCCATAAGAAGGGCGACCACTAAGATAACCTAAATTAATTTAAAAAGTTCTCATGACTTATATTTAAAGTTAGAGATGTTTTTCGATTTCATAATCTATTTATGGGGAAACAAAAGTTACTTGATAAAAGCCACAACTAACAAACCTAGATCATGGGCATTAAGATTTCCGCCCTCTACATAGGTTAGTTCCTCCAATTTCATGCTTGAGAAAACTAACCATATCCACGGCGAATATAAGAATTAGTGGAGACATTGCCAACTGCTTTAAAAATTTAAGCTGTTAGATAAATGCGTAGTTTAATATTTATGTATTGTGACACTTCCCCTCACGCTTAATCTGATCTTTTTGCCTAGTATTAAGCGTGAAAATATTTAATTTGGGAGTTAAATGGGGTCTCAAAAGATTTTAATAGGATGATCAGCCCAATTCGATCTCAATGCACATCAGTCCTTGAGCTCGTGCACGTAGGTAGTAAACGATCGAATTTTCATTATAATCACGTGCGTGAGAAAGAAGTAGAAACATCATTCAACGATGAAAACCACGATCAAAGTAGGCGTATCAAGAACACGTCATGGTAGGATTGATTGATTCTCGGTCCGATCCGATTCCTAGATTCCAAGGCCGGGAACTGGACCGACCAATCTGGTCCCATCTGGTGAAACCGGTGAATTTGCTGTTTCGAGCCAAAAATAAATAAAAAACGAGAGAAATTAGGAGGAATTATAGTTTGTTTCTTAATAAATTTAAAAAAATACATATTATATAAAATTAACCGGTCTAGTCTGATCAGTCCAATTCCTACCTTTGAACCAGAAACCGGATCGACTAGTCACCGATTTCAAAAGTGAGAATTAGGAGCCGGACCGTCCTCTTTAGGAACCACCCAAAATAGGTCGGTCCGGGCGGTTCTTGTTGCACACCTTATGTCGAGGGATCATTTTGGGACACCCTTTTTCCAAGAAATTGCAAAGAAAATGTAGATATTGTCATGTTTCCCATGAGAAAAGGGAGCTGTCTTTTTTGCCTTTGTCAGAAGAGAGATCTCTTCTCCTTTTTCCTGGTCTGATGAGAGATCTCCTCTTTGACAAACCCTTCTTTTCAGTGCCTTGTCCCGGAGAACAAGATAAGGGGAAAAGCAAGATTTCATATCACCTCGCGATGCCCGGGAAGCGGAGGGGGGAGGGTTGGGGGCGGGCCCCACCGCCCCTTATCCCGAGCGACGTCGGCTTGTCGGGTAGCGCGAGAGAGCGTCCGACGCCGCGAGACCCGGCCCACGAGCCCGGGTCGATCTCCGGCCTCCACGTGTCGACGACCCAGTCGAGACCATCGCGAGGATTAGCCCGGGACGCGATCCTTGCGGAGACACACAGCTTCCTCTGTCTAATGGGCGACACTGTTTTTGGTTGGGGGGAAGGGATTGAAGAAAAGAGAGGGTGGGGCGACATCTCGTCGACCTCCTTGTCGCCTGCATTATCGATTGTTGGGTCTTCTCACGGCTCCTTGTCTCCACCCCGGCACGTCGGCCGAGAGCGACGGCACGAGCCGAGAGCGACGGCCCGAGCCACCCGAGCCCGTGATATCGGGAAATATGATTCGAACGCGCAATTGCGGAGTCAACCGTGCCTGTTGATTTGCTGTTGAAGTCTGTTATCGACCATGAGACCTTTCCCTAGAAAGTGTAGTTCATTATTTTCGGTGTCATTTGATATGATAGAATCTCATGATCCGTTGAGATGTCTCGCAGGATGTTGTTGTCTTTAACATTCTTATTCTTGCCGGCACCCAGAAAAGGGGGAAAAAAGGCCAAGCAAGAGCCCGCTAAAAAACCCAGCCATTCTCATCATCTTCCAGCAAGGCATGGGTCGGCCCGGCCCAGCAAACTAGTTCGTTCGGTCTTATCTATAAGGCCTCGACAGCGCAATCGCTAGCTGAAATGAAGTGGGCTCACATGTACCGCTGCATCTGAAGAGCCTCTCCTCCTCTAGGAACTCGGGGCTCGAAACATATATGCCTAGATGACAAGAGGTCTAGGCACTGCTCGAATCCTGACCGGGCCTATTGCCCCCCTGGTTGACTTCATCGGATGGTGATTGAGCGCCAAATGGTGACGGTTTTGCGAGTGTCGCGATGCGGGCTTACCTGGGATGGAGGCGTCGGTCACTCGACTTAGGCCGTGCCATTTGCGTGCAATCAGAAATTTGCCTTGCCAACGAATCTTCTGGATCTGCATTCATCACGTACTGGGACGGACCTCCATACCCATTCGGGCCGCTGCCGCGTCTTTTCGGCCTTCATATCCTTCATGGATGACTCCTAGAGGCGCATTCACGTCCCAGCCTGCAAAAGAAACCTCGGAACACCAGTCCGGAGAAAGGCCCATTTCCGACCCTCGTCCGGTTACGGATCTTGAGCCGACCCGTTTGACCTGCCTGGCCTCCGGAGCCGAAGATGCGAGGGAAGTAGATGAGGAGGAGAGCATAGAGCGCAAGCGTGATCCAGGACGAGCCGGCGATTGCGCAGTCCATGCTTCGACGCGCGACTTCGCAATCCTGGCGGTGAAGGAGGGTGCTACGGAGTTCGATTCTCCACGGCTTCCGTTTCCTTCCATGGAAGAAAAAGTTTTCTCGAGAAAATGGGGTTGAATGTAAGAAGTAAGGGTAGGGAGCCAAAGCGGACATGCATGGACGTCGGACCCTTGATAGCAGAAACTTTTTGTAACTTATTTTACATTATAATCTAGTAGGTCCAACATCTCGTCTCGACGTTAATTTTTCACAATTTGTAAATATATTTGTCATTCATTCCGGTGATGTTGTGTAACAGTTGATCTATCAATCTACTTTCATATTTCAATGGTATGTAAATCTCTATTCCCTCTAAAAATGAGTAGGTCTCAATTTCCTTTTTATCTTCACCAGTCGTATGATATGTGTCGCGACCTAATTTTTTGTGGCCGTGAATCACCTAAAACTAGGTTAATGGATTACTAAGTCCGAAGACTTGGCGCGGACTCTCCCAAGCCCTACCAATCGCGACTTGATACTAAGAAAAAGACCCACTAAAACATGCAATTATATTTCAAATCGGAGCCGCCACTAACCAATTATGGTGATTAGAAACCCGGGTAAAGTATGGGAGAATACTTTACCTTTTACGAACAGAGATTTAATGGATTCGGGGATATGGTTACGCTAGATTAATCTAACGCCCTTTCGGTACCTTAAAAATTTTTTTTTGCAGGCAGTCTTGATTAATTTTAACCTATGATACTAACATGCAAATGGTGGTCATGCGGGTGCACAATCAATTAAATAACATTCAATAAATCAAAATGCTAAGAAATTATAAACCACAACTTTATTAAAGTCCACTCTCTAAGAAAACGTTTTTAAAAAATGCGAATAAAAATGCATGCCCTAAACATTATTTTCTAAATGACATGATATCTAATTAAACGCATGATATCTAATTAGATGCAATCTTAATCTAAAATTAATATGCATGAATTTTACTTTTAATGATATGTGAAATGCAATTTATATGGCCTAATTTGAACTATATGTATGCACTCTAAATTATAAAATCCTAATATGCATGCGTTTCATGATATGGGATGAATGACATAATAATTCTATACGCATGCTCTTTTTGTGATTTTTTTTTAATGTATGCAACCTATACTAAATAATGATGATATGAAATGAGATCAATTATGAACTAATTAATTAACCAAGGAAATAACTTTTGTGTTTTCTCTTTTTATCTTTTTTTATTTTTTTAATGACCGAATAATTTTTATTAAAAAAAAATAACGTAATGATGCAATGCTAACTTTTTTTGTTTTTTTTTTTATCTTTTATTTTATATTTAAAAAGACTACATGATGGGAATACTAAAAAAAAATTAAACTATGACCCACTAATTAAAATGCAATATGTAACGTGCACATTATGAACTCTATATAACCTAAATAACATTTTTTATTCTTTTTTTAGTTTATTAAAGGAAAATTAACCTAATCCTATATGAATAAAATATGTTGCTTAAAATGTAAAATGCATATGGGCCTAAATATCTAAGTTCTAAGTATGACATATAATGCATGATATGTGATAAAAAAAATAACCATAATGCACCAAAATATGTATCATACTTAAAAAAACATCAATGTAACTCGATAACATATGGGCATCACTAATGCAAAGTAATTCACGAAATTTGCCATAAAAAGTAAAAAATAATCAAAAATCTAACCCGACGTCTCGCGGCTCAAAATTTTGATTATCATGACTTAATATGACCAATTTCCTAATCAGATAATGATAAAAATATAACAAATCAAGTCGATTCAGCAGCTAAAAATCCAATTAACAGCTGATTTTAACCTAAAAAAATCTACCTAGCTTGGAAAATTATCTCCAAGATAGATGATTCCAAATTCACCTTTTTTTAACTCACGTCTATCTTGAGGGTTGGCACCAGACACCGGTTCGGGCAATAAATGGACCCGGCGAAACAAAGGAGGCAAAGCAAATGGTGGAGCTCGGGCGGCGTGGAACGGCGATGGACGGGGTCGCCGGGTTGCTAGGCGCAAGCCGCTAGCTGTTGGGCGGCGATCGGCGGATCACGGAGGCACGGCGTCCGGCAAAGGTGGTCTTTGGCGGGCGCGGCGGGCGGTGGGGCGTCGGGCGTCGAAGCTCCGGTGAGGGGCCGGACCACCGGTTTGATGGACGCCGATTCTTGCCGGGTACCGATGCTCGGGCGGAGGGAGTGGTGGACAGCGTTGAAGCTCCGGTGTTGCGGTGGCTTCTTGCGTGAGCCCGGAGCTGGTCACGTCGGGAAGGCGAGGAAGAGTGCTGCACGTCGGGGTGGCGCGAGCAGCGCCGATGCTCGCGAGACGAGCGTCACGAGCGCAGCAGCTCGCTGCACGCACGAGACCCGCGACCGGGGGCGTGCGGGGGCCCAAGGAGTTCCAGGCGCTGGCGTCGCTCGGAAGCGATCTGGGTGCGGGCGTTGTAGGCGGAGGACTCCGGGTCGTGGTGAGCTTTGGCTTCCAGGTGGTGGCGGTGTGGGCGCGAGGACTCCGGCGTGGGTGAGCAGCGAGGGGGTCCCTTGGAGAAGAAGCACAGTGCTCCCCTTTTCACTGTTCTGCTGTCCTTTTTCTTTTTGACTTTTCTTCACCTGACACTCTCTCACCTGTCTCTCTCACTCTCTGCAGAAGCAAAAGCTTCGACTTTTCTGCCTTAAAAATTCTAACGAATGAAGGAAAAACCCTTTACTTTCTCCACACTCGTATTCCCTTTGAACGAAAAGAGAACCCCTTTTTCACATCTCAAACTCCCCATTTATAGAGTAAAAAGCAGATCAAATTTGTTTTGCAGCTGAAGATTTTCCGATATAGTTGCACACATTCGTTCAACTTCTCAACAAACAAGTGGCTCCAAAATCGCACGGCCATTTAATTTTTGAATTTCAAAATTTTGTTTCAAAATTTCCCTCTAATCAAAGATTATCTTCTATTTCTAATTCCTAAATTTAAATTAGGTGTCAACAGCTGCCCCTCTTTGAAGGGAATCTCGTAGAGGTTTCCTTCAAAGATAAATGACACCTAAATTTAAAACCATGCAAAATGAAATATGAAATGCATATGCAAATGTTAATGACTTGACCTTTTTTTTTTTTTTTAGAATAAAGGATGCAATGTAAATGCAATGATTCGGTTAGGAACATAGATCTCTATATGTCTATGACCAATGAAATGCAAATGCAAAGAAGAACACATACCTATCATACCTATTTGGGGATTTAGGTGTGAAATGATTCCGATGAGACCTGTCAATCATCTGGAACTCCCTTCAGATAATTGAAAGGCTCAAAGTCTTTAGGGATTTGGAATTCTCATCAGATTCTGAGCACTTGGAAATTGCATCAAGTACTTGAAACTTCAAAAATCTGATTCTTATATCAGACGTTTGAAAACATTTACTAAACGTCTGGAAATCACATCAGATGTTTGGAAAGACAAACACTTGGAAATCACATCAAGCGTTTAAAGGTTCAAATATCTGGAATTCACACGAGATATTTGGAAACATTTTATAAATAGGTACTTGGAATTCTCATCAAGTACAAATATGACTGAACAAATTCAGGGTTTCAAAGACAATTCTTTTTGGTCTTTGAGGAAAAATTCAATAAAAGTCCATGCATGATGGCTTTATCAAACTATTATCAGAAAAATTATCACTAGGACAATTTTCAGTTATAGTGTGAATCTCTTGAACATGCTAAATGAGACACTTTTGGTGTGAAAAGGCTTTTTCACTCGCTCTCATTTAAGAAGGGTTATTTGTCCCGACCATTGATGCGGGAATATATCACTCGATCTTATCATCATCTTGTCGACAAGAGTTCGAATTTTCTTGCAATCGCACGACCTTACCAATCCGAGAGGTCTTTGTCAATGACTGTAATGCGAGGCTTGGTCAATGGCTTAACAAAGGGACTCTTCGAGTCAAAGCAAATTGAACGAATGATTCTGTAATCATCTCCGGGTTTACAAGTCAAGAACCCTGCAAAACGATAAAGAAATAATCTTGCTCGCACTTCTTTGAGCAATGCTTAAAACATGTGAATTCCTATGTTAATTCAAGTGCCCTAATATGAAGAGACTTTGTAAGGGACGTAACATAGGTTGGGTTCATGGGTTGAGGAACGAAAGGATTGTTAGGCTCAAAGATGTGTATAAAGGTCAAAGTTGGTGATCATCTTGACATTGCCACCAGTTTTGCTCGCCATGGATTGTCTTCTTAACAGATTTCTTTATCGGCTCAAGAGTTTATCATTTGATGCCAATGATTATTCAACTGGAGATCTTTTCCAGCATTTTTTAAAGTCATTTTCTTTGATGATGGACATTGGTCAAGCATACTGCTTCTTTTATATGCCCCCCAATTCATTAATCATTTCTCTCTTCTTTTCACGGGCATTGGCCTTGCTTTTACCAGGCACACTTTGCTTTTCATGCTCCTTAGTTCTATTTTGATTTCAGTTCTTGCACACAATGCGTGTGTCAAGTATACTTTAAATGACACTCGAACCTTTAAGGGTCTTCATCTGTCTCTTGCCTTGCCCCAGTGTGGGGGATGATCACCAACTGGGTTTAAAAGAAATGAAATAGAAGGCTCAAGTGGGCTATGCAAAGGATATAAGTGTGTAGGATAGTGAAAGAAATGCTCTTCGTCATCCTAAGGCACTTAAATTAGCATATGAATTCAATGTAATAACACGACTTGAAGATTGATGCAAGTGAGAGCAAGAAAATTTCAATTCATTTTCCTCACTTCATGATGTCATTTTTTTTCCAGTTGCCCCGATGTGGGGGTGGTTCTTGACAAGGGTAATTTGAAAAGAACATCCATAAGTGTATTGGCTCAAAATGGTTAAGCAATGGAACACCTGTAGTGTTTGGGATAGAGAAATGAACTGCCTCTCGTCATTTCAGCTGTCATACTTTTCACAAGAAAATTCTTCACCTTGAAATACAAAATGTTTCCACACTCACCTCACAATATATAGACGGGGACGGTGTATGGGATTAGGCTTGCCTTTCACACCTCATTTAGCATGCTCAAGTAACTCGACATCTTTCACTGAATTATCCATTTTGATAAATTTCAAGTGGATTGACGAATTACACAATATCATGTGAAAGCATTCTATAAAGACAAAGAGGGCATGCTCATAAAGTCAAAACTATTATGTGTCCATGTCTTGCCCTTCCTTTGTAAAGGAGCTCATAGAGATTCCTTACAAAAATAAAACACCGTCGTTCACATCCATTCTTTGCCCCTGCAAAAATAAAATATGCAACATTATACACTAAAGATTTGACCAACTTTGAGCGAGGAAAAGGTTTTTACGAGCCCTTTTATTCATGGATAGTATTTCTTTACAGCATCAGAATTTACAGGATTTGTGAATTCCCGCCCATCCATTTCTGCCAAAATTAAAGCACCTCCGGGAAGTACTTTCTTCACGATGTATGGCCCATTGTAATTCGGAGTGAATTTGCCACGAGGATCAAAGTTAATTGGTAGCATCTTGTGTAGCACCAAATCATGGACCTTGAAATGCCTTGGGCGAACCTTCCGATTAAAGGACTTGGCCACCCGCTGTTGATAACATTGACCATGACATACGGCCTTCAATCGTTTTTCTTCAATCAAATTGAGTTGGTCATACCTCTGTTGTGCCCATTCAGCTTACGTCGCCTTAGGCGAGACAATACTCTTAGAGAAGGGATTTCTACTTCAACTGGCGGGATTTGCTTCCATGCCGTACACCGAGAGAAAAGGAGTTGCCCCGGTAGAAGTGCGAATTGAAGTCCTATACGCCATCGGAGCGTAAGGAAGCCTCTCATGCCGATCACGATAATTATCACTTTGTGTTTGCCGAGAATCTTCTTGATGTTCTTATTTCTTTGCTTCAACCGCTCCATTCATCGAGGGCGATAGGGCGATGAATTCAAATGACGAATTTTGAACTCCTTGAACAAATCATTAACAAGCTTGTTGTTTAGGTTTGTCCCGTTATACGTGATGATGGCTTGAGGCACGCCATAACGAGCAATAATATCCCGTCGCACAAACTTCACGACATTCTTTGCGGTAACAACCGCATAGGATGCTGCCTCTATCCATTTTGTGAAATAATCAATAGCGACCAAAATGAAACGATGGCCATTCGAGGCTTTCGGATTAATTGGGCCAATTACATCGATGCCCCACATTGAAAAAGGCCATGACTCGACGGTTGATGCAGCTCATTTGGAGGAACATTTATTTTGTCTCCATAAATCGACAACGGTGACAACTTCGACATGTTGAATGCAATCCAGTCTCCAAAGTCAGCCAAAAGTAACCTAGTCTCATAATCTTCTTTGCTAACATGTGGCCGCTCATGTGAGGACTACACACCCCTTCATGTATTTCTTCCATCAATTGAGTGGCTTCCTTAGCATTGACACATCTAAGTAGGACGGTGTCGAAAGACCGTTTGTATAATGTATCACCACTAATAAAGAATTTGGAGGCAAGTTTCATGAGATGCTTTCGGTCATCTGGATTGCTACCTTCTGGGAACTCTCGCTTTTGAATATAGGTCATGATGTCATGGTACCATGGTTTTCCATCCGGTTCCTCTATCACCACCATGCAATAAGCTGGCCTCGGCAAAACCTCTATTTTCAGAGGCTCGACCTCTAACCCATCAATGACTTGCAGCATAGAAGACAACGTCGCAAGTGCATCTGCAAATTGATTATGAGACCTTGACAAGTATTCAAACGAAACTTCCTCGAACTTTTTTATCAGATCTTCTAAATACTTGTGGTATGGGAGCAATTTGGCCTCCTTGGTCTTCCATTCACCTACGGTCTGCATTATGATTAATGTGGAATCCCCGAATACTTTTAACTTGGCCACGCCTATCTCAATTGCAGCCTGAAGCCCGAGGATGCAAGCTTCATACTCAGCCACGTTGTTAGTGCATGGGAACACCAATTTTGCAGCCATTGGATGGTGCTGTCCATCTGGAGAAATTAGAACTGCCCCAGTACCAGAACCAGACAAGTTTACAGCTCCATCAAAGAACATCTTCCACGAGTCTTCATTTATACTCAAGATGCAGTCATCAAGGAAACTGCCATTGTCATTAGAGACTCCTGAATTCTCGGCCAATAGGTCAGCGATCACTCGACCCTTAACCGACTTTTGTGGCATGAATTGTACATCAAATTCGGAAATTAAAATTTGCCATTTGGCCAACTTACCCACCAAAGCTGGTCGCTCAAGTAAGTACTTGATGGGGTCGCTCTCGATCCACGAGGAATGTGCGGTAATGCGGTGTGTATTGTCGCAATCTATGCAATACCCATACGAAAGCCACACGGGTCTTTTCTACATCGGGATACTTCAGCTCACGATACGGTGAACTTCTTGCTTAAGTAATAAATGGCTCGTTCTTTTACGTCGACGGGATTTTCTTGAGCCAACATTGCACCTAGTGACTCACTATGAATAGTGAGGTAGAGAATTAAAGGATGACCCGGCGATGGTGGGACAAGCATCGGTGGATTCATCAAGTAAGTCTTCAACTTGTCGAACGCTTCTCGACATTCATCATCCCAATTGACTCGTGCATTCTTCTTTAGGCGCTTGAAAAATGGCTTGGCGGTTTCAGAAAGTTGGGAAATGAATCGAGCAATGTAATTCAACCTCCCCAAAAGGCTCCGGACTTCTTTCACCGTTGACGGAGGTCACGGCTCACAAATGGCTTTAGCTTTGGCTGGGTCGATTTCAATCCCTTTCTTGCTCACAATGAATCCGAGCAATTTACCGGATGTTGCTCCAAATACGCACTTAGCGGGATTTAGTCGAAGCTTGAACTCACGGAGTCGATCAAATAGCTTCTTCAAGGTTTCAATGTGGCTTTTCTAGGTCGAGTCTTTGCAATCATATCATCAACATAGACCTCAATCTCTTGATGCATCATGCCATGAAACAATGCTATCATGGCTCGCTGGTAAGTTGCCCCTGCATTTTTGAGTCCGAAGGGCATAACCTTATAATGAAAGGTTCCCCACGGGGTGATAAATGCAGTCTTCTCCTTGTCTTCCTCCTTCATCCTTATCGATTGTACCCGGAAAAACCATCCATAAATGAGAATAGTTCAAAACCAGCGGTACTATCCACAAGGACATCTATGTGCGGTAACGGAAAATCATCTTTTGAACTGGCTTTGTTCAGATCCCGATAATCAACACATACTCGAACCCGACCCTCTTTCTTCATTACTGGTACAATGTTGGCCACCCATTCGGGTTACTGTGAGACTTCAATGAATCCCACCTTCAAGAGCTTCATCACTTCCTCCTCTATCTTCTTTGAGAGTTCGGGCTTGGTTCTCCGTAGCCTCGCTTCTTAGGTGGCACATCCAAATTAGTAGGTAGGCAATGCTCCACAATTGACGGGTCTAAACCAGGCATATCGGCATATGTCCATGCAAAGATATCCGATATTCCTTGATAGCGAGTTAGGCGCTCGGCCTCATCTTTGGGAAGACTTGCCCCAATTTTCACTTCTTTGGCTTCTTCGGTGTCACTTAAATTAATAGTGACGATGCCGCTCGGACGTGGGGGCTTTAGCCTTTTCATGTTGTTCCCAGCTACGTTGCACTTCACTGGAGTCCTCTTCGGGATCATCATTATTAGCACTTGCCGTATTAAATTGGACCATTCTCACGTCCTTGCAAGTCACAATATCGTTCCTGAAACAAGAAGTAGATGAATCAGAAAGACAAACAGGGTAGCCTAGATTTTTTAAAATTTTTTTTTTTGCAAAAATCACTTTTTAAACATTTTAACACGAGGAAGCATGATGAAGCCCAGGTCTCAGAATTCTCCTTGGATTTTTCTTTTCTTTTATCGGCTGGATATCATCACCGGGCTAGTTTGGTGTACTTCATCATGCCCTCAAAACATGAAAACTTTCATGTATTTTATTGGATGAAAAACAAATTACATTATTGGAATGATAGAAAACCTAGGAATGGAAATGCAAATGCGGAAAGCAATAAAAACTCTGCGCGAGAGGAGTATGCAAATAATTAAAATTCTCCTACTCTCGAACTTTGTTGATGACCAACACGAAATTCTCTTCGAACAATTCGGCCGTTCCTCCGGGTGCGTCGTCTTTTCGGCGGGTCGAGTGGTGTCGCAACCGGCTGGTCTACCACTACCCATTCGGCGGGAATTACATCGATGTCGGCAAGCGTAGGCTTGGAGTCTTGGACACGGTATTGATTGCACCTTCTTCCTCATGCATCATCCTTGCAGGCCCAGGGAATGTGGGCCTAATGTGGGGTCTAATGACGCCAGTTCGTCCTGGTCCTCTTCCTCTTCCTCTAAAGGATCGCCCACCTCTATCACGATAGCCCAACCCAGTAGTGTATGAATTCCGCCCGGCCTCAATTGGTTGGCGAGTGCCCACGACCATGTCGGCCTAAACCATTAGGAACAAAGCCACTCCCGACCATGATCTTGCCTACCATGATCGCCGACTTGGATAACTTTGGAGTGGGTAGGGTAGTACCTTGAGAGACATGAATGGTCGACACCAATTCAAATGCTTGAAAAGCTGGATTCTTCTTTACAATCTGGTTCAATGTAAGGGATAGCCGTCTCGTGATAAATCTTGAACTCATCCTCTCCTCGAAGCGTAATAAGCTTCCCCTTCGTCACAAACTTCACTTTACGGTGAAGACTTGAAGAAAGCGCTCCGCTCGCATGAAGCCATGGACGACCTAACAAAAAGTTGAAGAAATTTGTAGGTATGTCCAAGACCCAGAAAAACTACATTAAATAACACGGCCCTATCGCAAGTCTAAATCAACTTCCCCAATTGCTTCTTTATTGGTTCCATCAAATGCTCGAAAGAACTTTTAGCTGCATGAATTTTCCCTAAATCATACCCAAGACGCTTTAGAGTCGCGAGGGGGCATATGTTTAAAGCCGATCCATTATCAATGAGGACACGGGATACCAAGGTATTTCGACACTTGGCTGAGATATAAAGGGCTTTGCCATGTCCCCTTCCTTCATCCGGGATTTCATCATCTGAGAAAGTGATCTGGTCGTTTATCAAAGTGACCCCCACGAATTCCCCCAACTTCTCAGGCTCAATGGACTCTGGGACATGTACTTCATTAAGGACTTTCATCAAAGCCTTTTGATGTTTCTCCGATGTCAAAAACAACTCTAATATGGAGACTTGTGCCGGCGGTTTTGAAGTTGGTCCACTACACTATACTCACTTGCCTTAATCACAGCTAAAAATTCTTTAGCCTCTTCATCGATCGCTGGTTTGACGGGTTGTGAGTTGGCTGAGCGTAAGTGCGTCCCGATCGAGTGACCACATCTATCTCCGGATCATAACACCATGGGACCGCCTTATCATTCGTGTATGTATAGGGTTGCGTAACATCAAGAATCAATTCTTCATCATCTTATGGCGGCACATCATTGATGATTAATCCTTCTTCATCCGAAGCATCCTCCAACGGTGGCATGTCAAAAACTAAGGGATCGCCAGCTCAATGTTCAAGTCGGTAAATTCATTTTCAAAATCGAAAGCTCCTCCTCCAGATCAATAATGATTGGAGTGATAGTCGAAAGCGTGTCGGCGGGATCTACGCAAACAATCATCCCCTTCTTGGACATTACCTTAACTCTGCGCCTTCCGAGACATGGTAGGTTCTTCTACATCGAGTAGTATCCAGCTCGAACTAAACCATTATAAACATCGTCCAGATGTACTCTCAAGCTCTTCTTTCGACGATCATCAAAACTGAAAATGGCATTCACAGTTTCTGGATGGTCAGGGAGTGGATTATTTTGGATGTTCGGCTGTGCTTCGCGGAATGAGACCACTTTAGCATCCAACGGATTTTGGATTTTGTGTCGCAGCGTATAACAATCATCAACAGAATGTCCTACCTCCCCCATATGGTAAGCACATGTCTTAGAAGGATCATAGTTGGGGAAGCGCTCGGGAGTAGGTCGCTTAGGCTCCTTAGCGAGTAATCCTTTCTTCTGAAGGGTCGGCAAGATCTTGGACAATGGCTTAGGAAGAGGCGTAAATTGACGCCTGGAAGAGTTCTTCTGCTGGCCAAAGAATGGACGTGCTCCTCCCCGTTGAGTGTTGGAGACAGGGTGAGGGGGTTGAACATAAGCTGTATTGACTTCCGCTACGGGCTCTTTGTCCTTCTTAGCCGAAAATGTCTTATATGAGCTGGTTTGATCAGACGCCCATCCATCACGCAGGGCTATTTCAATTCGCTCGCCAACAGGGACTAGCTAATTGAACGACTCGGCAGTCGATCCTAACATCCGATTTCGATATTCGGGCGGGAGCATCTTTATGAACAAATCCATCAACTCATTTTCAGTCGGCTCCGGAGTAATTTGAGCAGCTACAGTCCTCCATCTCGTGACATAGGCCGTGAAAGATTCTGTCTTCTTCTTCTCAGTGCGAAGTAAATCCTCTCGAGATGGAGTGACATCAATATTATACTTGTACTGCTTGAAGAAGGCATCAGTTAAATCCTCCCAAGTCTCCAGGAGATTAATCTTCTTCATAATATACCCTTTGGAGTGTCGGTCTGTCGGGCTTGCTTGAAATTGCTGAATCATCGGGGTATGTTATCAACATATGGGGTCATCCTAACCACATAAGTCGCAAATGGATCTTTGGGTAAGAAGTGCTATTATACTTTTCAAAGTCGGCATCTTGAACTTCTTTGGTATCTTGATCTTTGCATAATGGGACAGATCGGTTGGGTCTTGGCTAAATGCACCCTGTTTGCTTAAGTTTCTCCTCGATTTTCGCCGGGCGTTTTCTTGTTCGGTCTTGGTGCACGGCCGGCTGTATCACTTGTATCTCCTCGTCAACAATGATTTGAGGTGTGTCAGTACTTTTCTCCCTGAAAACATCATTAGAGCTTGATGGGCCACTTGTGGATACATTCTTGCCTTTATCTTTCGGATCAGCCATAGGAGCATTGTCGCGACCTAATTTTTCGGGTGTGAACCACCTAGGGTTTGGCTAATGGATTGTTAAGCCTAAACTTAACTCGGGCTCTCCCAAGCCCATACCAATTCGCGACTTAGGTTTGAGTTCTTAACGTGCACTTGATTTTTAACTAGGAGTCGCCACTAATCAATTTTTGGTGGGTCGATTAGAAACCCAAGTAAAGCAACGGGAGGTTTACTTTGCTCCTACGAACCGGAGACTATGGGTACGGGGACTTGGTTACACTAGATTTCTCTAATGCCCTTTCGGTACCATTCTTAAAAAATGTTTGGCAAGCAGTTTGGATTGATTTTAAATCTATTTCCTTAACATATGAGGTGATCATGCGGGTGCGCAATCCATCAATTTAACACCCAAGAAAGCAATGAATAAATTGCAAACTTACCTCAAAGCAACGAAAGCATCTGCGTTGTTAGATCGGAGAATTCACATCAACGAGTCTTAGATATGATTTCTAATTAACAAGTAATCACTCAATTTTTGCCTTCACTTTTTAATGAGAATATAGTCCATATGCAATGCAATGTTTCTAATATAATATGAAATGATATGGCATAACAAAATGTCCTAAACTATATGAATGATTAAAAGTTTTTGTGAATTTTTTAATGAACGTCAATAATTAAATATGCAATCTAAATTAACCAAGATGACCTAATTCTAATGACGGGCAATTTCTAATTAAATGAACCTAATAATAAACCCTAAATGACGTGCATTCAGTGGGTCTAATTCTATATGACATGCACATGAATTTTCTATTCTAAAACTGCAATATATTCTAGAAATTGAAACTAATTTATCCTAAGACAAATTTTTATGAAATTCAAAGTTAAGGAAAGTGCAAAACATAACTATCTAGATTAAGATTCTATCTAGCTTATATTAAGGATCAAGTCAGAGTAAATCCTAATTTAAACTAAGATATTATCTTAACCTAGCAAGCTCTAACCTAAGATGCAAAAATCAATCTAAACTTAAAATAAAACATGCAATTTATTCTAATATGCCATGACGTGCAAAGAATGCCCTAATTCTAATTTTTTCTTCTTCTTTTTTTATGAAATTCGAAATTAAAATTAAACATGCAATTCAAATAATAATAAAAAACTAACATCCTAAATGAATGCACTTTTTCCTTTTCTTTTTCATGATTCAAAATAAAATCCCTATTCTAATCATGCAAGATAACAAGAAATATTCTAAAACAAACCTAATCCTTATTCAAATATTTTTTGGGCTTTTTCTTTTACGGGAGCAATCAAATAAAGGCATCTAGAACAGCACGGCACCAAATCAAGCAAGATATCATCCATGTCCATTTAATTTCGGGAAATAAATTGACGAATCATATCTCGCGCATGAGATCGGATTGGCCAATTTTTAAATAAAATCACAAATCGTATCTCGAGCATGAGATCGGATTGGTGATTTTCCGTACGATTGCGGGTCGTATTTCGGCGTGAAATCGGACCGTCAATCATATGTACGTTACGAAATTAGGAAGATTTCCCATTTTAAAAGGCTAATCGATATTATGTGGATAGAATTCGAGAGTTCAATCAAGAATGCAATAATTCGAGCAGGGCAACGAAATATATGAATCTTGACTAAGATAAAATTATTACCTTGTTCAAACACTTGCTTATCGAAATTGGACAGACTCGACATAGTGAAGAGGTGGTGGGGACTCTCGGTTTCGACTAGCTCGTGGTGGGATTGACCAGCGTGGCAGCGGCTGGGATCACCGGAAACCTGCAAATAAGGAACAAACGATTGGACGACGACTTGATTTGGGACTGAGGCTCGTCGGGTTAATTGATCTCGCTTGACTTTCTTTTCGGATGGTGTGCTTTCTTATTCGCTGAACGTCCCTTCCTCAGACTGCCTCCGATTATTATATTTTAATACCACCTCCACTAAAGCTCCTTTGACCGCCGTTTGGAGTTATCCTCTTAACTTATATGGGCACAAAGCAATTTACTGCAAAGAGCACCGAGGCGCGTTTGTTGTGACTCAACACCAGCAGCGTTGTCGAGAGTGGGATGGCGATGAGCTCGAAGTCGCTGGTGTGGTTGAGTCGAGCGGCCGGGTGTCGTTGACGGCGGAACGGCAATCGCGTCGCCGTTGGCGATGGTGCAACTGCAGGCGGAAGCTTTGGGTATAATAGGCAGCACGATTGTTGGGTGTGAATTGGAAATTGTCGCAAAAAAGGTTGGACTTTTTGATCTCTGAATGTGAAGACTCTCTCTCGTGTGTCTCTCTATGCTCTCTCAAAATTGTGGCTGTCCCGCTCAATGTGGCCGTGTGTATCAATATGTGTGGCCTCCTTTTTTACTTTGCGCGCGATGTATTTTATAGGTCCAAAAAATATATCCCCACGACATATATTTTTTCCTTTTTTGGTTGCGCACGATACCCGTAAATATGTCGTTGCACCCCGTGCAATATTCCCTTTTGTATTTTTCAAATATTCCATCAAAAATTTCTTTTCTACCAAAGATTGTACCCATTGGTGTATATTACCTGAATATATAAAAAATCCTATCGGAATATGCTCGCCGTCGGTCTAATGCTAAATGCAAAAAATGCAAGTTAAAAATAAACGCGCCTAAAACTATATGCTATGCAATTAACTATTTTTTTTTCAGGGATAAAATGAACCCCCAATTTTTTAATACAATAAATGACTAAACGAGTCGCCAAAATTTAGGTGTCAACAGCTGCCCCTCTTTGAAGGTGAGCTCGAAGAGGTTGCCTTCAAAGACAAATTGAAACCTAAATTTTGACTATGCACATGTGATGAATGATTTTTGTTGGAAAATGAATTCCATTTTTTAATGCAATTTATATGATGCATGGAAATGCTAATGCAAATGATAAATGAACCTACCGGAATAACCTACCTTCAAGGAGGATAGAGTAGTTCGAGATAGTTGGTGTTACCTATCCAGGACCCGTACCATTCTACGGTCGCCTAGAATAGTAACATGACTTTGTGACAATGTTGCTTTAGGACCCGTACCATTCTACGGTCGCCCGGTATGGCGAAAGGAGCTGCTTTCTCGGGACTCGTACCATTCTACGGTCGCCCAATACGGCAGGAGGGGGTTGCTTTCTCAGGACCCGTACTATTCTACGATCGCCCAATACGGCAGAAAAGTTTTGTAAGGAATTGCTTTCCTAGGACCCGTACCATTCTACGGTCGCCTAGTATGGCAGAAAAGTTTTGTCTAGGACCCGTACCATTCTACGGTCGCCTAAACGGGGATTCATTTTCCAGGACCCGTACCATTCTACGGTCGCCTGAATAAGGAATAGGTGTTGTCGAGGACCCGTACCATTCTACGGTCGCCTTGACTCGAAAATTGATTTTCGGGACCCGTACCTTTCTACGGTCGCTGAATGGGGAAATTGCTTTTCCAGGACCCGTACCATTCTACGGTCGCCTGTTAGAGTAATAAATGTTGTTTAGGACCCGTACCATTCTACGGTCGCCTAAACAAGGATTCTGCTTGGCTAGGACCCGAACCATTCTTCGGTAGCCCAGCGTTGCAACACAGATCATCTAACCAGGACCCGAACCTTTCTTCGGTCGCCTTAATCAGATTAAATCTAGAGAAAGATCTTGGGGGACATCTCAATCGAGTGTCGATGAAAAGGACTCTGGGCTACAAAAACACGCCAGGTCAATATAAATAGACATCGGGCTACGAAAGCACGCCGAGTCGATAAAGAGGGACTCTGGGCTACGAAAGCACGCCAGGTCAATATAAAGGGTACCGGGCTACGAAAGCACGCCGATCGATGAAATGGACGTTGGGCTACGAAAGCACGCCAAGTCAGGAACTGGACAGCTTGACCAAGTCAAGTGTCGATGCACTTGAGAGAGAATACCTGCACAATGACAAGTATTTAGAGTATGGGTAGAGATATACTTACCTGGTGATATCTCTGATTCTTGGGGATATGTCATTTGGAATTTAGATATCCCGTGGAGGTCTTTCACCTCATGGTAGAGGTTTTTCATCTCCTAATATCAAGAGACATTCTGAAAGGAACCTGAATTACCTAACAGACATGATTTAGAGCAAAAACTAATATACATTCATCAAAGAGATAGACAATCTGAGCTACTCTAGAATGCACAGTTCAGTGGGGCTTCCATCCATTAAATCAAGGTTTATGACTTTACCATATTTGCATCACCCAAATTTCCACAGGAGATAATTGTCGTTCAAGGCAATAACATGGATTTCTTAAAATACTAAATGAGAGACTTTCAGTTAGAAAGGACTTTCACTCACTCTCATTTAGAATGGCTATTTTGTGAGAATCACTCAATCTCAATATCATCATATCGACAAGGGTTCGAGTATTCTCGCAAGCGGTACGACCTTACCAATCTGAGAGGTCTTTAATAGGGACCGTAATGTGGGCTCGGTCAACGGCTTTAACAAAGGGGACTCTTTGAGTCAAGGTTATTTGAAAGAACAATTCCACAATCATCTTCGGGTTTACAAGTCAAGAACCCTGCAAAATGAGAAAGAAATAATTTTGCTCGCACTTCTTCGAGCAATGCTTAAAAACATGTGAATCCATACGCTAATTCAAGTGCCCTAATCCGAAGAGACTTTTATAAGGGACGTAACGTAGGCTGGGATCATGGGTTGAGAAATGAAAGGATCATTAGGCTCAAAAAGTGTGTAAAGGGTGAGAGTTGATGATCATCTTAGCATTACCACCAGTTTTCTTTTTCACCATCGAGGATTGTCTTCATGAAGTGCCCCATTGATTGTAAAAACTCAACTTTTGAGTTCTTTGAATATTGCTCCATCGAGATTCAATTCTTGCAATTGACAGTCACCTTATATTGACCTTTTTTTTTTTTTTTTTTTTTTTTTTTTTTTCATTTATGGGTATTGGCCTTGCTTTTACCAGGCACACTGCTTTTTCATACCCTCAATTCTCATGCTTTTATTTTTTTTCACTTCTTTTCATGGGCATCGGCCTTGCTTTTACCAGGCACACTGCTTTTTCATGCCCATTAGTTCTATTTTGAATTCAATTCTTGCGCATAATGCATGTTCAAGCAATTACACTTTAAATGACACTATAACCTTTCAAGAGTCTTCATCTGCCTTTTGCCTTGCCCCAATGTGGGGGTTGATCATCAACTGGTTTTGCCTTGCCCCAGTGTGGGGGATGATCATCAACTGGGTTTAAAGAAATGAAATTGCAGGCTCAAGTGGGCTATGCAAAGGATATAAGTGTATAGGATAGAGAAAGAAATGCTCTTCGTCATCCTAAGGCACTTAAATTAACACATGAATTCAATGTAATAGCATAACTTGAAGATTGATGCTAGTGAGAGCAAGAAAATTTCAATCCATTTTTTTTTCACCTCATGATGCTATCTTACCTCCAGCTTGCCCCGATGTGGGGTGGTTCTTGACAGGGATAATTTGAAAGAATATCCATAAGTGTATAGGCTCAAAATGGTTAAGCAATGGATCACATGTTGTGTTTGAGATAGAGAAATGAATTGCCCCTCATCATTTCGGTCGTTGTACCTTTCGCGAGAAAACTCTTTACCTTGTAGATATGGAACTTCCTACACTCACCTCACAAGTGTATAAGTAAGGGACGGTGTATAGGATAGGGTTTGCCTTTCATCATCCTGATACGTCTCATTCAGCATTTTTAAGCATTGATGTCACTCTATTGAATTGTCCATCTTGACAAACCTCAACATGAAATTGGTGAATCAAATAGGTAAAATCACTATGGAAATTCTCTTTTCAAAAGAGTCCAGCAACTTTAAGCATGAAAAGCTTTTGTGACTTCAAAGCAAACAATTTATCGCACTCAAAACATAGTTTTAAACACTCATTCAAGGGAATTGCTCCATAAAAGAATTGCCTCAGCAATGGATGTCCTTGGATCATCTCTATCCATCAAAAGTGGAGATCCGCTTTTGCCCCTGCACAAGAGAACGTGCATGAATAGGATACTATGCAACATCAGAGTAAATTCAAATTGCACAATCATTTTTGCTCGGATCGAGATTTTGTCTCAATCATGTCACTACTAGAATCTGTAGTGCCCCAATTCTTCATCTGCAAGAAAAAGAACAAAAGTGTTAATTTCGAAATTAATTATATTCATGAATGCAATATATCCATTTCATCCAAAATAGATGATCCTCTTTTGACTTGTTCCATCATTTTCTCATGGAAATGAGAAACTTCATTTGGCCTTCGAGAATGACATTTCACACAAATTGTTATGAGATGTGCCACATATCACACTTTGGAATCAAGATGATTTTCTTCACTCTTGGGAGATGTCATTACAATCGGCTAGGAAATGATCCTTTGCCCTCATGTCTATTTTCCTTTGGATAGATGTTCCCAAATCAACGGGCAAACTATCATTGGAAATTGATGCGTTATTTTCAAATTCCTCTCTGTTATACTCTGAGACATGAAGTAAATGAGTTAGAAAAACAAACAAGGGTAACATAATGCATGCTTTTGGAAATTGCTTCAAAAATGATTTTTTTTTTTTTTTAAGGAATATTTTGGATGAGGAAGCATGAAGGAGCCCGGTCCTCAGATTTTCTCCATGGATGATATTTTTTTTCATTGTTGGATATCGTCACTGGGCTAGTTTGGTGTACCCCATCATGTCCTCAAAACAAAACTTGTAATTTTATTGATATTCATCAATCAAATTACATTTATTGGAATGTGATGTTCAAGCATAGAAGAAATTGAAATCAATCTCTAAAACGCGATAAGAATTCCCATGCAGGAGAAGGTGCATGCCCTTAATTGAATGAGGAAATCGAACTACTTAAGACCATGAATCATGTGTACTTGAATTCTTCATCCTCCTTGATCTTGTGATGTGAACCCTTTAGGTCAGATACTTTTCCCTCTGAATATGTCACTAGTCTTTTCATGGCGGCGTCAAATTCGGCTACCTCAGGAAAATGAGACAGTTCAAAAGTCCTCTTGGCTCTCTTCTTGGAGTCGCAATTTCTCACTAAAGATAGATCGCAGCATTTTTACTTGACGAGATAAGCTCTTTTTGATCCGTCATTTTAGCTCTTGATCATGAACGGATGGGTGAGCGAGATCACTCCATAATTACCTAATTCAAATGAACGGGAACATGTAAGCATGAGGGTAATTAGAAAGTCAATCCATGACAATGATCTAATCGATTTTTCCATTTTTTCATTTATTCATGAAAAGTTCGTACAAAATGGGCATTTCCTAAAAATGGACTAGGAAAATAAATATAGACACCTTAACAAGATCAAATTTCTTAGACATGAATTGAAAGCAAATTTTACAAAGTTTTTTTTTGCAAATGATTCATTACATGGTAATTTCCTCATTTCATTCCTAATTGACAAATGAATTAGATCAAACGACTAACCTAGATTGTCATGGACGGACCAAAAGTAAATTGCATAGTATAAAGGTAGAAGACTTACTTCACCAAGGAGAATCAATGGCAATCACATAGACATGCGCATGGTAAGTGGCTCGATTTCTAATCTATAAGGCTTATCAAGGTGGAGCCACAAGGATGATCGGACTAGCCACGGGCTTGTGGACTATGTCGGGTCCTCATGACTCCGGCTTAGTCAAAGAGCCGACCCGGGTCGCGGGCATGCGGACCGAGGTGGGTACTCTTGACACCATGAAAGAAACTTCGGGATTGAGATGGACGACTCGTACCGCGAGCATGCGGTCGGAGTGGTATCCATCTCAACACCATCCTAAATGATCCTATGCGGCCCAGGTCCGGCGGCAGGTTGTGTGTGCAAAAGTGTAGTGTAAATGCAAAGCATGCACAACAGTTTATATCAAGCAACACTTCAACATGAAAATAAACCATACATTCCTACACCTCCCTGCAAAACAAAGGTTAGCAAACACTTCCCCTTATACCTCCCATTCTGCAAACACATTTAACACCTTAAATGTTAGGGACGTACCTGGAATCCTTGCTGCCAAACAAAAACATTTTTCAAAAGAAAAAGAAAATTAGCCTAAGTCCACTAAGAGTTTTAACTCAATTCCCCAGTGGAGTCGCCAAGCTGTCGCGACCTAATTTTTCAGGTGTGAACCACCTAGGGTTTGGCTAATGGATTGTTAAGCCTAAACTTAACTCGGGCTCTCCCAAGCCCATACCAATTCGCGACTTAGGTTTGAGTTCTTAACGTGCACTTGATTTTTAACTAGGAGTCGCCACTAATCAATTTTTGGTGGGTCGATTAGAAACCCAAGTAAAGCAACGGGAGGTTTACTTTGCTCCTACGAACCAGAGACTATGGGTACGGGGACTTGGTTACACTAGATTTCTCTAATGCCCTTTCAGTACCATTCTTAAAAAATGTTTGGCAAGCAGTTTGGATTGATTTTAAATCTATTTCCTTAACATATGAGGTGATCATGCGGGTGCGCAATCCATCAATTTAACACCCAAGAAAGCAATGAATAAATTGCAAACTTACCTCAAAGCAACGAAAGCATCTGCGTTGTTAGATCGAATTCACATCAACAGTCTTAGATATGATTTCTAATTAACAAGTAATCACTCAATTTTTGCCTTCACTTTTTAATGAGAATATAGTCCATATGCAATGCAATGTTTCTAATATAATATGAAATGATATGGCATAACAAAATGTCCTAAACTATATGAATGATTAAAAGTTTTTGTGAATTTTTTAATGAACGTCAATAATTAAATATGCAATCTAAATTAACCAAGATGACCTAATTCTAATGACGGGCAATTTCTAATTAAATGAACCTAATAATAAACCCTAAATGACGTGCATTCAGTGGGTCTAATTCTATATGACATGCACATGAATTTTCTATTCTAAAACTGCAATATATTCTAGAAATTGAAACTAATTTATCCTAAGACAAATTTTTATGAAATTCAAAGTTAAGGAAAGTGCAAAACATAACTATCTAGATTAAGATTCTATCTAGCTTATATTAAGGATCAAGTCAGAGTAAATCCTAATTTAAACTAAGATATTATCTTAACCTAGCAAGCTCTAACCTAAGATGCAAAAATCAATCTAAACTTAAAATAAAACATGCAATTTATTCTAATATGCCATGACGTGCAAAGAATGCCCTAATTCTAATTTTTTTCTTCTTCTTTTTTTATGAAATTCGAAATTAAAATTAAACATGCAATTCAAATAATAATAAAAAACTAACATCCTAAATGAATGCACTTTTTCCTTTTCTTTTTCATGATTCAAAATAAAATCCCTATTCTAATCATGCAAGATAACAAGAAATATTCTAAAACAAACCTAATCCTTATTCAAATATTTTTGGGCTTTTTCTTTTACGGGAGCAATCAAATAAAGGCATCTAGAACAGCACGGCACCAAATCAAGCAAGATATCATCCATGTCCATTTAATTTCGGGAAATAAATTGACGAATCATATCTCGCGCATGAGATCGGATTGGCCAATTTTTAAATAAAATCACAAATCGTATCTCGAGCATGAGATCGGATTGGTGATTTTTCCGTACGATTGCGGGTCGTATTTCGAGCGTGAAATCGGACCGTCAATCATATGTACGTTACGAAATTAGGAAGATTTCCCATTTTAAAAGGCTAATCGATATTATGTGGATAGAATTCGAGAGTTCAATCAAGAATGCAATAATTCGAGCAGGGCAACGAAATATATGAATCTTGACTAAGATAAAATTATTACCTTGTTCAAACACTTGCTTATCGAAATTGGACAGACTCGACATAGTGAAGAGGTGGTGGGGACTCTCGGTTTCGACTAGCTCGTGGTGGGATTGACCGGCGTGGCAGCGGCTGGGATCACCGGAAACCTGCAAATAAGGAACAAACGATTGGACGACGACTTGATTTGGGACCGAGGCTCGTCGGGTTAATTGATCTCGCTTGACTTTCTTTTCGGATGGTGTGCTTTCTTATTCGCTGAACGTCCCTTCCTCAGACTGCCTCCGATTATTATATTTTAATACCACCTCCACTAAAGCTCCTTTGACTGCCGTTTGGAGTTATCCTCTTAACTTATATGGGCACAAAGCAATTTACTGCAAAGAGCACCGAGGCGCGTTTGTTGTGACTCAACACCAGCAGCGTTGTCGAGAGTGGGATGGCGATGAGCTCGAAGTCGCTGGTGTGGTTGAGTCGAGCGGCCGGGTGTCGTTGACGGCGGAACGGCAATCGCGTCGCCGTTGGCGATGGTGCAACTGCAGGCGGAAGCTTTGGGTATAATAGGCAGCACGATTGTTGGGTGTGAATTGGAAATTGTCGCAAAAAGGTTGGACTTTTTGATCTCTGAATGTGAAGACTCTCTCTCGTGTGTCTCTCTATGCTCTCTCAAAATTGTGGCTGTCCCGCTCAATGTGGCCGTGTGTATCAATATGTGTGGCCTCCTTTTTTACTTTGCGCGCGATGTATTTTATAGGTCCAAAAAATATATCCCCACGACATATATTTTTTTCCTTTTTTGGTTGCGCACGATACCCGTAAATATGTCGTTGCACCCCGTGCAATATTCCCTTTTGTATTTTTCAAATATTCCATCAAAAATTTCTTTTCTACCAAAGATTATACCCATTGGTGTATATTACCTGAATATATAAAAAATCCTATCGGAATATGCTCGCCGTCGGTCTAATGCTAAATGCAAAAAATGCAAGTTAAAAATAAACGCGCCTAAAACTATATGCTATGCAATTAACTATTTTTTTTTCAGGGATAAAATGAACCCCCAATTTTTTAATACAATAAATGACTAAACGAGTCGCCAAAATTTAGGTGTCAACAAGCATGTTGTGGTAACACCACTTCGACTTGCGGAGCTGATGGGACAGTATTTGCTTGGAGAGAATCTATTTGTTTAGAGAGATGCTCAAGGACATTCAGGACTTGCTTCATTTCTGTTTCAAGGGCAACGGCACGAGCTTGTTCAGCACCACGCATTTGTTCGGCGTCATCAGCCATTGTTACTCTAGAACGAGTACGGATTGGTGATCTTGGGTGAGCCGTGTTGTTATCTGTCAATGTAAAATAATACAGTAAGCATCATAACAAATGAGATTGGTCCATGACAACGGTCGATCGTTTATTTTATTAAGTGAAATCAAATTCCAAAGACATCAACTTAAAACATTAAAATAACTTTCTAGAAATTAAATTCCTAAAACATCAATCTAAGAAATTGAAATAACATTCTAAAGCCAGAATTAAACTCCTAAATCTAGCGACTCTTTTCTATATACAATTGGGAGATCACAGTCTTTCGAAGCTTCTTGTTCTGTCGAACCAACTCGGAAATACGAGCTTCCTTCTTTTCCAACGTTTCTTCAAGATTTTCAATTTGTGCTTTACGAGTGGGCTTCATGGTCACTTCATGGTCACTTAAGGTATCACGGGAAGTAGAGCTTGAGGGATCTCGTGATGGTGGATATAATAATCCGAGGCATGAAAAATCTTCTCATTTCCTTTCAATCTTCTAGGCACCATTATCTTTTCCGGATGGCATTCCTTCCATGCATTTTCAAGGCGTTCGATCTCATCAAGGTACTTGTGATCCTTGCGCACAAAGTGAGCTTGAAACAGGTCCATTCGGAGAGGAGGCGGGATATCGTAGAGCACTCGATACTGGCGGGCCACTCTATGAGGATAGTAAGATGTTGCACCAGTGATTCCCATAAGTGGAATTGAATTATCTGTCTTGTGAGAAAAATGAGCCACACTAACATGGAACCATTTAGCATACCATAGGAAGCCCTTGAGATCTGGATCTTTTAGAAAAATTACCCAATCGGAAAATGACCTTCCGGTATACTTTTTCTCTAAGATTGAAAATCTCTTTATCGGGTGATTAGAATCATCAATTTCACCTCGACGCATGAAACGACCAAACTCCTTCATGTGAGAAAGAAACCAAATTTGTAAAAGTTCAGGAGAGGCATTCAAGATTTTTCCTCCATTTTGTTTAAAACAGTTGAGGGACAAAAATGTCTCGGCCAAAATCATGTTTATAAAGTTCATACCGGCGCATGCTTGTCTAACCACCCATGCAATTGAAGGATTAATGGCATTTTGTCGATGAGGAAATATTATAAATCCAAAAAATGCTAAGATGAATATCCTACCTTTTTGGCGCATTGAAGATTGATTTAAAAAATGATCGGCCAAAAAGGAGAATGGGCATGCATTACAGTTAGCTTTCAAAACTTTCTTAACCTCATCGGCTTTAATTCTTAGAAATTGAGATAAAATCGATGTGGGCTCCATACCAAGAGGTGGCCTAACTAGTTCAGTCTCAAGAGGCATTCCTATGATAATGCTATACTCTTCCAGTGTCGGAGTTAGCTCATTCTTACCAAAAATAAAGGTAGCCGTCTCGGGACACCAAAAGCGTGAGATAGCTTGCAAAACACCACTATGGACTCCAATATCCAAAAGGGGGATAAGCCGTCCCAATATTGACTCCACATAGTCTTGGCCTTCCTTACTTAATTTATTCCACCACTCTTTGAGCTCGATCTTAGGAGTTGGAGAACGAATTGAACATCGGATCTCCCCATTGTATATAGATTAAGGCTTACGATCAACCTAGTGTCATGGACCAAAAGAAAGTGCAATAAAGTAAATAGATTGCATAGTATAAGATAAGAATACTTACTTCACAAAGAAAAATAGCAACCACATAGACAGGCGCATGGGATGTGAGGCTTAACACCTAAACTATAAGGCTTAGCAAGTTAGAACTAAAAGGATGGACCGACTTGTTACAGTCTTGCGTACAAATGTCGGGTCCTCTTAGCTCTGGTTCAGTCAAAAGAAAATCCCATGGTCACACAGTTTCGTGAGCAAGGATAAACGTTTTGACATCAAGAAAAATTTTCGGGGTTGAGAAAGACAACCTCTACATCGCGGTCTCGCGTTCGAGGTTTGGTTCATTTCTCAACACCATCCTAGAATCCTTAAATGCGGTCCAGGTCCGACGGTAGGTTGTGTGTGCAATGTGTAGTGCTAAAGTAATTTGAAAATCATGCACAACAATTTATAATACAAACAACACTTCAATGATAAGGAAAAATAAATCATTCATCTTTACACCCTCTGCAACACAAGGATTAGCAAAGACTACTCCCCTTATACCTCCCATCTGCAAGAACATTTAACACCTTAGAAATATTAGTGACATACCTGGTGTCCTTGCTGCCAAACAAAAACATATTTAAAAAAAAGAAAAAAAAGAAACAGGCCTATGTCCACTATGAGTTTTAACTCTAAGTCCCTAGCGGAGTCGCCAAGCTGTCGCGACCTAATTTTTTGTGGCGGTGAATCACCTAAAACTAGGTTAATGGATTACTAAGTCCGAAAACTTGGCGCGGACTCTCCCAAGCCCTACCAATCGCGACTTGATACTAAGAAAAAGACCCACTAAAACATGCAATTATATTTCAAATCGGAGCCGCCACTAACCAATTATGGCTGATTAGAAACCCATGTAAAGTATGGGAGAATACTTTACCTTTTACGAACCAGAGATTTAGTGGATTCGGGGACATGGTTACGCTAGATTAATCTAACGCCCTTTCGGTACCTTAAAAATTTTTTTTGCAGGCAGTCTTGATTAATTTTAACCTATGATACTAACATGCAAATGGTGGTCATGCGGGTGCACAATCAATTAAATAACATTCAATAAATCAAAATGCTAAGAAATTATAAACCACAACTTTATTAAAGTCCACTCTCTAAGAAAACGTTTTTAAAAAATGCGAATAAAAATGCATGCCCTAAACATTATTTTCTAAATGACATGATATCTAATTAAACACATGATATCTAATTAGATGCAATCTTAATCTAAAATTAATATGCATGAATTTTACTTTTAATGATATGTGAAATGCAATTTATATGGCCTAATTTGAACTATATGTATGCACTCTAAATTATAAAATCCTAATATGCATGCGTTTCATGATATGGGATGAATGACATAATAATTCTATACGCATGCTCTTTTTGTGATTTTTTTAATGTATGCAACCTATACTAAATAATGATGATATGAAATGAGATCAATTATGAACTAATTAATTAACCAAGGAAATAACTTTTGTGTTTTCTCTTTTTATCTTTTTTATTTTTTTAATGACCGAATAATTTTTATTAAAAAAAATAACGTAATGATGCAATGCTAACTTTTTTGTTTTTTTTATCTTCTATTTTATATTTAAAAAGACTACATGATGGGAATACTAAAAAAAAAAATTAAACTATGACCCACTAATTAAAATGCAATATGTAACGTGCACATTATGAACTCTATATAACCTAAATAACATTTTTTATTCTTTTTTTAGTTTATTAAAGGAAATTTAACCTAATCCTATATGAATAAAATATGTTGCTTGGGTACCGGTTTGATGGACGCCGATTCTTTGGGTACCGTGTGCTCGGGCGGAGGGAGTGGTGGACAGCGTCGAAGCTCCGGTGTTGCGGTGGCTTCTTGCGTGAGCTTCGGAGCTGGTCACGTCGGGAAGGCGAGGAAGAGTGCTGCACGTTGGGGTGGCGCGGCGGCGCCGATGCTCGCGGACGAGCCGCGAGCGCAGCAGTGCGCTTCGCACGAGACCCGCGACCGGGGGCGTCCGCGGGGGCCCAAGGAGTTCCGGGCGCCGGCGTCGCTCGGAAGCGATCTGGGTGAGGGCGTTGTAGGCGGAGGACTCCGGGTCGTGGTGAGCTTTGGCTTCCAGGCGGTGGCGGTGTGGGCACGAGGACTCCGGCGTGGGTGAGCAGCGAGGGGGTCCCTTGGAGAAGAAGCACAGTGCTCCCCTTTTCACTGTTCTGCTGTCCTTTTTCTTTTGACTTTTCTTCACCTGACACTCTCTCACCTGTCTCTCTCACTCTCTGCAGAAGCAAAAGCTTCTGACTTTTCTGCCTTAAAAATTCTAACGAATGAAGGAAAAACCCTTTACTTTCTCCACACTCGTATTCCCTTTGAACGAAAAGAGAACCCCCTTTTTCACATCTCAAACTCCCCATTTATAGAGTAAAAAGCAGATCAAATTTGTTTTGCAGCTGAAGATTTTCCGATATAGTTGCACACATTCGTTCAACTTCTCAACAAACAAGTGGCTCCAAAATCGCACGGCCATTTAATTTTTGAATTTCAAAATTTTGTTTCAAAATTTCCCTCTAATCAAAGATTATCTTCTATTTCTAATTCCTAAATTTAAATTTTGTTTCAAAATTTCCATCCAACACAATCCAATATTATTTCCAAAAGGGGTGGTTGGGCAAGAAAATAGAAAATAAATGGGGTGTCGGGAATGGACACCAAATTTTTTTTGCTCAATAATACAATGAGGTTTTAAACTAGGTGCGTACAAAGTTTGATGGATTAATTTGAGTACGGGAACATGTACGAATTTATTTCCGAAAGCTTTAAAGGAAAAAAAAAAGAGTTGCCTAAGTTTATTTCAAAAAGGATTGTTGGGCAAGAAATAGAGAAAAAATGAGGTATCGGGTTTAGACGCCAAACTAGACTAAAAATTAATTTATACGTGCTCTTGTACTCAAAATTAATCCATCAAAATTTGCACGTATCTAGTTTAAAACCTTATTGTGTTATTGAGCAAAAAAATTTTGGCGTCCAAACCCGATACCTCATTTTTTTCTCTATTTCTTGCCCAACAACCCTTTTCCAACTCTTTTTTTTCTTTAAAGCTTTCAGAAATAAATTCGTACGTGCTCTTATACTCAAAATTAATCCATCAAACTTTGCACACATTTAGTTTAAAACCTCATTGTGTTATTAAGCAAAAACAAAATTGGCGTCCAGACCCGATACCTCATTTTTTTCTCTATTTCTCAACAACCCTTTTCCAACTCTTTTTTTTTTTTTTTTTTGTTAAAGCTTTCGGAAATAAATCCGTACGTGCTCCCATACTCAAAATTAATCCATTAAACTTTGCACGCACCTAATTTAAAACCTATTGAGCAAAAAAATTTGGCATCCAAACCCGATACCTCATTTTTTTTTCTCTATTTCTTGCCCAACAACCATTTTTCCAACTCTTTTTTTTTTCTTTAAAGCTTTCGGAAATAAATTCATACGTGTTCCCATACTCAAAATTAATCCATCAAACTTTGCACACACTTAGTTTAAAACTTCATTGTGTTATTGAGCAAAAAAAAATTGGCGTCCAAACCCGATACCTCATTTTTTTCTCTATTTCTTGCCCAACAACCCTTTTTCAACTCTTTTTTTTTTTCTTTAAAGTTTTCGTAAATAAATTCATACATGTTCCTATACTCAAAATTAATCCATCAAAATTTGCACGCACCTAGTTTAAAACCTCATTGTGTTATTGAGCAAAAAAAAATTAGTATCCAAACCTGACATCCCATTTATTTTCTATTTTCTTGCCCAACCACCATTTTTGGAAATAATATTGGGTAACTTTCTTTTTTCTTTAAAGCTTTCGAAAATAAATTCATACGTGCTCCCGTACTCAAAATTAATTCATCTAACTTTGCACGCAACTAGTTAAAACCTCATTATTGAGCCAAAAAAAAAAAAAAAAAAAATTGGTGTCCAAACCCGACACCCCATTTATTTTTTATTTTCTTGCCCAACCACCCTTTTTGGAAATAATATTGGGCAACTCTATTTTTTTTTTCTTTAAAGCTTTCGGAAATAAATTCGTACGTGCTCCCGTACTCAAAATTAATCCATCAAACTTTGCACGCATCTAATTTAAAACCTCATTGTGTTATTGAGAAAAAAAAATTGGTGTTTAAACTCGACAATCCATTTATTTTCTATTTTCATGAGGATTAAATATGAAGTTGGGTATTAAATGTGAAAACTTAAAAATATGTACTACTCATTGAGTTGTCATTTGCCCATTCATCTCCTTTTCAATCTTTTTAGACTCAACCCATGACAAATCCACTTAAATGGCCAAAAGGCATGCTAGAAGTGCCCGATGTTTTTATTGATCTTCAGCAAAACAATGTACAGTGGGAAACCCAGTGGTAGTCAAACTAGCAGTGGCTTCACAGCCTATAACAAGCACCTACATTTCCAATAATAAGGCTCGCTGATGTTAAACTATCTTACAAAGTGTGAAAGGAAGAGTTCGTCCTAACAATTACTGTCTAAAGAGAATTTTTCACTAGAGTGCTCTATTTAGTCAGCCTTTTCCTTCCTTCATGAATCATGAAATACTATCAGAATACATTTGAAGATGCCATTCACAAGCATTTTGTGCAAAGGCTTTCATGTCAACCAGCACTTCCTTGTAAAAAGAGAGAGGATAATCACCCTATGGACCACCGTATCTGCATTTAATATCTTCCCCTTCTATAAGCCTCTCCACAGAATTTGAAGTAAGGCCAATCATCTCTAATGTCTTTTCCCATACCCGGTAAGAGGTTTCAACATTGTGTGCTTCTTCAGAAGGGTTTGTTGGACAGCAGTCTTGGGAAATGAAAGCATAAACAAGCCAGTCATTCGCTTTCAGTAACTCACACTACTCTGGAACCTGAGGATCTGTCACAGCAAAAAGTAAACTCCTAGAACCTGTATGAGCAGTGAGACGTGAAATTTAACCCCGTATTATTTTAGATTGGAAAGAGGAGATTTTAATTGATTATTGATTATAAAAAAGAAAAAAAAAATCACAAATGGGTAGATAAATGGCTAGCATAGTAAACTAGATAAGAGGATAATGCCTGCATAACTCCATTCAAGTGTTTACTCCCCTTCTGAAATAAATGAATCAGCAACATAATGAGCCTAGGACTTCCAATTTGGCAAGCAATCTGGCATGTGAGAGGACCAACCTTCTTGAGGATTAAATATGAAGTAGGGTATTAAATGATAACCGGCTTGAACAATTCTAGGAAGATCCCTCGCTTGCATTCAATTCATTGAGAAAATATAAAAGAAATATCCTATCAGTAGCTTGTCATGACGAAACATATAAGACTATGACAGACAAGAAGATATCCATCCATATGATAGGAGAAAGTTAATACTTCCCACAAGGATTTATATGAGAAACACCGCCTTTATAATTTTACACAAGCACTCCTCCAATCAAACACAGGTTTATTACCATGTTAAATGACCAATCTGTACAAATTCTTGATATCTCCTTGTGTCTTGTTCTCAAAAGAGCTGGTGTAAATAAAAAATTACACCATCGGTGTCCTTTTATTTTATATTATAAGTGGAAGATAGATCAACTATTAAATCATGATGTCAATCATTTCAGCAAAGAAAAACTACATAGGATAGCCGACGACAACCATATAAGCAAATTACAGCAGATGCAGGATGAAGGCAGTAGAGGGCTTGGATGACCCGGTGGCGGTGGTTTCATGAAAATTTACATGGAAAAAACTAGCAGAAGTAAATTTCATTAGGAATTGAGCAACCGACAACGATGCCATGCCACCCACCCCTTTGGGTCAATCGTTGACTCATTGCACACGGACACGACACCACATATATGCATCCAAAGTCTACTGGCGTACTCACTTTTACGTATTCAAAATGAAAACTATTTCAGCATACTTACAACGTTGGTTTGGACTACTCCAGGTGATACACATAAACACTGATTCCAGATTCAGCAAGCAGCCGTTTATGGAGGACACTGCTGAACATAACCTGAATGAGGCCACCTCGCCTCGTTAGTAATAATTACAGGTCGTAATCAACATTCTAATAAGTATCACTTCATAACCTATAATATATTAGTATGAAGTACTGAAAATATACTAATTGCTAAGCAAAAAATCGAACAGGAATGTATTAAGGGGAATAATAAAAAGGAATAAGAGCAATGGTTTAAAGCCAAAAAGGGAGAGTTTGGGGACAATCCAGCAGTAAAAATGTCGCGTTGATAGGTTTGTAGCCTAACTAGAGTAAACAATTAGCATATGGCCATTCATCCTAACATACAAACCAGATGGATTCAGGTCAACCATCCAACGACATTTAAATGGAGCATCGAACATCACAAGTCTTCAGCAAAATTTCCATCATTCAAGAACCAGACAAGAATATCATTCTTTCAGTGATCTGCCATTAGCAAATGGAGGCAAGAACAGCCCGATTAACATAATGCAACACCAACTGCTTAGGATCAAAGGAATCCTATTATTTAAGCGCCCTCTTTGCGAGTAGTTTCAAGCCATCATCGAATATCTGATAAGTATGACTCCTCAAGATGACTTTAGCTATATGTTTACTGTTATGAAGGATCTCACGATTCCCAATCCAACCACACGATATGATACTTCGAGACCAAATATCTAATTCACCACTCGATTATGGTAATTTGCCTACAAGCTACAGTCCATACTTTAAAAGTAAGATGAAGAATGTGGAGTATATTGTGGTCACAAACTTACCACAGAATTTACATTGACAATTCTGCTTGGAGAGCCTCGAAGGAGCGATGGCAAAAGCAATACTGATAGCAAAGCTGGAGCAAGATGATTAACTTGCATATGTTGCTCATATCCATCTTTTGAAAACTTCTGTGGTTCTGAGATCATCACAAGTAAGGTACATCAGTTGGCAAGATTGTTCTTAAACAAGCATAGGTCCAAAGAAAAATATGCAAGAATAGCTCGTGTGACCTCACAAGAAAATTTATCTGTCTATGTAAGAATTTCTCCCTTTTGCGTGCTTATTTGAGAAGGGTTTTTCATTGCTTAAATAAACAAATGATGAGGATGGAAGTAAAATACACAATTCGACAAACACAAACCCATGTGTTCTTAAGAGTCTTTAGTACTTCAAGTAGGCAAATTGATTTCTTCTATGGTTACATACACATACAAGTGAATTTCACTGATAAATACCACGTCATATACATAAAAGGGAGGAATCAATTCATTGTATACTAAAATATCCACCAAGCAATGTCTTAATCACAAAAAAATGGTTTCAAACATACAGATCTGTTGACCCTTGCAATATCAGTTCCTAGCTACAACAACAAAATTTCTGCCGGAAAATGACAGTGCATCACATAAAGTGAAACAAGGAGTTATCTAAGCCATTAAATTCTAATGCAGTTTAAAGACTGAGAAAGCATATAGAAATGAACCCTGGAAACAGTTCAACATGCTGCTTGGATTTTCTTTTGGGGAAAAAAGACAAGTGGAATAGATCTTCAAGGCATTGACACGGCGAGCCAAAAAATGGAAGTAAAATCCTTTGACTTACCTAGTGAAATAATAGTGCACGAAACTAAGGTAATGATAACGCCAAGTAGCATGATGGTCATAAAGTTTCTAAAGAATTGCTTCTTTTTCACCTGAAACTTGAAAAGAATGATTAGCACTAGTAAATAACTTATTGAAACTCCATATCAGAAGCCTATAAGAAATTATTTATTCACTCAATAGAGATTAGAAAATAGAAGGGAGATAAATCCCATAGAAAATAGTCAGAAGACTTTCAACCCTAGAAGATATAGGCAACCTTCTTCTAAAGTTCAAAGATGAGACAGTAAATTAAATTATACAACCTGTTTCTCAACTCTATATTTTGTAAAGTATAACAGTTTAATATACACGGAACCCGAACGCTCCTGCTCCCGCAAAGTTTGCGCTCCCGTACGTCCCTTCCCTCTCTCTAGCGGGAGAGTTGCTTTAGCCCGTGAGATGCGGGCTCGAGCAGCAGCAGCAGCTCGCACCTCGGCTTTCTTGTCGCCGATGAGGAGGAGCGGCGTCGCCGTCGTCGATGGAGGCCCCCGCATTTCGCCATAAGAGGTCCAAGCTCTGCGTCGCCGATCGGAACTCCGGCCGCACGCTCTCCTCGCGCGGAGGTGAGCTCCTCTCTCTCTCTCTCTTCCTCTCTCTCTCTTGCCGTCTGTTTGGGGCTCTGTCGTCGTGTTCGGCTAGAGCCCTTTGCGAAAAGATCGTTTTCGAGAAACGGGTATCACTAAAAATCTCGCCTTTCTACAATATCGGGCGCTGCTGCGAATGTGTAGGAGCAGTGAAAGTTGCAGGGAGTGGCGGTTACTCGTGAATGAGGGCGCTCCATTCCCTAGTCGAGAACAAAGGGTCTGCTCTACGCAAGGCTCTGATAGCCCATTGTCAAGCTACCGTAGGAGGAAACTTGCGTGATCTATTTACTGTCAATAATATATTAAGTGGGTACACAAAATGTGGAGAAATTTGGGTTGCCCACCAACTGTTCGACCGAATGCGCGACAGAGATGCAGTCTCCTGGAACACCATGATTTCTGGTTATGTTAATAGTGGTAAGCTGGAGAGAGCATGGTATTTTCTGGAGTCCATGAGACAATGTGGACTAGAAGTGGATGCTTATACTTTTTCAAGTATGCTAAAAGGAGTAGCTAGTGCTGGTAGGCTTGATCTCGGACAGCAGTTGCATTGCTTGATTTTCAAGCACGGATATGGCAGGAATGTTTATGCGGGAAGTGCTCTTTTGGACATGTATGCTAAGTGCGAGAGGGTTGAGGATGCGTACGTCGTGCTCCAACACATGCCGCAACGTAACTCTGTCTCGTGGAATGCGCTTATCAGTGGATTTGCACAGAGCGGTGACAGAGAGACCGCATTTTGGCTTTTTGATAGCATGGAGCATGAGGGTGTTAAGCCAGATGATGGGACCTTCGCTCCTCTCTTGACATTGCTCAAGGACCATGAGTTTTTCAAGCTAACTGCACAGATCCATGCCAAAATTATGAAGCGTGGTCTAGAATGGAAAAATAATGTTTGTAATGCTGCAATCAGTTCATACTCAGAGTGTGGCTCCATTGAAGATGCTAAGAAACTGTTTGATAGCAGTGTCTTAAGAGATATAGTGACATGGAATTCAATGCTAGCTGCTTACCTTGTGCATGGTGAAGAAGATTCTGCCTTTAGGCTTTTTATCGATATGTGGTGGCTGGGCATTGAACCGGATTTTTACACTTACACAAGTGTCATAAGTGCTTGTTTTGAAGAAGCACGTAAAAATCTGGGAAAGTCCCTCCATGCTTTGGTAATTAAAAGAGGTCTGGAGCGATCATTACCAATCTCCAATGCATTTATAGCTATGTATATCAAATTGGGTAATGGATCCATGGACGATGCTATTCATGTCTTCAAATCAATGCAATCCAAGGACCGGGTCTCTTGGAATTCCATGTTGACCGGATACTCCCAAGTTGGGTTAAATGAAGATGCATTGGAACTTTTTGCCCAAATGAGATCTTTGAATACTGAGATTGATCATTATGCTCTTTCAGCAGTTCTCAAGTCTTGCTCTGATTTGGCAACTCTCATTTTGGGCCAACAAGTTCATGCATTGGCACTTGAGTTTGGCTTTGAGTCAAATGAATATGTTGGCAGTGCACTGATCTTTATGTACTCTAAGTGTGGCATTATTAAAGATGCTAGAAACTCTTTCAAAGAGACCTTCCAAAGTAGCTCAGTCACTTGGAATGCGATCATCTTTGCCTATGCACAACATGGTCTAGGACATGATGCGCTTGATCTTTTCCATTTGATGAGAGCAAGGAGAATAAAGCTTGATCACGTCACCTTTGTTGCTGTCCTGACTGCTTGTAGCCACATTGGTTTGGTTGAAGAGGGCTATGGGTTTCTGTTATCAATGGAAACAGACTATGGCATTCCTCCCAGGATGGAGAACTATGCTTGTGCAATTGATCTTTTTGGGCGTGCTGGGCTTGTGAATGAGGCTAAGGCCTTGGTGGAATTGATGCCGTTTCAACCTGATATGATGGTGTGGAGGACTTTATTGGGTGCTTGTAGGAGTAGCGGGAACATGGAATTGGCTTGTCAAGTCGGGAATCAACTACTTGAGTTAGAGCCCGAAGAACATAGCACTTATGTTCTGCTCTCGGACATGTATGGGCGCCTTAAGAAATGGGGTGATCATGCCAGGGTGAAAAGACTTATGAGGGAAAGAGGGGTGAGGAAGGTCCCTGGCTGGAGTTGGATTGAGGTCCAAAACCAGGTTCATTCTTTTAATGCTGAAGACCGTTCCCACCCACTCTGCGAAGATATATACCCCGTACTGGAAGGCTTGATGGATGAAGTAAGAAAGTTGGGGGGGGATGGCAATTCAGAGGATTCGTTTCAACAAATGGAGATATGGTTCGGGGCTCTTTGACATTGACATCTATTCATATTCTCTTAGTCAATGGCAACGAATTTCATTCGTTCAGGTACAGGTGCCCAGATAATTTTTTGGGCAAACATTTGGGGCAGCAAATAAGGAAGAAATGGAAATATGGTTCGGGACTTTTTGACAGTGACATTTATTCGTATTCTTTTAGTCGATGGGAACAAATTTCATTCGTTCAGCTACAGGTGCTGGATTGTTTTTTATGCATACATTTGGTGCAGCGAATAAGGAAGAATGGTAAGCATTTTCCATTGTAATCATACAGAAACACGAATTTCAGGCAGCCTTCTTATTTTTTTATGCTAGATGACAAGGAGGAAAAATTGGTTTGTTGTGAATGTGTAGCATTCCCTTATTCAATTGAAGTTACTGTCTTCTCCAAATAGGAACTCTTGTCTTTATTGCTTTTCAAGGGGAAAAAGCTGTGAAGCTGGGAGATGGGACTCAGCAGTGGTGGGGGGTGAGGAGGATGCCTTCCAAGTACGTCACGATTTCATTAGTTTATCAATTAAAAGTGACAGAACCTTTGCACTGGAGAAGAACCGATGACATGATTCTCATGTTAAGGTACCTTTAATCTTAGTGGATTCTCAGCTCCACCCATTATTTCCGTTTACAACAAGCTGTTGTCGTCACCAAATTCCTTGTCACCGGGTCATCTCTACCTCACTGCAGGTCAGCATCTCCGAAAGAAACATAGGACTTCACCGAGGGGAGATGCTGAGTTAACTTGCTGGCGAAGGAGTGTGTTAAAACTCAACACTGACAGGGCCACCAAATGCGGCAACCCGGGTGTTGCCAGAGCAGGTGGTATGTTATTCAGAGATGGAGGAAGAAATTGGTCATAAGAGTTTGATTTTTTCTTTTTTTTGGTCATAAGAGTTTGATGTTGACTCACGGGAATACAAAGATATTTAATGTTCGCTCGCAAGCTTCTTTTTATACCATGATCAGGATTCCTTCTTTTTGTCTCTTGAACGTAATGATAATTTAAATCAATTTATTTCCCATGGCGTTGAGCTCGTTCCCCTCGTTGTTATCCAAAAGAAATATTACAAAAATCACTTTCTTCCATTCATTTGTTTTAATTTCCTCTTTTAACTTTTTCCACTTGATAAATACTGAGACTAAACTCCCAATGAGATAGAGGGAGAGACGGAAGTGCATGCAAAGCCCAACGAACGGAAACTAAAAAATAAAATATTTGGTCAATTAAAGTCCGCCTAACCATAATAATACATCAACTAATACGATGCATCTAACCCTTTCTTATAAACTTCACACTTTCATTAGAAAAAAATAAAATTACAAACTTATGACAGATGTCAATTTAATTGTATATCTTTTCATTGACTTTTTTAGTTGTAAACATTTTTAAAATGTTAATATAGTCAATTGATAAAAAATTATTAACGTAGATACTAGTTGTCTTACTTAGGACAGTCCTAAGGTGGATAACTTTTTAATGCTTGACCATCAAGGACAGCGAAATGACGGCGATGCCCGCGCTCCGACGCGAGCGGGAGGCTCCGACGAGGAGGGAGGTGGCGGGGCAGAACCGGGCATCCCGATCTCTTCCTCTCTCTCTCTCTCCTTCTCCCTCACGAAGCGCCCCTGCTCAGCATCTCCTTCAAGCGCATGATCGAGTCGAGCCTCTCCTGCTTCAGGTTCCGCTTGAACCGGTTGATGAAGGCGTCGGCTTTCGCGTTGATCTCGTCTTCTTCCTCGGGCGCCGCGGTGCCGCTCTTTTTCCTGCCTCCTCGCGCCGTCTCGGGCCTCCGGCGCTCCACCGGGTCCTCCTCCTCCTCGTCCTCGAAGTGCCCGACTGCCGACCTCTCGCTGGCTGACTTCTTCATCTTGGCGGGGAGCCGCCGCGCCGAACCCTCGCCGGGGGTGGTCGTCTTCGGGCCTGACCTGACCCTCCTCACTTGATGGTCCCGACGGGCCCAGCCCGCGTCGGCGTAGGGAACCGAGTCGTCGTCTTTGGAATCGGAGTCGACTCCGAGGTGGTGAGGCGTGTCCTCATCCGGGTCGGGCTCGCTCGATCTGTAGAACGAAGAGAACTTGATGGACTTGACGTGCTCGAGGTGAGACGGGGCGCGGGCGAGCCGGGGCGGCTCGGCTCGGTCCCCGTACTCCGGTCCCGACGGACGCTCGTCGTGGTCGGCTTGCGGCCGGGGGTTGCTCGGCGCTTGGTACTTGTAGAGAGAGGAGTCGAAGGACTTGAGCCGGTCGACGAAGGAAGGCGCCCGGGCGAGAGGCGGCGGATCGGCTGGGTGGGAGAACTGCGGCTCCGGGTACGACGAGCCTTGGACGGGGACGGGGTCGGGCCCGGGATAGCCAGCGGGGTGGTCGTAATCGTAGCTGTGGAGGGAGAAGTTGATGGACTTTAAGCGCTCGAGGAGGGACGGGGCGCGGGCGAGCGGGGGCGCGTCGACGTGGCCGGCGTAACCGTGATCCGGGTAAGAGTGCGGCTCGTACCGGGCGTGCTCCGGCTCCGGCTCCGGCTCCCACTCGGGGTATCCGCCGCCGTAGTGGCCGAACTTGCAGAAGTAGAGGTCGATGGACCTGACGCGCTCGAGGAGGGAAGGAGCGCGGGCGAGCGGGGGGGCGTGGTCGGGGCCGAGACGGTCGTGGTAGTGGTGGGGGCGCGGCTTCCCCGGGGAGGAGCTGAGGCGGGAAGTGAGGACGATGGTGCCGATCGTGACGTTGAGGAGGATGAAGAGGGAGCCGGGGGTGAGCCAGCCCTCCATGAAAGCCCACATGGCCTCAGAACACCGTTACTTTTCCGGCACCTTCTTCTTCGCCTCTGCGCTTCTGGATTTTCTAGGGTTTCGTCTGGAGAGGAGAGGGAGAGAGACGGATGGTTTGCAGATGGTGGTGGCGGTGGTATTTATGCGCGTCTGAAAGCGGAAAGGATGGGCCGGAGGAGCGATCGTGATATCTCGGTTTGGCCGGACATCGCCGTCCGTTTCCGGAAATTTCCTCTCTCTTTTTTTTCGTTTTATTATTATGGGAAAGGATAAAGGACACATCGGTGTCAGCCACGTGGGATATTTTAGGTTGTGAAAAATGCAAACGTTGTCTGTCTTTGGAGTCTGGACGACGGTTGAGTCAAGCCCTACACAGCGACGTGACATCATTTGCACAGCGAAATCTAGTTCGGCCTTTCGGGGGGAAAAAAACATAAAGAAGGAATAATTACCCAAACTCTCTCTCTCTCGATTTTCACATAACATGTAATATATTATTTGAATTTTTAATTTATTCCTTTCAGTCTCCAAACTTTAACTTAGTTTCTAAAATTTTAATATATTTAATTCTTGATAGTTGAATTTTTTTTACATATTCAATTTAGTCTTTAAATTAATATTTTCATAATGTTCAATATTGACCCCAAACTTAAATTAATATAAAAATAATGTTGAATATTACCGAAAGTTTAAGAACCATATTGAATACATTAAAAGTTCAAAGAATTATATTGCATATTAGATTAAAATTCATAGACAACACCGAACAAATTAAAAATTCATGAATTACGTTACATATTGAACGAAGTTTGAAAATCATTTCGTTTCATTTTATAAGTTTTCAGACTTTTGCACTTTGATGTCATTATCTTGGAGCTAAATTTGCTATGGTTTTGAAGGCGAGAATCAATATGCAAACGTGCCAAAGAGAGGCCAACGGAATTCCAGATTGTATGGTTTTGTAGGCAAGAATTGATATGCAGACGTGCCAAAGAGAGGCCAACGAAATTCGACGTGCACTCTAATTGAGGCGATCAAACTTCCGAACGCTAGGAAGCAGGCCTGCGGTTTCTTGCTCGAGCAGCACAAAAAGCGTACAAACGAGACTTCAACGGAGTGCGGGATTCGACGAATCTCTGCTCAGTGAAAAGTAAATTGCGAGAAAATTAAACTGTACCGAAAAGAGAACGTATCAAAAGGAAAATTTAATGAACCAAGAAATTGTCACATCGATTTTGTAGATGGGGATTATTAGCATTTTGTGCTGGTAGGTAGATAATATGTGCTGAAGGAAAGCGGGAGTGGGAATCAATGCTTGGAGGGCCACCGTCCATCAACTGACAGGCCCTTGTCTTCGTACGCGTCTCCCCAAAGAGTATGACATTTCAGTAAAATATTCTTTTAGAAATCACTCTCTAGAAAAATGGCAATGTATCATTTTGATGTTTGACTGAAATTTCAAATTAAATTCAAATCATTTAGCGAATGAGATTTGACTTGATTTTCCTAAATAAATATATATTATCTTAGCGTAAGCATTATGCACGTAAACAGTTAAGGAAATAAGCATGGGCACTGAGCTATCGAGTAGGAGCACTTGCACCAATCTAGGGTCCACAGAAATTGTGCTCGAGAGCTTGATGCTCGTGCTCAACTCCTTGGCTCCCTGGCCCGAATCCATAGAGGCCGAGCTTGGGTCCACAGAACCCAAGCCCCAGAGCGTAACACTCGCTCCCATGTCCATTCCCAAGCTTGAGTCCGTCGAGGCTAGGCTCAAGACCCAATGCCAGTGCCCAATTCCCACTCGTGCTCGAGTCCATCCAGGTTGAACCCCAAACCCCTACGCCTATGATGTGGACATCGAGCCATATCGAGGAGGAGGTGCTAGGGACCCATTGTCTATTCCTACTGATTCGATTATTCGAGCGCGGGCCAAGCAATTTAGACAAGCTGTTGGCATCATGGTTGGCGTGGAGATGACCTTGGATAGAATCTTGAAAAATCTTGGAAATCTTAGCGTAATCTTTGGCATGGAAATTACCTTGGATCGAATCTTGAAGAATCATGAAAATCTTGGCACAATTTAATTATCTGGTTATCAAAATATTTGACTAAGTCAAATACATATATATATGTCTATCTTCTTGTTTAGGTATATTCTAGAATATTACGCATTAAATTTCTAGGGTTGGTTTTAGGGTTTGTGTGGCGGTTAAAAGGTCTATATTAAGGACTAACTGAATTTCTTTGAGATAGAGATATATTTTATTTTTGAGGAAAATTTGAGAGGTTCTCTTCTACTGTTCTTTTGAGGACTTGACCTTATCAAGATTCCCTTGTGGTGGTCGATTCGACTTATCAAGCGGGATAGCAAATTCTTTCGCTTGTGGCGTCTATAACGTTGGTTGGTTGACACGAGTTCGTCAACATGTCACGTTCATATCGAGGTTGCTAATCATATGTTTGATTGGAGGTCGAGGTTCGCAATTCGCACCATTCGGGCTTTCGTAGAACGATCTTTCTGCAACGATTCACATCAGCCTAGGACCTCATTGGTTATGCTTGGGTCCATCGAGGAGGAACCCATGCCTGAGCCCTAACCCCTTCACTGGGGTCTATTAAGTTGAGGCTTAGGATCTTGGCACAAGTGTCCAAGCCTTGCATTAATGGATCGGGTGTAAGTTTCAGGACTAGGGCACAAGTACGGGGGTCTCAAATGTATTCTCGATGGATATGGGTGTGGGCGTTGGAGACCTGAGAGGCTGAGCACAAGCATTGGGGTCCCGATCTCAATATTGATGGACTTAGGCATTAGCATGGGCACTAGGACGTGAGCACGAGTGTCGGGGTCCCGAGCCTAATCTCAATGGACCCAATATGGGTATTGAGATCTCAGGCTCGACCACATTGGACTTGGGCTTTGGAGAAAGGGTCTTGTGCTCGGGCTGCCAAGAGACTAGGAAAAAAGCTTTGGGGTTTCCATGCTCAAGCTCAGAGTATTTGGTCCAAATGTTGAAATCTAGTCATATTTTAGAAAATGATTTCATATATTTTAAAGGAGAAAAACATTTTCTTGAATTTTAGTGTGGATTTTTCATTAATTAATAAACGTCTTGTGTTGACTCATTTTCTTAAGGGAATCAGATGTCGAAAAATGAGAAGAATATTTTCCGCGAAACAACTGAAGTATTGGGAGAAATTCTATTTCCAGACCTTTTAGATTTTACTAAAACAAGTCGACCATGCTTCAAAACTCTAGCGAAAACTCACAAGCGACAGCTCCAAATTGAGACAAATTAGTAAAAGGTCACCTTCCGTAGATGCGAAATTTTACCCCAATGCGACCCCTCGAGGTCGGGCCTCAACTCAGATAGGCAATCCCTCGGATAATTGGAGAGCAAATGCATAATGAAATAATACCTGATTAATGATACATACGTGTCAAATTTTGTCTAGAAATCGGACCAATCTGAAATCGAAATTCGAAGTCCTGGAGGAGGCATAAAAATCAAAGCTGCGATCCACACCGATGTGGACGATAGACACGCGTCAAAGTGATTTCCGCAATCCCCGCAATCAAACGATCGTCAATCGCAATCATTATCTTTCAAAAATTCAGGACGCATCAGTGACGCAGGGGACTAGAATATTCGGGATGATGGCCATAGCGGGAACCATTGTATTTTGTTTTTAGGATTAATATTAGAGAAAATCATAAATAGATATATTTGTGAGAAATTTATTCTAAATAATTTTTTTAAGTAACAAAAACCTTAAATCGGAATATTTATGGTGAATTTACTTTCCGTTAATTTCTGTTGAAATTTAATTAATATAAAAAAAAATCACAAACTAATGCACTAATGACAAATAGAGGACAAAATCTTGAACTAATATACCAGTTAATTGTCACATGTCATCTAACTCAATAATTCAACAGTAAAATTCAACAAAAATTAATGAAATAGTCAATTTATCCGAGATAAATTAATTTAAGATTTTTTATAATATCGACCATTCTCTTTCACAACGGAAGGTCAGAAGAGAGGTCGGAAGAAAGAGTAGCACATGCGACGGAAACAGCTCTTATCATGAACGGAGGATTTGCCGATGAAAATGGTAACTTGGATGATTCAGAAAAGTCCATTTCCCATTCCAAAATGGTTTTGATCTTGACATAGAGAAGGCGACATAGCACATAGCGACCGCAATGTTTCTTCCATTCTCTAGAGCTTTTAGTACATCGTTGTCCAAATGACGGTGGTTAGTCTTTCCTATATTTATTTTATTCAATTAAGATTTTCTTGTGCTTTAACTATGTCATTGCCACACAAGATAGATAAAATATTCAAAAAATTACGTCAGTATTTTCTATTAATTTAAATGGACGAAATTAACTTAATAATCTAATTATGTCAATTTGACAAGTTTTAGAACTTAATTGTATATTTTATAATTTTAAGATTTAATTATATTTTCGTAACAAATTTTAGAACTTTCACTGCATATATTCGTTTGTTTTGTTATGGATGGAGTGGAAAAAGGACACGTCCACATGACTCACGTGGGATAGTTCAGTGGCTAAAAAAATCAAATGATTCCTTGAGACGAAGACTTGACGGTCACAACAGTTATCATTTGCACCACGAAAACTCCTTTTGCCTTTTAAGAAAAAGGAATGATCACGTAGAAAGTTTTTAAATTTTGGCCTGATATATAATATAGTCTTTAATTTTAGCCCAATGTACAATATAATTCATGAACTTTTAATATATTTAATGTGGAAGGGGGAGGTTGGGGGTTCAAATCTCCACATTCTCGGAGGGTTGAGATGGGGACGATTTCATTTTAGGAGTGGGTTTCGACTCCCACGCCCTGTAAGGAGGTAGGGCAAAAGTCTGAGAGTGAGTGTTAGAGTAGAATTAGTGTATGACTGATAAAAAAAAAAGAAAAAAACTTAGTCCCTAAATTATATGGACATGAACTTGAATTAATTTAAGAATAATATCGAATATTTTTATATAGTCTAATGATTAAAAAGAACATGCAGCAAAAGTTCAAACACTGCCTTTTGGTCTTGTTGCTTGGAGATAAAATTGCTGCACATCCCCTTACGAATTGCATGGTTTTGTTGGCGAGAAACAATCTGGCAACGTACCGAAGAGAAGCCGACGGAATTCAACGTGCATCGAGGCGACAAAACTTGCAGACTCTCGGACACAACCCGACGGCTTCATGCTCGAGCACAGAGCATATGAACAAGGGCTTCGGTAGGATTTGGATCCTACCCAATTCCTATCCGATGGAAAGTAAATTGAGACGAAAATTAAATTGCACCGAAACAAAATGAAATGCATAAGATTAACGAACCAAGAAATTGTCACGTCGATTTTGTGGATGAGAAAAAGCATCTTTTTGTGTTGGTAGGTAAAGACAATGTGTGAACATTAAATGTGAAATGTTGGTGAGGGTAGAAAAACAGGGCCGCAATCAACAGGCCCTTGTCTTCATGTGCATCTCCCCCAAAGACTTTCTCGTACTCCGGAGACCGTTAGACCCTGCGCGGGCCACCATTGCCCCTGTGCCATTTCCAACTTGCTCTTTTTTTTTTTTTTCGATTCTACTCTATTCCTACTTTAATTTTCACTCTCAGGCTTTTGTCCTGCCTTCTTGCAGGGCGTGAGAGTCGAAACCCACTCCTGAAACTAAAGCGTTTGTAAATATTGTCTTCTTTGGACAGAGGAAGCAATTATACCTTCACCTGTTCCTTTGTACCATGCATTTAATCCCCAAAAGCCCTCTCTCTGACTCCCTTCAAAAGATTTACGGTCAGTATATTCTTACCCTGTCCTTTCTTGTTAAAAAAAAAAAAAAATCCCTTTTTATCTTATTTTTCAACACGAGCTTCGTTTGTTTTATATATGGTCCTCGAATCTTGTTCAATTTCAATGACCATTTTGGTAACATGGCCAGGTCCTTTAGACTATATTCTAAACTAATAGCATAAAATATGCAATACCTTACATATAGTCTACCCCAAAAATCTAGATAATTTTTCCAATATTGATTTGCTAGAGCTTCTTAGATGATCGAATGTCTTATGGGTACAAAACTTTCGAGGACTGCCGAAACCCTAATACCGAAAATAATTTTGGTTTGAACATGATTTTCCTTCTCGATGATCACCATGTCAAGGGTCGTCTAGATACACTTGTTATGTATGTTTACTAAGGATAATACTTGAAATCTTAAGGCAATGATTACACGCATCAATAGAAAAAGTTGGTATTCGGAAAATTGAATTTTCCTTTCTTTGATTTCTTAACAACCGCTTCAAGAATATAACGCCGAAAACCTTTTTTACCTTTTATACAATCATGTGAAGATACCACATCAAAATTCAATGTATCTTTCCGAAAGTACGTTTTTATTCTTCTTCTTTTATAATCTCTTCGTCAATGTACATCATAACCAATTATTTCCACATTGCCATATTCTCATCAAACACTCTTAAAATACTCATCAATACAATCCCGAAAATCTTATTTACCTTTATCCAATCGCACGAAGACAACATATTGAAATTTGATACATCTTGTCAGAGTATATCCTCTTTTTGTATGGTAATCTCTTTGATAACAAATATAAACCCTAAGATGCCAAAAATCAAAAGAGGATTGCAAGTTGGAAATGGCGCAGGCTCTGTTCTCTCATGGGCATTGAGGTCCCATTGCTAGTGTTTGAACTTGACCTTAATGGACCTCGGCATGAGTGCCAAGACCCGAGCACGAGTATGGGGGTCCCAAGCTTGGCATCGATGGACGTAGGTGTGGGTGCCAATGATCTAAGCATGGGCTTGTGGGGAATTGAGCACGAGTGCAGGGTCTCAAGCCCGGCCTAAATGGACTCGGGCGCTGGGATCTCAAGCCTTGCCACAATGGACTCGAGATTGGGTGTTGGGCTTGGGTTGCCAAGAGCCTAGGAACAAGCTTTGGGGTTCTTGTGTTCAAACGCAAAGTTTTTAGCCCAAACGTCAATGAGTAATTATATATTGAAAAATGATTTCATATTTTCTTAAATAGGATATAATTTCTTGAATTTAAGCATAGGTTCTGAGAATCCAAAAGCCAAAAAACACGATTTTTTTTTTTTCGAAAAATATTTTTCATGAAACAAACATATTGTAAAGAAAATTTTTATTCATAATTGTTATTTACCATGCGTCGAAACTCAAGTAAAAACTTATGAACCGCGTCTCCCAATTAAGAAGGACCAATCATGTATGAATAAGCGTATTTCTAATCGATAATTGAAGTCACTTTCATGGATTTGAAACTCAGTCTCCTTCGCATTGGAGAAGGAATACATAATGAAGCAATACCAGATTAATACGTACGTGTTCAAATTTGCCTAGAAATCGGGTAAAATCTCAAGTCGAAATTCAAAGTCGTAGTTTCGCATTTTCAACGATCGTACAAGTGATTCCGAGAACCCCAGCGGCATAAAGGAATCGAAGTCGCTATCCACCGATGTGCGGACAAAAGACAACGCGTCCAGTGATCTCTTGCAATCCCTCGTCGATCAAACGAACCGTCGACCGCAACCATCATCTTCCAAAACGCAAGGCACGGCCGGCGGTGACGGGCACGATGACGCCAGCGAATGGAATGTTGATGATGATGAGCACTCCCAGCTGGACCACCACCCTTTTGTTTTTACGACGAAGCTGATTATGGAGAGTTCCGGAAGAAAGGGCAGCAGATGCGACAGAAAACAGCTCTCTGTCATGAACAGTGGGATTTGTCGATTTTCTATTCCCATTCCTCAACTTTATAAATCTATGTTTTTTTTTTTTTTTTTTTTTTTTTGTTTCTATTCCCATTCCTCAATTTTCCTCGGCTCTCAAGTTTCCAGACAAAGCAAAGTGCGTAATTAGGCATCATGGTCCCCAATTGTTGTCCTTTTTTGGGGCACGGGCGATCGTGGTTTTCATTCACTTTTTTTTTTTTGGTTGATTATATTCTAACTCCCACTCTCAGATTTTTGCTCTGTCTTCTTGTAGAGCGTGAGAGTCGAAACCCACTCCCGAAACTAAATCGTCCCCACCTCAATCCCCTTAAAAAGGTAGGGATTCGAACCCTCCACCTCTCCTTTCCATGTTGGAAGGGTGGCCACTGGGTTGGAAGGGTGGCCACTGGGGCAAACCCTAGTGATTGGTTTTCAATCACTTCAAAAATGATTTTTGTCACATGTAAGCAAAAGGTTGAGCTCGAGAGTTCACCCTTGTCAATGGGCTTTATCAAAAAATGAAGGAAAAAAGGACGAAAGTTCAGAGTGGGGTGAAGAAAACTTAGGTGGAAAATGATGCACGTTTGCCTTTTATTTAATTAAAGTAGCATGAATCACGCATTTTGTCTTTCCTTTTAACTCGAAACAAACTTTCTCAATATATATATATGCAGGCAAGTAATTTAACATGTAATAATTTCGATGATTTTACGGAATTTAGATAATACTTCCAATTTTTTATGGGCCTATTGCGTTCGCTGAGTGGCAAACAGACATCCACACACAGGCCCATCCGATTCAGGTCCACGACTCCATAGAAGGCCCATCAAATCTAACTCGGCCCAAATCGCGTCTCACAAAATCAGAGCCCAGCAAATCCCGCTCGGCCCGCACCACCCCTCTCTCTCTCTCTCTCTCTCTCTCTCTCTCCTTCCTCCGCCATTTCTGCTGCTCCAGCTTCTTCTCGGCCTTCCTTCTTCGCCAGCATCAATGGCGCCTCCGAGACTACTCCTCTGCGGCGACGCCCGCGGCCGGCTCAACCACCTCTTCAAGCGCGTCTCCGAGAATACTCCTTTTGGGTTATGATCATGACATGGCAAAGGGCAATTTTTTTTTTTTTTTTTAAATAATTTTATTATCGTTGTTCGAGAACGACGACCCACTAAAGATGGTCGTCGTGGTTTCTATTTGGTACTAGTCGAATATCGGTCTTCTTAGAGCTGATGTTCTTGTGTCTGGTTAGTTCGGTCTAAGCTCGATAAAACCTAGGAAAGATGGAAACCCGCAATTTTCGGAGGACTGACGTCAGCGTGGTTGTGCATTCGATGATTTGCGACCATCTAAATCAATCTCCTGCTTCATCTCATGACCGGTTTAGTCCCTAAATTAATCTCTAGTCACAATTTTAGGACGAATTTCATATTTCCGTCTATGTATCGATGGAAAATGCCGGCTAAGTGACGGGGGATACACACACGACACTGGTGCTTACGTGGAATATTACAGACATGATCCTTATACTATTGCCCTTGCGTTTAATTTCGGTACCTGAACTTTATTTTGCGACGCATTCACTCCGCAACCTGATTTTAGATCCCGATTTCCAGCTATTTTCCTCCTCAAGTTGATTTGCTAAATTCACACAAATCACATGTAGGGAAACTTACATTTGCTGTCTTGGCCAGGCTTTAGGTATCTAATGACCTCATATTTTTGCCCGCCAATAGCACATCATCATAGCTATTGCCCATTTATTACGAAATAATCGTTTTCGGAGGAATCACATGAGCTGGATTCTTGCTCAAGTGGTGGCCATTTTTGCACTAATCATGACATGAAACCGTCGCACATTTATCTCGAGCGCTTAATTAGCATTTTCTGTTCCCATTTGGATGGGAAAAATACGAAATTTATCCGAAAATCAAGAGTAAAGATTAGTGCAGGGAACATATGGGCGCGTTTGGTAACGATTACATTCCTCGGAAACAAATTCGATTAGAAATGATTATTTTTTATTACGTTCTCGAGAACCGATTCGAGTAAAAGAACGCGTTTAGTAAGCGTACAAAATTTCGATTCGGAATAGAATTGCGTTTGGAACCGTGTTCATTGATTATGTTCCAAATCATTTTATTTTAATTTTTAAATAATTTTCATAATTTTTTCCTTTTTCTCCTATTCTAATTCTTCTTCAGGCCGGTTGCCGGCCCTCGGCGAGGTCGGCCCTCGTTGGCTCGGCCTCGCCGGTAGCTGGGCGAGGCTCACCTGGCCATCGGCGGGGTTGGGCGAGCCTTGCCGGTGGCTAGGCTTGCCTCCGGCAAGCTCGCCGATCTCGCCCTAGCCTAGCAAGCTCGTCGGACCGATCGTTGACGGCGGCGGCGGCGTCGACGGCGGCGGGCGGCGGTCGCGGGATGGTAGTCGATGAAGAAGAAGAAAAAGAATTTTGATTCTCAATTTTGTTCCTAACAATAATCAACTTTTTTTATTCTTGATTCTCATCTCAAACTGATTCTAGGAACAAATTTGTTCCCGGGAACAAAAATTTTACTAAACGCGATTCTCGTCCCAAATTAATTTTGGGAACAAAAAATCAGAGTCTGACACTGTTGAGATGGTTACCAAACAGGCCGTGTGTAACTAAAATTATGGTAGAAGGGACCTAAATCGAGCAGTAGCATTGTGGGGGCCATTTTTGTAATTTCGACTCGACATTTTTATCTGATTTTCTCATGTTGCGTTAGTGCCAGTGTCCGTAGCTGCTGGTGCTTAGTCAGCATTCTTCGTCGTGGAAATCGAGCAAAAGCATTCTACGTGCGCCACTTGACAACACCGGTCCCATTATCTCGTATCTGAAAATCTCTGCTAAGGGAAGGTTTGGTTCGATGGATGTGGAGCATAGCAGAGCCAACTCGGCCGTCGTCCTGGCCCACTCGAACCAAGAGTACCCCATCTCCATCCCCGCTGCCGCTGCCGTCACAGCCGTCCAACCCCCCAGCCGCCGCCCTCACCGGTATGTGAGAAGTACATATACCCATGCTTCAAGTTCTCGACGATCGCCGTCATGGTCTTCGTCTGCACTCTCTTCTTGGTCATACCCGCTCTCATGATCCCTGACTTCCGGGTCGAACCGGCCTCCTCCTCTGGCTCGTTCAACGTCTCCACCTCCCGCGATCTCCGTGCACTGCCACGTTCGCATCACGGTCGGGCGTGAGGGCCACGCTCAAGTACGGGGGCAAGCGCTTGTTGGGTGCTTCGTTGGATCCGTTCGTGCTGGGAAAGAGAAGCAAGTGACGCCTGACGGTCGCCGCCGTGTTCGAGTCGAACGTGTTGAACAGTAGAAACAGTTGGCAAGCCGTGACTCTGGACTCGAGCGTCTCGAGCGGCGAGGTGAGCGTCGACGTCGACCTGGAGGTCGGCAGGAGAATAGGGTTGGGCGAGTGGTGGATTAGTGCGTTTGATGTGACCATCTCATCGTCCTCGGAGGGCCAGGGCTGGGCGTTGATCACTCCGTCCGAGCTTTGCGACATTGGCTTCTTTGGCTATATTTAGTATGAGCGAACTCTGCCCCTGGAAAAAACTAAAAATCACCAGAAGAACAGAGAACAAGAAAGAAAATAGAGCGCATGCATACTGCGTCAGTATAAAGAAAATTCTGCATAAACGATCCTTATCCTTCACTGATTAGGAAACCAGCATTTCTAAGGATGCATCGAGTTCGCTTGAGCATCCGGCGCAACTTAGCTAATGTGCATGACGCATGCGATGCATCTAGCAGCGTCCTCATCCAAAAGAGTCATCAGTTGATGGGGTGAAGTTTGATTAGAAGTGTAAAATTTAGATGTGTGTAATTTCTGGGAGTTAACTCTCCTCGTGTCGATGATTGTAACTAGTAGATATTTATGGATTGGTCATGGTATGATGGTTTATTTCCGATTATTCAAATCCATTTAACTCTCCATGGGGGACTTATACCTTGCAACCTGGTGCTGTCCAGGATCTTCAGACAAATGAGAGGGCCCGCTATTAACACCGCCTTATAATACTTTATACATGTGATCGCTGATCTTCTTTTTTATGTTATATTGGTATCGTTGATTTCATCAGTTGCACTGAATCTAACCCAAACTTTTGAACTAGGGTTTTTAATGCAATGTGAAAGCTGGGGTAATATATACTCTATACTCCAATTAATCCATCAATCGGTGACTGACTTCCTTCGTTTTGGTTCATATGTATGAGATCATACATAGTTTGTGTAATGCGGTGGTATTTATAGCATAGTTTTCCTGTTATTATGGAGGGAATTAACAAGCATTTACATTCGAATTATGTCTCAGTGCAAAAGATTGTGTCCCTATAAGAATACAAACATGAAGTATGTTCTCAAAAGGGAAACGGCCATATATATTGAGGAGATTCGTGTTAGTTTCTTCTATACCCTTTCCATATAGTTTACTCTCTTGTTGATTGATCATCGATTAGATCTAGTGGGTCCTTTTCTAAGTACACTTACCTATTTGCCTCTAAAGGAGGTGAGCACAGAGCGAACTATTCTTTCGCCTTTTACTAAAGAATACCGTGTGCTCGCCATAATTAGTGGCATACGCCTATTTTTGGAGGGGCTTCTTCAATTGAACGAGCTCCTAAAATATTGAGTTGAAAAACTGTTCGTGCATAGCACGACAAGATGGTCTGTTCTGTTCTTCAAGATCATAAAACCCGTGCCTTAGAAAGCGTTGAAAGCAGTTTAGCACTCGCATTCAGCAATTGCTTTCTGCACTTGTATTTTCTGAAACGATAGATGACTCAGTCAGCCTTCAGTTTACAGAGATCAGGTTCAGCCCCTTCGCGTTAGTAGAGAAGGCATGTAGAAAATAAACATAAGATGTCAGAAATGTCTCAGGTCTCAACCAGAGTTCAAGCGACCTTAATTTTATACCCTCTCGACCGACAGGGTATATGTTTTCCAAATGAATCAAAATGCTAATCATCCTACCTTTCTATCATTGGAAAAAGGGGATTTTTCCTTGCCGGAGAAACGTAGATCTCAATCACGTTCTCCCACCAGAACCGCCGCCTTTCCAGCAATCCCGGGTCGCCACCAGTTGCCAGAAATTTGCCTTGCCAACGAATCTTCTGAATCTGCATTCATCACGTACTGGGACGGACCTCCATACACATTGGGGCCGCACCGCCGTCTTCTTGGCCTTGATATCCTTCATGTATGACTCCAAGAGGCGCTTTCACGTACCACCCAGCAAAAGAAACCTCGGAACACCAGTCCGGAGAAAGGCCCATTTCCGACCCTCGTCCACTTACGGATCTTGAGCCGACCCGTTTGACCTGCTTGGCCTCCGGAGCCGCTCCGATACGCATCAGGCGGGCGAGTGCTGTAACTACACCGACGATCAGAGGGGGGGCGAGAGGAAGACTCTCAAGAAGATGCGAGGGAAGTAGATGAGGAGGAAAGCATAGAGCGCAAGCGTGATCCAGAATGGAGGGTGCGAGGAGAGAGCCGGCGATTGTGCAGTCCATGCTACGACGCGCAACTTTGCCATCCTGGCGGTGAAGGAGGGTGCTACGGAGTTCGATTCTCCACGGCTTCCGTTTCCTTCCATGGAAGAAAAAGTTTTCTCGAGAAAATTAGGTTGAATATAAGAAGTAAGGGTACGGAGCCAAAGCGGACATGCATGGACGTCGGACCGCTGATAGCAGAAACTTTTTGTAGCCGAAGACTTGGCAATATGACCTTTGGTTTCGAGAATATATCGGCGTTTGAGGTCCCGAATTCAATTCCTTACACCTTCATTTCACTCGTTTATGAATTTCCTTCAACATTTCATCACCTTCGGGTCACGTATGTCGAGATTTGAGTTTAATATTTTGATCCAATTAGGCCTACACGTAAGGGGGAGTATTGATATGTAGAAATCGAATTGTGCGCCGTAACTTAATTCATGGAAAATTGTCCAAAAAGTTATAAATCCATTTCACTTTTGTCAATTGGGTTCTAAACCTTTTAATTGTGTCGTTTGAGTCTTAAATTTTTTTATGTTTTGTCAATTGAGTCCATTCGGAGATGTTGGTCGGAAGTTGCTAAACACTGGTCATCAAATGTCATGGCTAGTACTGATGGGGGCAATTTTTAATAATATATATTTCTTTTTATCATTTCCTTGTTTTTTAACAAACTTTGGCCAGCAAGGGCCACCAGGCGAGGGCCAACACCATTGCCTATTGGTTAGTGAGGGCCATGACACCCTCACCTGTGGGCGGTGATGATCGGCTTATGACCTTGGCGGCTCGAGTTTATAAAAGAAAACAAAGAATAGAAAAGAAAAGGAAAAAATAATAAAAAAAAAGAAAACAAAGAATAGAAAAGGAAAGGAAAAAAAAAAAAAAAAATATATATATATATATATATATATATATATATATATATATATTTGCAATATTGATGTTGGCTGTATTACATAGGAATGCTATCATTCATGATAACGATTTCTAGCCAAAATTACTTCAATGGATTCAATAGGCAAAAAGTGAAAACGATTATGACTCAATTGGCAAAATTTTAAGCTTTATGACTGAATTGAGAAGAATGTAATAAATTTAAAATTTCATGGCCAATTTTCCCCTTAATTGCTTACATTTTTATAACGATTGTTCCTATATAGTTTTCCAAGTTTTTTTGAGCATGTTTTTGAGCTGAAAATACTCAATAATCAAGAACATCCCACGTTGCATGTCTGAGATTGTGGTGACTGCACCAAACCTCTACGCCTAAAACATTCAATTCTGACATAATTGAAGCTCAACTTACATAATTCATAATTTTCTACGACCAGCTCAATGTTGTACTAGGGACATGGAAGCTCAATGTTGTATTAGGGACATGGAAGGCGTTCATGTTTTTTTGTCCATCTCCACATGCATGTGGATCTGAGATTACCATAAACGAGACCAAATTGTCTCTTGCATTTTCCTTTAAAAAAAAGAAGAAGAAAGTAAATAATAAAGAGAAAATTGGATGGAATATGTTTGTGAAATGTTTGCTAATTTTTTTTTTTTGAGAAAATTGCAAAAGCATGATATATTAACTTAATCAAGATGAAAATTGTTCTAGAACCTTCTAACCTAAGTTATTAAACTTAGTGCTATTCAATTGGATGGTCTTGGATTAATTGCCACTCCCATCAAGAAAAAGGGAGTAGTTATCCCAACCATGCTGACATTTTGACCGCCCTCTTTTTCCTCCTCCAGATCTTCTTTGTTTTCTGCGCTATAAAACAACATGGATGGTCAGATGGTCAGAATTTATCCGTCAATTTGAGGCTATCATTCCAGTCTGATTAGGGTAGGTCATTTACATTGACATTGGATGTGACATGTGAGAGAATTTGCCTCTTCAAGTGCAAATAATTTGATGATTTAGTTCATTTGTCTGGATTTTAATTCAGATTTTATTTGCTACCGCGTTTCATAATTTATAGCAAGATGGGTTTTCTCACTATAATATTTTAACAACTCAAATTGGGAGTGATTGATTTTATAATGTGTATTCTAGACCAAGAACTTGAAATCTACCCCTTCAAAGTTGGTCTATAGTATATGGAATTGAGAACCAAATTGATTAACCCACCTTGAAACTAACTTGGAACCAAACTGCCCTTTTCCACGGTAGACCCAAACATTGGCCTTCCTTCTTTTTCTTCTTTGTTTTCATACTACAAAGACATGGAAGACCTACAATCTTGACAATTTCCACGTATCACGTTGACCTTAATGAAAAGTGACTGTTTAAGGGACTTAATTTAAGATTTGTCTTGAACCGGCTTGAAATCAATTCGTGATATAAAATCGGGAATTGAACTTGTCAAGACCAAATCTTGAAGTTTTTTAATCTAGGAAATGAATCGATTCCTATGTAAAACTGGCCTAGAATAGGGGTATGTAGTGAAATTGGGAATTGCCTGGAACCAAATCGAATTGGAATCGGTGGTCCTCGATTTCAATTTATTGGAATTGGTAGGTACTAGTTTGGTTCCGGTTCCAAGTGTGGAATTGTCCATTCGAACTGGATCGATAATATGTATGTAATTTTTAAGAAAAATCTACGACAATTTTTTTTTTTTTTTTAAGGAAAGTAAAAATCCTAAAATCTCTAATTTAAAGTTCAACACCAATTGATTGAGTACTCGTCTTGTTTCACTCTCACCTCATTTGACTCGTCTCTCAAGCTCAGCATTCCTCGATTTATGGCATCGACTCTCAACGTTTAATATGAGCCCAATCTTTGTACTAACTTTGCAATTAAGAATACGGAAATTCTTTGTTTTTATCTTTACTTTGGATCGTTGGAAAACATTGCATTGAGTGTGTGACGTTCGGCGGGACCGATTACATGGATTTACCTAGGAACCATATCGGATTTATGGAACCAACAGGTAGTTCTAATGTTTCCAAATAGGTTTTTAGTGACAGTTCTTGGTTCCAGAATAAGAGTCGCCCATTCGGATCATATTCACTCTTAGCTTAGAATCTGTTGGGTGAGGTCAGTTTCATGTTAGTTCTTGGGTTGAAGTGGCCTGGTAGCTCACCCCTACCTCAACTACCTCACGTCAAATCAGAATTTTCAAGATGCAGCCTATTTGGCAATGAGTTTTGGTCACCAACTTTTGCTTAGCCAGTCAAGATTCTAGATGATCAACAAGAGAACATGCAGCTCAACCAACATCATGGATCATCCTCTCCTCTCCTCCCCTCTCCTCTCCTCGGTCCACATTCACAACATCTAAAGATGATCTTAATCTCAACAAACGTTCATAATTCCACAGGAATCCAAAAATTGCTCCAAACTTCCTCCGGAAGAAAAAAACGTGCAAAAAAACATAAAAAAAAAGGGTTATGATAAAGTTGCTTCCACAACAAACACAAAAAAAAAAAAAAAAAAAAAAAGCTTCCGCAGCACGCTTCAATCACAAAGAATGCCGAAAGGATGTCGGCCCTCAATTTCCTCCATCTCCATGGTCAAAGTCAGCACCTCAAAAAAATTTAGGGAAAAAAAAATGTAAAATGAAAAGTGAAAAAATTCGTGCTAGCGGCTTTCACAGCACGGCATTCAACGAGTCAAAGAGTCCCCTCCCCCGCGTTGGTCCAACGCAGGAAGGAAGGAAGCTTCTCACGGCAAAAGGCAGTGGCCCCGCCCAACCTTTGTCTTTGCTGGAAACGTGTCGTGCCGATCCGCCGCCCGCCAAGTTGGAATTGAACTCTGGCGAACGCCGATTGCGCCCAACCCCGAGAAACCGCCACCGCGCCGCCCCGCCCGCCAACGCGGTCCAGCTTCGAAAACCCCCCCATCCATCCTCCTTCCTCATCATCGACAACTCATCCTCCATTGTTGTCGGGTCGGTGTAATTCGGAGCGAATCGATCCCATCGACATGCTTATCGGACCTGGTGATGTTGTGTATAAATTCAATCCGCTTCGTCCATCGAAGGACGTTTCATCCACCATCACACAAAGCGAGGATTTGCTTGCGGTGCCCTTTTCGACCCGATCAATTCGCATGCTTGATCATCTCAAACACTGTTGAATTTGTCAAACGAGTGGGTTGGGTCGAGTTTTGAGTCGGATAAAAAATAAATCATCCCAAAAAAATCTATTTTAATTATTTTGACTCGTTTTCATGCAATACAAATTGTAAATCCGTTTATGAGATTAAGGAATGGGTCAATTACACGTCCTAATGGGTCTAGACACTATGTGCTAATTCGGGTTTCGATCAAATCCGTCTCGGTTGGGCAATTTCCGCATATAACGCTTTTACATTTTCTGCTCTCTTTTTTTCTTTTATCGCCAAAGCATGGTGGGAGTAAAGACGCCAAAATGCCAAATCGTGGAGATTGATGCGCGATGATCATATTCCACGTCGACCAAGAAATTCTCTCTCTCTCTCTCTATTAATCTCTCTTAACTTTCCTGGCTTATCGCTAAATCTCGGATTAATCAAGGGACAAAAATGGGATTTCGCGTTGGGGAGAGGGGGGCGCGGTTTACTTAGTCACCTTATCTTCGCCTGTGTACGTACGAACGACGCACTTCCCGATGCACCCCCCGCCACGTCACCCCCGCACGCCCACCAACGCCCGATCCGATCTCCGACCGTCCCCCCTAAGAAGCATCCGATGTTGCCCCCGCCCAAATCGAAAAAAGCCGTGTCCAGCAAGCCGACCGACCACCGCAGCCGACTCGGACCGCCCGCCTCGCCACGTCATCCCCACCCACTCGCCCCCTCCACCCCCGCCCCGCCACGTGTCCCCCTCCCTCTCCAACGGCTAGTTCGATTTAACCGCCAACGCGGATAGGAACGAAGGAAGAATTAATTTCTTTCTTTCTTTCTTTTTTTTCAAAAAAGAAAATGTTAGTATCCCCCGGCACACGCGCGAGAATTCCAGCACCTTCGCGTGAAGTAATTAATCGGAGACCGCGTCAGACATTTTTTCCCTCTCCCTCTCTCTCGCCTCCTTTTTCAAAATCTCCCTTTTTTTCTACTTTTCTTTTTCTCTCTCGCTTTTTATTCGCATTTCTTTAGTCAGCAAAAAAAGGGAAATTAATTTAATTTATATATCCGTCTTTTAACGGCTATATAAATAAGAAGCGTACCCGTCCATGGCTTGTTGACGCAAAGCGTGAAGAGGAAGCGAAACCACACACACGCAGGCTCGCACCAGCACGAATCGATATAATCTCGAGAGAATCTAGGAATCGTCGAATCCGACCCAGGTTCGTGTCTTCAGCTCTCTCTCTCTCTCTGTTCCTCCAATCTCGCGACGAATCCGTCGCCCAATGGTGGTTTTCACGCGTGGTTTGCACGCTCCGTTCGTTTCCCGTTCGTGGGTGTCAGTGACTTTGACTGACTCTGGTTTTGGTTTGGTTTCTGCAGAGGGAGTGTGAAAGGAAATGGCATTGTGCGGGGATGATGCGGTGGTGTCGGGGTTGAAGAAGGGATGCTCCGGAGCTTGGGAGAGCGAGGGGAGAGATGTTGGGGAGCAGGGGTCGGCCGGGTTCGGGCAAGTGAAGTGCACGCGCGGCCTCGGGAGGAAGAGGGTCGGGATCTCGGAGGGCCCCGAGGGGGCGGCGGCGGCGTGGCGGGCCGAGGCGGCCGAGTTCAGAGCCCCGCTGAAGAGGCAGTGCAGCGCGAGGCTGCTGCTCGACGGCTCGGAGGAGAAGGCCGGCCTCGAGGCCTTGCCGCAGGACATTCTGGTGAGTGACTTCAATCAATGTGCGGTTTGGATTGTGATATGGGATGGTTCTTGTTGTGGGTTCTGATGATTGAGCATTTGGGTTTCGACAGATTCGGATACTCTGTCGCGTCGAGCACGGGGATTTGAAGCAGCTAGTTCGCGTGTCCAAGACAATCAAAGAAGCTGTAAGTTCATCATCTGTGATTAGTGCTACAGTTTTCAATTGCTTAATTTGTTTCTCGTGGGGGCGGCGGCTGATTCGTTTATCCCTTTCGCAGACTGTTGTGGCGAAGCAGTGGCATTTCGCGTACACGACGCCCACGAAGATCCGGGCGTTCAGGAACTCGATCGATTTGCAGAACCCGAGCGACTGCGAGGAGATTGAAGCCCCGAACGCCCCCTTGAGGACCTTCAGGTCGCGGATTAGCCGGAAGAAGCTGTCAGATGTCACGGCGGTGCTGTTCGCCTCGCCCGATGAAGGGCAGTGGACCAGGAGAGGAGGTTTGTTCATGGAAACTTGAGATATGAACTGAATCAGCTTAGTGCTCCGGATCCGGGTTCTGTAGAGTGTAGATAAGTTTCTTGTTGTAGATTGGTTGACACGGATTAGGCCAGGGGAGAGAGAGAGATAGAGAGGGACGATGAATAGGGTTATGATGTACATGTAGAAAGAATCATTGAGCCACGGCTTCTTCAAATGTTTCATTGAAGAATGTATTGGATTCAGAAGTTTATTTTTCTTGTGTGTACATTGTAAAGAGAGATTTTTAGGCGATTCCGGAGTTGTTTGAAGGGCTATCCTGTGGCCCTTCCCATGCTGATAAAAACCATGAGAGAAGAGGAGTGTACAGTGAATCCTGCATACTCTCCTTGTTCTGTGTAATAAAACTCAGAAATGATATATTTGCTTCTGTTCTGTTCTTGGTTTCATCTGTTCTTGCGTGTTTTCACTTTGAAATTCATGGCCGGACTTGCACCACCGTCTCTTTCGTATGCTTTTGAAAATTTAACTTTGAATCTTTTGAGGATTTGCATTGACATCTCCAAGGTTTTGGGAGAGGTATTAATTCAGCACGACCTTGGTCGACATTCCTGAAAGGTTCACTTTTTGGGTGCTTTTATGTCACGATATGATCGTCAACCAAATGGTGGATTGAATGATTTGGTTATTACATTTGATACTTAGTGAGTAGCTGGTGAACAAGCATTACACCTAAAAATGGAGAGCATTACACCTCTTGGGTGTGAATCATAGTCCTGTTTATCTGAATAGAAGAAGAAGATTGATGCGATTCTTGGCAATAATGCTTGAGTCATGCTAATGTAATTTACAGGAACGACCTGATAAAAAGCACATCTTGTAATTGCGGATTGTAAAAGCTCATGCAGCATCACCCGAAATTATTAAGCGAGTAGGCAAAATCCAGTTCATTGCAACAAGAAAATGAGAAAAAAAAGGGTTGGTGATACAGATGTTGTTACTTCTTTCTCCTGCTTGATTGCCAGACTCTTGCTGAAGACGAATAAATGCTTAAATCAGTCTCAGAAGCTCTATAAAACTTGAAACTAGTGAAGTTTGCTTACCTGAATTGAGAGTATGACAGTCCAAATGCTCTCTTTGAAGAGCAAAAGCACGCCCAAACTGCGTTATGCCTGCCAAATTTTCTGATGCGTTGGATGGGTTGAGTCGTCTACTCTGTCGTTACAAAACGTCACTCTCGCTCTTGGAGAAGAGTGCCACAGGAAGTACTTTTGATACCTCTCTATATAATCCGAAACACATTGCGGATAAAGCCGATTCCTTGCACTAACCAGGGCAATAGTGTCCAAATTGATCGCCTTGTGCAGAAAAAACTTGATCAGTTCATGTTCATGATGCTGAAACCTGAAGCCTTTCAGTTTGACAAACTTGAGGCAGCAGAGAAAGCCCAAGGACTCGAGCTCTTCCTTCTGATGCAGTTCCCAGTAAATGCTCCCTTCAAAAGAGCAGTCATTAAGCTGCAAAGATCAAAGCAAAAGCCTTAGGCATTGAAAACAAAATCTCCAGTAGTTCTTCTTTAATTGAGTAGCTCAGCAACATTCCCACGAAGGAAAATCCAAGTTAATGAGCTTACATCAATAAATACTTTCTCAATCGATGGGCAGTTATTGAGAAAGGCGGCGATATCATAAGCATTGCAATAGACTCCGCCTTGCATGATTAGTTGGAATTCCTTCAGATTGCGATACCAAAACGGCAGTCCATGTATGTTGCGCTTTAAATCTTCGTAATTTGGAGATATGCCCTGGATCCAGACATTATGGTCATTTAATAACTGCGATAAGAAGTCGATCTCCTACTGAATTAGACAATGTTTCTGAAAGAAGGCGACTTATCGGGAATGCGAGGTACCTCGAGAAAGATGCTGTTCACTGTGAGAACACTGACGCGAGCGAGATCGTGCAAAATGTTCCGGACGGAAGAATGTCTCATGAACCCTTTTGTGGGAACGAAATTCAGCACCACATCCTTCAGCTGCGATATCTCCTCGAAGAGGAAGAGAGGTACCGGGCCATAGAAATGAAACGTGCGGAGGCTCGGAGCGTTGATTTCAATCAGTGAAAGATCCGAGCAATCTCCCACCTTCAACACCTTAAACCTCTTATGATTCGGTGCCGACAACTTCAGCTGACCGATGGCGTCACAACGTACCAGTTCAAGAGTCGCCAGGAGGGTGCAATGGAGAACCAAAGCTTCGACCATCTCCGCCGTGATCTCGACCTTCTTCAGGATCAGGGTGTCCAGGAGATGCAGACTAGTGAGATTTGGCGGGAAATCAATTTCGCAGAAGGTCAGCTTCAAAACTCTCAGCGACTCGACATCGACTAAATCGCGAGGAAGCTCGAAGGGCTCGACCCTCGCCGCGATGAAGTTCAGCTCCAGCTCCTCCACCCCTTTGGAAATCGAGATTCCGATCCACTTCCTGACCATGGCTTCGATGTCCGTCGGATCGATGTATAACTTGAAGCTTTGGATCTGCGGACCTGCATGAGCACTGAAAACGCGGTCAATAATCGAGACAGCTTCCAGGATGCCATGGTGCGTCGTGAACCATCTATCGAAGTGTAGCAGCCTGCTGAAAAGCCAGACTTGCTTGAATCTTCTCGACACGAGCCCGGCCCTCACCGCCTGTTTGATGGGCAAGAGCCTAAAGATGCGCTCCACCACGTCATCGGGAAGCTCGGGCGTCCGCCGACTCCTGATCCGGCGACTCTTTGGAGAGACAGGAGGGCGATCGGACTCCACCTTGCTCCTCTTCGGCGATGACAGGACCATTCTCGTGCCGACCAACAAGCTTGTATCGAAAGAGCCGGTTCCTTCGAAATTCCTGGCGATGCTATGGAAAATTGTGAGAAGCACAGAAGGAATAATGCGTATTTATAAGTGCAGAAGATGTGCTTTCCAAAATGTGTTCCTCGAAAACCAAGGACAAAACATAAAGGCCACCGATCCCCGTTCCATAAATGAAAAGAAATATCAGCATTGTCTTCCATAAGATGTCTGCATTGTTTTGCTTGCCCAAACAGTCGTCTCCTTCGAGACATGATCGATCCTTTTCAAGTAATGTAATCAATTTTCACTTCATTTTCTTGCCATTCCGATTCGAGCTGTTTTGGCACTCTAAATGCCTTCGATGAGAAAATGTATGTTGTGACGGGTGGCGGAAACAAACTGTAGCGAACGGTTATCGGTTTTTGTACGGAAACCCAAATTCGAACTCGCGCCGCCTGCCTTGTTTTTCACACTAGTCGTGTGCCAAACAGAAGTCCCTATCTTAGAACCGTCGAACTTACTTCTCATGAATAACTTCCCCAAAAATGAATGGCTACTTTTTGTCGTGAAAAAGACCAAGGATAATGACACAAAAGATCCTTGAACTTTGGCTCGTATATGGAATGTGGTCCCATGAATTTTTTATTTATTCAATATAGTTCTTGGACTTTTAATTTGTTCAATGTGGCCCATGTACTTTTAGAACATGTTTAATATAGTACTTGAACTATATGAAATTATGTAAAGTAGTCATTCCATTAATTCAAAATCAGGGACAACAAGTCTAGGGACTAAATTAAACATATACTAAAAGTGTAAGGACTATATTGAACAAATTTAAAGTTTAGGGACCATATTATGCATTCAGCCAAAATTCAAGGACCATTAATGTCATTTTCTCAAAAGGCAGTAACGTTCTTTTCCTCTACACTACAAATAAATAGTCTCTTTGCCACAATTTCCCATCCTCATGTGCTCGACTCGACTCGACATGTTAAACAAGATGCGAATGCAACCGCACTGCACGACGATTGCAAAACAGGAGGGAATAGTTTGCAAATCAGCAAGGAGAGGGAATGTTCAAATTTGAACAAGTGATCTCAACTCCGCTACTGCGTCCAACGACCAAACAGTCAAAAGTGGCCGAGCGAGGCATTCGTACTATGAATCGGATGCTTGGTCAAGGAAGCGGATCAAGGTTCAGGAGAGGTCATGCTGCTGCACGGACAAATGGTCAAACATTCCTCACATTCCCAACAACCTTACATGCACCTTTGGCAGGAAAAGAGAACAATTAGACCTCAGCCGCCAACATACACGAGGCTCCCTCTTTCACTCTCACTCTCTGTGTTCTATTAGCACCGACACCGGTCATCGCCGTCGTGCTGCCACCACGACTGCACTACTGTCTCCGACGCCTTTGATCCACAAACCAACCTCTTTCTCCTCCTTGTTGTCACCGATCTCTCTCTCTCTCTCTCTCCTCGTAAGAGTCCCAATGGCTGCGCGCTCTTATGCCCTCGATGGATCTCATCCATGGTGCAGAATCAGATGAGGCCCTTGCATCTGATTTTCAGAGCTAGAGGCTCCGGCAAGCTCTTGAATGGGGAGGGCGTGACGCCATCTTCAAGCTCTCGTTGGCAGAGAACGACAGAGACTAAGACATGAAAGAGATATTAGAGTGATGGGCATGAAAGAGGCATTGGTGTATGCTAAGAGGGTGTGAGAGAGAGATTAAAACAAGCTCGGCAGCAACATAACCTCTCCCATACGGATTGATTTACTTCGCTGGACAAGAAGAATGTTCAAACAACCTCGTGAGAGCAAATTGCAATCAGTCCAACTGATCATATAGGTTTTACTTGCGGCCACTGAACTTCAGTGTTGCCTCAATGGAAAAGTGTACTAAAGTAACGGAGCAAACAGTCCAACAGTGAACACTTTCCGACTGCATTTTGTACAGCACAGAGAATAGCGTTATTGCATTTATTTGAGCAACTGAGTGCAGGCACCGATTTATCATCTCAACCTTCCAATCCCTAGTGGCAAGACCTCCAATTTCTTTCTTAATTATTGCACAGAAGCTACAATAGAATTGACAGGAAACCAGCAAGTCCAGCAAGCATTTGTTAACCAAGCACGTCTAATCATCATGTTGCATGAAGCATAAGTAATATTAGGTTGGACTTCCCAACAAAAGAAGATGAAGGTTCTAACATGTTTCTAAATACACTATTTTGTTGAAGAAAAGTGACCAAGAAATATACTATAGCCGGGAGAGCTAGCTTACAGAGAAATGCATCCGTGATCATGAAGGGAGGTCGGCACTTAGCAGTTATGTAACTGGTGGGCTTGTAAACAAAACCTTTGCCCCACCAGGATTTCTATACAGCCAAAAGCAGCCACATCAATCGCGCATGGGTTTAGATGGAGACTGGCAACAAAGAGCTAGCGTGTCTTCTTGTCCTTTTTCTTGTCCTTTTTCTTGCCCTTATTTCTCCCCTTCTTATTCTGCACCTTTCTGTGTGATTTATGTTTTGTCACTTTCTTGAATGATTTCTTATTCACAGGTACACTGTGGCCTTTATCAGCTCCAATAGCTTTGTTGGTCCATGACTTCTCAATGGGTTCATTTTCTTCGTCTGGGCCGATCTCACTTGTTTTCACAGTGACCTTCATGTCTCCATTATCATATACTGTCATTCCTTTCCTCCAAAATTTCAAAAACATACATTAGCAAATGGCATATATCTCACATGCCTCATACTTAATCCACCTGGACCCAACAAGTTAAGGGAACAAAAGCAGGCATTTACAACATCACCAAATCACATTAGCCAAAATCCCCTGGAGAAAGTATAATGTGGGAGATCTTCATAATGTCTGGTGGTAAGACAAACCAAAATCCACATTGCATCTTATCAGAAGAAAAAAAATTTATTTTAAAGGTTAAAATGCATTCAATGACAAAGATTCACGATCAGTTAATTTGACCACGTGGTATCAACAAATGGTGAAGCTGCTGCATGATATGTTTGCCACAAACTGACTAATCTTTCGAGAATACAGAAGAACCACAGAGCTTTCATAAGCAAATGAAGTTAAGGTACATAAGAGAGGGATAAGCATCAATCAATCACCAAGATAAGAATTATGACCTACCATATACCAGAGTGACAAAAATTAACTATACAGAACCCATTGAAGTTATTAACTCATGATTGGTTGCTCGAAATGAGGAAACCAAAAGACAACAAAAGCAGTGCATTAGACCATTAGATCCTCGAAAGCTGTACATAATCTCATCAAAGTTCGAAGCAATTAAATTTACCTGATGTAGATATATGGGGCTCGGTTTCCTCATCATTCTCTAAGAGCTCATTGTTTTCATCAAGTTCAGTGTCATTGGACGGAGGACCTCCATCATAATATGCAATCTCTCTTTCTAGCTTTCTCTGGAACACAAATTGCAAGGTTCAATTTAACAAAGTTGCTAATACAACGAAAATCAGTCCAATGCAGTGCCCTCCAAACAAATACCTAAATCGGACATGAAGAATATCAAGATCGAAATTAAAAGGTATAAGAATGTGAAGAGAAATGAAGGGAGGTGATATACAAAAGCTACAACAACATACTGACATACAAGTGTTGTTTCTTCTTCTTCTTCTTTTTTATTTTTTATGGCTAAAAGGTGACAAACTCAGATCAAGAAAGAGCAAGTTGGCTACTTTATTCTGTAATCTCTATTCACTCTTAAGGCATCCATCTAAGTAAAAGAGAAGAGAAAAGCTAAGCAATGTGATTTAGAGTAGATCGAAAGCAACGAGTCTGATCTCTTAAAAGTTTAGAACTGTCACTTAGAGTCAGAGGACATAAAAATTCTGTTGTGGCATCGTTTTCAAATTTGGTCTCTTCTCTTGTTAGGGGCATACAAAGGGACTCTATTCCCAAAATAGGGATAAAGCAGAATGACAGACTGTGAAAGTCCTAAAATGAATTAAAGAAATGCTGGTCATGACTTCAGTTTTAGACACTCAATCCACAAAATCAGAACATGAATACACTCTTTTTGTCAGGATCTAAAATCCACCTTGCTTATCTTTTTTTCAAAGCCTACTTGACGTGATTTGCCTCGTTCATGAAAAACAAAGGTAACACAAAAAAGATGATTCATATGGCTTATAAGATTCTTTCCCTGAGAACATGCAAAACTGCCATGTAAGTGCCATACATGAAGGCAAATCCATGATCAACTCCTTCACATAATTACGATTAAGTAAACTCTTATTCAGCGAAACATTGAATTCATACAGACTAATGAACTACAAAACAAAAAAATCACTCTTAGGATCCACACCTCAAAAATCATCCGTTGCATTCAATTCCAACTAACAGGACAAACCAATTTCAATTCCATAAAGCGTCAAACGAATAAAAAAATTCAAAACCAACACATTCAAACAAAGGTGGCGAGGAGAGAGCAAAGATGACAAGGTGCATATACCTTCTTTCGCTGCTCGATTCGCTTGCGGCGCGCCGCCTCTTCTTGCTTCTTTTCCGCTTCCTTTCTCCTCTTCTTCTTTCTCTTGTGGAACCCCGTCACATAGTCCCTTCGCCAAGACCCAAACTACAAGTCATAAACACAACAACTGCACTGCACTCTCTCTCTCTCTCTCTCTCTCACACACACACACACACACGAGGTCCCAACTCCACGAAATAAAACGACAACAGATTCAAGCGAACAAATTTCACATGTCCAGCATCATGTCCTCAGCTCACCAACTCAAAACTCAAGTGCTCTGGGATCAATGCACGTTCAACGTCACCGGGTCGATCAGCACGACACCAGACGTCAAACGTACGCGGGGGGAGCACGACAAACCCATGCTCGGACCAATCGACGCACACCCTTCTTCTGGATTACCGAAAGCGAGCGAAAGAAGACACAAGCACCGCACATAGTCAATGCCAACTGGTCGTGGTGGTACCTGAGGTCTTTCTCGTTGAAGTCGACCGAGAGAGCTTTGTTCTTGAGGGCTCGCTTCTTGATGTACCGGCCGCGGATGTGGGGGGCGTCGTGGCTCGCGTCGTCTGCAAACTCCACCTCGTCCCCCGACATCGGCCACGACCCACCTTCGGATTCAGCTCGAGCTCCTCGCTGGTTGAAGAAAGGCGCGATCTTTCGAGCTCCGACGACCCGATTTGGAGACGCGCGATTCCTGTTTTAGGGTTCGTATTGTTTGGGCCGAGCCTGCCAGCCTCTTCCATGAGAACCCACAAAACCCAGAAAAAAAATAAAATAAAATAAATTTTGAAGAGCCTAGCAGCCTCTTCCTTGAGAACCCACAAAAAGAGATCCCCATAAAAAAATCAATTTTTGCCTCATTTATGGAGATTGGGTCTTTTAGGGTGCGTTTGGTAACATTTGTTTAAAAATTGTTGGAGAACGAGAAATAGAAAAAAGTGTTTTACATTAGGGAACAATTTTTGAACAAAAAGACGCGTTTAGTAAACTTGTTTTGGGAATAAAAAATGAAACAGATTCACGTTTGGTAAATTTGTATTCTTTTTTTATTTCTTTTAATTTTTTAATTTTAATTTTAATTTTTTTCTTTCTTTTTCTTTTTCTTTTTTTCTTCTTTTGGTGGTCGCCGGCCTTGGCCATGGCCGGCGATCGGCCGACGCGGGCCGGCGGCCTCGCCCGGCCATGGCGAGGCTCTCGCCAAGCCTCGCCGGTGGCGGGCGAGCTCGGGCTCGCCGGATCGGGTGAGCTCGAGCTCGCCCGGCCAAGGCAAGGCTCGGCCTCGCCTGGGGCCGACGACGCCCCGACAAGGTCGCCGGCCCTCTTTGGCCGGTTGCCGGCCATGGCCGAGGCCGGTGACCGGCCAAAGAAAAAAGAGAAAGAAAAAAAAAAAAAAGAGAAGAAAAAGAGAGGAGAGAGAAAATGTGTTTTTAATTTTTGTTAGAAATAAGAAATAATTTTTTTTGTTTTCTTGTTTTGTTTTTTGGATGTGTTTACGGAAACAAAAAATAATTTTGGAACAAAAACGCATACAAACGAGTTTTTGTTCCTTTTTTGTTCCCAGAAACAAAAAAAAAACAAAAAAGTTGTTCAAAAATAGAAAAAAGAAATGAAAACAAACGCAGCCTTAAGAACCGATCAGATAAGGTCGGTTCGATCGAATTTCAAGATTGAACCAGCTCGATTGTTTGGCTTTCACTATCTTCTAAAGTAAATCGGTATCTAAATACAACATTTACTTTATCTCGAAATCGGATCTACTTTATTAGAAAACAAATTTACTTTGACAAAGCATACTGATTTTGTTTTTAGTTTTTCTTGTTCTAATTTTTACTTTTGGACATGCTTGAATGGATGATGTCTTTTGGTGATCAAGCCTGTACTTATTGCCCACGTTATGCCCCTCCCTACCCATTGATCAACTTTTCAAAAATTCGGATGATAGAATTCATGAGATTTCCATGGCTTTTAAAGGAAGTTATAATGCAATCAGATCCCGATGCTCTTACTTTTTGCAGGCTGATTAGTTTGTCCACACATTAAAATCATACTCACAATTATGCCGGAGCATTTTTCACCCCTTACATTATTAAATCTACCCAACTTACACCAAAAAGATAAAATTGTCGTTAATCATTCAGTTGCAATTTAAAGTGGTGATTCCAAATTTATTTACTTTACTTTTTTTTTTTTTTTAGTTTTTGTATATCTATGTAAGATGTACTCACCGTAATTATTAATTCCGCATGTTTAGTTTTTGTTTATTGTAGGTTTCTAATGTATAGTAAAGGCACTATGTTTTATTTATTGTTAGATATTACTTACATAAAAAATAGTTTTGTTGAAAAGACAAAATTCCAAGAAACGCAATCCTTTTCTACGTTGTTGAGTAAATTTGTGAATATTTTCAAGTAGAGTCTAGAAAAAAAATTTAACAAAAACAACTTTTCAGCACATTGACTTTTTTTAATATTTTCACTTTTACTGTGTATATCACCTCAAATCCCTTCTTATTAATTTTCTTCTTTTATATACATATACAAGATAGAGTTTGTTTTTTTTTTTGGGAGAAGTACACTATCAATGCCATAAGTTATGTACAGCGCTCACTTTGGTGCCAAAAGTTTCCGTCGGATCACTTAAGTGCCAAATTGGAGGAAAAACGATCATTTTGGTGCCACCGGCGAAAGATTTCGGCCAAAATGATGACGTGGCTTTTTTAAAAAATAAAAAAATTGACAAAGCCTTTAACGACATCGTTTTCGATCTTCCTTAAGAAAACGACGTTGTTTTGCCGTCCTACATGGATGGCCTCACAAAAATGATGTTGTCCTAGGGTTTTTTCGACCTAGCTCGGTTGGTCGTCGTCGCTCGGCCTCCGCCGTCGCTGGGCCGCCGTCGCTTGCTCAGCCGCCATTGCTCAGCGCTGTTCGGACGCCCTTGATGCCATCCTACATGGATGACCTCGCTGGTCGGGGTCGAGGTTCGGGTCGGAGCTACGGCCGCCAAGTGGCCATCGTCGGGGTCGGAGCCGTGGCGTCGAGTGGCCATCTTCGAGGTCGGGGTCGGGGTCGAGGTCGGGGTCGGGGTCAGAGCCGTGGCCGCCGAGCGCAAGGGCCGTCAAGGACGGCGCTGGAGATTTAGGGTTTTGAATTGGGGGAGACACCAAATAGCGTCGTTTTGGTGTTAGGATGCTGACTGTGCTCTCCGGCGAGCCACATCGGCTTCAAAAATTAATAAAAAAGTGCCACGTCGGATTTCCGGCCAACCGGATTGGAGTTGGCACCAAAGTGAGCGTTTTTCAAAATTTTTGGCACTTAAGTGATCCGACAGAAATTTTTGGCACTAAAGTAAGCGCCGTACACAACTTATGGCACTGTTAGTGTACTTCTCCCTTTTTTTGGCGTAATAAAATCACAGTGACATTCTCCAACATGAATTGCTAAAAGACGAAATTTAACTAAATTAAAACATTGCATAGATTAATTTTTTTTTTTCTTTTTTTTTGTAATGCTAGTGAAATATGGTTATTTTGGATATCAAGATGCATTGTGCATAATGTTTTTAGTGTATTTCTAGATATTCTTCTAACATCTCACATATCCCATGTAAAATTATCTCACCAATATAATAAGAAAAAAATAAATTATTTAATATGGTAGAAAGAGACTTGATATATATTTTAGGCTAATGAAATTAAAAAGTAACAAGTTCATCAAGTAAGTAAGCTTTTGAGATAAGAAGAAAAAAGAATAGGTAAGTTGTTATAAAATAGACGTTCAAGAAGAGATTTTTTAGTTTTTTACTATATCAAAGTGTCATCTTTCGAGTTCCGACGACCCAATTTGGTGACGTGCGATTAAGATTTTAGGGTTTGTATTATTTGCTTCGATATAGTTTTCAGATGGAACAAGTCCAACTATTTGCCTTTGATCGTCTTTTGTCTCGTGAGGTGAATTGCTATCTGGACGCGTCATTTGCTTTCTCTAGACATTGGATCTACTTTATTAGGAAATCATGTCAATTTGACAAAGCATACTGATTTTGGTTTGACTTTTTCTTGTTCTGATTTTACTTTTGGACATGCTCGTATGGATTGGGTGTGGTGATGTCTTTTGGTGATCAAGCTTGTACATATTGCCCACATCGTGACCCTCCCCATTGATCAAGTTTTCAAAAATTGGATTATAGAATTCATGGGATCTCCATGGTTTTTAAAGGAAATTTCCATGAAATCAGATCCTAATGTGATAATTCTTTGCAAGCTGATTAGTTTGTCCACACATTGAAAACATCATATTCACATTTATGTCGGCGCTTTTTTCACTCCTCATATGACTAAATCCATCCAATTTTCATCCGAAGGAAAACATTGCCCTTAGTTATTCAATTGGAATCTAAAGTAGCAGTTTTAAATTTATGCACTTTCCTTTTATATATATTTATGTAAGATGTACTTACCATAATTAATAATTTCGTGTATTTAGTTTTTGTTTATTGTAGATTTTTGATGTAGAGTATAGGCATTATGTTTTATTTATTGTTAAGTATTATTTACATACAAATTAGTTTTGTCAAAAAGAGAAAATTCCAAAAAAATGTAGTTCTTTTCTATGTTGTTGATGTCGAGCAAATTTATGAATATTTTCAAGTAGAGTCTTAAAAAAAAAGTTCAACATAGACAACTTTCAGCACAATGACTTTTTTTTTTTTTCAGTATTTTCACTTTATTGTATATATCACTATCAAACCCCTTCTTATCGATTTTCTTCTTTTATATACATATACCATATACATAAAATGAAATGACCAAATGAAGCAAAAAAAAAAAAAAATTGAAGATTATAATAAAATCATAGTTACATTCTCCAAAAGATCAAATTCAACTAAATCAAAACATTGCATAAATGAAGATTTTTTTTTTTTTTTTTGAAAATGCTAGTGAAATATGGTTATTTTAGATTGACAAAATTAATCTCATGAATGAATGGTTTACGAAAGAATATCAAGATATTTCATTATGCATAATGTTTTCAGTATATTCATAAATATTCCTTTAACATTTTACATGTTCTGTGTAAAAATATCTCGCCAATATAATCAGGAAAAGAGATCAATTCTTTAATATAGTAAATAAAGAGACTTGATATATATACACATACACACGCATACTATGCAAATGAAATAAAAGAAAAAATAAGAAGTTCATCAAGTAAGTGGGCTTTTGAGATGAGAGGGGCAAATAATAGATATGTCATTACATGATTACATCAAAGAATGTCTTTTTTCCCTATTGTTGGTGAGATAATATGACACGGAGCATGGAAAACAAAAGTATGCGAAAAAGTTACTTATGGTAACTAGATTATAAGTGGAAAATGAAGAAATAATAAATGTGGCCATCACTTTAAATTGCAATTGAATTATCAAGGGTAATCATCCTTATAATGCAAATGCATCATAAATACATTTGAACAATTCGCTTTCCGGATTATTTGCAAGAACCTCAAAACCTTTTGTTCTCATTACAGCAGATGAAAAATGAATCTCTGCACTATCACGTTCACTTCTATTTCTGAGGAGAAAAATCTTTCCCTTTAGATCATGGCAACACGATGGAGTTCAAAAATTTCCTGCAAAATCTATGTTTCGCTTCTCAAGCTTAGGAACTGAACTTTGTCTTTGATTTTCCCACATTGCTTTGTCTCCCTCTAGTGTGGCATGAATGACCTTAAGACCGGCACTAAGAGGACGATGATGATGATGATGACGAGGATTATGGCGTAGCACGTCCATTTCCGCGAGCTCTTCTGGTGCTCCCTTGCCTCCTGGAGCTGGCCGGCACCCCGCCGCACAAATGAGTTGGCGTGCGTGACATGCGACTCGATGTCGTTGAGCTGGTGGCCCTGAGCCTCCACGAGCGCGGCCATGTCCAAGAACACTTGGTGCAGCTCGAGCAAGTTCTTCTCGATCTCCTTCACGGCGTCGTGCCTCTCTTGGATCTCCGATATCGTGTCGAGAATCTGGCCTCGCCCTTGATCTTGGATCGCCTTCTGCAGGAAACTTTCGCTCTCGCCGCTCGAGATCAAGTTCTCGATCGTCTCCTCGTCCGCCTTTTGCCCTGTGATCGTGAAGTATCTCCGCTCGACCGTCTCCTTGTACTCCTCATTCATTTTGGCCCTCAAGCTTTGGAAGTCATCCATCAAGCCCTTGAGCTTCTTCCCTAGCCCGCCAACGACCGCCGTCCTTGTCCGGTCTGCCGACGTGCCGGGCCCGCACCCGGGTATGCTCCGGTGGGCCACATTGGACCGCTCGAGGGCCTCGAGCTTGCCCTTGATGATTTTGGCCCGCTTGAGGACCTGCCCGACGTCGGCGTCCATCCGGGACCGGAGCTGTTTCATCGTGTTCGCGTTGTGGACGGTCTTGCTGTCCTCGTTGGCCTCTTGCAGCCTCTTGTACAGCTTCTCGACCTGGTTCATGTCCGCCTTCACGTTCTCGACGTCCTCAAAGAACTTTTCGAGGTTCACCGTTTCCTTTCCAGCCTCCATGTCGTCGAGGTAGTTCTGTTGCTTGAGGTCCGTGTATTTCTTGAACGAGCCGGAGAATAGATCGTTCATCTTGACTAAACTTTGCTTCTCCTCCTCTTAATCTCCCTTTGGATAATTGCCAATTATCCCCTTTCCCTTTTGCTTTTGGTGCAAGGACATGAAGGAACCCTAAACGCTAATGGTCAAGAGAATCATCATCCGCTTCAATGTCTTGAAGATCTTTCTGTTTTCCCTTGTGACGGAAGGATGGGGGGAGGTGGCAAACCGCAGAACAATCAAACCCACCAGCAAACCGTGCATCATACGAGCTTTCCTCGATTTTTGAGGTTAGAGTTGCAACACAAGAGAGGGGAATTGAGGTTATTTTTGGGGCTATAGAAACATATGAGAGCCGTTCAAGAAAGCCGAGCATCTCCATTGGTTGCTCCTGGTGTAACATGTGGCGTCCTGTCTTTCATGAAAAATTCGGAGGATTGGGTTGTCAAAGTTGACTTGGTCTCTCTCTCTCTCTCTCTCTCTTCCCCTTTCTTGCCTAAGAATACATGTTGACTTCCTGCGTCGATTTAACTTCATAACCCCCTAACTACAAGGTCAATCGCGCTGCATGTTCACGAGACGCTAGTGAGAATCCTGTGTTTGTCGAATGCATATGTCAAGATCTTCTTGTGATTGATGAACAGTTGCTTGGAATAAAACAGGTACCTACTCGAGCGTGACACAAACTTTACTGTTCTTGGTTAACCTACCCTACTACCCTCCTTGATGCCGAGACTCCCAACTCACCGGTCGTGACAAACTAGACTCTGTTCCAAACTGATTCAATATAGGGCCATTACAATTCATGACGCTCATGACACAAAACGTTAAGATGCAGGATTCCCAGAACTGAAAGCTTCATATGCCTAATCACATTCGGTCTTATAAGAGATAGCGGCATAATGCCAGTCGGAGGGATTGAGGTGTCGCAGACAGCATTAGATGTATTCGATGGTTGAGGATCAAAGGGAAGCGTCGTCTCCCATTACTCGAACGTGGTCCTATCTCGCTTTCACTTTCTCCCATAGCGCATCAATCAATCTTATTTGGATCACTACAGATTTCCGATAGAGCCAATCACCAGAACTGATACGACATATACCCAACTGATCGATTCTAAAACGAATGAGTCGATCCTGAAGAGGATGATGGCCAAAAGAGAACCTCGAAGAGTATGAGGATTGACCCAGCTCAGCTAACATAAAGTTATTTCCTGTTTCACATCCAGTCGATACACACATTCGGACATTGTAAACCGATTATAAAGGACAGATCCAAATCTTTATAAGGCCGAATTCTCACTCTTACAGTAGTGAAATCAAAATACCATCACTATCAAAACGCACACAATCGCAGAACCAACAACCCTTTCAAGCTCCAATTCGATCCAATCACATAACAGCAACAGTATGAAGAATTATCTACCAGAGAGCACTTGCGAATAGAGACGTAAAAACCAAAATCAATTTGGTTAACAAACTTAATAAAGCACACTCAAGTACCGGCATTAGGCAATGCTGCCATGAATGAATTGTATGACGACTCCAGATCAAAGTGGAGCTGCCGAGACTGCTGCTCTGTCAACTCGTCTGCTGCCCCCATCTTGGAAAGCCTAGAAATCCATTCCTTCATCTTCATCTTCCCCTCAAAGTTCGGCGGCAATATCGTCAGCTTACTGAGCGAGGTCGAGAGATCGGACAACAAAGGATGGACCTGATCCACTGCTACCATGTTCAACTTCAACGAGTCCATGGCCGTGATGAAGTTCTGCACGCACTCTGCGACAATGGCAGCCGATGTGGTGGAGCTCGCAGCCGAGGCGGCACGGTGCTCCACCGTGGCAGGAACCCCCGAGACCACCAGCCTGTTGATGGCGGCCGGGCAGTCCATCTTGTACGTGTCGGCGAAGCGCTCGATGCTGGGGATCGTGTCCTTCAAGGTGGAGGACAGCGTCTTGAAATGTGCGATGAGCTTCTGACAATTGGTCTCGTAGTCGGAAGGCGAGATGGTGTCGCGAATATACGCCTTCTCCAGCTTCTCGGTGGCCCGGATGATGGCATACAGCTCGGCAAAATTCTCGTACATCTCCCTTTCGCGCTTGTCATTCCATAGCTTGACCTCCATGATCGATTTCTCGGAGAGATACGGTGAGTGTGTATGGAACCGGGTAATCGAGGGAGGGAATTACGGATTCGGGACGGTGTGGAGGATTGGAGAAGGGAACGGGACACGCGCAAAGAGAAGAAACCTTCTTCACTGAACAGCCATTACGACAAAATCAGCTAATTCAAGCTTTCAAGCTCGACCCAACATTGCATAAACAGCGTACATACGAAGCAACAATCGCAGAGAGATAAACAGCGGAATTTACGAAGACCCAAGAAACGAATCATCGTACTGGGTCGATCCAACCAGGGGGGGAACCAAGATCATCAACCAAAGTTCCCTCTTTTAACATAAAAAACGATTAAAGACATCAAAAAACGAAAGAACAAAAACTTGGGCATTTCGCAATAAGAAAATCAAACCACGAAAAATCTCGACGAGTCAACAGCCACCATCGGAAACGCGCACAAAGATCGGAAATTTACAGGAAACCCAGAATCGAAACAGAGGGCAAGGACCACCCGTCTAACCCATGATTCCGCAGAATCGAAAACCAACGATCGGTGAAACCAAAACCTCAGGAAACACCCGAGGAAACCCTAGATCGAACCAGCATGTCCGAAGCGAAAGGACCGTTTACTGAAGATCGCCGTGGCGACGAAGTCAAAATGGACGACCCGACGCGGTACTAAGCTCGAAGACGACAATGAATCGGTTGCATACAGAACCCAAAAGATTCAAATATAGGAATTCGAGAGATGCGTGACGAAGAAGGAAAGAGAGAGAGAGAGAGGGAATGGCTTACAAAGAGCTAGGACGCGGGTTCGGGTGTCGTTGAGCTCTCTGTGTATCTCGTGAGAGAGAGAGAGAGAGAGAGGGGGAGATGGAGATGGAGATGGCAAGCTGGGAAGGACGACTTGCGATTTTCACTTGTTCTTTTTTATTAATTGGGCGTGGACGATGCTCTTTTTGTTTATTTATTTTTTGAGAATAGATTTTTTTTTTTTTTTGTCAATCCTACGCCAATCCTACTCTAACACTCACTCGACTTTTCGCACCCGACGATTACGGGCGTGGGAGTCGAAACCCACTCCCGAAATGAAATCTTCCCCACCCCCGTCCCCACCCCCAATTCCTGAGAATGTGGGGATTTGAATCTCCAACCTCCCCTTCCAAAAAGGAAGGGTGGCCATTGGGGCGGACCTCCGGTGGTTTGAGAATAGAAGATAAAGACTCGATTTTGCATGCTAAGTTCTAGATGATTGATGAGAGCCTCCTTTATATTTTTTTTAGTATTTGATAATTAAAAGGCATTTTTTTGTACTATCCAACTTTCAAAAAGATATGAAAAAACATTGTATGTGGATGTTTCGAGGTTGAAAAGAAAAGATAAAGCATAATTTGTTGAAAGATTTAGATTGAGAGAAGAGTTAAAAATAAAAAGTTTAGTTGACAAGCGTTTTGAGTATTGGACGGTGGAGTTTGATTTTTATAAATACTTAATCCAACCGACTTAAAGCTAAGATGGACAAATTATGCCGAACGTAATGATATATGATGTGTTTGAACTTGGGAAAAAGAGTTTGTTGTAATGTATTTGGGAAGAGGGGAAATGCAAGTAAAAAATGTGGAATATTTTCAATTTTTATGAGGAAAGAAATGAAGGTAAAAATTGAAATTAGTGACATATTCTCTCCATTGTTCCTTCCTTTGGGCTCCCAAACATATCTCTTTTATCCACTTATAAAGTCACAATACTTTTTTTATTCTTTCGATTGCTTCAAACGACTTTATAAACTCAATTTTTAAAATCTCTTCTTTTCTTTTATAATCACCCCATCCAAAATTGAGTGCACCTTGCTCACTGATCAAACAAAGTTAAGAAGTTTGAAAGCTTGATTTTTTTTTTCTCTATAATTTTATTCGAGTAGTAGTGACATTTGGACATCAAATCCGCGTTTATCGAAGTCAAATAAAATACGAAAATCTTAACCCCTCTCCCCTTCCTTTCTCTCCTCCCCCCCGTCGCCTCCGTCGCACCTCCCGCCGCCGCCCGCTTCCGCGACCTCCGTTGCACCCGCCGCTCCCCACGGCGGTAGAAAAAGCACAAAGGGAAGGGATCGAGAATGGAGAAGACAATAAATTAGATGAACACGTATCACAGTCTTAGCAATCTCATCTTTCGTTCGTTCTTTTTTAACGAACGCCAACTTTACAGTGTGCAGTGTAGTGGCATTGGTTCGAAAACCATCTTTGAAAAACTCACTTTTTTATCATGACGACGCACTAGAACTCCTTAAAAATCAAGACCCACTTTTGTCTTCAAACGTCAACACACCGTGCCGCGCGACAGCTACGACACAAAAAGAAATAGAAAAAGGAGGAGGTGGAGGAGGAGCTGCTATATAGCGTCGTCCTTAATGGCAGACCCGCCCCCTCCATCAATCGCGCTGTACCTAAAAAACGTCGTTGTGCAGACAGAGAGAGAGAGAGAGAGAGAGAGAGAGATAGCGTGTTGGATGGTAGCTATGATTGGAGGATTACGCCATCTGCGTGTAGCAGTTGAGCGGTGAGGCGAGGAGGGAAGCTGATGCATCATTGAGGGTGAAGTTTCTACTCTCTCTCTCTCTCTCTCTCTCTCTCTTTCTCTGTGTCTGTTGCTGTCATAGGGGTTATGGTGGCGTTCGAGGTTCCACTGAAGTTGACGTCTCTGCCCTAAACCAGCTGCTCTGCCTTTTTCGCTTCTCCCTAATCTGATCTCATCTGATCTGTGATCCATACAATCACCGATACCGTCTCTTCCCTTTCTTTTTCTTACTTTTCTTTTATCTTATTATAGTCTTCGTTTCATCAGCATCTCCTCCTTGATGGAGAAAGGCAACTGGCGCTGCATTTCTAATCCCACTCGGTCGCTCGGTTTTTCTCTAGGTCTAGTCGTGTGATGGTGTGTCCGTTCTGGTTCCTGATTCGTCCGCCTCTTCACGGCTGAAAAAGAACCGTGTTGGTTTGAGATTAGGCGGCGAGAAATTAGAGACAAATCTGATGCCTTGTGATGTCATGGAAGGGAAATCACTGGTATTTGCTCCGGTGGCGACCCTTTTAACTTGGAATGGGAAGGTGGGGAGTTCGTATTCCCACCTTCTCAAGGGGTTGGGGTAGGGATACTGTAATTTCAGGAGTGGATTTCGACTCCCACGCCCTGCAAGGAGACAAGACAAAAGTCTGAGAGTGAGCGTTATAATAAGAATAGAGTCGGACCGACAAAAATAAAAATGTCATGGAAGGGAGCCTCCCGAGCTCTCTAATCTAACCAGCACGATATCATCATCACTAAATTTCTTCTTATTGACATATATATATATATATACCTTTTTTGGGATTTAAGTTTTGTTTGTTTCATAAATAATGAATGATTTGAAAAATATTTAATTTAAAAATGATCTCTCATATCGTTTCGAATGATTAGTCGATAAAAACTATGTTCATTATCAATAATTATTTATGTCTCAACTTCATTTTTTATAAGTGTATAAATATTTTTAAAATTATTCATTTTTCATGAAAGAAAGAAACTTTAATTGCTATTACAAGGTTATAGTAGACTTTAAAAGTTAAATGCCGTGTCTCAATTTTTGAGATAATTATGTGATCTCTTTCTTTTTGCTAGAAAAGCCAAGTATTTGTAATGACAGTAAGGTTATTATACTCTTTTTATGTCCAAAACCTATCCCATGCGTGGCATGGATTCATTCTAGTATCTCTTTTACGACGGTCATTCATGCATGAGCTGTAAACGTGTCATGTCCGTGTTGATCCTTTTAATCCACTTAGGACGTGCTTAGTCATATGTCTCAAAACGCTACTTGTACTTATAGGACATGTTTAGATGCATGTTGCCACGTTTACACATATCTTTTAACACATTTTCTCAAAACTCATCATAAGAGTTCATAGCTTGAGCGATTGAATGTGACGTTTTATGAAATTGGGAAATGCACTGGTCGGTTTAGGTTCCGATTGTGGCATGATTGATACACGTGTCGCATTTAGATTCGACCTAAATTTGATACGACATGAAGACATAATTTGTTAGTTCTACCTTGAAATTTGGCATATCATTACAAAAATTGCTAGATTATCTTCTCATAGTTTGTTGCATCATTTAACGTATCGCTTTAATATTGTCTTGCTATACTTAATACTTAGACAAACCACTTTATACTAAATACTTCTTTTTTATACAATTAAAGCGCATTTGGTAATGTTTTTATTTCTTTGTTTTATTTCTTTTTATTTTCCAAAATAGAAAAAGAACAAAAATCTGTTTTACTTACAATTAGTTAATTTTTCTATTACATTTGGAACGGAAATATAAATTTAGTAAAAATATATATTTTTGTTCCGTGAACAAAAAGAGGAACAACGTCATTTTAGAAAAACAAGCTTAACATAACCTAATTCTTGACTTTACTCAATTGACACAAGGCTTGGGTGAGACTCACATTTGGACCGAGTCTACTGACTTGATTTGAGTCCCCATTTTTTGGATTAAAATAGAAAAATATTTAAAAAATTAGGGAAAAAATTAGAAATTAAAATTTGAGTAGTTTTACTATATTTTAATGTTAATTCCAGTTTAGAATCAGTTTAGCATAAAAAAAGTGAAAATCTTTTGAAAATTGGATTTAAAATTGAATAAGATCTTTGGGTTTTACCATATGAATTATTGAATGCCATTTTGTCTTAGAGACAATGCTAGGTCGCAATAACTTGGCAACTCTATTGAAAAAAAGATGTCTTATTCTCTTAAGATTCTATTTAGATATCCTTTAAGATCAGTTGCGATTATGTTTTAATAGAAAATTAAATGGCTATGAACAAATCTTTTGTATTACCATTTGTTTTCTGTTTATAGCAGTTGAATAAACTTAGGGGTGAGCATGATCCGGGTGAGCAGTTCCTACCTTGGAATCGGGAACTACTCATTAAGAATTAGTTTTGAAAAATTGGAACTGAGATCCGCCCATTGGTTCTATGAATCCACTGGGGAGCTAGACTGTCGGTCCAATCCGATTCTCGAGTAGTTTTATAGAATCGGTCCCCAATCCCTATAAAATGAATGATATCATGATGAATCTAGTAGCTATTTAGAACACCAAAGCTCGTGCGGCCTTATATTTGAGTTGAGCTGTGAGCCATTGATTTTGATTAATGATTGAAAACTATAGGGTAGAACAAATAGACAGTACTCGTTAACTAAGAACTTAATGTCTTCGAAGGTCGTGGTATAGTCCACTTAGGGTATCTCGACATCGGAAACATGTGGAGAATTAGACTCCACATTAAAAGTCCTAGCCTCCACATAAGTTAAAACATGAATCACTTGATCCATCTTTTTTCAATGTCAACTTAATTTAATCATGGAAATGGCTAATGAGAAACTTAATTATACTCTTAAAACGAGCCGTTGGCTCTTAATTTCATACCATGATGACAAAACACCACAACATTTAAGGACATCTCCAATCAGTTCTCTCCTTCCTCTTCATTTATTTATCTTGTTTTAATTGAAAAAGCAAGTAAATGGATTATTAGAATGAAAAAAAGAAGCAATGGGGTTAATCCTATTACAAACTCAAGAGGCAAAAGTAGTTAATGATGTCTAGTAACTACAAATATACATAAATGTACATATATATTTGGTTGAAAAACTACAAAATAATTAAGTAATTAAGATGGGATTTCTTTTTTTAAATATATATATCGGTATGGTTCGGGTGGGGGGGTGGTTTTATGCCCGGAATCGGGAACCAGATCAGTACTCACCTTTTCCACTAAATTGGAATTGAGAACCGGACTGGCAACCATGGGAACCACCGGTTTCGGTCAGGTTTAGTTTGGCTTCGGGTAGTTCTCGGTTTTTTTAGCACATCCCTAAATAAGCATGTGCTCCATCGATTTCCAATGTTATTTATTTGAATGTTTGATGAGTTTGTGCAAAAAATGCACACTAACTTTAGGATCACCTCCATCCTTAGTTGTTTCGTCCTTGCACATTGCACTAAGCAATGTTTACTCTTCTTCTTACAATTAAAAAAGCTCAAAAGGTCAATGCATCTATTTATTGTAATGCCCAAAAATTTATTGTCAACCTCCTCATATTGTGAGTTACAAACCAGCGAGATTCTCTGTTGTCATTTCTAACCATCTATCTCTGACTAACTATTAAGTTGGATTTTTCAAGGCTATATTAGAATATCTTAATCAGTCAAATCCTTATCAAATTCTAGTTTTATTTAAACATGAATTGTTAAGTTTCCACTGACATTTTTATAATTAAATGAAAAAAAATTAGAATAGAATTTATAGGATCGTATCAAATGCATTTATGTTTTTCTTTTATTTATTTATTTTGGAAATATAAATTTTGTGCAGTTATTAATCGCGTTCTTCTACTCAGAAACTTGTCTAGGGAATAAAATTAGAAAAAATTATTTATGAGAACAAAAATGTTACTATATGCACCCTTAGACACTAAAGTTTGTTGGGCTTAACCTATTGTTAAACACTATAACCCAAGCGGATTTGGGTCAAAATGGACCATATGGTGAAGCCCAAAGAGTGGGACCCCTTTTGTCTCGCTTTGGCCTTTCGAAATTGTCCTTTCATTCTCCATACCATCTTTTGAAGGAAAAAGCTATCGTACTTTATGTCTCCACTTTAATTTACTTTTCTCATCAAATAACTGTTTTTAAAAACTAAAACTGTAAAACCTTCGAAAATAGGAAAACAACTCAGTACTTTTTTAAATTCAAAAGGCACCCACTACCTAAATAAGAAAATCCACTGAAATTTATCAACAAAATGCACGTGGCACGCAAAGCATGCCATAATTTTAGTGTACATTTGAACCCCACTAGGACAAGGAATCTATTTGGTGTAAAGAAAAGAGATATAAAGAACTGATAAGTGATGATTAATGAAGAAAATAAAGATATTCCTTTTTCCTATTTCACTATTAGATCGACAAATCTGGTTTTTCTATCTTCTTTGTACAAGAATTTGCATCAACGCCACAAAAGCCCTAACAGTTATATGGAATCCAGCTGTCTTTGGACCCAACTGTAGATGACTCTTTAAAATAAATTTTCACAAACTTGGGTCCCAAGGAAAATGAATAAGAAATTATCATTTTTTGCACTATGTTTTTAAAATGAAAAAGAGATTCCTCTCATTTGCAGTCCTATATTCCACGACTAACCATCTCCTAAAATTGATTTATTGATTCTTATCTCTGCAACCTCATTTCTCCATAAAACCTATTAATGAACGCTTCGATTTAATGATTTAGCTCCTCCTGACTTTGCAACAGTTTTTTATTATTATTATTGTTATTATTATTATTATTGTTATAGAAGGCGGTGACCCTAAGAAACTGATCTAACATTCGTTATCTTCCCATGCGTCGTCTAGTTTCACGTGCCAAGTCGGCGACACCGCCCTTGCCTCCGGTATCGCCTTCCAAATGTTTTCCATGCTCTCATTTGATATCTTCGTGCTTCACCTCAAACCTTTGCGTCCTAGAATTAATACAAAAGATCTCGAGAGTTTAACTATTTCAAATTTTATTATGTGAACAGTATATTATGAAAAAAGGATAACACAAATGTGGCAGAGGAAAAGCTACACCTAATTTAAAAATAATTATTCATACAATTCTTTTATACTGTATAAATGTATCACTACTTGAAAATGAATAGCAAATAAGCAAATAGCTCGCAATGTGCTACATCATTATAAAATTGTATATATATCTGCATATAGTTTACCATTACTTAACGTGTTTGATTCAAAATTTGTAAAGGACCTTGAACCTTTGAAGGCCCTTGGCAATAATTCCGAAGGCTTTCAACCTAAATTAAGGATTTCCGAACTCCCTTAACTCAATGCAAGTCATACCCAATATTTGTATTGCAGCATTTTTGGAATGTTATTCAAGGGTTAAAGAAAATTTTACTTTAAACTTTGCCATCCCTAATATTTATGTATTTCTATTTTGCCATCACCCTCTTATTCACTGTCTCTCTCTTTCAACCAAACGCTTGCTCTAGATTCTGGTCGATGCGAACCTAGGGTGCTACTCGTCAAGGGACAATCACCGAGGGTCGAGGGTTGATCGTCGACGGTCACGAATCTGTCAGGCAACTTTGGACGGTTAAGACAAGATGTGCAGGGTCGAGGGTCGGCAACGATCACACAAGGCTTGTCGAAGGTCTTTGAGGGTCGTTGAGATTTGGATTCACACGATCTACGTTTGCTGAGATTTGGGTTCGCTGAGATCTAGGTTTTCTGAGACTTGGGTTCGCACTATTCGGGTTGGCGAGATCTGAGCTCGCACCATCCGTGTTTGTCGAGATTTAGGTTTGCAAGAATCATGTTTGCTGCAATCGGGTCATTGATGTCGCGCTACATCAAGGTCTGACGACCCTCAGCATCACCTAGCCTAGGTCATCGGAAGTTGTGCGACCTTAGCGCTGTCTCACCTAGGGGTAAGCATCGGTCCAATGTCAACCTTGGACCGGCTCAACCTAGTTGGTCCTGGTCCGGTTTCCCGAGAGATTGGGTCGGTTCTTGGTCTTGGGATTCCTAGACCTTGTACTGTGTGGGTTAATCCTCAATTATGAGAATCTAGAATTGGTCCAACCTGAACCAATTTTGTACATAATATATTATATATTCTCTATTTTTGTCTACTCTAAATTCTAGTATCTCCTTCTCTATTCTTTTCGTAGTTTAGTTTGTTGTGTAAATTAGAAAGTAGAAAGAAACACTATCCTAATTTGATAAGAAAAAACAAAACCCCATTCACTTGCCTTGACCTTGCTCGGCCGCTTGCCTTGCTCACTGCTCACCTTGTGGCTCACCTCTCTTCACCCACCTTGTTTGCCTTGTCACTTGTGTCGTCATCACTCGTCTCATGTGTTCGTTTTTATGGTTTGTTATTACTTTTAGCAAGTGTAAATTTTTGTTATCACTTTATTTTATATTCATGTTTGTTATGTATCGGTATTCATATTTTGGCTGCTCAATATTGCATTATTGATGAATATATAATTTGAAATAGTATGTTTATCTTTTTAAGGAAAAAAAAAAGAAACAAAAAAAAAAAAAAAAAAAATCAATTAGTCCCGGGTTAACCCTGGAATCGAACCGAACTCATGAGGTCGGTTCGGTCCTCAGTCCCAAAAATTAGGGATTGACATTGTGTGGGTTAGTCCCTAGGTTAGGTACCGGACCGGTCCAACTCAAATCATACTCACCCCTAGTCTCACTTACGTTCTTTGATAGTGTGATCCTTGCCGACTCCAATTGCTTCCATCAAGTTTGCCTTTGCGATAGTTGGATCCTCTCGTTCTCCATTTTCAGTCTTTTTTATTTCAAAAAACGTAATATAGAAAATCCATAATGTTTACCAAACACTAGTTGCACTTCATGAAGACCCTTTAGTCTAAAGCCTCTTCCAGTTATGCAAAGGCATTGGGTAAATGCTCCTAAAAACCCTCAAACTTAGCAATATCTTCTTTCATTCGGTACAATTAGCAACTAAAGCTGTTGGTTTGTTTTTATTTAAAAAGTCTTAAACTTATTGTACTTTTATCAATTCAGTTCTAAATCTTTCAAATTTGCTAATTCAGTCCTACACCTTTTCACTTCTTTTCAATCGAGTCAATTTGGTCAATTTTTACCAAAAATTACTAACGTGGATGGCCAGCATTGACATGGTCCTTTTAAAATAATATTTGGAATTTTTTTTCTTTTTGGGTTTTTGGATCTTGCGAGCCACCTTCGCTAGTCATAGGCAAGAGCTGTGATGAAAGTGAGGGCGCATGAGCCCTCGCCTAGAAATGATGAGGGCCACAACGGCCTTGCCAGATCTGGCCAAGCAAGGGCTTGATGGCCCTCGTCGGCCACAAGTGGGGGCAGCAACCTTGCTTGGGGCGAGGGCTCCAGTGCCCTTGCTTTTGCTGGCGAGGGTTGGCCGACAACTCTTGCTAGCCTTAGATCCAACCCCCCTCCCAACAAAAGGAAAAAAGAAAAAAAACCATAAAAAATTCAAAATACCAATAATATATTATTAAAAAAGTGTCATGTTAGCGTCAGTCATCCATGTAAGTAATTTTCGACCAAAATTGATCATACGGACTCAATTGATAAAAAATGAAAATGTTTAAAACTAAATTGGTAAAAGTGCAATATGTTTAGGACTTTTTGGGCAATTTTCCCGTCTCTTTTGGGCTTTAACCTTTGTTGGACACTATAATGCGAGCGGGGTCGGGTCAAAACGGACCATTTGGTGAGGCCCAAAGAGTGGAGCCCATTTCGTTGCTGATCGTGGGTCCATCACTAGAAAAGAAGGGAAGCGATATAAAGAACCGACAATTGATAATTAATAGAGAAAATAATAAAGAATTTGCACCGTTGAAAGGAAAGAAAATAAAGAAAGTAAAGAAAGTAAAGATATATATTTTCTATTTTACCTCTGAATAAACATATATGGTTTTTCCATCTTTCCTGTACAAGAATCCGCTTCAACCCCAGAAAAAGCCCCCAAAAAAGGTTATGGTATCCTAAGAACAAAGAAAAAATCACAGCTATCTTTGGACCTATTAGAAATAATTTTCACAAACTTAGGTCCCAAGGGAAAACGAAAAAAAAAAATCATCATTTCCTCCCACTATCTTTTCACAAAAAAAAAAGAAAAAGAAAAAAGAAATTCATTCTTCTCATCAAACCTTTCACTTTGCTCACTCCTCTGGCATATTCCACGGCCCTACGTTCCACGGCTAATCATCTCCTCAAATTGATTTGACGACTCCTGTTTTTGTAGCCTCATTTCTTCGTTGAACTTGTTGATGAATGCCTCGACCCGATGGTTGAGCTCGTCCGGGCTTAGCTCCTTCCTCAGTTGATTGGTGCGATTCTTAAACGTCGCTGATTTCTGCATCGAGGTGACGGCGGCGACCCCAACAAGCTGCTCCGATGGTCGGCGTCGTCCAGTTTCACGGGCCACGCGGTCGGCTTTGCTGCCCCCGCCTCGACTATTGCTTTCCATACGTTTTCCATGCTCTCGTTCGATCTCCTCAAGCCTTTTCTCGAAACTTTGCCCACTAGAAATAATAATACAAAGTCAATTACATCAATAAAAATTCAACAAAAAATAAATAAAAACACATCAATAAAAATAAATTTCATGAAAAAAGCGATATTACGTGATTATTTATATTGACTTGATTTCATAAGTCCTTTGACCGAAATATCAAAAGACACAGTCCCGTCATCCTCGCATGTAATGCAAAATCTGGAAATCGATACCGCCTCACTTTGCCCTTCTTACCTTGAAGGCGGTCGCCCTTGGCAGCTTTCCGGCGGACGAGCCTCGGCGAAACCGGAGCTTTCTCCGACGAGTCCGCCCGCTTCCGCGGCGTCGACGCGGACCTCCCGAACGCTACCTTCCTCTCCCCTTCGCAGTCGCCGTTATATCCATCTCCGCCATTCCCCTCCACCACTACCACTCTCTTCTCCTCGAAATCCTTGTACTCGTCGAAAGCCTCCGCCTCCGTCGGCGGCGGCGGCGGCGCCGCCTGCGACGGTGCCTCCACGACCGCGATCCTCCCCGGGGGGGCAGCCTCCGGCTGCGGGTGGTGGAAGCACCTGGAGGTGGCGGCGATGGCTAAGATGATGCCGTTGACGACGACGAAGAGGTAGGGGGGCCTGAACCACGAGAGGAGCGAGCCCAGAGCGTGAGGCATCCGATGGGCCAGAGGGTCGGTGGAGGTCGATGGAACGGAGGCGACTAGGAGGGCGACGGCGGCGATGGCCACCGCGCCGGCCGACACGAGCAGGGCTTTCAGGGACGCCATCAGAGCGCTCGACGACGCCATCTCGACAACGATGGTTTCGCAGTGGAATCTGAGATTGCGAGCTTTGCGAAGTGAAGTTTCGGCGATGATGATGATGATGATGATGATGAGAGCGTCGAGTGGAGTTCTGCAGAACCATAAATAGACGAAGACGAAGAGTGTAGAGTGTAGAGGGAGACGCGGTTTCGGGGGTGATCTGGAGCCGTTAGATCGGATCCGACGGCGGGCGTGGGAGCAGCGCTGCTGCGTTGGTGAGTTGAAGTGCCTTCTGGGGCCCCACTCCACCTTCTTTTCCTTTTTCTTATGAAATGCTTGGAATTAAATCGGCCAGTTGACCGGCTTTCTGTTTTGACAATTCGTGGCGAGGGGGACTATTAAATTCAATTGAGATGTTGACCGTCAACCAATCGGTCGATTCCAAACGTAGAACATCCGACACTTTCGAGTTCCACGTCTCGATTTCGATTGCTTTCAAGTTGATTTCGCTCGATGCAGGGGATAAGGCGATCTCTGTAGTATGTACCGACATCAACCGGGTCGGAAATTCTGAACCCTTGATGTTGTTAAAATTAAAAAGAAATGGAGAGTTGGCCAATATAGAGTCGGATCGATTAGCTTTAAGCCAATGGAATATAGTCATCGGGATGTGTTTCGACAGGAGCAACTCATCGATCGTGATGACATGCATTATCGACAGCTATTAATCGAGTGTGATCCAAGAAGTACCATCCATCTAAATGTAATAGCAGAAAGAAAATAAAAAGGTAACCCGATAATATGTTTTAAATGCTCTTCGTTGATTATTACTTTTATATACCATTCTAATTTTATTATCGCCGAAGTTGAAATATATGGAGTGCTTGTTTGTCAATTCCCTCTTATTTTTTTTAGAGCTTCGTGATGCTCGTATGGCTTGCTGTGCTAGCAGAGTAGCAAGACCTAACTTCCAATTTTATTACATTTTTAAAAGTTGACATGTTATATGGTGATTGCGTCATAGGTGCAATCATGTCGATTTAAGCCGACCTTGAACATGCGCGAAGAGTGCATGTAGCTTCATGAAAGCCCGTCTCTTTGGAAAACCAAGCTCCATTGAATTTGAGATGAACCAATGAAAAAAATCAAAAAGCCAAAAAAATGTAGAAAAAGAAAAAAAAGAAAAAAGGAGAGGCCCCAAAAAGTTAAAAGAAGAAGAAGAAAAAAAACGGATTGCTTTACGTGTTAAGACTTCTCAAAAATTAAAAAAAAAAAAAAAGTTAAAAAAAAGGGATTACTTTATGTGTTAAGGTATCTTGATTATTTGAAAAGTAGGTAGCCTTTTCTAACTGTTCATTCCATCCAGCCATTGTTCACGGCGTAGCCTGCCATTTCGGAAGCAATTTTGTTTATAGGGATTAATTAACTCGGGTTTTCATAAACAATGAGGGTCGCTAGGCAAGAGTGCTCAAATATCAACAAAGAAATCATTTCTAGAAAGAGGAAATCGTCTTCCTCAAAACTCGCACGAGATGCCATCACCCACAATGTTCGGACACTATCTTCTTGGCAGAAACGCACGACAAGTGTGGTCGACCCATTGGCTCGAAATGAGTACAAGTCAACATCGTTGACTAGAATCGAAGGTATCGTGTACACAAGTGTATACCTCCCCCGTATGCCAAGTACCAAATCTACAAAACACCAACTTCACATCTGAAAAATAAACAAAATTGGAGATGCCTAACTATTCGATTTAACTCCATATTAATCAATTTCACATCCCATCTCTTCCATATTAAGATAGATTATGGAGGAGGGCATAGATTTTATCTAATCTTTATTGATTGAATACATCTAAAAATACATTTGTACACGTGTCACACTATCTATTTTTATATTTGTATTTATATCGATGAGCAATGGATGTCTGAGGATAATTGACTAAATCAACGCCGATTGATCAGATGAGGACTATTTGACTCGCCTCGCAGCATTCACGAAGGTAAAGTAAAGTGTCCCATTAAGTACATATGAGAAATAAAGAACCGTGGATTAGGTAAAAATGATTGTGGATAACCATCTCCTTTATCATATATTATTTGAATTGTGGGGTCAATTCAAGCCGCGAGTTGGCAGCTTATAGATTGAATGTGTTTCCCCACACCCCACGAACATGGCCTTCCGCATGTCTCCATCACTTTAGGATAGTGCTCTCTCTCCTCCTCTCTTGTGTTGAAAAAGGGTGGCTGTTGGTCGGTCCATTTAAAACCTGGATAACCTTTTGAAGCTGATATTTCCTCCATTGGAAATGCTTTCGAGAAAATGGGGGTTTTCATCTTTGAAGTCGGTCGACAGATGCTTCGTCCTCGTACACACTGCACGCTCTGATGTTTTGTAGGTGGCCGACGAGGGAGAGAGAGATGATATATTGCTCAAATGCAAATCATATGACATGCCGACATGCCCAATTTGTTAATATAATAGCACATCTCATATTTGTGCTGTTTCTTTTTTCTTGAGTCACTCAATTTAGAAATGATTTAAATTTGTCCGTCACTAGTTGTGAAAATTGCAATTTAAGGAAGGCATTTTAGGTTCAGATTTAGAGACCCTTTTTCTAAGACTTAAATTTTTTTCTCTTTTAATTTTTTTGAAAAAGGGTATGAATTTCTATCCTTGAACTTGGGTCTTGAATTTGCTGACTTGTGTCATCAAACCTCCGAACTTGCGAAATTTTTTTCTGAATCTAAGTTCGTCGAGCAAGACCGTAGCAGAATTCCCGCTCCACACGAAATCTTACTCCTCAAGGCAGCATTGCCGCCAAGAAAATTTGCAGGATAAGGTTAGACGGGCCCACCTTAAATTAAAGAAAAGACAGGAAACGTAGGACTTTTCAAACTTCCGAAAATAACTACCGGTCTCGTCGCACCCGTAAAATCCGAAACCGAACCGCAACGGTTGATCTGCCGACGCTGCCACCTTTCTGTCTCTTGCTCGGCCTCTCTTCGTATCATCGGTAGCATCGCTGTCGTCAAATTTTCCAGGAAAGTGAAACCCCCTTCTACACGTCAAACGTGGGCGGTGGTCTCCTGATCCCAGAAATGCGTGAGGGTTAGGTTTTGCTTTTTCTTTACCAAGGTTTGATCTTTCTTGACCTTTGGAACCAGTCGAAACCGACCCGGCTCTAGAGCGCCGGTCTAATTTAAACTGTTTTTTTACCTGCTTATCCACGCTCTTTTTCTTTCTCTGTAATTATTTTGATTGTGTCTCTTTTGTGGTGTTCGGCTTTAAGGTGAAAAGGGCAGATTTCTTCCCGTTTAAGGATTTGAAATTGGAGGATCAATTCTTAATCAACGATGCAAGTGCAAACTCATGAAGTGAAATTTGGTCCACAATTAGTAATCATTTTAGTAATGGTAAATTTTGCTGTTGTTGTGTACGTTATATTATCTTAATAAATTGCGTTATTTCATTTGACGAATCATCTCCCTCTCTCCCTCGTGTCATCTTATGTTAATTGTATGGACATGATCCTCTATCATCAAGATGTTAAACATGGTTTCTTTCTTTTTTTTCAGTCGACAACGGGTACAATGTAATGGAAGGTTTTGAGCATTCTACATGCATACGATTCTCTATTCTCTCTTACAATACAACCGCCGAAACACACGAGTCGATTGCTCTCTAATCATGGTTTAAATATGGAAGGACGATGATCTTCAATTCTCTTGGCACCTTTATCACATCTCAACAAATCCTAATCAGGGGTATTTTAGTCATTACCTTGGCAAAACACTCTCATTCACATGGGAATGACTTGCATGGATGAGACACCGACCGGTAGAGTTGATTAGGTGACGGTTGAAGCAGTTTTATCACAAGTCAACATAGGGAAAGAGTGTGGAGCAAGCCGTTAAATGAGCACCGGCCAAATCCTAGGTTGTTGCCGAATAGCGCAGTCCTAGGTCAAAAGGATCTTTCTGGTTGTTATAGAGAACAACCGTATATTCCTATCGACGGAATCTGCCCATTTTCTGTCCCATTGATTTAGGGCCCTTTACATTTCATGGGCTTTAAGACAAAGCTTGATTTGATTTCGATGTCATTTCTTTGATTTATTCTCAATTCAATTCATTATCTAAACGATGAAAAGTCACAGGAAATGAGATAATGTTTGTCCATCTTAAATAAAATCAATGGTAGTAGCATACAAGATTAAACTTTTCAATCTTAGATAAATCTATCAAAAGACAAGGTGAATATGCTACAGATTTTCTAATTCAAAAACTTTAGGGCAAGGAAAAAATTGATAACATGTTCTTGACCTTTATAGATGAATGAGAGAGTTACATGAATAGCTCTTCTGATTTTAGTATGTTATGGAGAAGGACAAGAGTTTAGTAATTAACTAGTTGGTGAACCTCGCATGGTCCACGGATTAGATTTTCTTCTCATTATTTGTAATCATAAACCAACAATTGGTTTTTAGCATATAAGGTGTATAGAATCCTGCCAAATATTAAATCTAGACAATTTACTTCAAGAAATTCGAATGCTTAAAATCCAAATTAGAGTTGTCACTAATCAATTTGAATCAACTATTCAATCTTTGAATTGGGAAGCTTCATCCTAAAGTTCATCTTTAGGGTGTAGCAGAAATTAGAAGATTTCCTTACAAAATTTTAAATAAGGGAATGATAAAGTGAGCAATGCATGTCCACTCACCCACAAATTGAAGAAAAATTTTTGGTCTTTATGATGCATTACTAATGTGGAACAAATGGTGGATAAGTTTCTTTAGCTGATTAGAGGACTAAACTGTTAATGCGCAAAATGGCATTACCAAATAGTTGGTGCTCCAATTGAAAGATAACTTGAATCACCATAAGGTTTGAGGAGCATTAACGGGATGGATAAAAACCAAAAATTAACAAGCTTGAGGGGCTGAGTGGCAAAAGGTATGATAGAATTCAAACAGAGAGCAAATGTGATAATTTTAAGGGAGATTATAAGAAATGGAAGCAATTGCTTCGCAAGGAAACAAGACTAGGATGGGATTCAAAGAAAAAAAATGATTGATGTGAAGGAGGAAAGGTGGGAGAGGAAAAATTAAATCTTTATCACTTCTTATGTTACCCTTTTTTTTAATAGGATATGCCATGAAAATGTTCCATTATAACATGTCAATCTTAAGTTTAGGATAAAGGCATACCTCGGGATTTTGAAGTTTTGTTAAATAGAATGTTCATAGATACACGATTGTTACTAGAGATATCACATGGATATTTGCATAAGGTCTATATACTAATGAGGATATTGAGAGCACACAACTTAATATCGGTGATGGTGTAGAATATACTGATGATAATTTAGAGTGTAAATTGTCGAACCAATGGAAGGTAAGAGCCATAGAAGAATGGCATAGTGTTTATAAAGGCAATTCAAGGAAAGAAAGAAAAGAAAACAACTGGAGCAGCTCCATTGAGTTTAGGACCATCATTGATTCTTGACTTGTCAAACTACTCGGGTTCACGCTATAATGAGTTATGCCTTGAGTATGACTAATCTGGATGGTATGCTTGAGAAGCTTCGGAAGGCCAAAAAAGAAAGGAAACGATTGCTTTGTGGTTAAGACTTTCTCAATTCTTTGCAAAATAAATAAGCCTTTTCCAATGATCATTTGATTGAGTCGTTATTTGCGGAGCTTGCCATTTCAAAAGCATCTAGGTTTATAGGGATTAAAAATATCGTCATCGTGCACCCCCACATAAGAAGGCATCCTTAAGTTAACTTAAACAAATGATTTCTTGATTCTTCAGTATCCAGTTCTTCCTGCTACTGGAAAGTTCTTGATCGTATCAAATCATGATGATCAATCAATCCCAATAAGTATGGAGAAAAAGAGTAAGTCAAGTCATCTCAGGGCAAACTCTTTTCGGGTAGTTATAAATGATGTCAAAGTAGTATTCTTTACAGAGCAAATGGGTAGACATTAATACCAAATTTGTAGATGCCTAACTTTGGATTTGACTCAACATGAATCAGCTGTGTTTCGATGGTGATGCAATACAACTTCCAGATCTATGGTGTCCACGCTTCAAAGATGAAAAAACTCCATCTTTTCGAAACGTTTCCAATGGGAAAAAAAAATCAGCTGAATAACAAAAGATTATCCTGGTTTTAAATGGACCGACCAACAACCCTTTATCGACACAAGCGATATGAGAGAGAGAGAGAGAGAGCACTATCCAAAAGTAGTGGAGACATTCGGAAGGCCGCGTTCGTGGGGTGTGAGGAAACACGATCAATCTAAGCTGCTAATTCACGGCTTGAATTGACCCTCAATTTGAATAATTTATGATAAAGGGTATAATTATCCACCACGGTTATTATTTAACCGGACAGGCTATCTATTTGTTACATATGGTTATAGTTGAAATTGAGAGAATATTCGCTCTTATGCTCGTCATGTGATACTTGACTTTATAGACTATAGGGTGAGCCAAATGACTCTTGTACGTTCAATTGGCCGAAAGGACCACATTAATTTCGTGCAAAATTTTATGACTAAATTGATAGAATGAAAAAGGTTAATATTGAATTGGCTTATGTATAATAGATTTAAAACTGATTGGGTAATTTTTTCCAAGTCATGAGGTGATCTTATTAACAAAAAATAATAAATAAAAGCACAAAGAAGTCATGTGAATTACATCGACTTCATTTGAGTTAAATGCTCATGTAATGATCTGGCATAGTCAATAAATGAGGTCACATGTCAATTGTAATTAATTTTGTGTGATATTTGTCAAATTATGTAACATTGCTTACTTTCTTTATATACATGTAATGTCACTCCACTTAAAAGTTTAAGTTTTTGATTTGAACATTTTAACATGATATAAGAGTTGGGTTTCATGCGGTTTATTTCACCCATGTGACCTCACATTCTTCAAATCCCACGTGCTACTTTTCTCCGGGTTGCGATATGCTCAAAATTTCTTAGTGTTGTTCCTAACCCAACTTGCAATATGCTCAAATTTCATGTGTTATTTATAATTTGTCTTGCACTATACTCTTCTATACATGTGGCATTCTTCCACTTATATCCTTTTGGATCAAAGAATACATCACATAATCAATACCATTTCTTTACAAGTCACTCATTTTGGAAGTGGCTCAATTTGTCGGTTGTTGGTTGTGAATTGCAATTATAGGGACGTCCGAGCATTTTTTAACCTCCAAACAAGAGATCTTTTGTCCGTGGCTTTAGGGTTTAGTTTTATTTATTTATTTTGTCTTCAATTCCGTTAGGAAAAGGGTATAAATTTGATTCCTAAACCGGCACTATTTTTCCAATACGGCCTAGAAATGCATGATTTGTGCGATCAAATCCTCAAACTTGTTTAATTTTGTGAATTTAAGTCTATTCGCTCTCTCTCTCTCAATTTAGATTAGATGGACTTGTCATGAACTTGCTCTAAGAAAACAAAAAAATTCAGGTGAGATAAAAAATAAAATAAAAACTAATGTAGCACGAAAGAGAGTTCCCCTGCTCCACATTAAATCTTAATCCTTAAGGTGGCAAAACATCATAAATTTTTCCACCGAAAAGATTACATGATAAGGTTAAGCGGGGCCCCACTTGAATTAAAGAAAACGCAGGAACGTAGGACTTTCCAAACTTCCGAAACAACTACCGGTCTGTGGTAATGATTGAACAACTACCGGTCTGTTGAACAGAAAATATCAAGGTTTTGGTGGCAAAACAACACCAACAGATCTGAAATACATTGAAAAAAAAACAATGGAGGGATGGGGTTCCGAGACCTACTTACTTTGAATAAAGCCCTTCCGAGAAAGCAGGCTTGGCGACTTTTTCAAGATCCATCGTCGTTGTGGAGTCGAGTGTTCAAAGCCTTGTATTTTCATTCCAAAAACTTTTGGCATGCTGATAGGGGGAATAGACCTTCCTGGGGTTGGCAGAGTCTCCTGTTAGGCAGAGATTTGATTATAAAAAAGCTTCAATGGTCAGTAGGTAATGGCCAATCGATAAAGGTTAGAGAGGACAAATGGTTACCTATCGGAATTCTTGGCGGGCCAGCAACCAGAAATGAACTTGAAACAGTAGCAAGTTTCATTTGTCCAGTGCAGAACGACTGGAATGTGGAGCTCCTTACTCGCACCTTTGATGAACCCACTATTAAGGAAATACTACAGTTAAAACTTTGGCCAGCGTCAACAGCAGATAAACTGATCTAGATAGGGACACATGATGGTAATTATACTGTTAAGAGCGGATACAACTTCATTAAATAGACAGCACTCAAAACGGTACACCCTCAAGCATCTTCTTCGTATCACACACCCAAGCATGTATGGAAGCGGATATGGAAAGTTAAAACATCACAAAAAATACGCAACTTTCTTTGGTCTATATGCCAAAATGCATTACTAACAAAGGACAATCTCTTCCGACGACGCATTATCGCTGACCCAGTATGTACACTCTGTTCCTTTAACTCTCCCGAAACTATAGAACATTTATTTTTGTGTTGTCCCTGGACACAATGTATATGGAACCAGTCCCAAGTATGGATCAACACTTCGGCTTACAACACACACCAAATTGATGCATGGATAGCTGATTTACTAAAATAGAAAAGGGACATACCAGCTTTTGAGTATATCGCAGGCCTCCTCTGGGAAATTTGGAAGGCTCGGAACCACTTTGTGTTTCGCCATCAACGCACACACCCGGACTAGCTTGTTGGAAACAACCTTTGCCTTGGCTCATCTCCATATCAGCACTCAGCAGCAGGATTCGAGAAATCGCACCACCTGGCTGAACCTTAATTGGATTTGGCTTCCACCGCAGCAGGGCACGGTGAAGGTTAATTTGGACGGAGCTTTCCCTACTGCGAATCACATGGGCATGATAGCAAGCATCGCTCGAGATCACAATGACAGTATGATCGGAGGCTTCACCCGTAGCGTTTTAGCATCCTCTGCTCTCGAGACGGAGATCCAAGCATTATTATGCACTCTCAAGGATCTATTACAGCAACAAAGAACAGAATCTCACCTGTTATTGGAATCTGATAACCTCATTCTGGTGGAAACAATCGATCGGTGCCGTCCGCTGCCATGGGAGTGCCGTGCCCTCTTTGCCGAAAGCGAAGAGCTGTTGCAATGTTTCCGAAACCTCAAGGTGAAGCATGGCCGCCGGGAAGCAAATGCCCTAGCTGACTGGGTCGCCAAGGCCCACGGAAGAGGGTCCCTTTTGCCTAATTGGATCAATTCTCCTCCTCAACTTATGATAGACATGCTTTGTAATGAAGCCCTAGTTAAGTGTTGTTCCTATTTTCCTATGTGAATCACAATATATTATCTTTTCCGACCAAAAAAAAAAGAAACAACTACCGGTCTATCCCACTTTTTGTTAACCCATGGCCCGCCCCCTCCACACCCCCCCAAAAAAAATGCCCTTGACCCGTAAAACTCCGACCCGAATCGTAACGGTGCACCTCCCGACACAACCGCCTTTCCCTGTCCTCCTTCTCGACCCCTCGTCATGTCGGCAGTATCCCTCTCGTCTAATTTTCCAGGAAAAATTGCAGGGAAAGTGAAACCCCCTTTAACCCTTCGAACGTGGGTGATGGTCCCTGATCCCAGAAATGCTTGAGGATTCGGTTTGCTGCTCTTGACCTTCGGAGGCAGTTGAAACCCGACCCGGTTTTGAGAGTGACGGTTTAATTTTAATTGTTTCTTACCTGCTTGTTGATTCTCTTTTCTCTATATGGTTATTCTAATGTCTTTCGTACGGTGTTATGCTTTAAGGTAAAAAGGATGGTAGATGCCTTCCCGTGCAAGGATTTGAAAACGGTAGGTGTGAGATGGAGGGGATGACCTCGATTGTTTTTTTGTTTCTTTAATGATGTGATACTTAGATGTGGCATCGCCAATTCCATCATGTATTTATCCTTTCGAAGGTGTAAATGTTGTTCTTATCTTGAATCCAATGGACAGTATTGCCCATAGAAACATACATTCACTAGCCAAACTCACGGAACTTTGACACATGATTAGCCATAATTTTTTATCTGGAGAATTCTCACTCTTTTTCTTATCTTATCTTACGTGAATTGCACAGACATACTCTTCTTGCATCAAGAATTTCAGAATGGTTTCATTCTTTTCTTTTGCACCAAGAATAGGTGCGGCATACCAAGAGTTTTTAGCGCTATATATACGTACAATAGTCCACAGGTCTTTGGTGCGATATAATTATCGAAATACGCGAGTCGATTACTATCTAGCCAAAGGATTCATCATGGAACAATAGAGATCTTCAACCATCTCAGCGCCTCTAATCATGGATATATACTGGTCATTTGCTCATGAACACTCTCTTAGACAATGGCTTGAATTGATGGGACACCGACGGTTGGAGATGATTAGGTGACGGTCGAAGCGGTTAACTCAAAAGTCAACATAGGGAAAGAGTGTGAGGCAAGCCGCCATATGAGCACCGGCCAGATTCTAGGTTGTCGCCAAATGGCGAAATCCTAAGTGGAAAGGATTTTTCTGTTTGTGACGAAGACCAACCGTTGCATTCCCACGCACAGAATCTGAACCATCATCGTAAGTTGCAATGAGATGGGGCCACATTGATTTATGGCCCTTTAGATTTCATGGGCTCTGTGACAAAGCTTGACTTGATTTTGATGTCATTTTTTTTTTTTCCGCTTTCAGTTCCATATTTTTAGGTTATATTTTAGTTTAGATTTTTTTTATCAAGATAAGAATGAATATGATAAGATATAAAATTCAATAATTTTATTATGTTTTATCAACTGTTTAGTAATTGCAATAATAACGTCGGATATATTCACATTATATCATGTATATCATTTAGTATAAATGGCATACTAATATAAATGAACTAGAAATAATATAAAAGGAAATGGTAAAAATCTCTCACAACAATCTCATCTACTTTATTTTTATTTGCTTTTCTATTTTATTTTCCTCTCTTTTTAAATTAATTCCTTTTCATTTCTTCCCTTTCCATCATTCTCTAATAAAATTTTATTAAATAATAAACTATACTAAGATACCTAAAATATGTAATAAATATAAATATTTATTTATATTTATATATTGAATTTATTTTATAAAATATAGTTAAATTTGAATATATAAATAAAATAAGATTAAATTAATATAACTAAATTGTTATTTTTTGTTATTTTGAATTTCTTGTATTAGAATTCAAGTATTATTTATATTGAAATGTAATTTTAATTTTGTTAATTTAAGATTATTTTCATTTGAGGATAATTTTCTTATTATGGATATTAGATATCCTATCCACTTTTATTCCACCTCCCCTATAGGATAATTTTATCCGATCTACATCCCCATTATATCCGACTTTATCCTATTTTGAGTAGGCACCAAACACATGATATAATAGATTTTATCATATCTTGAATTTTATTCCAATTGCCAAACGTAGCCCTAGATGATGAAAAGTCATATTCTTAAATAAGGAAAGAAATTATGCTTGTTTATCTTTAAAAAAAAATGTTCACATAAGTTGCATACAAGAATAGGATTGTCAAATGGGTGGGTTAAGTTGGATCGAAATAGTTCGACTCAAATTGGTCCATTTTACACAAATACAATTTTGCTAGCCCAAACTTGACTCAACCAATACCCATCCCAACCTGCTTTCCAATTCTTAACAATTTTTCTCCTTAAATAGTTGCCTTTGAAGAATGAGCGACTTAGTTCACGTTTAGTAGCCATTGTTCTCGGAAATAATTATTGCTCAGAAATGATTTTTTTTTCCAGTCTATTCTCAGGAACAATTCTTGAGTTTTTGAAGGCGTTTGGTAATTGTCCAAGATTTTTGTTCCCAGGATAGAAGTGCGTTTGGTAGGATTTTTTTTTTCTTTTTTTTTAATACTTTTATTATATTTTTCTTTTTCCTGTTTCATTTTCTCTTCTTCTTCCTCCTTCTTTGTGGCCGGTCATTGGCCACAATAGTGGTCGATGACTGGCTGGGCGAGGTCGGTCTTGTCTTGGCCTGGCAAGGCCTAGCCTCGCGCCAATTGGTGAGGTTGAGCCTCGCCATGGCCGTGCAAGGCTTGGCCTCTCCTTGGCTAGGTGAAGTCGACCTTGCCCAGATTTGGCGAGGCTGAGCTCGCCCAGCCATTGGCGGGACTTGGCTAGATGAGCCTCACCATGGTTTAGCATCGTTGGGGGCCGGTGATGTTTTGACAAGGTTGCCAGCCCTCATCTGGTCGGTTGCCAACCATGGCCAAGGCCAACAACCGCCAAAAGGAGGAAGAAGAAAATGAAAGAGAAGAAGAGAAAAGAAAAAAAAGAGGAAAAAAAAAAAAAATTAAACTTAATTCTAAGAATTGTTCATGGGAATAAGAAATAACTTTTTTTTTGCTTCTTGATTCTATTCCAAATCTATTCCCTAGAAAAAAAAATGGATTTTTATTTTTGGGAATAAAAAATTTACCAAACTGATTTTTTTTTTCTTTTTGTTCTGGGGAACAAAAGGATAGAATTAGTTGAAATTTAGCATCAAGTTTCTTCATATCCTCCTTGTGAATCAAAGCATATGTAATAAAACCAATTTTTTTTAGATGTGAATAATTAATCTTTTTACTTGACCACTACTCTTGTGGTATTTTTTCATCCAACGCACCGGATGGACTCCTGTTGATTAGATAAATAGTTGCATTAACTGTAGCAATCCATAAATGTAGTGGGAAACATGCATGTAGTCTTATGCATCTTGCACGTTCTAGAATAGTCTTGTTCATTTTTTCAGCTACATTGTTTTCGTCAAGAGTTGTAGGAATAGTCTTTAACTCATGTATGCCTTCTTGGCTTAAATATTTTGCAAATTCCTTACTCGTGTATTCATCGTCATTGTCAGATTTCAGAGATTTAATATGATAATCTATCTCTTTCCCTATCATGGTCTTCCACATTTTGAACATCCCGAATACTTCTGATTTTTCTTTGAGAGTTTAGACCCAAGTCTTCCTTGTCGCACTATTCATGAAGGTGACAAAATGTTTCATACCACCATAAGAGAGTTCTTGAGCCAGTCCCTACACATGAATATGAACCAACTCTAAGTTCTAGCTTTTAATTTTTCACATATTCAATTGAAAATTGACTGCTTTTTGTTTTTGATAAATGCAACTCTCATCGAAATCCAACTTAACTTTCTACAAATCTAGAAGTAATTTTCTTGAATGTAACTGCTTTACATTTTTTTCATCAAGATGTCCCAAACGATAATATCAAAGAGTAGACAAATTACCTATAACCACTATAGTTGCAATCATATAACTGATATTGTCTCATTGGAGAAGGTAAAGTGGACTCGTGCGCTTTCTCTTTACTACTGCTCTTTTCCCTGAGGTTATCTTTCACTCTCCGCATCCAAACGTTGTTATTAAACCTTCTTGGTCAAGTTTACTAGTTGAGATCATAGTTTTATTTAATTCTAGAATATATCTAGTTTTACGTAAAACTATATGTCCTTCAACTGAGATGTTCATAGTCACAGTTTATTTTCAACAATCGGACACATGTGGCAATTTCTTACAACCACTTTTTCAAAATCTCCACTGGCATAATAAATAAATATGCTTCTTTAGAAGGTGCAATGGAAAGAACCTCCAGAATCAATAAACCACTTGTCTGTCATCAAGTCAAATCTCACAGACAAACACAAGTTCTCTAGCAAAGGTTCATTGCTAACCACATTAGCTCATTGATTCTCATTTTGCCGCTTCTTTTTGTAAGCTTCACATTGAAACCTCCAATGTCTAGTTTGGTGACAAAACCAACACTCATCTTTTGCAACCTTTCTCTTTCCCCTTGATTGTGCCCTATCACGTTCACCGAATTTTTCTCTACTTTTACTTCTCCCATGGTTCTCCATTGCTAGTGCTTTCGAAGATATAGATGCTAAACAATTGTTTCCACCGGAGACTCTTCTTTGCATCTCTTCATCCATGATATTGCTCACAACATCATCAAGAGTCAAATCATCCTCCATGGTGCTCGAAATTCCTTGCACTATGGTGTTGTAACTTTTCGGAAGGGAACATAAAAATAATAGAGCTTGGAGCTTCATATCCAGATTTATGCTCGCGGATTCCAATTGACTTGTGACTTTTGTGAAACTATTAATATGCTCTGCTACAGAACCTCTGTTGGATAACTTTATTTATATTAACTAGTTTCTTTAGCAATTACCTGATTTAATGTGGACGGCTTCTCGTCAATATTCGTTAGAATATCCATGGTTTCTTTTGCAGTTTTTGCTTTTGCGATGTGATACCCCGTCTTTTTTGTCAGCCCTAGACGAATTGCACCCAATGCTTTTCGACCAGGAATTTTCCATCCTGATTCTACTGTGGGATCCACTTTTGCGATCTCAGGTTTCCAATCCTCAAGTGGTGCATAAAGATAGTCCTCGATTTGGATTCCACCATTTGAAATCTTGCCCATCGAATTTATTGATTCTAATTTGATCTTCCGCCATACTATTTGCTTTCAATTGAGCATCACTAAAAACCCCTTGATGGTCTCGATTAGCCAACTCAGGCTCTAATACCAATTGTTATGAAATCGCATGTCGGTTCTAGAAAAATAACGCAAGAAAACAATCCATAGGCATAATATAATAATAAAAGAGTAGAATCAGAAACACACCAGAAACTTTGTTATTGAAGTTCACCCAAACTCAAGCTACGTCTCCACGTAAAGGCATTTTGCGAATCCATTAGAGTTTGAAGAAAGTTGGAATACAACGATGATGTTTTCTCAAGATTAAGGCACAAAGAGATTGAAAACCCTTATAGAGAAAAAAACTTACTTTCTTCTCTCTTTTTCTTTCATCTCTATTTTCTTTTTTTAGCATCTTAACAGTTAGCATTTAAATGTTGCTGATATAAATGTGTAGCATTTAACCTAAAAGAAAAATAAATAGAAAAGACAAAAAAATCCCTAAAAAAGATTTGGCTTTGCCTACGAACAGTACACACTGCACGCTCCTATGTTTTGCAGGTGGCAGACGAGAGAGATGATGGCCCTGTTTGGTTTAGCATTTGGAATGCTCATTTGGGCTCTAAAGTCCCTTGGCCAAATGCAAAGGTGTTTGGTTCGTTTTTTTTGCGCGACTTTGGCGAGATGCAATTGCATCTCCAAGTGGCTCTAAGGGCCTTTAGCCCAATGCAGCTCTTGAGGTCCTTTGGAAAGTTGCATCTTCGGAATGCAACTTCCGATATTGTTCATCTCTCCGGTGGAGAAGCCGATCGGCCGCCCGAATAAAAATAAAAATAAAAATAAATATTTTTATATAAAAATAAATATGCTTATATTTTTATATAAAAATATATATTTTATATATTTTATAATATTTTATATTTTATATAAAAAATATAAACATATCTATTTTTTATATTTTATGTTTAATAAATATATATTTATAAAAATATATAATATATATTTACATAAAATATATATTTATATATATATATATATTATATATTTTTATATAGATATAAACATATCTATTTTTATATAAATATATTTTATGTTTAATAAATAAATAAATATATTTATAAATATAAACATATCTATTTTTTTATATATATATTATGTTTAATAAAGTTTATATCTATATTATATAAATATATTTTGTATTCAATAAATAAATAAATAAATTTATAAATATAAACATATCTATTTTTTATATATATTTTATATAGATATAAACATATCTATTTTTTTATATAAATATATTTTATGTTTAATAAATAAATATATTTATTTATTTATAAAAATAAACATATCTATTTTTTTTCTCCGATTTTTTTTGTATAAATATATATTTATAAAAAATATATAATATATATTTTATATATTTTATATAGATATAAACATATCTATTTTTTTATATAATATTTTTTATGTTTAATAAATAAATATATATTTAAACATATTTTTACTTTTTTTAATTTAATAAAAGTTAATTACAAATGCAAATTTTACCAAACGGTATTTTGGCCAAAGTTGTTTTTCAATGCAAATTTTACCAAACGACATTTATATTTCGGAAAACCCTCTTCACCCAAAGGTATTTGCATTTCTGCAAATGCATTCCCCAGAAGCCGAACCAAACGAGCTCGATATATTGTTCAAATGCAATTCATACTCCATGGGACATTTGTTTCTCCATTTTCTTTCTTTTTTATTTCAAAAATCACATTACAAAGAACCCATAATGTTTACCAAACAATATTTGCACTTCATGAAAACCTTTAGTCTAAAGCTTTTTGCACTTATGCACAGGCATTGGGTGAAAGCTCCCCTAAGCACCCTTAGTATACTTAGCACTATCTTCTTTAATTCTGTCCAAGTAGCAACTAAAGCTTGTTATTTGTCTCTTTTGGTAACCTATTGTTAGACACCTATAATCCAAGCGGATTCGGGTCGAAATGGACCATACGGTGAGGCCCAAAGAGTAGAGCCCATTTTGCTGCCAATCGTGGGCCCATCACAACAAAAGAATGGAGACGATATAAAGAACTGACAATTGATAATCAATAAAGAAAATAATAAAAATTTGCATGAAAATAAAGAAAATAAAGATATATACCATTTCAACACATCTGGTATTTCTATCTTTCCTGTACAAGAACTTGCATCAACCCCACAAAAAGGCCCTTAAAAAATATATGGCATCCAATGAACAAAGAAAAAAATACAACTGTTTTTGGACCTAACTATAGTATGACTCTTAGAAATAATTTTCACAAACTTAGGTCCTAGGGAAAAATGAAAAAAATAAAAATCATTTCCTCCCACTATATTTTGACAAAAAAAAAAAAGGAAAAAAAGAAATTCATTCTTCTTGTCAAACCTTCACTATGCTCACTCCTTTGGTGAATTCTACGGCCCTACGTTCCACGGCTGATCATCTCCTTGAATTGATTTAACGACTCTTGTCTCTGCAGCCTCATTTCTTCGTTGAACTTGTTGATGAATGCCTCGACCCGGCGATTGAGCTCGTCCGGGCTCAGCTCCTTCCTCAGCCGGTTGGTGCGATCCCTAAACGACGCTGATTTTCGTATCAAAGATGGCGACGGTGACCCCAGCAAGCTGATCTGACGGTCGGTATGGTTTGCTTTTACGGGCGACGTCGTCGATTTCGCCTCACCCGCCTCAACTATCGCTTTCCATACGTTCTCCATACTTTCGTTAGATCTCCTCATGGGTTTTCTCAAAGTTTCGCCCCCTAGAAATAATACGGAGTCAATCACATCAATACAAATTCGACCAAAAAAAAAAATATTCACGAAAAAAGCGATATTATGTGATTATTTATATTGACTTCATTTCATAAATCCGTTGACCGTCCCGTCATCCTTGCATGTAAGGCAAAATCTAGAAATCATATCAACTCACTTAGCCTTTCTTACCTTGAAGGCGGTCGCCGTTGGCAGCTTTCCGGCGGACAAGCCTCGGCGAAACCAGAGCTTTCTCCGACGCGTCCACTCGCCTCCGTGGCGCCGATGCGGACCTCCCGGACGCCACCTTCCTCTCCCCTTCGCAGTCACCTTTATATCCATCTCCGCCGCCGAATCCCCCGCCATTCCCCTCCACCACCACCTCCACTCTCTTCTCCTCGAAATCCTTAAACTCATCGAATGCCTCCGCCTCCACCTCTGTCACTGGCGCCGCCTCCTCGACCTCCACGACCCCTATCCTCCCCGGGGCGGCGGCCTCCGGCTGCGGGTGGTGGAAGCACCTGGAAGTGACGGCGATGGCGATGATGATGCTGTTGACGACGACAAAGTGGTACGGAGGCCTGAAGCACGAGAGGAGCGCCGCCAGAGTGTCGGCGGAGGTCGATGGGACAGAGGCTCTGAGGGCCACGGCGGCAATGGACACCGCGCCGGCCGACACGAGCAGGGCTTTCAGGGACGCCATCAGATCGCTCGGCGACACCATCTTGTTTCAGCAGTGAAGTCTGAGAGTACGAGCTTTGCGAAGTGAAAAGTTTCGGTGGTGATGATGATTGATGATGATGATGATGAGACCATCGGCTGGAGTTCTGCAGAGCTATAAATAGACGAAGACGAAGAGTGTAGAGGGAGACGCGGTTTCGGGGCCGATCTGGAGCCGTTCGATTGGATCCGACGGTGTTGCGTTGGCGTTTGGAGCCCCTCGTCTGAGGGCCCCACCCGTGGGGCCCACTCCACCTTGTTTTTCCTTTTAAAATGAAATGCTTGGAATTAAATCGGTTAAGTTACCGACTGAGGAGATCAGTTGACGGGCTTTCTGTTTGACAAGTCGTAGCGAGGGGGACCAGGAAAGTTCAATTGAGATGCTGACCGTCCACCGACCGACCGATCGATTTGAAACGTGGGACATCCGACATTTCGAGTTCGACGTCTCGATTTCAATTGCTTTTAAGTTGAGCTCGCTTGATGCATGGAATGAGGCGATGATCTATGTAAGAACATTAATCGGATCGAAAAGTCAGAAAGCCTAACGTTGTTAAAATTACAAAAAAAAAAAAAAGAAAAGGCAGAGAGATGGCCAATGCAGCATTGAGTTGACTAACTTTTAGGCAATTTTGACCAAAAAATAAAAATTGAAGTCGATGGAATATAATTATTAGGTTGTGTTTCAAGAACAACTCATCGGTCTTGAGGATACTTATTAATGATGGAGGTCTGCTAAATTCATCGAGTGACTTGCAAATTACCATCCATATAAAGGTAATAATGAAAAGAAAAAGTAACCCAATAATATCTTTTAAGTGCTCTTTGTTTATTAGTAACTTTTGCTATATCTAGTGGAGGAGTACTTTCATATACAATTCTAATCTTATCATCATCGATTCTCTCTTAAAAAATCGTGATGCTCGTGCAGCTTGACTTGCAAATTAATTTTCCATGCATCATTGATAAAGGTCGATTTAAGTTGAGCTCGAAAAAATGAAAATCAAGCTTGTCCGTTCAAAAAACCAAGCTCCATTGAATTTGAGGCGATCCAATGAAAATATCGAAAAACCAAAAAACGTAAGAAAATAAAAGAGAAAAAGGAGAGGCTCCAAAAAGCCAAAAGAAGAAGAAATAAATAAAGGATTGCTTTACGTGTTAAGACTTCTCAAAAATTAAAAAAAAAAGGTTTTAAAAAAGGGGGGTTACTTTATGTTCATTCGACCAAGCCGTTGTTCGTGGCAGAGGCTGCCATTTCGGAAGTAATTTTGTTTATAGGGATTAGAGAATATCAACATCATGCCACCCCAACGTAAGACATCATCTTTAAGTTAATTTGAACAAAATTGGGAGCTTAGTTTAATGTGGATTGGGACTGAAAAGAATCATGTTATGGCCAAGCGCCCCCGTGGGATCTTATATTTATGAAAAGATGTTAACCCCCGTTCTTGCAGTAGGTTGAGGGTGTCGAGAGATTTTCAGCTCAAGAGCTAGAGATCACTTGTTCAAATTTTACCAATTCCTTGCAAAATGACTTTGGATCAAAGCGACTTGCATAGACCAGAAGTCTCGACTTAATCAATATATGAAGTTAGGAGTGCATTTCGTATCCTTACTATTACTTTGGATTTAGGAAGGGGGGAGGGAGGGAGATTTCCTCCTCCACTACTCTTAAATTTTTTTTTTTTTGCCAAGTTACTATTAAATGATGACACTTAATAATTAGTTAATGGAAGATCTTGTGGAAGATTTGTATGATTATTAACAAGAAGACCAAAGGAATTGAGACACATAAGTGAAAGGTTTCATTAGGAGAAAATCCAGAATTTAGCATAGATTTAAGGTGGAAATGGTAGAGAAAAATCGAGCAATGAAAAAGGCCCATCCTTGTTGGCGCTAGGTTTGATGAGTTGGATTTCCCATAGTAAATTTATCCTCCACAACTTTTTTGGGATACAGTAGTTGCTGTATCCTCTTAAATGAACCCGGTAATTCAAAATTACACTTGTCACTCACTCAAATAAGCTAAGTATCTCCCTTAATCAAACTCATGTGGTTGGATTAATCAACTTGGGTCGTTATAAATGATGATAGTCGTGAATATCCAAACATAGAGATCATTCCTAATTAGGGTTGATAATTGAATAGGGCATAGAGCAAGAAATCTCCATGGTAAAACACATCAAATTCAGAAGTTGAAATTGCGAGCTTCCTCGAAACTCACATGAGATGCCATCACCCACGATTTTTTTTTCTTTTTATTTTTTTGGTCGAAGATAACTTTTGATTGACTAACTCAAAGATGGATTACCATCACCCGTGATGTTCGGACACTGTCTTCTTGTCAGAAACATACGACAAGGGGGGGTCCACCTCATTGGCTCAAAACGAGTACAAGTCAACATCGTTGACTAGAATCAAAGGTATCGTGTACACAACGGTATACCGTATGCCAAGTACCAAACTTACAAAACACCAACTTCACATCTGAATTTTTTCTTTTTATTTTTTAGATGCCTAACTATTTGATTTGACTCCAAATTAATCAACTTCACATCCCATCTCTTCGACATTACGATAAATTATGGAGGAGGCACAGATTTTATCTATTCTTTATTGATTGAATACATATGAAAATACATTTATACATGTGTCACTCATATCCGTCTTTATATTTGTATTTATATCGATGAGCAATTTATATTTGAGGATGATTGACTAAATCGATGCCGATTAATCGGGTGAGGGCTGTTTGACTAATCTCGTGTCATTCACAAAGATAAAGTGAAGTGCCATGTTGAATGCATAAGAGAGATAAAAGAAGAGCGGATTAATTTAAAGCGATCGTGGATAATTATACCCTTTATCGTATATTCAAATGGTGGGGTCAATTCAAGCCGTGAATTAGCAGCTTCTAGATTGAATGTATTTCCCTAGACCCCACGAACATGGCCTTCCGCGTGTCTCCATCACTTTAGAATAGTGCTCTCTCTCCTCCTCGCTTGTGTTGAAAAAGGGTGGTTGTTGGTCGGTCCATTTAAAACCTGGATAATTTTTTTAGCTGATATATCCCTCCAATTGAAATGCTTTCGAGAAAATGGAGGTTTTTCCATCTTTGAAGTCGGTCAACAGATGCTTTGTACTCGCACACATTGCACGCTCCTATGTTTTGCAGGTGGCCGACGAGGGAGAGGGATGATACATCGTTCAAATGCAAATCATATGCCATGCTCGTGGAATGACATTATATCAATTTGATATACCCAATTTGTTAATATGACAACACATCACATAATCATGCTATATCATTTTTCCCGAGTTACTCGATTAAAAAATGACTTAGATTTGTCGGCTGTCGATTGTGAATTGCAATTTAAGGAGGCTTTTCGGCATTTTGGATTCAAATTTAGAGATCTTTTGTCTACGGTTCCAGGACTTAACTCTTTTCTTGTTTAATTTATTTAGGAAAAGGGTATGAATTTCGATCCTTGAACTTGAGTTTTTTTTTTTCTTTTCTGTACATAGTCTTGAATTTGCTGGACTTGCACGATCAAACCCTCGAACTCTCGAACTTTTTCTGAATCTAAGTTCATCAAGGAAGACCCTAGCAAGAACGAGAATTCCCGCTCCACACGAAATCTTAATCCTCAAGGCGGCATTGCCGCCCAAAAGAATTAACTGATAAGGTGAAACGGGCCCCACTTCAGTTAAAGAAAAGACAGAAAACGTAGGACTTTTCAAACTTCTGAAAATAACTACCTTTCTCGTCGTACCCGTAAAATCCGAACCGAGTCGTAACGGTTCATCTGCCGACACGAGCACCTTTCTTTGTCCTCTTGCTCGACCTCTCTTCGTATCAGTAGTATCGCTGTCGTCAAATTTTCCAGGAAAGTGCAGAGAAAGTGAAGCCCCCTTCTACACTTCAAACGTGGGCGGTGGTCTCTTGATCCCAGAAATGCATGAGGGTTAGGTTTTGCCTTTTCTTAACCAAGGTTTGATCTTTCTTGACCTTTGGAACCAGTCGAAACCGACCCCGGTTCGAGAGCGCCCCGTTCTAATTTAAACTTGTTTTTACCTGCTCATTCACTCTCTTTTCCTTCTCCATCATTAGTTTAATTATGTCTCTTTTGTGGTGTTCAGCTTTAAGGCGAAAAGGACAGATTTCTTCCCGTGTAAGGATTTGAAATTGGAGGAGCATTTCCTAATCAACAATGCAAGGAAGGAACCACTTAAATGAGTGTGAACTCATGAAGTGAACTGTGGTCCCCAATTAGTAATCATTTTAGTAATGGTAATTTGTATAAGTTACGCTAGTAAATTCCCCACTTAAATGAGTGTGAACTCATGAAGTAAATTCCCCAATTAGTAATCATTTTAGTTAAATGAGTGTGAAATGAGTGTGAACTCATGAACTGAACTGTGGTCCACAATTAGTAATCATATTAGTAATGGTAATTTGTGTAAGTTACGCTAGTAAATTTCATTATTTCTCCAGTGGCCACCCTTCCAACATGGAAGGGGGAGGTGGGGGTTCGAATCCTCACATTCTCATGAGGGTTGGGGTGGGGACGATTTAGTTTCAAGAGTGGGTTTCGGCTCTCACGCCCTACAAGGAGGCAAGACAAAAGTCTGAGAATAAGAGTTAGAATAGGAGTAGAGTAGGACCGACCAAAAAAAAAAAAAAAAAAAAAATCCATCATTCCATTTGGCGAATCACTCTCTCCCACATGTCATCTTACCTGAATTGCATGGACACACTCTTCTTCCATTGAGATCTTCCCAATGGGTTTCTTCCTTTTTTCTATCGACAATGGGTACGGTGTATCGGAAGCTTTCGAGCATTTTATCTGCATATGATAGTCGTATCTCTCGTGCAACACAATTGTTGAAACATACAAGTCGATTGCTTTCTAGCCATTGGTTTGGGGCCCTTTACATTTCATGGGCTTTAAGACAAAGCTTGATTTGATTTTGATGTCATTTCTTTGATTTATTCTCAATTCCTTTCATGATCTAAATGATGAAAAGTCACATTGCTAAGAAGGGAATGAAATTATGTTTGTCCCTCTTAAATAAAGTCAATGGTAGCAGCATACAAGATTAAAAATTTTCCACCTTACATAAATCTATCAAAAGACAAGGTAAATGTGCTACCGATTTTCTGATTTGAAAACTTTAGGGCTAGGAAAAATTTGATAACATGTTCTCGACCTTTATAGATCAATGAGACAGTTTCATTAACGGCTCTTCTGATTTTATTATGTTTTGGAGAAGGACAGGACTTTAGTAATTAACTAGCTAACGAACCTCGAGTGGTGCATGGATTAGATTTTCTTCTTAATATTTAGAATAAAAAAATGATAATTGGTTTTTAGCATATAAGGTCTATAGAATCCTGCCAAATACTTAAAATCCAAATTAGAGTTGTCATTGATCGATTTGAGTCAACAGTTAAATCTTTGAATGATGCTATTTATCATCTTAGGGAAGCTTCATCCCAAAGTTCATCTAAAATGGGTGCAATAGATATTAGAAGATTTTCTTTCAAAATTTTAAATAAGGGAATGATAATGTGAGCAATGCATGTCAACTCACCCTCGAATTGCTGACAAAAGTTAATGTCTTTATGGCGCATTATAGATGTGGAACAAGTGATAAATAAGTTTCTTAAACTGATCAGAAGAATAAACTGTCTGTGTGCAAAATGATATTGCCAAATGCCAAGTGCTCCGATTGAAAGATAACTCGAATCACCATGAAGTTTGAGGAGCATTAACAGGATGGATGGATACCAATAATTAACAAAATAGAGGAGTTGATGAGTAAAAAGTATGATAAAATTCAAATAAAGAAAAAATTACAGCTGTTTTTGGACCTAACTATAGTATGACTCTTAGAAATAATTTTCACAAACTTAGGTCCCAAGGGAAAATTTTAAAAAAAGAACATCATTTCCTCACCCTATGTTATAAAAAACAAAAAACAAAAATCATTCTTCTCATCAAACCTTTCACTTTGCTCACTCCTTTGGTGATTTCTACGGCCCTATGTTCCATGGCTGACCATCTCCTTGAATTGATTTAGGGACTCTTGTCTCTGTAACCTCATTTCTTCGTTGAACTTATTGATGAACGTCTCGACTCGGTGGTTGAGTTCGTCCAGGCTTAGCTCCTCCCTCAGTTGGTTGGTATGATCCCTAAACGTCGCTGATTTTTGTATCGAGGGCGGCGGCGGCGGCGACTCCATCAAGCTAATCGACAATCGTTGTCGTCCGCTTTCATGGGCCATGTTGTCGACCACGTTGTCGACTTTGCCTCAACTATTGCTTTCCATACATCCTCCATGCTCTCGTTTGATCTCCTCATGGGTTTTCTCAAAGTTTTGCCCCCTAGAAATAATACAAAGTCAATTACATCAATAACAAATTTTCAACTAAAAAACAATTTAACCACTAAGGGTTCGCTCTAGTAGCCACCCTTCCATTTTAGAAAGGGGAGATTGGAGGTTCAAATCCCCACATTTTCAGGGGGGATTGGGGTGGGGACGATTTCATTTCAGGAGTGGGTTTCGATTCCCACGCCCTGCAAGGAAGTAGGGCAAAAGTTTGAGAGTAAGTGTTAGAGTAGGATTAGCGTAGGACCGACAAAAAAAAAAAAACTAAAAAAAAATTTCAATAAAAAATACATCAATAAAAATAAATTTCATGAAAAAAGTGATATTATGTGATTATTTATATTGACTGGATTTCATTAATCCGTTGACCGAAATGTCAAAAGACACGGTCCCATCATCCTCGCCAATTTCTTATTCACATGTAATGCAAAATCTAAAAATTGATATCACCTCATTTTGCCCTTCTTACCTTGAAGGCTGTCGCCGTTGGCAGCTTTCCGGCGGACGAACCTCGGCGAAACCAGAGCTTTCTCCGATGAGTCCACCTGCCTCCACGGCGCCGACGCGGACCTCTCCCCTTCGCAGTCACCGTTATATCCATCTCCGGCGCCGAATCCCCCGCCATTCCCCTCCACCACCATCACTACTCTCTTCTCCTTGAAATCCTTAAACTCATCGAACGCCTCTGCCTCCGCCTCCGCCTCCACGACCTCCACGACCGCGATCCTCCCCGGGGCGGCGGCCTCCGGCTGCGGGTGGTGGAAGCACCTGGAGGTGGCGGCGATGGCGATGATGATGCCGTTGACGACGACCAAGTGGTACGGAGGCCTGAAGCACGAGATGAGCGCCGCCAGAGTGTCGGCGGAGGTCGATGGGGCAGAGGCTCTGAGGGCGACGGCGGCGATGGACACCGCGCCGGCCGACACGAGCAGGGCTTTCAGGGACGGCATCAGAGCGCTTGACGACTCCATTTCGACAACGTTTCGCAGTGGAATCTGACAGTGCGAGCTTTGCGAAGTGAAGTTTCGGTGTTGATGATGATAATGAGAGCATCTGCGGAGCTATAAATAGACGAAGACGAAGAGCGTAGAGGGAGACGTGGCTTTGGGGGCGATCTGGAGCCGTTCGATCGGATCCGACGGTAGGCGTGGGAGGAGCGCTGTTGCGTTGGCGGCGGGGGAGCCTCGCCTGGGGAGGGGTCCCGTGGGGGGCCCACTCCACCTTCTTTTCCTTTTAAAATCGGTGAGTTGACCGGCTTTCTGTTTGACAAGTCGTAGCGAGGGGCACCAGAAAGTTCGATTGAGATGTTGACACGTCGACCGATCGATCGATTCCAAACGTAGGACATCCGACGGTTCGAGTTCGACGTCTCGATTTCAATTACTTTCAAGTTGATCTCGCTCGACGCAGGGAATACGGCGATCTCTGTAGAATGTAGGAACATTTTGAATGTAGGAACATTAATCGGGTTGAAAATTTTGAACGCCCGATGTTGTTAAAATTGAAAAAAAATGGAGTGGCGGCCAATGCGGGGTCGGGTTAATTAGCTTTAAGGCAATGGAATATAGCCATCGGGATGTGCTTTGACGGGAGCAAATGATACCCATTATCGACGGGAGCGGGCCCATGTGGCTTGCTATGCTAGTTGAGGAGCAGAATCTAATTTCCAATTTTATTACATATTTTTAAAAGTAGAGAGGTGTGATCAGGTTGATTTAAGCCGAACTGAAACATACATGAAGGCTCCGTTTGGGAACAACTTCCCAAAGCCCTTTAGAGGGCTAAAGATACTTGGGCAAATGCCAGCCCGTTTGGCAAAAAAAAATTGCCCCCATTTCGCAAATGCTAGGCTTTGTGGCCAGAAAGCCCAAGGCAGGTGAAGACCTGCCTGGGGCTTTCGGCTTTTTGGCATGCCCACGGGCACTGTTTACTTTTCTTTTTGTTCCGAAATTGTCCTCATAAATTTTTTGTTTTTTAGGTTCTTGCCCTTGTACGCGACACTGTTCATCTTCTCCGGGGTTCGGTTGGGCGACGGTGTGGGGGCGGCGCTGCTAGAGGGACGCCGGCAACCGTCGGGGTGGCACGACCGACTCCGGAGGTGGCGTGACCGACGCCGGAGGTGGCGTGACCGACGCCGAAGGTGGCACGACCGACGCCTAGGTCGCGGGGCCTGCAGATCTTCTTCGCGAGCTTCTTCTTCGCGCGACGCCGCCGCCCCGATCCGGGTCGCGCGACCTCGCGCCCTGGATCCGGGTCGCGGCGGCGTCGCGCGACCTCCCGCGACCTCGCCGCCCTGATCCGGGGGCGGCGAGGTCGCGCGACGACCCCGCCGCGACCCATCCGGGCGGCGAGGTCTTCCCGCGACCTCGACGCCGCAGATCCGGGTCGTCGGAGGTCGAGGCGGCGTCGCGCGACGCCGCCGCCCGCATCCGGGTCATTTGGAGGTCGAGGCGGCGTCGCGCGACCTCGCCGCCCCATTCGGGTCGCCGGAGGTCGCGACGGCGTCACGCGACCTCGATGCCCTCTCACCGCCCCCAGATCTCGAGGTCGCCGGTAGTCGCGGAAGTCGCCGGAGGTCGCAGGCGGTTCGCCTTGCCGGTCAAATTCTTTTTATTTTTCTTTTAACAATTTTTTTTTTTTTTTACCACAAAGCTACTTTGTAAATGTAATTACCCAAACGCCATTTTGCTCAAAATACTTCACAAAGAGCTTTCAAAGTACAATTTACCAAACACACTTGCATTTTGAAAAACACCTTTAACTCAAAGGTATTTGCATTTTCCTAAAGACTTTCCCCAAAAGTGGTTCCCAAACGCACCCGAAGAGCGCCACCTAACTTTATCGAATCAAGTCCGTCTGTTCGAAAATCCAAGCTCCTTGGAATTTGAGGCGATCAAATGAAAAAATTGAAAAGCTTAAAAACGTAGAGAGAGAAAAAAGAAAAAAAAAAGGAGAGGCTTCAAAAAGCTAAAATAAGAAGAAAAAAGAGCATTGCTTTACGTGTTAAGACTTCTCAAAGTGGGATGGCTTTATAGGCATCTTGATTATTTGCTGCAAAGTAGGTAGCCTTTTCTAATGGTTTATTCAATCGAGCCGTTGTTCGCGGCGGAGCCTGTCAGTTTGGAAGCAATTTTATTTATAGGGATTAAAGAATATTAACATCATGCCACCCCCCACATAAGACGGCATCCTTAAGTTAATTTGAACAAAATTGGGAGCTTAGTTTAATGCGGATTGGGACTGAAGGCGTTAATCGTGGCCCGGATCATTCCTTGGTCATGGCCTTACTATGGTTGAGCGCATTAGTCTTGGCCGATTGCACATGGGATCAAGCTTATGTGGATTATGACAAAGATGTTAACTCCATGTTCTTGTAGTAAGTAGGTTGGGGTGTCGGGAGATTTTCAGCTCGAGAGCTGGAGATCACCTGTTCAAATTTTACCAATTCCTTGCAAAATGGCTCTGGATCAAAGTGACTTGCATAGGCCAAAGGTCTCGACTTAATCGATGTATGAACTCAGGAGTGTATTTCATACCCTTATTATTACTTTGGGTTTAAGGAGGGGGGGATTTCCTCCTCCACTACTCTTAAAGTAATTTTCTTTTTGCCAAGTTACTATTAAATGAAGACACTCAATAATTAATTAGTGGAAGATTTGTATGATTATTAACAAGAAGACCAATGGGATTGGGACACATGAGTGAAAGGTTTCATTAGGTGAAAACCCAGAATTAAGCATAGATTTAAGGTGGAAAAAGTAGAGAAAAATCAAGCAATGAAAAAGGCCCATCCTCATCGGCGCTAATTTTAATGAGTTGGGTTTTCCATAGTAAATTTATCCATCCATCATTTCCCATAACTTTTTTTCAGGTATGGTTATCGTATACTCTTAAATGAACTCAATGTTTGAAATTACACTTGTCACTCACTTGAATAAGATCAGCATGTCCTTTAATCGAACCCATATGGTTGGATTAATCAATTGGGATCATTATAAATGATAACGGTCGCGCTGGTATCCAAACATAGAAATCATTCCTAATTAGGGTTGATAATCGAATAGGCTATAGAGCCAGAAATCTCCATCTAAGGTAAAACACATCAATCTCAGAAGTTGAAATTGCGAGCTTCCTCAAAATTCACATGAGATGCCATCTCCCACGAAGTTTTTTATTTTTTTTTTTTTGGCCGGAGATAACTTTTGATTACTAACTCAAAGATGGATTACCATCACCCACGATGTTCGGACACTGTCTTCTTGGCAGAAACGCACGACAAGTGGGGTTGATCTCATTGGCTCGAAATGAGTACAAGTCAACATCGTTGACTAGAATCGAAGGTATTGTGTACACAAGTATATACCTCTCTTGTATGCCAAGTACCAAACCTATAAAACACCAACTTCACATCTGAATTTTTTTTTTTATTTCTTTTTGGAGACGCCTAACTATTTGACATCCCATCTCTTCTTTATTAAGATAGATTATGGAGTAGGGCAAATATTTTATTTATTCTTTATTGATTGAATACATCTAAAAACATATTTGTACATTTGTCACTCGCATCCGTTTCTATATTTGTATTTATATCGATGAGCAATAAATGTTTGAGGATGATTGACTAAATCAACGCCGATTGATTTAATGAGGACCGTTTGATTCGCCTCATGGCATTCATGAAAATAAAGTGAAGTGTCACGTTGAACACATAAGAGAGATAAAGAATAGCAAATTAATTAAAAGCGACCGTGGATAACCATACCCTTTATTGTATATTCAAATTGTGGGGTCAATCCAAGCCGTGAATTAGCAGCTTATAGATTGAATGTGTTTCCCCACACCCCACGAACATGGCCTTCCGCATCCATCACTTTAGGATAGTGCTCTCTCTCCTCCTCTCTTGTGTTGAAAAAGGGTGGTTGTTGGTCGGTCCATTTATAAACCTAGATAATCTTTTTAGATGATATTTCCCTCCAATTGAAATGCTTTCGAGAAAATGGAGGTTTTTCCATCTTTGAAGTCGGTCAACAGATGCTTTGTACTCGTACACACTGCACGCTCCTTTTTTTTGCAGGTGGCCGATTGAGGGAGATGCAAATCATATGCCATTGTCGTGGAATGACATTATATCAATTTGATATACGCAATTTGTTAATATGACAACACATCACATAATCATGCTATTTCATTTTTCCCGAGTTACTCGATTCAAAAATGACTTCGATTTGTCGGCTGTCGATTGTGAATTGCAATTTAAGGAGGCCTTTCGGCATTTTGGGTTCAGATTTAAAGATCTTTTGTCTTTGGTTTAATGACTTAATTCTTTTTTAATTTATTTTGAAAAAAGGTGTGAATTTCGATCCTTGAACTCGCGTTTTTTTTTCCCTCTACACGGTCTTGAATTTGCTGATTTGTGCGATCAACCCCTCGAACTCGTGAACTTTTTCTGAATCTAAGATCGTCAAGGAAGGCCCTAGCAAGAACGAGCATTCCCGCTCCACGCGAAATCTTAATCCTCAAGGCGGCATTGCCACCCAAAAGAATTCACAGGATAAGGTGAACGGGCCCCACTTAAATTAAAGAAAAGACAGAAAACGTAGGACTTTTCAAACTTCCGAAGATAACTACCGGTCTCGTCGCGCCCGTAAAATCCGAACCCGCGCCGTAACGGTTCATCTACCGACACGAGCACCTTTCTTTGCCCTTTTGCTCGACCTCTCTTCGTGTCAGTAGTGTCGCTGTCGTCAAATTTTCCAGGAAAGTGCAGAGAAAGTGAAGCCCCCTTCTACACTTCAAACGTGGGCGGTGGTCTCTGCATTCCAGAAATGCGTGAGGGTTAGGTTTTGCTGTTTCTTAACCAAGGTTCGACCCCCTTTCAAGGTTCGAGAGCGCCGGTCTAATTTAAACTTGTTTTTTACCTGCTTATTCACTCTCCGTTTCTTTCTCTGTAATTATTTTAATTGTGTCTCTTCTGTGGTGTTCAGCTTTAAGGTGAAAAAGGGCAGATTTCTTCCCGTGTAAGGATTTGAAATTGGAGGATCAATTCTTAATCAACAAAGCAATTGCATACTCATGAAAACTGAATTTTGATCCACAATTAGTAATCATTTTAGTAATGGTAAATTTTTTGTTGTCGTGTAGGTTATTATTTTAGGTTAGTAAATTCCGTCATTTCATCTAACGAATGGTCTCCCTCTCTCCCTCGTGTCATCTTATGTGAATTGTATGGACATGAAACATGGTTTCTTCCCTTTTTTTGGTTGACGATGGGTACGGTGTACTGGAAGGTTTTGAGGATTTTATATGCATACGATAGTCCGTCCTCTTGTGTGATATAACTGCCGAAACACATGAGTCGATTGCACTCTAACCAGGATTTAATTATGGAAAGACATTGATCTTCAATTCTATTGGTGCCTTTATCACATCTCAACAAATCTTAATCATGGATATATTAATCATTACCTTCACAAAACACTCTCACTCACATGGGATGATGACTTGCATGGATGAGACACCGACCGGTAGAGTTGATTAGGTGACGGTTGAAGCAGTTTTTCCACAAGTCAACATAAGGAAAGAGTGTGGAACAAGCCGTTATAAGAGCACCGGCCAGATCCTAGGTTGTTGCCGAATAGCTAAGTCCTAGGTCAAAAGGATCTTTCTAGTTGTTACCAAAAACAACCATATATTCCCATCGACGGAATGTGCCCATTATTGGTCCCATTGATTCAGGGCCCTTTACATTTCACGGGCTTTAAGACAAAGCTTGATTTGATTTAGGTGTCATTTCTTTGATTTATTATCAATTCCATTCATGATCTAAACAATGAAAAGTCACATTGCTAAGGAGAGAATGAGATTATGTTTGTCCATCTTAAATAAAGTGAATGGTAGTAGCATAGAAGATTACAACTTTTCCACCTTAGATAAACCTGTCAAAAGACAAGGTAAATGTGCCACTCATCTTCTAATTCGAAAAATTTAGGGCTAGGAAAAAATTGATAACATGTTCTTGACCTTTATAGATGAATGAGAGAGTTACATTAACAGCTCTTCTGATTTTAATATGTTATGGAGAAGGACATGAGTTTAGTAATTAACTAGCCGGCAAACCTCGCGTGATGCACGTATTAGATTTTCTTCTCATTATTTGTAGCAAAAAACCAACAATTGGTTTTTGGCATATAAGGTGTATAAAAATCCTGCCAAATACTAAATCTGGACAATTTACTTTGAAAACTTGAATGCTTAAAATCCAAATTAGAGTTGTCACTAATTCAATTTGAATCAACTGTCCATGTTTTGAATGATGCTATTTATGATCTTAGGGAAGCTTCATCCTAAAGTTCATTTGAAAAGCTTGTAGCAGATATTAGAAACTTTTCTTTCAAAATTTTAAATGAGCAAATGATAACGTGAGCAATGCATGTCCACTCACCCTCAAATTGAAGACAAAAGTTACATCTTTGTGGTGCATTGCAGATGTGGAACAAGTGGTGGATAAGTCTCGAAGACTAAACTGTTAATGTGCAAAATGACATTACCAAATACCGAGTGCCTCGATTGAACGATAACACAAACCATCACAAAGTTTGGGGATCATGAAAGAAATGGATGGATACAAATTATTTACAAGCTAGAGGAGCAAAAGGTATAATAGAATTCAAATAAAGAGTAAGTGTGATAATTTTAAGGAAGACTTAAAAAATTGAAGCAATTGTTTCACAAGGAAACAAGATTGGGATAGGATCCAAGGAAGAAAATGACTGCTGCAAAGGACGAATAGCGGGAGTGGAAAATTTAAGTTTTTGTCACTTCTTATGTTACCCTTTTTGTAATTTCGTCTTATATGATGTATAGGATACAATACAACCCATGAAAGTATTCTATTATAACATGTCAATCCTAAGCTTAGGTGAAAGACATACATCCAGATCTTGAAGTTTTGTTAGATAGAATGTTCAAGGACACTCTAGCTATTGGAGAATCACATGGAATTTTGCACAAAGTTTATGTACTAAAGAGGATATTGAGGCTACACAAGTTAATATTGGTGATGGTGCAAAATCTACTAATGATAATTTAGAGTGTCAATTGTTGAATCAATTAAAGGTAAGAGCCATGAAAGAGTGGCGTAGAGTTTATAGAGGCAATTCAAGGGAGAAAGAAAAGAAATCGATTAGAGTAGCTCCATTGAGCTCAAGATTGCTGTCGATTCTCGATTTGTCAAATAGAGAGAGAAGCTTCAAAAAGCCAAAGAAGAAAAAAATGATTGCTTTATGGGTTAAGACTTTCTCAACTCTTTGCAAAATAAAGTAAGCCTTTTCCAATGGTCATTGGATTGAGCCGTTATTCACGTAGCCTGCCATTTCAAAAGCATATAGGTTTTATAGGGATTGAAAATATTATCATCATGCATGCCCCACCTAAGATGGCATCCTTAAGTTAAATTAAACAAATGACTTCTTGAATCTTGCGCACCAAGTTCTTCCTGCTGTTGGAAAGTTCTCGAGAGTATCAAATCATGATGATCAATCAACACCAACAGGTATGGAGAAAATGACTTTGGGGTCAAGTCATCTCAAAGCAAACTCTTTTTGGGTCGTTATAAAATATATCAAAGTAGTATTCCTTACCGAGCATATAGATGGACATTAATATGAAATTTGTAGATGCATAACTTTGGATTTGACTCCACATGAATCAACCGTGTTTTAAATGGACCGACCAAAGACAGCCCTTTATCGACACAAGCGAAGAGAGAGAGAGAGAGAGAGAGAGAGAGAGAGAGAAGTATTTTTAAAGTAGTGGAGACATTCGGAAGGCCTTGTTCGTGGGGTGTGGGGAAACACAACCAATCTAGAAGCTGCTAATTCAAGGCTTGAATTGATCCCCAATTTGAATAATTTATGATTAAGGGTATAATTATCCACAACGGTTATTATTTAATCTGTAGTTATTTATTTGTTTTATATGTTACAATTGAAATTGAGAGAATGTTTGCTTTTGTGCTCATTATACGATACTTGACTTTATCTCTATGAACACCACGGGACAAGCCAAATGGCTCTCGTATGATCAGTTGGCTGAAATGACTACATTAATTTCATGTAAAGATTTATCACTAAATTGGTAGAATTGAAATTTTTAATATTGAATTAGCTTCTATACAAAAGATTTAAAATTGATTCGGTAATTTTCCCAAGTCATGAGCTGAGCTTATTAACCAAAAATAATAAATAAAAGTACAAAGAAGTCATGTCATGATATGGTGTAGTCATCATTAATTTGCTTATAATTGTAATTAATTTTGTGCAATATTTATCAAAATATCTAACATTGCTTGCTTTCTTTATATACACGTAATATCACTCCACTTATAAATTTAAACTTTTGGTTTGAACTTTTTAATATGGTATAAGAGCCAAGTTTTACACAACTTATTTCGCCCATGTGACCTTATGGTCTTCAAATGCCACATGCTGCTTCTAATCCAGGTTGCAATATGCTCAAATTCCAAGTGTTGTCCTAACCTAACTTGGAATATGCTCAAATTTGATGTAGTATTTCTAATTTGGTTAGCAATATACTCTTTATATATATCCTTTCACTTATAACCTCATCCTTTTGGGTCTAACAATATGTCAGATAATCATATCATTTCTTACAAGTCACTCGATTTGGAAATGGCTCAATTTGTTGGCTGTTGGTTGTCAGTTGGGAATTGCAATTTACGAGGATGTCTGAGCATTTAATAACCTCCAAACGAGAGATCTTTTGTCCATGGCTGAAGGGTTTAGTTCTTTTATTTTTATTTTTTTTCTTAATTCGGTCAGGAAAATGGTATAAATTCGATTCCTGAGTCGGCAACTAAAGCTCGTCGTTTCTCTTTTGGGCTTAACCAATTGTTAGACAGTATAATCCAACCGGATTCGGGTCGAAACGGACCATACGGTGAGGCCCAAAAAGGGAAGCCCATCACTACAAAAGAAGGGAGGCGATGTAAGGAACTGACAATTGATAATTAGTAAAGAAAATAATAAAGAATTTGCACCGTTGAAAATAAAGAAAGTAAAGATATTCCTTTTCTATTTCAACATTAAATCAACATATCTGGCATTTCCATCTTTCCTGTACAAGAATTTGCATCAACCCCACAAAAGGCCCTTAAAAAAATATATGGCATCCAAAGAACAAAGAAAAAAATCACAGCTGTTTTTGGACCTAATTATAGTACGACTCTTAGAAAAAATTTTCACAAACTTAGGTCCCAGGGGAAAATGAAAAAAAATTTATCATTTCCTCCCACCATGTTTTCACAAAAAAAAAAAAAAAAAAAAAATTCATTCTTCTTGTCAAACCTTTCACTTTGCTCACTCCTTTGGCGAATTCTACGGCCCTACGTTCCACGGCTGATCATCTCCTTGAATTGATTTAACGACTCTTGTCTCTGCAGCCTCATTTCTTCGTTGAACTTGTTGATGAATGCCTCAGCTCGACGATTGAGCTCGTCCGGGCTCAGCTCCTTCCTCAGCTGGTTGGTGCGATCCCTAAACGTCGCCGATTTCTGCATCGAAGACGGCGGCGGCGACCCCAGCAAGCTGATCTGACAGTCAGCGTCGTCTGCTTTCGTTGGCCAAGTTGTAGACTTCGCCGCACCTGCCTCGACTATCGCTTTCCATACATTCTCCATGCTCTCGTTCGATCTCCTCAAGGCTTTTCTCGAAACTTTGCCCACTAGAAATAATAATACAAAGTCAATTACATCAATATAAATTCGACCAAAAAAAATTACGTCATTAAAAATAAATTTCATGAAAAAAGCGGTATTATTTGATTATTTATATTGACTTCAATTCATAAATCCGTTGACCGAAATATGAAAAGAGCCAATCCCGTCATCCTCGCATGTAATGCAAAATCTCGAAACTAATATCACCTCACTTTGCCCTTCTTACCTTGAAGGTGGTCGCCGTTCGCGGCTTTCCGGCGGACGAGCCTCGTCGAAACCTGAGCTTTCTCCGACGCGTCCGCCCGCTTCCGCGGCGCCGATGCGGACCTCCCGAACGCCACCTTCCTCTCCCCTTCGCAGTCACCGTTATATCCATCTCCGCCACCGAATCCCACCCCATTCCCTTCCACCACCACCACTCTCTTCTCCTCGAAAACCTCGAACTCATCGAACGCCTCCACCTCCGCCACCGCCTCCGCCAGCGGCGCCGGCGCCGGCGCCTCCACGACTGCGATCCTCCCTGGGGCGGCGGCCTCCGGTTGCGGGTGGTGGAAGCACCTGGAGGTGGCGGCGATGGCGACGATGATGCCGTTGACGACGACGAAGAGGTACGGGGGCCTGAACCACGAGAGGAGCGCCGCCAGACGGTCGGAGTTCGATGGAACAGAGGCTCTGAGGGCGACGGTGATGGACACTGCGCCGGCCGACACGAGCAGGACTTTCAGGGACGCCATCAAAGTGCTCGACGACACCATCTCGACAACGATTGTTTCGCAGTGAAGTCTGAGAGTGCAAGCTTTGCGTAGTGAAGTTTCGGTGATGGTGATGGTGATGATGATGATGATGATAGCGTTCTGCAGAGCTATAAATAGACGGAGACGAAGGGCGTAGAGGGAGACGCGGTTTTCGGGGAGGATCTGGAGCCGTTCATCGGATCCGACGGTGGGCGTGGGAGGAGCGCTGCTGCGTTGGCGAGGGGAGTGCCTCGCCTGAGGGCCCCACGCCACCTTCTTTTTCCTTTTGAAATGAAATGGCTGGGAATTAAATAAATTGAAGAGGTAATCGGTTGAGTTACCGGCAGACGAGATCAGTTGACCGGCTTTCTGTTTGACAAGTCGTGGCGAGGGGGACTAGAAAATTCAATTGAGATGTTGACCGTCGACCGATCGATTGATCCGAAACGTAGAACGGTCGACACTTTCGAGTTCCACATCTCGATTTCGATTGCTTTGAAGTCGTACTAGCTCCATGCACCTGATAAGGCGATCACATCTATAGAAACATTAATCAAATTGAAAAGTCCGAATGCCCAACACTGTTAAAATTTAAAAAAAGTAAAAGAAAAAAAGAAGGCAGAGAGGTGGCTGATGCGAGGTCGAGTTGATTAACTTAAAGCGATGAAAAATAATTATCGGGTTTTGTCTCGACAGGAGCAACTCATCGGTCTTGATGGTATTTATTATTGATGGTAATCTGCCCAATTCATCGAATGATCTAAAAAAATACTAATCCCTTTAAATGTAATAGTAAAAGGGGAAAAAAAAAGTGACCCGATAATATATTTTAAATGCTCTTCGTTTATTATTTACATTTGCTATATCTATTTGAGGTCACTTCTATGTGTAATTCTAATCTTACTATCATCCATTCTCTCTTAACTTTTTTAGAGCTTCATGATGCTCGTGTGGCTTGCTATGCTAGTGGAGTAGCAGAATCTAATTTCAAATATTTTTGCATTTTTAGAAGTTAAAGATGTTATATCGCAGGTACAATCAAGTCGATTTGGGGCTCGAACATGCGCGGAGAGTGCACATAATTTCACTGACTAAATCTCGTCCATTCGAAAAGCCAAGCTCCATTGAATTCGGGGCAATCCAATAAAAAATCACAAAGCCAAAAAAGAAAAAGTAAAGGAGAGCCTCCAAAAAGCTAAAAGAAGGAGAGAAAATAATTGCTTTACGTGTTACGACTTCTCAAAAATAAAAAAAGTTCTTAGAAAAAGGGGATTGCTTTATGTGTTAAGGTATTTTAATTATTTTTTCCCAACGGTTCATTCGATTGAGCCGTTGTTCGCGGCGGAGCCTACCATTTTGGAAGCAATTTGGTTTAGGGATTAAAGAATAACACCATGCGGATAGTGACCAAGTGCGTTAATCATGGCCCGAGATCGTTCCTTAATCATGGCCTTACCGTGGCCAAGCGCCGACTGACGCCATAGCCAAGCGCATTGCTTGTGGTGGAGGTCGTGGTTGAGCACACGGGTCTTGGCCTTAACCCCCATGTTCTTGCAGCAAGTTGGAAGTGTCGAGAGATTTTCGGCTCAAGAGTTGGAGATCATCCGTTCAAAATTTACCAATTTCTTGCAAAATGACTCTGAATCAGAGTGATTCGTATAGGGCAAAGGTCTTGATTTAATTGGTTTTGGGGGAGGGGGGGTGTTTCCTCATCCACTACTCTTAATTTTTTTTTTTCCAAGTTACTATTTATCGAAGACACTTAATAATTAGTTAATGGAAGATGTGGTGGAAGATTTGTATGATTATTAACGAGAAGACCAATGGGATTGAGACACACATGAGTGTAAGGTTTTATTAGGTGAGAAAATTCAGAATTAAGCATAGATTTAAGGCAGAAAGTGTAGAGAAAAATTGAGCAATGAAAAAGGTCTATCTTTATTGGCGCTAGTTTTAAGAAAAATATATCATGGATTGAATTTTCAATAATAGATTTATTCACTCACCTGTAATTTTTTCGGGATATGGTTGCCCTATCTCTTAAATGAACTCGGTGTTTTAAATAACATCGTCACTCACTCAAATAAGGTTAGCATGACCCTTAATCAAACCCATGCGGTTGGATTAATCAACTCAGGTCATTATAAATGATGAGGGTTGCTAGGCAAGTGTGCGTGCGGATGTCAACATAGAAATCATTCCTAAATAGGGTTTGTTAATCGAATAGGGCATGGAGCAAGAATTCTCCATCTAAGATATAAAACGTATCAATCTCAAAAATTGAAATCGCGAGCTTCCTCGAAACTCACATGAGAAATCATTCCATCGCCCACGATGTTCAGACATTGTATTTCTTGGCAAAAACGCACGACAAGTGTGGTCGACCCCATTGGCTTGAAACGAGCACAAATCAACATCGTTGACTAAAATCGAAGGTATCATCATGTACACAGGTGTATATCTTTCTCGTATGCCAAGTGCCAAACCTACAAAACACCAACTTCACATTTGAAAAAAGATAATAATTTGTAGACGACGCCTTACTTTCTGAAATGACTCCACGTTAATCAACTTCACATCCCATCTCTTCTACGTTTCAATAGATTGTGAAGGAGGGCACAAATTTTATCAATTCTTGATTGATTGAATACATCTAAAAATACATCCGTACACGTGTCAATTGTATCCATTTTTATATTTGTATTTATATTGATGAGCAAATTTGAGGATGACCACGACTAAATCAATGCCGATTGATCGGATGGGGACCGCTTAGATCGCCTCATAGCATTCACAAGTGTCGAGTGTCACGTTGAATACGTATAAGAGATAAAAAAAAATGACGGATTGGTTAAAAACGATGGTGGATAATCATACCCTTTATCGCATATTTTTTAAAATTGGGGGATTAATTCAAGCCGCGAATTAGCAGCTTCTAGAATGATTGTGTTTCCCCACACCCCACGAAAATGGCCTTCCCCAAAGTCTCCATCACTTGCTTGGATGAAAAGTGCGTCGGTCCATTTAAAACCTGGACAACCTAGCTGATATTTCTCGATTGAAATGCTCGAGAAAATCGAGGTTTTTCATCTCGGTCTCTCATTGCTTGTGTTGAAAAGCGGTGGTCGTTGGTCGGTCCATTTAAAACCTGGACAACCTTTGTAGCTGATATTTCCCTCCGATTGAAATGCTTTCGAGAAAATCGAGGTTTTTCATCTTTGAAGTCGGTCCACAGATGCTTCGTACTCGTACACACTGCACGCTCCTTTGTTTTGCAGGTGGTGGATTAGAGAGAGATGGGGGAAGAGCACTTGAATCGGCATGGCTTGCGTTGGAGTAGGATCCAACTTTACCTTCGGCTTCGCTTCGATCAACTTGTTTAGTCGCTTCTCGGACTTCAAGTTCTTGTCGAGGCGTCGGATCGTGGCGATGATCTTGGTGTTGACCACCCCTTTGATCATAGGGATCGTCGTCGGGCATTTCGGTTCGAGGATCACAAGGCACTTGGTCCTCATGTCGATCATAGATCTCACACTATGGAAGAATTGAATACCAAGGATGAGATCATAATCATCGAGAGGGATTACCTCGAAATCCATCTTGCCCTTCCATTCGCCGATCTTGATATCCACATCAGAAGTCGACCCTACGCCATGGACGCCTTCCGAGTTGACCGGTTTGAACGTATTCCCAGTTGGCTCCACGCGAAGTTCCAAGGCCTTTGCAACCTCCTTCGACATGAACATGTTTGACGCGCCGGTGTCGACCAAAGCGTAGAGCGTTCGGCCGCCCACTTCGACCTCCACGAAGAACATGTCCGTGTTCGGTGTGATTCCTTCCTCGGACGGTGATCGGGCTCGGACGGAGTTGATTGTCTTCACGCCTCCAAGTCGGATTTGTCGTCTTTCTTCTTTGGGCTCCTCCTCTTCGATGGCAAGGAGGGCGTTGATTCGGCCCCTCTTTGGGCACTTTTGGGTCCAGTGTGGACCTTTGCAAATAAAGCAAGGAGAAGGCGGAGGTTGATCGAACTTACTCGCGTAGTCCGTCGGTGGTCGACCCCTTTGGAAGGACGGCTTGGAAGTTCCTTCTCCCCATGTTTTGGCTCGGCCGCTTTGTTCATGCGCGCCTCGGGAGTGCTTCTCGCTTCGTCTTCGCAAGGTCGATCCGACCTCCAATCTCTTGCTCGGTTGTTCCTTGGTTCAACCTTGGTAAGGTCGACGAGTGACTCGGCCATGCGAGTGCTCGCGCAAGACCACTCACGTCCCGTCGCTTCAACTCGAGTTGAGCCCATGGCTTGAGTATATGTTGTTCAATTTATATCGTATGAATTTAGTATACATAATTTGTTAATACGAAAGCACATCACATCACATAATCGTGTTGTTTCTTTTTTCTTAAGTCACTTGATTCAGACATAACTTAGATCCGTCGGTCATTGGTTGTGAATTGCAATTTAAGAAGACCTTTCCACATTTTGAATTTAAAATTAGAGATCTTTTATCTATGGTTAAAAAACTTAGCTCTTTTCTCTTTCAATTTATTTTGTAAGAGGGTATGAATCTCGATCCTTGAACTCAGCGTCGTTTTTCTCTATACGGTCTTGAATTTGCTGACTTGTGTGATCAAACTCTCGAACTTGTGAACTTTTTCCGAATCCAAGTTCGTCAAGGAAGACCGGAGCAAGAACGGGAATTCCGCACCACACGAAATCTTACTCCCCAAGGCGGCGTTGCCGCCAAGAAAATTTACAGGATAAGGTTAAACGGGCCCCACTTGAATTAAAGAAAAGACAGGAAACGTAGGACTTTTCAAACTTCCGAAAACAACTGCCGGTCTCGTCGCGCCCGTAAAATCCGAACCCGAACCGTAAACGGTAACGGTTCATCTGCCGACACCACCACCTTTCTTGGTCCTCTTGTTCGAAGGCCTCTCTTCGTATCAGCACTATCACTGTCGTCATATTTTCCAGGAAAGTGCAGAGAAAGTGAAGCCCCCTTTTACACTTCAAACGTGGGCGGTCGTCTCTTGATTCCAGAAATGCGTGGGGATTAGGTTTGCCTTTTCTTAACCAAGGTTCGATCTTTCTTGACCTTTGGAACCAGTCGAAACCGACCCGGGTTCGAGAGCACCGGTCTAATTTAAACTTGTTTTTTACCTGCTTATTCACTCTCTTTTTCTGTCTCTGTAATTATTTTAATTGTGTCTCTTTTGTGATGTTCAGCTTTAAGGTGAAAAGGGCAGATTTCTTCCCGTGTAAGGATTTGAAATTGGAGGATCAATTCTTAATCAACAATGCAAGTGAAAACTCATGAACATAAATTTGGTCCACAATTGGAGGATCAATTTTTGTTGTCATGTATTTTAATTTAATGTTAGTGAATTCCGTCATTTCATTTGACGAATCGTCTCCCTCTCTCTCTTGTATCATCTTACGTGAGCTGCATTGATATGCTCCTCTATCATCAAAATGTTAAACATGGTTTCTTCCTTTTTTCGGTCGACAATGGGTACAATGTACTGGAAGGTTTCATGATAGTCCGTTTTCTCGTGCAATACAACTGCTGAAACACACAAGTCGATTGCTCTCTAACTAGGGTTTAATTATGGAAGGATGGTGATCTTCAATTCTCTTGGTGCCATTTATTGCATCTCAACAAATCTTAATCGTGGATATATTAGTTATTATCTTGACAAAACACTCTCATTCACATGGGATGATGACTTGCATGGATGAGACACCGACCGGTAGAGTTTTTTTTTTTTTTGGTCGATAACCGGTAGAGTTGATTAGGTGACGGTTGAAGCAGTTTTTCCACAAGTCAACATAGGGAAAGAGAGTGGAACAAGCCGTTGTTGCCGAACAGCAAAGTCCTAGGTCAAAAGAATCTTTCTGGTTGTCACAGAGAACAACCGCATGTTGCTATCGACGGAAATTGCCCATTATCTGTCCCATTGATTTAGGGCCCTTTATATTTCGTGGGCTTCAAGACAAAGCTTGATTTGATTTAGGTCTTTTCTTTGATTTAATCTCAATTCCATTCATGATCTAAATGATGAAAAGTCACATTCCTAAGAAGGGAATGAGATTTTTCTATCTTGAATAAAGTCAATGGGAGAAGCATACACGTTTCCACATTAGATAAATTTGTCAAAAGGCAAGGTAAATGTGCTACCGATTTTCTAATCTGAAAAATTTAGAGCTGGGAAAAAAATTGATAACATGTTCTTGACCTTTACAGATGAATGAGAGAGTTACATGAACTGCTCTTCTGATTTCGTTATGTTATGAGAAGGACAAGGGTTTAGTAATTAACTAGCCTGGCGAAACCCACGTGATGCATGGATTCGATTTTCTTCTCATTATTTGCAACAAAAAACCAACAATTAGTTTTTAGTATATAAGGTATTTATTAGAAGATTTTCCTTCAAAATTTTAAATAAATGAATGATAACGTGAGCAATGCATGTCAATTCACCCACAAATTGAAGACAACTTATTTCTTCGGGGAAAAATACCAAAAAAATATTTTAAAATGTTCACATTATTGTTAGCATCCACAACAGCAATTTTCGACCTATATTGGGTGAATGGACTAAATTGGTATCATTGTAAAAATGTTTATGACTAATTGATACCAATATAAAAAGGGTTAGGATTGAATTTGACACAAATACAATAGGTTTAAGACTTTTTTGGTACATTTCCCTATATCTTTGTGGTGCATTACAAATGTGGAACAAGTGGTGGATGAGTTTAAGAAACTGATTAGAAGACTAAATTGTTTTGTGCAAAATGACATTACCAGACATTGGATGCTCCAATTGAAAGATAACTCGAATGACCATGAAGTTTGAGGAGCATGAAAGGGATGGATAGATATTGATAATTAACAAGTTTGAAGAGTTAAGGGGCAAAATGTGAGATATAATTCAAATGGAGAGTAAGTGTGAAAATTTTGAGGAAGAATACAAGATATGGAAGTAATTACTTCACAAGGTTACAAGACTAGGATGGGATCTAAGAAAGAAAATGATTGATATGAAGGATGAATGGCGGGAGAGGAAAAGTTAAGTCTTTATCCCTTCTTATGTTACCCTTTTTTAAGTTTATCTTTTATAATGCATAGGATACACCAATGAAAATGTTCCATTATAATGTGCCAATCTTAAGTTTAGGAGAAAGTCATATATTAGGATTTTGAAGTTTTGTTAGATAGAATGTTCAGAGATACACTGTTGTTGTTGGAAGTATCAAATATAATTCTACACAAGGTCTATGGTGTAGAATCTACTTATGACAATTTAGAGTGTAAATTGTCCAACCAATTGAAGGTAAGAGCCATAGAAGAGTGGCATAAAGTTTATAGAGGCAATTTAAGGAAAAAATAAAAGAAATTAATTGGAGTAGCTCCATTGAGTTCAAGACCGCCATCAATACTCGACTTGGCAAACTACTTGAGGTGAAGCTAGTATGAGTTATGCCTTGACTATGACTATTTTGGATCGTATGCTTCCATTACCTATAATATATGTGTGTGAGAGAGAGAGAAGCAAGCTTCGAAGAGCCAAAAAAGAAAGAAAATGATTGCTTTACGGGTTAAGACTTTCTCAATTCTTTACAAAATAAAGTAAGCCTTTTTTTATGGTCATTGGATTGACCCGTTATTCACGGTACTTGCCATTTCAAAAGCATAGAGGTTTATCGGGATTAAAAATATCATCATCATGCACCCTCACCTAAGACGGCATCCTTAAGTTACTTTAAACAAATGACTTCTTGATTCTTGAGTACCAAGTTCTTCCTGCTATTGGAAAGTTCTCGACGGTATCAAACCATGATCATCAATCAGTCCCAACAAGTATGTAGAAAAATAGTACGTTAAGTCATGTCAAAGAAAACTCTTTTCGGATTGTAATAAATGATATCAAAATAGTATTTCTTACAGAGCAAATGTAGTGGACATTAATACAAAATATGTAGACGCCTAACTTCAGTTTTGACTGCACATGAATCAGCCGTGTTTCGATGGTGATGCAATACAGCTTCCAGATCTGTGGAGTCCACACTTCAAAGATGAAACATCTCTATTTTCTCGAAACGCTTTCCAATGGAAAAAACATCGGCTAATTAACGAAACATTATCCTGGTTTTAAAATGGACCGACCAACGACAACCCTTTATCGACACAAGCAAGAGAGAGAGAGAGAGAGAGAGAGAGAGCACCATCCGAAAGTAGTGGAGACATTCGGAAGGCCGTGTTCGTGGGGCGTGGCGAAACACGATCGATCTGGAAGCTGCTCATTCGACGGCTTGAATTGACGTCTCCTCCCCAAGTTTGAATAATTTATGATAAAGGGTACAATTATCCACATCTGTTATTATTTGATCCGACAGGTTATCTAAATGTTATATATGGTTACGGTCGAAATTGAGAGAATACATGCTATTGTACTCGTCATGCGATACTTGACTTTATCTCTATGAACGTCATAGGGTGAGCCAAATGGCTTTTGTACTATCAATTGATTGAGAGGATCACATTAATTCCGTGCAAAAATTTATGAATAAATTGGTAGAATTAAAAAGTTTAATACTTAACTAGCTTTTGTTCAATATATTTAAAACTGGTTGGGTAATTTTTTCAAGTCATGAGGTGATCTTATTAACAAAAAAATAATAAATAAAAGTACAAAGAAGTCATGTGAATTGCATTGGCTTCATCTGAGTTAAGTGCTCATGTAATGATCGGTGTAGCCAATATATGAAATCACATGTCAATTGTAATTAATTTTTGTGCAATATTTGTCAAATTATCTAACATTGTTTACTTTCTTTATATACATGTAATATTACTCCACTTAAATGTTCAAGCTTTTGATTGAACTTTTAACACGATAGAGCCGGGTTTTATGCGGCTTATTTCACTTATTCTTCAAATGCCATGTGTTGCTTCTAATTTGACTTGCAACATGCTCAAATTTCACGTGTTACTTTTAACTCAACTTGCAACATGCTCAAACTTCACGTATTATTTTAATTCGGCTTGTAATATAGTCTTTATATACAAGTGATATTCTTCCACTTATAAGCTCATCCTTTTGAGTCAAATAGTACATCAATTAATCAATGCCATTTCTTTACAAGTCCTCAATTTGGAAGTAACTCAATTTGTCGGTTCCGATTGTGAATTGCAATTTACGAGGACGTCCAAGCATTTAATAACCTCCAAACGAGAGGTCTTTTGTCCATGGCTCAAGGGGTTTTTATTTTATTTTATTTTAAATTTGGTTAGGAAATTATTATAAATTCGATTTCTGAATTGACGCTATTTTTTTAATATGGCCTAGAAATTTTCGACCAGTGCAATCAAATCCTTGAACTTGTTTAACTTTGTGAATCTAAGTTTGTTGGCTCTCTCTCAATTTAGATGAGATGAACTTGTCATGAACTTGCTCAAGAAAACAAAAACTTAGGAGAGATAGATAAAAATTTAAAAAAAAACACTGTAGCATGAAAGAGAATTCCTGCTCCACATTAAATCTTAATCCTTAAGGTGGCAAAACACCATAAATTTTGCCACCGAAAAACTTTACAGGATAAGGTTAAACGGGCCCCACTTGAATTAAAGAAAATACATGATGGACGTAGGACTTTCCAAACTTCCGAAATAAAATAACTACACGTCTCTCTCACTTTCTGTTAACCCGTCGCCCCCCCAAATGCCCTTGACCCGTAAAAACTCCGACCCGAACCGTAACGGTTCGCCTGCCGACACGACCGCCTTTCCTTGTCCTCTTGCTCGACCTCTCTTCATGTCGTCTAATTTTCCAAGGAAAATTGCAGAGAAAGTGAAACCCCCTTTAACCCTTCGATCGTGGGCGGTGGTCCCTGATCCCAGAAACGCGTGAGGATTCGATTTGCCGTTCTTGACCTTCGGAACCAGTCGAAACCTGACCCGGGTTTGAGATTGACGGTTTAATTTAAACTGTTCTTACCTGCTTATTTGACTCTCTTTTCTCTATGTGGTTATTCTAATGTGTCTTTCTTATGCTTTAAGGTGAACAGGGCAGATGCCTTCCCGTGCAAGGATTTGAAATTCAGAGGGTGTGAAAAAAAGGCGGTCATTTCGATTTCTCTTTTAATGGTGTGATATTTTGATGTGGTATCGCTAATTCCATCATGTGTTTATCCTCTCGAAGGTGTCAATGTCGTTCTTATCTTGAATCTAACGGACAATATTGACCACTGAAATATACATTCACAAGAGGAACTCATAGAACTCTGACACGCGATTAGCCATAATTTTTTATTTGGAGAATCCTCACCCTCTTCTTATCTCGTCTGATGTGAATTGCTCGGATATGCTCTTCTTGCATCAAGAATTTCAGAAAGGGTTTCCTTCTTTTCTTTTACACCAACAATAAGAGCAGCATACTGGGAGCTTTCGAGCACTCTATTTGCGTACAATAATCCTTTGGCCTCTCGTGCGATATAACTACCGAAATACACAAGTCGATTACTATCTAGCCAAATGATTCATTATGGAAGAACAAAGAGCTTCACCCCTCTCGGCGCCTCTAATCATGGACATATATTAGTCATTTACTCATAGACATTCTCTTAAACAATGACTTGAATCGACCAGACCGATGGGTGGAGGTGATTAGGTGACAGTTGAAGCAGTTTTTCCAAAAGTCAAAATAGGGAAAGAGTGTAAGACAAGCCGTTAGATGAGCACCGGCCAGATCCTGATTCCTAGGTTGTTGCCAAATGGCGAAATCCTAGGTCGAAGGGATCTTTCTGGTTGTGACAAAGACCAACCGTTGTATTCCCGTGCGCGGAATCTGAACCATCATCGTAAGTTGCAATGAGATTGGGCCACATTGATTCATGGCCTTTTACATTTCATGGGCTTTATGACAAAGCTGGGCTGGAGTTTGATGTCATTTCTTTGGGTTCCTCTCTATTCCATTCCTTGACCTAGACGATGAAAAGTTGCACTCTTAAATCCTTAAATAGGGAAGGAAATTATGTTTGTCTATCTTAAAAAACAGTTAACGGTAGTCGCAAACAAGGTTAGGCATGTCAAGTGGGTAAATTGAGTCGGTCGATTGACTAAATTAACCCATTTTCTTACAATAGAATTTTGGGGCCACACTTGACCTGACTTGAATTCAACCATTAACCGATTTGGCCTGCACGCTAACTCTCAATAAATTTTCTCCTTAAATAGTTGTCTTTCAAAAATGGGCTACTTAGGGCGCGTTTGTTTTTGTTCTTTTTTTTTTTTTTTTTTTTTTTTTTTTTTTTTTTTTTTTTTTGAACAATTTTTCTGTTTTTTTGTTCCCTAACAAAAAAAGGAATGTAAACGCGTTTGTGTGCGTTTTTGTTCCAAAATTGTTTTTTTGTTCCCAAAACACATCTGGAATGTAAACACTTTTTTTATTCTTCTTTTTCTTTTTTTTTCTTTGGCCGGTCGCCGCCTCGGCCATGGCCGGCGACCGGCCGTCGAGGGTTGGCGACCTCGCCGAAGCGTCGCCGGCCCCGGCGAGGCCGAGCGTCGCCGTGGCTGGGTGAGGCCGCTGGCCCTCGTCGGCCGTCGCCGGCCATGGCCGAGGCCGGCACCGGCCAAAAGAAGAAAAAAAGGAAAAAGAAAAAAAGGAAAAAAAAAAAAAAAGAAAATAAGAAAGAAAAAAAAAAAATAAAAATATTAAAAAATTAAAAGAAATAAAATAATTATACAAATTCACCAAACATGTTTCGTTTATTTTTTATTCCCTGAAACAAGTTTTTACCAAACGCGTCTTTTTGTTCAAAAATTGTTCCGGAACGTAAACACTTTTTTCTATTTCTCGTTCCCGGAACAATTTTTAAAAGTAAATGTTACCAAACGCACTCTTAGTATACTAGTTTGCTGAGTCAATGAGGGGGCTGGAGTGTTCGTTCTGGTCATGAAGTGGGGTAAGATTTCATCAGTGCCACACTAATGGAGAAGAACACTTGCGTGAATGAGTTCGGGGTTCAAATCATGGATGGAGGCATGAATGCGACAGTAAGGTGAAGGTTGGTGGATCTTGCTCGGTGTGTAGCAATGCTCTCGCTAAAATCAATTAAATAATTAATGAGAAACCAAGTTGTGATCGATATAGCTTAGGAAAAGTCCATGCAAAGCGTAAGCACCACCTTGCAAGAGGTTATTTGTGCTTGTTTGGCAATCTATTAAACTCCCTTGAGTTCATTCATCGAGGGTTGTGCCAATCTGTTTTAATCCATAAGGACTTATTTATATTTGTATTGACTTGTATTCAACCCGATCCATTAAATCCATACTTGTCCAATTAACACATCTCAACTCCTTCACTAAATTAATTGGCAAGTGTTTTATGCTAAGTTTGCAAGACTATGTTTAATGAATTTTTTCAGTTAATGAAATTGGCATTTGCTTTATATTCTTGGAAATAACAATTCATTTTTAGAAAATAATCCTGGAGTTTCTTCCTGCATATTACTTCAATTTGAGATATATCTGCAATTAAGATAAATAAATTGATTAGCAGTTCATAAAATTTTTTAACATATAGAAAATAGAAAATTTTGTTTTCAGTCATATTCGTCTCATGTTATTCTTCCTTTCTTGGAGGAATAACAAACGGACCCCAGTTTCAGTCTATTCCAGACCCACTTTAGCTCAAAATTAGGTGGGCTTTAATTTCTTAATCCATTCAGACTTCCGGAAATCCATGTACCACCCGACCCATTAAAAATAAGTTAAGAAGTGGGCCTACAACCCATATTGCCATCTCTATATAAGACCAACTTTTCCACCTTGGATAAATCTATTAAAAAGACGAGAAAATGAAATAATGTAGAAAATTCTGTTTCTAATTCCGAAAAGCTTAGTATTAGGAAAAAATAAAATAAAATTGATGACATGTTCTTGACCTTTATAGATGAATGAGAGAATCACATGAAAGGATCTTCTGATGTTATGCAGAAGGACAAGACTTTATTAATTAACTAGTTGGCAAATCTTGCGTGATGCACGGATTAGATTTTCTCCTCAACAATTGATTTTTTTTAGCATAATCCTGCCAAATCCTAAATCTGGTTAATCTACTTTAAAATATTCAAATGTTTAAAAGCCAAATTAGGGTTGTTGGTAAGCGATGTAAATCGATTTATCAATGTTTGTATGATGCTCTTATTATCTTAGGGCAGTGGCATCCTGATTTTACACTGAATAAGGGGCGTTCTAGATATTAGAACATTCTCTTTCAAAATTTTAAGAAAGTGAATGAGAATTGATTAAGTGCATGCTCATTCATCCGCAAATTAGAGACAAAAGTTATGTTATTATGATGTTATAGATAAAAGTATTGGATTTTGCTGCACGCTCCCTAACATTTCTCGAACGGATTCAGAGACTAATCTTTTAATGCACAAATTGACCTTACCAGATATCAGATGCTCAACCGGTTGAAAGATACCGCTCGAATCATAGCGAACCGATCATTTGAGAGTACAGGATCATAAACAGGAACGGGTTGTGAGCAGGGGGAGGCACAAGGCAAGTGTCATGAATGCAACGAGAAGTCGATGCAAACACTAGGAAAGAGACATCAAAGATTGATGGTGCAAGTTGCCTTCTGTATGGCCATCGTGCCGTTCATATTTTCCAATCATAAAGTAGGAGAACAGCAGAAAGAAGACAAATCGAAGCACAGGCAGATAGATCGATTGGTCTGTACAGTCAGCCCAAGTTGGTAACGAAAATGGGGTCTCCTCCTGGCTTCTTGCTTTCAATCTTTCAAGATGTGACGGATAAACCAATGCCATTGCACTGCTCTCTCTCTCTCTCTCTCTCTCTAATCGGCACGTAAAGAAAGCTGGCAAGCACAGACCAAAACCTTTTGTTCTTTCCACTTTGGTTGGCGACACCACCTTTATTCCCGTGCGGAGGAGCAGATGAGGATGATCTTGTCTAGGGGCCACCAGGAAGATTCTCAAAAATCCTCTCGTCAGCAGACGGGACGGTCGAGTTCATAGACGAGGAGCGGCTGGACCTCCATGCGCATGGGACAAAGATTAAAGAACCTCACAGCTGCCGCTTACTTACCACATTATCACTAAACGGGTCGAGTTCAAGACAGTGTCAAAGATACCTTGTGATAAATGTTGACGGTCCAGCATACCTTTGTAGACCAGCTTCTGACTGCTAATCTGCCGTTGTGATATCCGCCAAAATCCGGCATTCAATTCAATGAACTTTGATGTATTCTTTTGGTTTCGACCTCGAGAGCTTCCAAAGCACGTTAATCATGTTCCCCTTGTCTCTTTCCTCCGGGGGCCTTCCCTTTGAAAGCAATGCCGACGGAATCGAACATCCCCAAAAGACGAGCTTTGCGCATCCAGTCTGTACATTCTCTTCCCCGTGTCTATTCCCAGAACAATACAAAAACATGTGCAAGAAAACAAGTTTATCGTCGCACGGATCAGATTCGTTTATCATAAAGATTATCATAGTCTCATCTTCCTGTCGTTTGTCTGGTGTTCATGACATTACATTTCTTGCTGTGAAGCTTATGGCCAACTTAGGCAGTTGAACTCCCCAACACGAATTTTGCGTTCGGCGTGCTACAAATTGAAGAAAAATGATGGAGAAGAAGAACCTAGTAGAATTGGTATTATTGTGCGTTATCTTAGTTTTTGAGGGCCACTGTACTCAAAGGGCAGTCTGTACTAGTGTGACTTATGATGGTAGAGCACTGGTCATTGATGGAAAGAGGAGGATTTTGCAGTCTGGCTCAATCCATTACCCACGAACCACGCCCGAAGTAGGTCTTCAGTTCGGTTCTTGTTTTTTAAATGATCATATTACTGATTTGGTAATGTTAGGTATTGTTCATCGCATTGCATGATTGTGCGAGTCGTGATGTGCAATTTTAGGTCTGGCCCGAGCTTATTAGGAAAGCAAAGGAAGGGGGGCTCGATGTGATCGAGACCTATGTTTTCTGGAACTATCATGAGCCTGCGAAAGGACAGGTATGAAGTTTGGTATCTTGCTCGCTGCACAATTAGGGTGTTGCAGTTATTTCTTGTGGTACAAGTTGACGGCATTGTCACGGGATACTAACTGTTGATCCATCGACTATGCGAACTACGCATGAAACCGGTGTGTTTTACTCTTGAGCTGCAGAATTTCGAATGGTTAAGGCAGATGATAATGAAATTCTCTGCCTTTACCTAACCAATTGGAGCAAGACTTTTCTCTACCTATTGTCATAAATCAAATTGCTTTTTGTTTGTCTTCTTAATACATCCTTCATTTTCCTTTTTCAGTATTACTTTGAAGGAAGATTTGACCTCGTGCAGTTCGTTAAGGTGGTTCACGAAGCCGGTCTCTTTGTCCATCTGAGAATCGGCCCTTATGCTTGTGCCGAGTGGAATTACGGGTCCGTTCTGCTTAAGCTCCTCTCATCTTTTTCTGGAACACGTGATGGCTTTATCTCATTTGGTTGCTCTCGGTAGTGCCTTACGGATGATCTTGTGATGTTTTCTTGAATTCTCGAGACAGGGGCTTCCCGATGTGGCTACACTTCATTCCAGGAATTCAATTCCGCACTAACAATGCACCTTTCAAGGTGAATTTGTGCTTCGACTGTAGTTCAGTTTGCCACATCTAGTACTTGGGATGCTCTCTGGCTTTCAGTCCTGACCCCTTCTGGTTGAATTGTTATATATAGACCGAAATGGAGCTTTTTCTCGGCAAAATAGTTGGATTGATGAAGGAGGAGAATCTCTTTGCTACCCAAGGCGGACCCATCATTCTTGCACAGGTGAGCAACGAGTGTACTCTGAGTGGTATTCACATACTCATTGAATGAATCACATTGCGACTTCAGGTTCAGATGAATTCGTTGGACTCAGTTCGTTTTGGTAGAATCTTCGCTAACTAACCTTCAGTAATCCACCAGTATGACTTGACTCTTTCAACTTAGGTCAATGCAAGGTGCTTGTAAAAGTCTGCACTAATTTTGTAAAACATGACACAGAGGAAATCGCGAGGGTCTCGCGTTCCTTCCAAAACCTGTGTTCTCGCTCACCAGAATATCTTTCATTCTGCTTTGTCCTATGCCCTTCGTGAAGGAGTATCAATAATGCTCGCGCGACTGCTGTATTTAAGTGCATTTTCCACCAATAATTTGTGTACTTGATATACTTCACATGCTGCGACAGGTAGAGAATGAATACGCGAATGTCGAATGGGCATACGGAGTCGGTGGACCGTTATATATCCAATGGGCGGCAGAAACTGCTGTTAACATGAATACGTCTGTACCTTGGGTGATGTGTGCGCAAAGCGACGCACCGGATCCAATTGTAAGCATTCATTTTTCGGACATGGTTGTTTACTAGCTACAACTTACAAAAGATTTCTGGTTCGGAGCGACTCACAGCTCTTCTTTTCATGAGAATTTATGTTGGTTTTAAGAGTTCATTGATCTTTTTAATCAGTGCAGATCAACACCTGCAATGGATTTTACTGCGACCAGTTCACTCCGAACTCTCCTTCCAAACCCAAAATGTGGACGGAGAACTATGTCGGATGGTAATTGTTTGTGGCATAACTTCATTAAACCAGAGGCCCATAGCATAATGAATTTCTGGATTCGGTAAATTTGCTTCGTCTTTCTTGATCCTTTTGCAGGTTTCTCGCATTTGGCTACCCAATTCCATATCGACCGGTTGAGGACCTTGCTTTCGCGGTGGCGCGCTTTTTCGAACACGGCGGTACTTTTCAGAACTATTACATGGTGAGCTATTGCATCAATAAGCTTTGTTCGTTTATCCGACATTTCGACCCACGATTTTATGTCTGCAACCTTCACGCGACTATTCTAAGGGCGGATCCTTTGGCAGTATTTTGGAGGAAGCAACTTCGGGCGAACCGCTGGTGGGCCTTTGGTTGCGACAAGTTATGATTACGATGCTCCTTTGGACGAATATGGTATCAATCATTCACACGTCGTCGACTCATGGTCAAATCATGAAATTTTTGTGACATTTCCTTGAAGTATATCGCGTGGATGTGTCTTACAAGCGAAACTGAATGCAGGTTTTATCAGGCAGCCAAAGTGGGGGCACCTCCGCGACCTGCACAAGGCAATAAAACTCTGTGAAGATCATTTGGTCAGTTCTGAGCCGACCCATGTGCAACTTGGCTCTAAATTAGAGGTGAGAATACAATAGCCAAAGATTGCAAAGCATGAGGGACGGAATATTAGTTTCGTTGATGCAGCCAAAGATCAAATAGCATAAGGTCCTGCTATTTATCAGTTGCACTCCTCAGGAAGCTCTGGCAAATTTTGAAAGCTTGGCCCGACTTAATTATGGGCAACTTTTGTGTTAGGATCAATGATCCTTAGATGACTCTGGTTTTAGAAATTGCCTTTACTGGCTAGGCCTGAACTAAAAAAAAAACACTTTTCTCCAGGCACACGTCTACTACAAGTCTTCAAATGACTGTGCAGCTTTTCTTGCGAATTATGACAGCAGTCAAGATGCTACGGTCCAATTTAACGGGAACTCGCACTTTCTTCCCGCTTGGTCTGTGAGCATCCTTCCAGATTGCAAAACCGTCATCTATAACACTGCAAAGGTACTGATACTTTCCCACTAATGTGAACCCAATAGTTTAAGTTTTGATTGACACTCTATCTTCTGTCTGCATAGTTTCTAAATCTACTGGCCTTATACAGATTAAGACAAGTTTATGAAACTGGAGACAAAAGCAAGCATGATTCTTTGACCAGTCGACTAGTTTAGATTCTAAATCTTTTGTTTTTCTCCACTTACTTATCTGGTTCCCCCATTTTGGGCTGGTTGAAATCCTTTAGCTGACATATCTCCCTGAGCATCATCATGTCGTTTACAACTGGTAACAATTGCAGGTTGTTTCACAGAGGACTGTTGCTGATAACTCATTTGCAAGCGCAACCACTGCACGTGCGACTTTTATCGCACCATCATCCTGGAGTTGGTATAAAGAACATGTTGGTATTTGGGGCAACAATTCTTTTACTAGCCCGGGCTTATTGGAGCAAATAAATACAACAAAAGATACTAGTGACTTCCTATGGTACACGACCAGGTAAGGCGCTTCATCCATGGATCATGTCCTGATTTTCGCAAACCATCCAATTTAGTTCTAGACCTTCCGATTCAATACAAGTCAAGTTTAGGCAATTATAAAATTGGGGTATATTACCAGTTTGAAGGAGCACTTTTGCTGTCTCCCTGGAGAGTTACATCGTATTCTGTTGTGTCCATAATTCTTCCAATTAAACCGATATTCCGTGAATATTTTGTCATGACTGTTGGATTATTGCTGCATTTGCCATCTGATGCTTCTCTGCAATGGTGGCAGTATTTATGTAGATGAGAATGACGCATCAATTCAAGAGAATGAAGTTCTTTTGTCTCTTGTGAGTTTGGGGCATGCGGCTCTTGTTTTCATTAACAAACAAGTCATCGGTGAGTACTTTCTCAAAATCATACTTGCCACTGAGCTGTATATAAATTTGGCTGCTCTGCATTCGAAGTGTATACTTAAACCAAAGGCAGTGATGTTCAGCAAAAAGTCGGTGTCTTTACTCAATCTTGTAGCTCGAGGAGCCACCATCTATTTCAGAGCTTGATACATGTGGAATTTGCTAAGAATCGGTATTACATGCCACACCTATTCATAGATGCTTGAAATTCTTGTTGGGTAAGTGAAAATGCCTGGGAGATTAACTAAACATCAGAGAACTCCTCTTGCCTTGTAGTTTTTCTCCATGAAAACTACTGTCTATCTAGGTAGGCAAAAAATTGCAGTCTTGATTTTACACTATGATCTTGATGCAATGTGCATTGCCTTTTAGCTTTGGACTTTTTCTTCTGATGCATGCTTCTAATTAACCTCGCCATCTGTCTGTCTAGCTCCTTAATTATGTCGACTGAGGCATGAAGCTTTCTTGTGTCTAGTAAAACTCTCCCATTGTGCGTCTGGCATGTTCCAGGATTCGGATATGGTAACCACGACAATGCAAATTTCTCGATGGCTCAGAAAATCAATCTTAACCCAGGAAATAATACGCTGGATGTGCTGAGTATGATGGTTGGTCTACAGGTAAAAGAACCATCTCGACTAAAATCATAGCACGTCCAAAATCGGTTCATTATAAAGCTTTGCCAAAAACCGCTGGCATTTTAATTGTATTATCAATTCGCAATGGATAAGTAAGGTTTAATTTCCCTTCTAAGGCGTCTCTTCTCTTTATCTTTCGCACATTGTTCACCAGAACTATGGGCCTTGGTTCGACATTCAAGGAGCAGGGCCTATCTCTGTCATCGTCGATGAACTTGGAAATGGTAAAACCGATCTCTCTGATGGAGAATGGACCTATCAGGTGAGATATTTCTCCTCCTAAAACCGATAGTTTTGCATGCTGAGCTTGTTAATAAGATTTCCCTCCCAAAGTTGGATATATTCTCATTTATTTTCAGCAACATATCATGCTCTTCATTATAGAAGTTGACTAACCAGATTTTTTGTCTGTTTTCAGGTGGGGCTTGAAGGCGAATATATTGGATTAGATAGAGTAAGCATGGCAAATAGTTCGCTATGGACAAAGAGCGAGCTTGTGCCGGTTAACGAGAGCTTAATCTGGTATAAGGTCTGTACAATTCATATTAGCTCTTTGTTTTCCAATTCACATAATGATTCACACATTGAGGACTGTTTCAATAAAGATTGGAGCTAGTTTTGTTCAACTCTTACCGTTTGTATTCAGGCGATGTTTTTGGCTCCTGAAGGAACTGGCCCGTTAGCATTGAACCTTGCTAGCATGGGGAAGGGCCAAGCTTGGGTGAATGGGCAGAGGGTAGGGCGGTACTGGCCCGCCTATCTCTCGCCGCCAAACGGCTGCACTGACAACTGCGACTACAGAGGGAGTTATGACGCATCCAAATGTCAAAAGGATTGTGGCAGGCCTGCCCAAACACTGTGAGATCTTTCCCTAATTACCATTTGTTTCATCTGCATATGTTGGTCTGATGCTCTGATGGTTTCTCTCTCTCACTCACTCCAACGGTCGATTTCGTTGTGTGACACCCAAGGTACCATGTCCCGCGCTCTTGGATAAATCCAGGAGAGAATCTGTTAGTTCTTCACGAAGAGATTGGAGGAGATCCTTCAAAAGTTTCTGTGGTAACACGCACCGGCCAAGAAATATGCGCAGTGATATCCCAAGCAGATCCTGCTCCAGTCGATTCTTGGAAACCGAATACAGAGCTCATGCCGGATGGCCCTCAAGTTCAACTCTCTTGTGAAGCTGGGTGGCGCATTACTTCAATCCGCTTTGCTAGCTTCGGGAATCCTCAAGGAAGCTGTGGTGCATTTGCACCAGGAGCTTGTCACTCTGAGGTAGCTTCACTTATAGAGCAGGTATGCCTGCTTTTCTCATTGCTTCTGTTCTATCAGAACAAGCGAATTATCATAATTCAAACCGAAGGTCGTAAGCACGGCATGTACAGATACATGTACAGGAGTTGATAGTTGATTTTTGTCGACAGGCTTGTATCGGTCGGGAGGCATGCTCAATACCTGTAACGGCAGATACACTCGGCGACCCATGCCCATCAGTCATTAAGAGTTTGGCCGTCGAAGCTCTATGCAACTAACGGTACAGTTCATATAAATTTAACTTCTTGGCTTGCCTTGTTTCTAGGCTTTCTCTATTTGCCGTCCAAAGGGCATTTATCTCGTAAGTAAGAGCAAGAACAAGGCTTTCAGTCTATTTCAGTTGTCTCTGCCATTTGATTTGTAAGAGGTGCTATGCATTGTGCTCATTCACATAGAGCGACACTCTCACGCAACTTAACTAGACAAGACAATACAAGCCCACAACATCATGCGACAAGTAGAATCTTCCCGACATCCTTGCTGCTTTCCATGAGCTTCACCTTGCCTTGCTCGATCGCCGGCCAAACTTTCTTCTCTAGATCACTTACCATGGCAGCTTTATTCTCTGTGCTCCTGTCACGCAAGCCTGCCGCTGCATACACAAATACGTAAGTTTACAATGATTCTGCAAAAATAACATTGCCGATATCACCGTTCGAGCTGCTCAATTCAAAAGCATGAAGTGCACAAGTTTCTTAAAGTAATGGTTTCTACGGCACTGACTGTATCAGAAGAATCCTCAACCAATCCAAATATTCAACTGCCAACCACATCAAACTTAAGAACCTACAAAATGCATTTTGCGACTTGCATAGTGAGGCGTCTGGCCAGAAGACCTTTCAGATCCACTTGCGTCACTGCTCCACTCTTTGAGTGTTGACGACCCCCGTTTGGTTCAGCATTCCCAAGGGGCTTTCAGCCTTGAAAGCCCCTTGGGAAAAAAATTTAGGTGTTTAGTTTAGCATTTAGAGGTGTCATTGGACAAATGTTGGCCTTTGAAATGCAATCCACCTCTACTATTCATCCGTTGACTTTTTTTTTTTTTTTTTTTAAACCGATCATCTTCCCCACACCCCAACTGCCGTTGATTGGCGATGGAGTTTCATCGGATTTTATTATTTTTTTTTTAAGATAATAAAAACCCTTTGCAAATGTTGGGTTCACTTTTTTTTTTTTTTTTTTGGTCATTTTTATCTTTTGACAATCAATAGCCCAACTTTTTATCAATACACTAGAATGATCATTAATTAATGAAGATGATTAATACTACAATAATTAAAAAAAAAAATTATTCAAAGTTGAAAACAAACCTAAAAAACCATAGGCCAAAAGTTGAGCTTTGCATCTAATCTATAATCAAATTCTTTTAATATAATTTTTAAATAAATTTACTAATATATATCTTTTACATTACTCTCAACATGAAAATGTAAAAGGCTATATAGTCATTGTTTCTTTTTGCAATTTTAAAAATACTAAAACTAAAAAACTTAATTTAGTCACACTAAAGGGTTTTTCAAATATATGTTTACCAAAGAGTCTTGCATTTTCCGGAAAAGCACTTTTCGGTTATAGTTTACCTCATTTTGGAAAAATGTATTTATTTGCATTTCTCCCAAAAGGGTCAATAACTTTAAGTGATATCCAACCGCATCTCAATAGGTAATTTTGATTATTGTAGATCTTGTGGTCCTGTTCACCATGGTACCTTCAAGTCTGTTCACATTCTTCTAGACTTGTTCATACTTAGGTTCATCTAGTCTTCACGAATCTTTTTCCTCTGTACATATAATTCCTTTAGAAGTGGATATCACCTAATATTTGAACAACGTTTGTGTGTATTGGGTGCCGCCCGCTCCTCGCCGGCGACTACTTGTTGGGAAGGCCAACTTTTTTTTTTTTAATAACAAAAGGCTTTGCAAATATAATTTTCCCAAACCGCGTTTTATTCAAAGATACTTACAATGGACTTTTACACTAAAATTTACCAAACACAATTTGCATTTTGGAAAACATCTTCAGCTCAAAGGTTTTTGCATTTTCCCAAAGACTTTCTCCAAAAGTTTTCCCAAACCCACCCAAACTCTTACATTATCATGCATTGTTTTGTCACTTTCAAATATTTTAGGAGGTTTTTTCAACAACCTCCCTTATTTGATGATGACAAAACTTTTATATAGATATAATAATTAATTTGAAAATATTTTATGCAAAAACAATTAAAATTGCTTGTAACATTTACAACTTATAGAGTGCATATTGTTGACACTTAAATTTTGGCAGCCCGATCATTCATTTATTGCATAGAAAATTAATCCAATTTTTAACTCTTGAACAAAAATATCAAAATTAACTTGCATAGCATATAGTTTAGGAGCATGTATTATCTAATTTATATATTTCAATTAATCGCATTAGCATTAGATTGGTGGTGGACGGTTTCGAGCTTTAAATTTGATCAATTGAGCCCACGAAAGGAGGGAAAATTCGGCTAAGCTTAGGGGAGGTAGTGGCCGAAATTCATAGGCTTGAAGGGCTTTAATTGGCCCAATTTGAACTTAATTTAGCCCACTGAGAATTTAATCAAGGGCAATCCTTAGGTTATTAGTGCCCATCACATTAGAAAAGGCTTAAGGTAAGTCCAAGATATTAAAGTTAACCTAGGTTTGCATTATAAATAGAGCGTTATAGCTCACAAATTAGACTCGGCAATTCTATTCTAAAAGCACATAAAGAGACATACACGTGAAAGGGAGTCCTCTCTCGGCCAATTCGAGTAAGGCCCAATACATTTGAGATTTGTAAAGGGAGCCCATAAAGGTTCAAGGGAGGTTGCCATCGTAGGTACCGATGAATCGGCACCGATTATCACTCGAGAACAGACAGATAAGAATAAAGGCAGTTATTCAAGCATTTGATACCGACAACTTCGCGGGTAAGACAATGCGATTGTGGATGTAGTGCCAAAGATTTCGAGAAATTTGAAATTAAAGTGATAACTGCTAGAATACAGTTATTCACAATGCTAGACTATTTATAGCCAAGAAAACATCATTGTAAGGGATCACACATTCGCACAACAAGCCTCAATATACTCAGTTTCCGCTATTTTTACTTATCCTTGTTTCGCATCTACTTGCAATTGCTTTAGATTTATCCTTTAGATAAGATCAAGGAGACTTAGTGCTTAAGCTAACTTGTTATTGGCCAATTTTTTAATCACATGGATTAATGATGTAGCTCATCCAATGGCTTATATTGATCTCTTGATGAAAGACCAAGATTGCGTCTCCTTTTGAATTAAAAATTGAACCAAGAATATTTTGGTAATTTTGCACAAAAGGAGGTAATTTTGTAATTATAGCAAACTAAAGATATGGGAGGGGGCGGCCATGAGGCCAGCTACCTCAAGGTGGTTGTTGGCCGCCAAAGGGCTCACCGGAAAATGGCTAAACTGGCCGTTTTCCTTCCGGAGGCCGGTCGAGCCAGTCAGACCGATTCAAACTGGTTTTGACGGGTTTGGTTGATCGGTTCTTGACTAAATTTTATGCAATTTAGTCCTTGAGGGACCTAATTGTAAAGAATTCTTGCTCAATTGGGAGAGAAATAGGCTAATTTGAGAAGAAATGGTCAAAATTCGTTGATTAAACCAATCAAATCTTGTAAAAATATCTCAATTGATTTTAGTTGGCTTAATCACCTCAAGAATATTGATAATCATGTTTAAATTTAATGGGTGTATGAATTTGAAATTCCTAGTCAATTAGTGCCATTCGTGCAATTTCCGTTCTCAAAAACCAAATTTTGATACAACAAAATATCAATTGATCCAATTAACTATACTCATGATGGCTTAATGCATTCAAATTAACATTACAATGATGGTATGAACTTTATGTCAAAAATAAACTGAGAGTCTATGATGCAATTGAACCTTAATCTATCAAATTAAATCTCAATCTAGAATGGGTCAACTCGAATTATATTAATTGAAGTTCATTAGTTTGACTTTCCAAAGTTCAAGAAAGCTAAATCTATCAGATTGGAAAGTTCCCAAGTGAATTTACCAAAATTAACCTCGGATTTGAATTCAGTTTAAGAAAATGAGTAGATTTAGGATGTTACCCCTTAAACCATGAAGAATTGATCGGGACCTCAAATTAGGGCTGAAAACAACAATTTTAATCTTGACATGCCAAATCATAAAATTGGTCGAATGAGTGAATGTGAGATAACCTCTATATCAAATGTTGTGAACAAAGCAAAACTAAAATATGACTAGAATGAAAATAATTTTTTTTGGCCGACTTTGATACCAAAATAGAAAAAATCGAAAAATGAGGTTCTTAATTGATTTTGGCAAAATTTTCAATGCCAAAGTCAAATTGAAACTAAAATGAGATGATTTTTGAGTTTTTACATTTCTCAATTTTTTTGGTCAAAGTTAACCATTTAGTGACTTATCACTAAAATATTTATTTTATGAGTAAAAACTTTCAATTTTTTGAAAACTACTGGGGCCAAAGCTTATCTTCTTCTTTTCTTTGTGTGAGTTGTGAGCGTTTCACCTTCAAATTACTTTTATCAATAGCGACACTAGCTAGAAAATTCACAGGCACTGCTCGAAGGAACAGCTTGGCCTCTACTCGTGGGTCGTCGGCCACCTTGTCATGGCCAGCTGGCAACCCATCGCCGACGTCGTAGACTCTGAGGTTTGACGGCAATAAAGCAGCTCTGGATGGAGGAGGGAAAACGGAATCGTTGGACTTGGTCGTGCTCAGGAAAGAAAAGCAAACGTTTAGGGTGGCAGCTGCAAGCTTGCAGACCAGTTTGGCGAGAGTCCCGGGGTGACTGCTGAACGGGAAATTGCAGACTGCGACATGTTTCTCCGATGGCATGATGGTTGGATTTGGTTGTGCATTTTGTCATGAAGAACTTGGAAGTGGAGAGAGAGAGAGAGAGAGAGAGAGAGAGAGAGAGAGAGAGAGATTGCTTCAGACACCTACGTTGCGCTCTATCATTGGTTTATAGAGAGAGAGAGAGATTGCTTCAGACACCTACGTTGCACTCTATCATTGGTTTATAGAGAAAAGTTTTAATAACAAAGGACGTGCCATAGTCCCTGTCCCGACCATCTAGTCAAGAAAAGAGTAATGCATGCATAACCAAGTAGCAGTGTCATGGTCATACCTCAACTATAAATATTATGAATGACAAAAAAATATAGAAATTATGGGGGGATCCACCTCTGGCCTCGTGGCCAGCATTCCACCATGACACTATTACACGGTTATGCAAGAGGTGCTCTTCAAGAAAATAGAGTTCTCCATGGATGATTGAGATTTATTACCGAAATAAACAGCGCGTGCTGTCCCGGAGGCCACAACTCATAGTTTGTCTTCTATTCTCATCAGTCGAATCAGGAAATGATGTGCAGGAGAATTCAAATTAGGTTACATATCATAATTCGCATTCGCATATTATTCATTATTCCTTTGTACTATAAATTAGGTGGCGATTTTTAATCTATTAGGGAATAACAGTCTATTTTGGGTTATAAAAAAAGAATAATAAATAATTATAAATTGTTGCGGAGTCCATTTTTTATAAGATACGACTCATAATAAACTATTATTCTCAAAATATTATAGCTCTTGTTAAAGAAATGGATATTTTCGGGATGATCAGGCTAGACTTGGTAACTAAGATCGCTTGGACCAACTAACATTGTCAGTCTGTTCAATCAACGACCGTGTGCAATGACCATTGGGACAATCGAGGTTTACCGTCAAATGAATGTCTCAACTATTGTGACATCCTAAATTTTTCACTTTTGCTTTCAATTAAATTAATCGGGCATTTCATCGACGCGCCTATAGGGCTGTTATCAGAGCTGATCACTCTTGAGATAATTAGACTATCTGGGAAAGCCATTACAGAATTTTAATGTAATAGACTTGAGAATTCGACCAAGAATCGGCTATTCGACCGTGCTCATTTGCCGAGATCATTACGGCACAGTAAGATCGATTAAAAATCAGAGATAGGTCGGTTTGACGGAGATATGTGGTTAAATGTGGGTGATTCCACTAAATTGCAAAATTCTCATCGATTGGTACTAGATTGATTTTTTTTTATCGTTTTGGTACCTTGTGTCCGTATATGAATCCTCGGGATTTTCACGACAACCGAGAGTCGCCAATGTGTTGAATGGGTTCATGGTGGCTCGAATAAAATCAACCACGAGTCATTTGTACTAAAAATTTCTAAAAACTACCCGATAGCCTAAGTCACGCTAAAATCGCGCCGGATTGAAATTAACCGCGAATTTGAATTCGATTTCAGAAATTGAAAGTCTTGTCATGTCACAGGTCATTATAGGAATGTGGCTCATCTTTTGAAGAATTTTCAATAAATTCGGGATTTTTACGCAAAATCGTTTTGGACGATTCGAAAAACGAATGGAAATTTGGATTGGCCAATTTGAAGGGACTTTTGACATCTAGTGTAAGTGAAGTAGTGACAGGAAATTTCGTGGGCTCTCTCCCATTAGCTTTGATTTTTAGTCAAAGCTTATCCTCTCACCCCTTCCCCCTCTGTTTGACCGACACTCCCCCATCCCCTTTTCTTTCCCTTTTCTCTCGCTCGGTTCCCCCTCCATCGTCCCGTCTGTTCTTCATTTTTTTCTGTTCTTCAATTGCCGATCGAAGATCGAGCCTTCCCCCACAAATTCTCCTCCTTGCTGTCTCCTTTTTGTTACACCGAAACAACCCGTTGAAGCCACAAATCCAACACTTCTCTCCGCGCGAAATCAGCCACGCAAAATAGCTAACAGCCAAGGGAAAACCAGCAGCATCGTGGGCTTTGCGGGCCATTTTTCGGGCCTGAGCCGTGCTCCGTTGGTGTCGCCGCTTTGGAGAGGATCGAGCCTTGTCGCGTCCTTGTCAATTTGATCCGAGTGGATAGATAAACAAGTGAGTTTAACTCACTAAACCTCGCTCAGTAGGTTAATGACGCTTAGGGATTGATTAGATTAAATTAAGCATGGTTTATGTGGATAGATTAGATAGATTAGTTAATTTAATGATTCACCGATGCATGTTAGGTGGATAGTTAGTGTAATTAGAGCCTAGACAATCTCTAGTATTTATCTAGTGTGATTCGAAAATTTTCCGGATCTGTCTCGACGTTCAATTAGGCTTTTTCGGGCCTAAGTCGCATTTTCGGTATTTAATAATTAAAATTTGAAATTAATTAATTAATTTCCGGAAATTAGACCGGGAGCCGTGACCGAATTTTATGCGATTGCTTTGTGGTGTGATCTATTTATGTAATTGACCTTTAATTTGTGTTGATTTGGTGTGATTTGTGTTTTAGGGATTTATTCCTAAATTAAATTAATTTCAAAATAACCGAGCGTTTGTTTACAACGCCAAAAATATTTTGGTGGACCATTTAATTGGTGGGATTTATGAAAGGAAATTATGGTATTTTGGCTAAGGCCAACCGTGTACCCATACATGGGTATTTTTATGAGTCTGATAAAAATGGAGAATTGGTCAGATGATTAGACCAATAATTGTGGCAGCTTCTGGTGTGTATAAATAGTATACTATATGAGTATAATTGTGGCAGCTTCTGGTGAGCTATAGTATACTATATGAGCATAATTGCGATAGCTTTTGGTGAGCTATAGTATACTATATTGAATAATTGCGGCAGCTTCTGGTGAGCATATATAATGTACTATATCAATATTTGAGGCAGCTTCTGGCAAGCATATATATAGTATATTATCTCAGTATTTAATGCAGCTTTTGACGAGCTATACTATCTATTATTGGCTTAGAGTGAGCAATCCTGGACTATGGTCGGACTCATAGATAGTATTGATTGAGATGACCGGGGAATGGTCATGTTGACATGGAATCGATTGAGTTGATTGATCGATGATTCGATATGAATTCTTGATTGATGTGATGATGTGATTCAATGATTGTTTATTGAATTAACTTGTAGGAAGGAACTGAGGCCAAGGGTAAGCCCTCTGATCTGTGGTTGTGCCTAGGCAACCCTTAGGGCGTATTATCTTCATAATTGAGTCTTAGGGAGTTAAACTTGTTGAGACATTGTCTCACTGGTTATTGTATAACCATTTTCAGGTCCTTAGATGTTGTTGGTGGAGGACTAGAAGCCCCGGAGTCTGGGAAGGTGGAGACCGAAGAATCGGCGATCATATCCGACTAGTTAGTCGTAGGACAATTCTCTTTTGTTGGAAGCCGATTCATTTTTGTAGACTTCTATTTATAAACCTGTGTGTTTATAAAAAGGTATTTTGTGAAAAATGGGGCCCTACTTTCCTATCCCATATTGTTTTATTGTCTGGGGATTATTTATATGCTTCCGCATGCGTATTAAAAATGAAAGGGTCGGCGATGCATATTGGGACGTCGCTATTTAATCGACCAAGCCGGAATGAGCACACGCTCGAGGATTGGGGTGTGACAACTACCCTCAGCAAATAATCAGGGAAACAACAAAGAAAAAGGTCACTGACTACCGCAATAGCAATCTTCAGGGGGCATTATCACCTGTGGACGATACCGACGAGGCAGGACCACCTCATGATTATGTAGCGTTATGGACAGATAACTAAAGACGGGTTATCCTGTCAGGTCCCCAACGTTAATCGACATTTATCATGGGACCGATGTTTGGTTGGTGTTTGATTTTTTTTTTCTTTTGGTCGAGGTTGGTATTTGATTGAATTGTCGATTTGTTGAGTTGTTTCGTCAGAATTGTCCTCACGATGAAATATTTTTCAATGAAAGTTATTCTTCAGCTTTTAATTGAAGCAAATCAAGTTTCTGTAGCAACCTCAGACAAAAGATATCATGGATGATTAGGAATCAATGACCTTATACAAAATAAGACAACAGAGAAACACACCATGTCCAAATTTAATCAACGACACAATTTGGAAAATATAAACTCGAGAAAGCAATTGAATGTAAACAAATTATATTGGAATTTAATCAATGACATAACCTAAGAACGTAGAAGTAATCGACAACACAATACCCTTCATAGAGAGACATGTCAGAATTTAATCGGTGGCGCGAATTTAAAAGTTACAGCTAAGGAAAATAAGGTGCAATGCAAGAAAGATTAAAGTTAGTAAATTTGTTTGATTTGTGAGGGGTTCTTAGTAGATGATTAATGGTATTTATAATAGTTGCATGGTAACTGCTTTCTAGTGGTTTCCAGCAGTTGCATTCTTCTCAACTGGTTTCCAACGGTTGTCTCGATGCCCGTCCACTTCTGAAAGTCTTTTGCCCAAATCTCTTGATCTTGTTCCCACATGGTTGTTCCTTCGAAAATATATGCCACCTATCCCTCATTGTCCCACTATCTTGCTCCAAAACGATAATTGTCTCATGATCTTATTTCAAGTGGTAATAGGTAACTGCTCATCGGTAACTACCTCGTGATTTTGTTGCTCCAAGATTTTGCTTCTGAATGATAATAGTTTTATAATCCTGCCTCCAAGTAATTTTCCTAAAAAATATGCAATAATATGCATGCCGATTGCTCTTATATCCTCAATTGCTTCGTCCCCTTGTGATCCTGAACAACTATGTTCCTGTGTTCTTCATGCCTCCAAAGAGTTCTGATGGTTTGATGTCCTTCACTAATCAGTATCCACATCGATAGTTATTAGCCATTCATCATTGTATATCAACAACTAAATGGTAATTCTCGTCAATATACATTATCGGTGTGTGTTAATATTGATCGTTAATATCAATTTTAATCCCTGTGGCCAACGACAGGATGTAACAACTCGGTCTGATAAGAGCAAGGAGTGGTTGTCGGGACTAGAGGGCTTGGACAAGAAAAACATTTTGGCAGGCTGCTAAGATAGCGAAGGGAGTAGGAACAAATCGAACTATGCACTAAATAGGGGGAGAGTGATTTTAATATATATATGAAAACAAGAATTAACTCATGGAGATGCCTTTTGACGTAACAATAATATTTAGCTTTGGAACGCCAAAGTTGAGTATGCTTAGGTTTTAGCACTCCCAAGATGGGTGACCTCCTAGGAATGTATTGACTTGTATGCTAAAGGTCAAAACCATAAGACTCGGTATGAGATAAGCCAAAACGGACAATATCTTAGTGAGTTAATCTAGGGCACAATATAATATTAGAGTGGGACTCCCTCCAAAAGGTGTTTGGTTCAGGGACGAATCATGTGGAAGCTGGTGGGCCTATAATGACTCGGTTCGATGAGGGCGAAGAATAGTTGCCGAAGACAGAGTGCTTGTACAAGAAATGGCTCTTGGTGGGCTTCTTGGTTGGTGAAAATCGTAGAAACAAACCAATTATGCACCAAACAAGGGAAATGATTTTAAAATATATTTGTGAAAACTAAAATTAATCGTGGAGGCACCTTTTAACATAACGGAGGAATTTTTAGCTTTGGAACTCCATAGTTAAGCATGCTCAAGTGCAAGCACTCCTAGGATAAATGACCTACTTGACAAGTACCTACTTGTACGCCAAAGAACAAAAGTGTGAGACTCGATATGGAACGAGCCAAAACAAACAATACTTAAGTGAGTTAATCTAAGAATGTTAAATAAGATGTCCCGGGCACGATATTTCTCACACACTAAGTCATATAAATATTTATGTTCACGTGCTTGCCCGTGTCAACGGTCTGGTCAATTTTAGTGTAAACACATGCGTCATTTTAAAAGAACTAGAAGAAGCTTTAATTTTTCTTTTAAAAAAATACCTTCAACCTACCCATCCTCTTTCTATGGGGGCACTGGGATGCGTATTGTTTTTCTAATGCTTCGTATTCCGCAGACACTCGGATAGTTCATAATATCCTGACACGTTGTCTCGACTAATTCTGCTTGCAAATCGTCATAATAATGGAGCATATCTTTCTTTTTTTTTTTTTTTTTGGTCGGAAATGATAAGTATTTTCATTCATGAAATACGAGACTTACAAGAAGATAATAGGTAAGTTTCCGAACATAAAAGCTCCAAAAGGGCTGGAGGAGGAAATGATCGCCAATTTTGAGATAATAAATTGGTTCTGTGCAGTTTCGCAAGCATGTCAGCAGCTTTGTTGGCTTCACGTGGGCAGTAGATTAGCTTTAGCGATGGTGAACAAGATAGAATGCTTTTACATTGCTCAATGATGGGCTTCTCCTTCCAAGGAGTCTCGGCCCAGCCCAAGATACTTTGCTGTGCAGTTAGACAGTCAGTTTCACAATCCACTTCTCTTCGTTGTACTTGGCCGAGTTCGACTTCTCCCACGTGCATCACTTCTTTGAACTGGAGAAACTCCAAGCCGTGTAAAATTGCTAGGGTTTCGATCTGAAGAGGGGTTGAAGCGTGGACCTGTCGCGCGAAGCCATCGATCACTTGCCCTTCGCGATTCCGCAAGATGCCGGCAACTGATCCGACTTGTTCGCCTGGGATCCATGAGCCGTCAACATTTAGCTTTAATGATCCTTCCTCCGGCGGTCTCCATTGTCTCAGTAAGTGCAAGTCGGGTTTTTGCATAGCCGCTTTGTTATTCTGCCATCTACTGAAATTTTGGAGGTGTGCTTGCGCCAGGTCAACGATGGTGCTCGGATCGGGTTTCTGTGCTCTGAAAATCAAGTTATTGCGGGCTTTCCATATAAACCAGAGGACCGTCGCAATGAACTCCTTCTCGGGCAGGTCCCTTTTGCCTTCGAAACTTTCCATCAGCCATTTGTCAAAACGGGAAATGCTGTTAGGTTCACATTTGAGTCTAACCCGTGAATCTGTCCATATTTGCTTGGTCCATTTGCGAGAAGAAACAGGTGCTCGGTGGTTTCCGGATGTTTGTTGCGAGCTTGCATATGGGATCGGTACTACCTTTCGTTTATATAGGTTCTCTCTTGTCGGGATTGCATTATGACAAACACTCCATAGAAATATGTGCATCTTTGGGGGATAGTTAAATTCCATAGTTTCGTCCACGGGGTTCGGGGGCGAAATGAGGTTGATGCGGTGTGTTCTACATTTTCGTGGTGTATGCGCATACTTTGTTGTAGCCGCTTTTCACCGTATACTGTCCCGACCTGTTTCCCTTGCCAGACTAGAGTATCTTCCTCCTGGTTTGGACTTATAGGAATAGAAAGGATTTCATTTGCTATTCTGTTATCAAAGAGTTGCTTCACCTCTGTTTCTTTCCATCCCTGTTTTCATCGTATATTAGTTCGAATCTTTTGTTGTGGGGTCGTTTCTATTTGCCGGGCCACCTATTACACAGATTCCAGCCATTTATCCTCCCGAATTCTGATTTGCTTGCCGTCACCTACTCGCCATTGTACCTCCTTTTCAATAGCTTCTCGCCCCACCAGAATGCTTTGCCAACCCCATGATGGACGCTGCCCTTTTCCTGCCTTCCACATATCTCCGTTTGGAAAATAAACACCTTTAAGGATTCTGCTCCATAAGGCTGTGGGGGATTGAGATAACCTCCAGGCTTGTTTGCCAAAGCATTGCTTTGTTAAAATGTATTAAATCTCGAAGCCAAGCCCCCTTCATCCTTTCTCCTTTTCAAAACTTCCCATTTTTTCCAATGCAGTCCTCGCTTGTTTCATTTTGCTTCCACCGGAAAGGCAGCGATTCTTCTTTCAATTGATTTGCATATTGAAATAGGAATTTTGAATATTGACATGGCATATTGAGGAAGTGCTTGTACTACACTTTTGATCAGCATTTCTTTACCTGCTTTGGATAGAAGTTTTTCTTTCCAGCCCTCCATCTTCATGTTTACTCTAGCTAAAATCCAGGCGAACATCTCTTTTTTTGACCTGCCCCAATCTGTCGGGATGCCAAGATATTTTCCTGTCTTTTCTATGATTGGGACTCTAAGTTCTTGTGCCAAATTTCTCTGCAGAATCAAAGGGCAACCTCTACTGAAATTTACACCTGACTTGTTTAGGTTTATTGTTTGACCTGTGGCAAAACAATACTGATTGAGGGTAGCTGCTAGGTTTTGACACTCGGATATGGTCCCATCCAAGAAGAAGATAGAGTCGTCAGCGAAAAGTAGATGTGATAGAGTAGGGCAATGTGAATTTAGAGTAATTCCTTTTAGACTCCCATCTGCCATAGCCTTATGCATCAACCATGATAGGACATTCGACACAAGGATAAATAAATAAGGTGATAGAGGATCACCTTGCCTTAATCCCCTTGATGGTGTGAAGTATGGCATAGGCTCTCCATTTACTTTCACACTGAAAGTTACAGTTGAAACACATTGCATGATCATCCCTACCCACCTTGTGTGAAATCCCATTTGCAGCAAACATTCCTTCAAAAAATCCCACTCCACTTTGTCATACGCTTTTTGCATATCTAATTTCAAAATGGCTTGAAACTTCTTTGTTCTCTTCTTAACTCTGAGCTGATGTATAACTTCCTGAACTATGAAAATGTTGTCTTGAATCTGCCTCCCTTGCACAAAGGCACTTTGTTCGGAAGTAATAATTTCTGGGAGCCATCTTTTTAATCTATTCGCCAGCACTTTAGCCATGATTTTGTAACTGAAATTACATAGGCTAATAGGTCTAAATTGGGTTATGCATTATGGGTTTTTCACTTTCGGGATGAGGGAAATATGCGTTTGGTTTAGGGAAGGGTCGAAGGTACCTGTCTCAAAGAAACTCTGTACTAGTTGAAAAACTTCATTCTTTAGTTCCTCCCAATAATGCTGATAAAATTGCCCATTTAACCCATCGGGACCCGGAGCTTTGAGGGCACCCATTTGGAACACTGCTTCTTCAACTTCTTCAATTGTTAATTTTTCCATCAATTGTGTGTTCATTGCCTCATTTACTGGACTGGGACACTGATCTAGGACCGGCTGGAAGTTCCTCGGGCCCACAGTTTCATAAAGTGTTTGATAAAATTCCATGATTTTTTGCTTGAGCATATACGGTTCCCTACACCAAGTGTCGTCGTTTATCTTCAGCATGGTTATTCTGTTTCTCTGCCTTCTCTGCACTGTGGTGGCATGAAAATACTTCGTGTTTTTGTCTCCCCATCTCAGCCAATTGATGCGTGCTCTAAGCCCCCAATACTTTTCCTCCTGTCGCCATAAATTTTCAATTTGATCCACTACCTGCTGGTGTTCCTCCTTGCTATAACTTTCTGGATGTCTATTTGTTAGGGCTGTTAACTTCCATTTTAACTCTTTTATGCGAGAGGCTGCATTCGAGAACTTGTTTTTGCTCCAATTTGCAAGTTGTTGAGAGACATCATGCACTTTAGCTGAGAAGCTATGTTCATTACCTAAATTTCCTGCCCATGTTTGCTTTATGATCTCCCTGCATTCTGCTTCTTCCACCCAATAAGCTTCGAATCTGAATTGTCTTTTTCTTTTCTGTCTTTCAGGGTGCAACAGGAGAAGGAGGGGGCTGTGGTCTGAACCAACAGCTGGTAGAGCGTGAAGTTCTGCATCTAGGAAGGTTACTCGCCAGTCCATGGTACATAGAGCTCGATCGAGCCTCTCTTTAACCAAATCCTCGCCGGTTCTGTTGTTAGCCCATGTATAAGCACATCCTTTGCTATCGATGTCCATTAGGGAACATTCATTTAGAAAGTCTCGGAAAGCTGCCATTCGGTAGTAATTTGCTGTCCTTTTTCCTACCTTCTCCCAAGCATATAATATTTCATTGAAATCCCCTAAACAAATCCATGGAAGTGTATTTTGTGCCTGGATTTCCTTTAATTGATGCCACAAGAGTAGTCGCTCCCCGTAATTGGTTGGAGCATAGATAAAAGTTATACGCATATTGCAGCCTTTTGTTGGGTCATAACATTCGACATCAATGAAGGCTTTGTTGCTGGAAATCACTCTTAGCTCCACTTCTTCATTCCACATTAGTGTTAATCCTCCTGCAATCCCTTCCGGATTCTCTGTAATGTTATTTGGAATTTTAAGCGTTTGATAACGCCTTTAATCTTCAACTCCTTGTTCTTAGTCTCCATTAAGAAAACCATGGTGGGCCTTTCGAGAGCTACTAATGCTCTAAGCTCTTGGAACGTCAGGGGGTTGCCCAGCCCCTGACAGTTCCAGCTAATGATCTTCATGATGTCTTCGGTGGCTTATTAGGGCTAGCCACCAAAGCCCAATCCTTTCCCTCCTTTACTATTTGAACAGGAGTTTCCAGCAGCTCCATATCATCAATGAGCACAAGAGCATTTTCCGTTGATCTTCTCTGTTTTTTTGTTTTCTGGATTTTCAGATCTTTCTTTCTGATGCTGTCTTCTGGCCAAAAGTTTGCTTTAGAAGGATCAATGCACATAATATGTTTCCCTTTATCTTTTTGCTTTGATCTATTGCTGATTCTTCTTGGAAGTAATTAGAAGAATAGCAATCTGGTCTTTTCTTATTACGAGTAGCGGCAGCCCGTATCTCCGATTCACTTCTCATTTCCCTTTCCATTTCTTTTTCTGCAGGCGTTTCTGGGACAACTTCTTCAGTTTCTGGACTTGGTTCTAATTTGCCATAGAAGGCTTCCCAATGAGGGCTATGATCACGTACTTCCGCTTTTAACCAAGGTCCATACTTTCCTGCCTTATTTTCTGCCCATTTAGTTGAATCATAGGGGATTTCCTCACAATTAGTGGCGTAATGACCAATTCTTCCACATGAGTAGCAATAGTGTGGGAGTCGTTCATACTTGAATTCCACCCATAGCTTTTTATGCCCGATGTCCAAAATAGCTCCAGATTTTAAGGGTAAATTTAAATCCACTTCAATTCTCACCTTTCCGACTTTGTTTTGGCCATTTCCTTTCGCCTCCATCTGTATTTCTCCTACTTTGCCAACCCTTCTAGCCAAATCAGCAACTACATCTTCTCTAAACCAGCCTGGAGGTATCCCTCCCATTTGAACCCAAAAAGCACAGCAAGAAAACTCATAACAATGTTCTGGTGTTTCTGGTTCGCATTGCTTCAGCACTAAAAGGTTACTGGCGAAAGACCATGGACCTGTTTTTAGAATTCTATCTTTATCCTCTTCAGATTGAAAAACGAAGGAGAATAACCTTTGCTCTTTTTGCAGACAAGCAACTGATTCAGTTTTCCATGCCTTCTTCATCGTATTAGTAAAGGCTTGGACATTAACATTAGGTCTAGAGAACAACTTGCCAAAGAGAGTAAGGTTGCATTCCTGCCTTTTAGAAAGAGGAATTTCTGTAGAGACCTCTACCACATCACTTTTTGACCAAAGAGAACCTAGGCTTTTGCACAATGCTGCTAAACGTAAAGTATTCTCGTTCTCACCTTCCATTGTCCGTTATGCAGGGGTCGCGCCTCTCTTTGACTGGTTTCCACAGAAGGCAAGGGTTGGATATGTCGATTTTGCTGGAGCTGTATGTTTTGGGGAGTAACGTTGTGGGGTTAGATTGAAGGGGGCTCTGTAAAACTGGTTTGGGAAGAAAGAAAATTGTGAAGATATCAACTATGGGGAGGAGTGTGCAGCATACTGTGCATCGATAGGGGCGAAAGCAAAACTGAGATGGGTCGTTGGTGGGGTTGTGGATTTCGGGAGAAAAAACTCAGAAAATGGGAGGGTTAGGGTTCGGAAAACGACTTACCAGATCTGAAGTGCACTCAAAGCCATTTGTGGAGAGCAACAATTCCAGAATCATGGTGGTTTCCTTAGTCGATTTGTGGTGGCAGCCATTGAAGGCATGGATTAAAGCTCTGCCCTAAAGGAGAGAGGAAAGCTCTTCCGAGAGAAGAGAGATGAGCATATCTTTCGAAATGCCATCTTTTGAATAGCTGTCTATTATGAGAAAGTATATATTTGGATAAAGATTGGATTTTTTCTTTATCCTTTGTCTTCAACCTTAAACCCTGATCCTCTGTCTGGTCTAAAACCCTTCGTTCTACGTTTTAGATTCTATCGTTTTCCATGGCTCTTGATTCTCCCAAATGCTCTTATGCAGACTATGTCGCCAAATTCGATGGATTGCTAGAGGACAAGTACCATGACAATTGTTGCCTTCGATTTCTGAATGTGACCGATAAGTGCCCGCTTTTGCTTATCCTTGGTCTTTGCCTTGAAAGACACTTTCGCGTTCCTGCATCCGTTAGACCCTATTTTCCTCGGAAAAGTGGAGAGTTGCTCCGTGTTCAAAGATCCTCTATTGTAGACGTTTGGACCGCCGAGCCTTCATGATTCAAAGATCCTCGATCTTTCGGAATTGACATTTTCAAGTGATTTTTATGGATGAAGGCTGATGCTCGGATACCACCTATCTGGGAGAAAGCCGGGATTAACACCGTCCTCCAGTTTAGTAGCTTCAGCTGGGATTTGAATTCGAGCCTTTCGGGCGTTGCCATCAGTTTTTTGTCTCCATCTAATAGCTTCTTTTCTCTATGGGGTCCCATGACGATCACTCTTTTGGACGCTATAGCCGGGTTCCTTCCTATTGGCACGCCTGTGAGAGACACTGGTCCTTTCGAACTTTTTAAGCCTACCGACGTATTTGACGGCATTCTTTTTTATGGAAGGTTTCAGGCTCGTTTGGTTTGGCTTTGGGAAAATGCCACTGGGAGAATGCAAATACCTTTGAGGTAAATAGGCTTTCAGAAATGTTAGACCGTTTAGTGTACTGTTTACTCACCCAACCCAAAAGTCGTACGCGTTGTGTACTGTTTACTCAACCAAATTAAAAGCTAGTCCTAGAGCGAGTTACCGGGGGCAGTAAATTCTAGATTGAATATTCATTGAGAGTAGTTTCCGGATGCATCTGGTGCATGTGCGTCCAATGCATCTTGGTCGTCAGATGAGATGTTCTCTTTACTAAAACATGAAATTTAGGGTCGAACCACAGCGTGCATTCTTAAATCCTTCTTCTCCTTCTTAGTAGCAGGCCTTGGCATAGACCACAAGCTGTGCACTGTAGCTCATAGGGTCATTACAGATGACAACAGTGTCTGATTTGTCGATGAATTACGTGAGAAATACGAAGTCTTACTTATAAAATTGATTTAGGAACCGATGTAACCGACCGTCGTCGGAAGCTTGAACTTGACCGGATCCTTCGGATGCGGGCGCATCAGTAGTCCATCCATTCATCAGTACCTCATAAGGTTTCAACAGATATCTATCGCTCACTACTATTGCCAATTTCTTTTGCTTTTTACATAGCAATGCAATTATTGAAGTTGGAAATATATCAAACACGCCTAAAGAAGTGCTTTTTAGCAATAATCTTCCATTTTATCTCTTGGCTTCACAAGGTAGAGATGAGCTCCACAAGAGTCTTGAAGTCAGCTTCAGCTTGCCCTTCTGGCCCAGCAGCCATCAGAAGCCTCTGCCTAAGCTCACCAACCTTCTTCCTCATCTCCTTCCCTTCCTCACTCCTCAGCACCACCTCCAGCGCCTTCACCATCCCACTCTTCGTTATCGCCCGTCCCTCCACTCCAATTCCGATCCTCCACACTTCCTCCACCGCCCTCGCGGTCAGCATCTGGTCCGCCGCCACGGGCCGGCATATCATCGGCACACCCCCTGCCACGCTCTCAAACACCGAGTTGTGCCCACATTGCATCACGAAGGCCCCGCAGGCCGGGTGGCTGAGCACCTCCGTCTGAGGGGCCCAAGGCACAAATCTCCCGAGTGAGCTTGTCCGCTCCTCGAGGCCTCTGGGGAGGCACCGGGCCTTCAGCTGGTCGTTCATAGACCATAGGAACGGGGTCTGAGTGGACTCTAGGGCTTCGGCCAGGGCCGTTATCTCGTCAGGCGTCAGGTTTGTCAAGGTTCCAGACCCGAAGGATATGTACACCACTGTTTGCGGGCTTTGCGAGTCTAGCCAGGTCAAGCAGCCGGTCTCGTCTGAGGCAGGGGGGCTTGGCCTCAAACCCAAGAAGAGCAAAATGCTCAACTTGGACTTAAGGCCGGCCATGAGGGGCTCGGGATACATCTCCATGAAGGAGTTTAAGATGATGGCCGCTGCGCGAGGGAGCACATTCCCCACCTCACGCAACGCGCGGGAAATCATCGACGTGCCCGGGTCCTTCACTAGTTCCTCAGGCAAATCCGCCATGCGCATGACGGACAGTCCTGGGATCATGTCCAGGGTCTTTTCTTCGTCGGCGGCGTTTTGCCTCAGCTGGAGGATGAGGTCAGCGTGGACGTGCACAGATAGAGCGTACGGAGCTCCAGTCCAGAACGCGACCCACGGGACCTGCAGTTTCTCCGCCAATTCGCATGCAATCAACGATATCAAACCGTCGTTCAGCAAAAGGCTGACTTTGCTTCCGGTGTCTCGCACTGCAATATCGATACCGGCTAGGAAATTCACAGGTGCTGCTCTAAGGAACAGATCGGCTTCGACTCGTGGATCGCTGGCCAACTTGTCATAGCCAGCTGGCAACCCGTCGCCGATGTTGTAGACTCTGAGGTTCGACGGCAATATAGCAGCTCTCGACGTAGGGGGGAAGACGGAATCGTTGGATTTCGCCGTGCTTAGAAAAGAGAAACGCACGTTTGGGGCGGCCGCGGCAAGCTTACAGACGAGTTTGGAGACAGTCCTGGGGTGGCTACTTAACGGGAAATTGCAGACTGCAACATGTTTCTCCGACGGCATGATGATTGGATTTGGCTGTCTGGTTTACGAAGAACTTGGAAGTCGCGAGAGAGAGAGAGAGAGAGAGAGAGCTACCGAAAGAGAGAGTGCTTCATAAAACGACCTCTGGCCAAACCATTTATTTATGGACGATCAGACTGGAGATGTGCCCAAACAAACTCATTTAATCTATTTCGACTAATTTTCATTTAGTGCAAATATCGTGACTCATATCCAAATTAACCATACCCAATCCATACTAATTTTTTATCTGAACTATGTATTTTTCACATCTTAGATCCCAACTTACTAGATATTCCTACTCCAAATAATAATAATTCTAATATGAGATACCGATAGAGAATATCCTTAAATTTTGATTCAATCTGCAATTTTGTCTCTAAATTTTTAACTTGTTCAATGTAAAAGTTCAGGAACCATATTGCACATTGAGTTATAGTTCAATGATCATATAGAACAAATTAAAAATTTATAGATCAAATTGCACATTCGGTTAATGTTTAGGAATTATTTGTGTTATTTTCCCATTTTGATATAGTCAAGGCAGTAGGGAAAAGGCATCAGGTTGATGAAATTAGGTATTGACTAATTTTTCGGTCTTACAAAAAAATGACACTTAAATTGCCTCGGTGACCAAATATGATATTGGCAAACTCGAAGGTCCACCACCGATCAAGGATTCAACATCATCGGTGGAACAATCTAAGAGACAGATGTCATGTGGGGCTGGGCTGGCTGGTCTGGTAACGCTAAGCGGCGGTACAGACGAGTCCCACGTCTCCTATTGTCCTGTCCGCTACCTTTTTTGTACTTCTCATGTCGAAGGCACATCAAAGATTGCATTATTCTCTTCTAGCAAAAAAAGAAAAAGAAAAAAGATTGCATTATTCTCTATCAATTACGAGTATCTAAGACGTGATTTAAAAGTTGCGAAGTAAATTGCAAGTTCAGTTATATTTATCCAAGTACTATAAATTAGACATGTTATCCATGAATAAGTTGTTATGCTTTCAAAAGAATGAGTATTCTTTTCGTAGGTTCAGTAAACATGCAGAAAAATTGGGATTCACATTATATGCACTTTAAAATAAATACGAGTTTTTTTTACTAATAGAACACACTGGAATTGAAGTACTTTTATGCCGGTATGATGCAGCATGTGCTCTATTCGTGTATGTTTCGGTTTACTGCAAATGAACATGTATTTTTTTGATCCACCCGTGGGCAGCCGCGTTGGTATTCGTTCTCTCCTGCTTCGATGCGGTCGAGAGTTCGAATCCCCGCGTTACTAGCGATTTAAGTGGGGGGCCCTGGCGGTGGGTTGTTGGGCCAGCTTCCCCGAGGTATAGTCGTCCGAATAGCTTCGGCAAGGTCCGCCGGTGCCACTGGGCACCAGAGGATCGTGTGACCCCGAATAGCGTAAGCGAAAGGGAGCTTAGGGCGGATCCTCGGTTACCAAAAAAAAAAAAAACATGTATTTTTCCGTAAATTGAAAAAAACAAGCGAAAGGCATAAGTTTTATTGAAAGACACCACTTTAATGTATATTTAGCCAAGTTTGTACATTGTGATCTTGTATATGCAGCTCATCAATCGAATATATAGTTGGAGAAAATTTCTTTCAACTAGGGTTTACGGAAAGAGAAATAATTAGGTGACGATACTTAATTTACTATTAAAATAATAGTATATTTTGGACTATAAAACATCATAACAAATAATTACAATTTACTGTGGAGTCTACTCCTTCAAGAATTTGTAGCTCACAATAAATTGTTATTCTCATAATAACCCAAAGATTGTTATACTAGCAAAGCTCTTAAGGAAAATATTATCTTTTTACATTAAGGCCGTACCCTTTTCGGAAATGCTTGATTTGAGCTAGAATTACTTGCGCCACCCATGTCTAGAGACAAGAATCAAGGCTCGAGGGGCCGATGTGATGAACTAATCACGTGCAAGTAATCAAGTAGAATGGAGTTATAATTGTCCATCCGGTTCATGTGAGCTCAAACCCCACGAGTTATCAGTTCATGTAGATCTTTCCATGCGAGACATCCTAGTACCAGGACCACCCAAGAAATGTTGCGATTAAGGGCGAGTGATCGAACAATAATATAGATAGAAGAAGAAAATAAATCGGACACCAGATTTACGTGGTTCAGTCGTAAAGACCTACGTCCACGAGGAGAGCAGCAGTGAATTTCACTATAGATCAAGCGATACAAGGAGATTACACACTCAAGGGATTTAGTAATGATGACAACCTTGGAAAAATCTCAAGAAATCTCTCCCTCTCTCTCCATCTCTCTCTCACATTACCTCCCCTCCATTTTCTTCTTCTTATTCTTCTTTCTTCTTTCTTCTTCCTTGGGCCGACCACCACCGTCGCCCTCATCACCACCACACCTCACCGCCACCTGAGCCAACTTCACCGTCGTTCGTCTACACCGTCACCATCCCTCACCTCTACCGCAAGCAACCACTAAACCACCCTTGGTGGCCATGGGCTTCAAGAGCCAGCCGTTCATGTCCCCATCGCACCGGCATCGCTGTGAGCTTGCCATTGTCGTAAAACGGTGAGTTGACTTCCTAATATTTTATTATAGTGTTAATTGTGTTTAGGGGTAGTTTAGATTAAGGCTAATTGTGGTTTAGTGCTAAGTAATGACGGCTTAGCATTAATCTCGTTTAAGGATGGATTAGATTAGCGATAATTATAGTTAGTCTTAATTAAGGATTATTAGCGCTAATTAAGGTTTAGTGCTAATCTTGTTTCAGGATGGTTTAGATTAAGGCTAATTGTAGTTAGGCTTAATTAAGGACGATTATCGCTAATTAATGATGGTGTAGTTGATAGGTATCGCAAGAAGTGATAAGTGGACTTGATAGATTATCGCGATAAGTGATAAGTGGACTTGATAGGTTATCGGATAAGGGATAAAGTGGACTTGATAGGTTAAGGCGATAAGTGATAAGTTGACTTGATAGGTTATCGCGATAAGTAATAAGTGGATTTGATAGGTTATTAGGAATAGGTGATAAGCTATCACCGAAGGGCTGGTAAGTTACCGAGAAATTGGTGATAAGCTAGCACCAAAGAGGTGATAAGCTATCGGAAAATAGACAATAAATTATCATTGATGGATCAATAAGCTATCAGTTTAAGGTTGATAGGCTATCGCATAGAATGATAAGTAGTGATTTTTTTTTTTTTTTTTATGTGTTGTGTACTTGATTTATTGGATAAATTTATGCATAATTCGTATTGTTTGAGCTTGTTATGCCATGAAGTTGATTGCCCAAATCATGAGTTTAAGTGTTATTTTCAAAGAAGATTTATTTGAACAGAGAATGACAAACTTTGAGATGTCATATTTGGACACCGAATTTTATATGCTAAATGGGGCAACATGGTTTTAAAATGAAAGTGTGCAAAATTTAGCGAGTTGATTTTAAGCACGTGACCATGTGCCATTATTTTATCGGAATTTTAAATGTAAAGAATTTCCGAGGTTTCTATTTAAGCACAAACTCTTTTACACTGTGTTAATTGACGGCAGATAAAAATTAGCTTGAGTATTGGCATTTCCGTCACCCAATGGGAGTTTGGGGATGATGCTTGATTTTTATCGGATGCTTGACGAGGGTCTAGATGTCGAGTTGCGGTTGAAGCTAAACTGATACTTCTTTATGGAATGTTGTCTAGGCGGTGGTTCTAGACGATGCCTTGCCTGATGGGGCGGGATGATACCCGATTATGCCAGAAAACCGTCAACTCATTTGTTGGCCATGGCCCGATGGGTCATAATAATCGAAGCATGTGTGAATAGTTGTGATACATTATGCTTGATTATGGGATAAAACCATGAGGCATGATAAAGAACGTGCCAAGATGGGTTTTACCTTATAATCGGGACCCGTGTGGATGCTTGGTGCATAAAAGATATATGCTCTGATTATTGATTACGCTTGTTGCATTAGTGTTGGCACATGTGATATACTAATATACAGGGGTGTGCTAAGGTGAGGTAAAATTGTATGCCATTACATGTTTAGGCTGCCTCCGAGACGAATTTGCATCCTAATCAAGGCTTAGGTTGTTAATTTGCTGAGATGTATATAGCTCCCCATCATTGTTTAAATATTTTCATACTCATATTATGGAGAACCATCGCGTGCGGTTTGGGCCCTTGTTGGATCAAGATGTGGGTGTGCATGGCGTCACTTTTGGTTGTTCCCTACATTAGAGAAGTTAGATTAACCCTGACTCTATAGGTTTTTGAGATGGTCATTAGGGAGTGGCCATAGAAAGGCTCATAATAATTAAACTTCCTAAGGTTTACAATTTATAAATGAAAGTACGACTTCTTGGAATGTTTGCTTTATACTATCCCTATTTGTTATGATTGAATGGGTGACGTTCATATTAAATGTGTTTGTTTGTGTTTAATTGAAAAAATAAAAAGAATTGGTCGACGATGCGTCTTGGGACGTTGCTACTAATCGACCATTAAGGGATGTTCTTGCACTCGGGGGTTTAGGGCGTGACATCCCCGTCCGAAGTGATATCAGAGCTTGGTCAAAACATTCGTCAGATTAATTTATGATTTATGCCTAACTAATCTATAAAATCATTATTTAAAAGTTAGTAAGATGGTTAGAAGTTGATTTATAAAATGTCTCATGTTTTTTATAACCTAATCTTCCCAATTTTACAGAATTTGTGTTCAAACTTTTAAAATAGATTAGATATTCATATTTTCAAATTAGAAATAGCATATTAGGTTCACTTGGTGAGTACATTACAATTATATTCCTAGTTGCCTCCTTTTGCGGATTAGATGAAGGAAAGTGAGGGTGGGCTGAGTTGCGGTTTTCATTATTACATTCTTGTTTTAAGCCTAAAAGATTACGTTCTTCACAAAGAAGTGAATTTATGGATTCTCAATCAAAAAAAAAAAAAAAAAGGAAATTTTAGATACTCTTAGATACTCTTTCCCCCCAAAGATAGACAATGTTATGAAATACATGAATGGATGAAATACATGAATGAATATTCATTATATTCATATTATCTAATGTACTTATTATGGTACATTTGTATCATACTTTCTAAGTACATCTCCCTATATAATGAACGTTCATCTCCCTTATCTAGTACATGTATCATTCGATACATTGATATTAATGATAAGTACATTCTTGATCTCCTATAAATAGGAGTTTGGTTTTGATGTACAAGAACAACCATTAGAATAAACAGTTACACCATCTTCTCTGGCTTTCTCTACTATCTCTGGTGTCCTATTTTCTCTACTCAATCTCTCTATTCTCTTTATTATATATTCACAACGCCATATTTTACAACACGTTATCAGCACGAAGATCTACCATGAGTAAGTAATTTTTGCAAGGTGGGTATTCATTTTATTAATCATCTTATACTTCATCTTCTTCTATCAAATTTTTTATTTTTTATTTTCCTTGGCCTGAAGCCAAATTTCAAATCTAAAAGTATCTTTCTGCTCCCTGAAGTAGCGGTGGATATTTAGAAATCATTCTAATTAATTTAAGGATTTACTTTTGCAAGGATTATGGCAAATATTGAAAAGCCCAAATTCCACATCCTGGAAGTGAGTGGAAAGAATTATCTATCCTAGTGCCTTGACATGAAAATGCATCTCCAAGGGCAAGGTCTCGCTAATACAATCATGGAGGATGGAACCTCAAATGAAAAGGATAAAGCAAATGCGCTGATATTTATCCGCCGTCATCTGCATGAGAGCCTTCAGACTCAATATTTATCCGTGCGAGACCCTCATATCTTGTGGAGGAGGTTGAAGGATATGTATGATCATACCAAAACTATTATCCTCCCTCAAGCACAATATGATTGGCAAAATCTCGACTGCAAGATTTTAAATCGTGTCTCGACTATAATTCTGCTTTATTTGATATCGTTTCTCGGCTTGAGTTATGCGGTATCAAACTTGCTGATGCATAATTGTTAGAGAAAACTTTCTCCACCTTCCATGCTTCAAATATTGTATTGCAACAGCAATACCGGCAGCGTCAGTTTGCCACATACTCTGAATTAATTTCTGTGCTTCTTACTGCCAAGCAAACTAATGAATTGCTGCTCAAAAATCATGATCTTAAACTCCGTTGGCTCAAAAGCATTGCACGAAGCACATGCTATCTTTGAGAAAAATACTAGCCATTCTAAGGGCTATAAGCGCAGAGCAAGAATATAATCCTAGAAGGGATGTCAAGAAATTTAACCGCCCTAGGAAATCAAACTTTGGCCTGAATCATGGCAAAGAAAAGAAGCCAAAGAAGGTGATTAATGAAAGTCTTTGTCATCGCTGTGGCATGACTGGGCACTGGTCACGTACCTGTCGTACGCCAAAACATTTTGTTGACCTATACCAGGCATCTTTAAAGAATACGGGCAAGCGTGGTGAATCTCATGCCATTGAAATCAATCCTACGCCATAACCACTTTGTTGAGGCCAACAATATCTCCGTTGGTGGGACTCCTCTTGCTCCTGAAGTAGCAAATGCATCATTGGATGTCTCTGATTTCTTTGAGGACCTCTGATTACTTTGATAATCAGATTGGTGGTTTATGTTATTTCGCTTTAAATATATTACTTTTATTGTTCTTTATGAAATGCTTATAAGCCTTATATAATATTTCTTTTTTGAAATTTTTCGACTATATAACTAATATGCAACTTTTATGATACTTGACACCTGAAGTTGTCAATATAAATGCAAATGGAAAATACCGAGAAAAAGGAAGATGTTTGTTTGCTTGATAGTGCAACAACACATACTATATTTCGTAGTAGACACTTTTTCTCGAGTATGACATTGCGGAAGGCACAAATCCATACAATATCAGGTCCTGTTCAAATTATTGATGGTTTTGGGAATGCCACAATTATTTTGCCAAATGGCACAATCCTCCATATTGAGAATGCGTTTCTAAGCATTAAATCAAAGAGGAATCTGCTCAGTTTCAAAGATGTACGCCGTAATGGGTACCATATTGAGACTATTTATGAGCAAGATAAGGAATACATTGGTATTTCCTCTTATAAGATGGGCTCGAAGACCATCCATGAGAAGCTAGAAGCTTCTTCTATGGGTTTGTATTGTGTCATGATTAAGGCTATTGAAACCTACGCCACCACATCCCGGAGATTGGTAAGCCCCGATCGATTTGGACCTGTGGCATGATCGCCTTGGTCATCCCGGGCGCTTCAATGATGCGTAGGATAATTCAAAATACAAAAGGGCACCCTTTAAAAGATATAAAGGTATTGTTGTCCAAAGATTATAATTGTGAGGCTTGCTCACAAGGAAAGCTCATTATCAAACCTTCCATGACAAAGGTTAATCTTGAATCTCCTTTATTCTTACAAAGAATTCAGGGTGATATTTGTAGACCAATACAACCACCAAATGGACCATTTCGATATTTTATGGTATTAGTGGACGCATCCCTGTAGATGGTCCCATGTTTGCCTATTATCCACGCGCAATGTCGCATTTGCACGTTTGCTTGCGCAGATTATTAAGCTCCGGGCACAATTCCTTGATTATCCAATTAAGAGCATAAGGATGGATAATGCTGGTGAATTTACATCAAAGAGTTTTGATACATATTGTGCTTCACTTGGAATCGAGGTTGAGCACTCGATTGCATATGTTCATACTCAAAATGGATTGGCGGAATCCTTGATTAAACGTATCCAAATCATTGCCCGCACTCTATTATTGAGAACGAATCTCAATGATACAGCATGGGGTCATGCAGTTTTGCATGCGGCAGCTCTAATAAGATTACGCCCCACTGCTAATCTTTTACAATCTCCCATTCAAATGGTCCTTGGTTATGAACCAGATGTTTCACATCTACGCACATTTGGTTGTGCAGTGCAGGTGCCTGTAGCACCGCCGAAAAGGACGAAAATGGGTCCCCAACACCGTTTAGGTATTTATGTTGGGTTTAATTCATCGTCTATCATTAGGTTCTTGGAACCAACTACTGGTGATCTTTTTACTGCCAGGTTTGCAGATTGTCATTTTGATGAGACTGGGTTTCCATCAATTGGGATACCTACAACTTCCATGACTGCAAAACAAAAACCAGTTAAGGTTTTTTCTTGGAATGAGAAAAATTTATCTCAATTAGACCCAAGGACTCTTGAATGTGAAAACGAGGTGCAGCGCATAATCCATTTACAGGCTATGGCCAATAGACTTCCTGATGCATTTAATGATGCTACTAAGGTAACGAAGTCTCATATTCCAGCTGCAAATGCTCCAGCTAGGATAGTTGTTCCCGAAGAACAAGCTAAAATGGATTAAAATCTCCCGCACTTGAAGCGTGGTAGACCGATAGGATCAAAAGATACTGCTCCTCGAAAACGAAGGGGAAAGAATCAAGAATCCGCTCCATAAGAGCCTAGCGTTGTGCTTGCTCCTGAAGAGCTTATTACCCCTGAAGAGGCGCAAACCCATGAAAGGAACATCAATCCCGGGAATACTGAGAATTCCATTACATATTATAATGAAATTTGGGATCGAAATGAAATCATGATTGATGATGCTTTTGCATTCTCAGTTGCCCATAAAATTATGGATGATGATTGTGAGCCGCAATCTATTATTGAATGTCGTCAAAGGCAAGATTGGCCTAAGTGGGAGGAAGCAATTAAGGCTGAATTAGCTTCCCTAACTAAACGAGAGGTTTTTGGACCTGTAACTCGTATCCCCGATAATGTAAAGCCCGTTGGATATAAATGGGTATTTATCCGAAAACGAAATGAGAAAAATGAGGTTGTCAGGTATAAAGCCCGACTCGTTGCCTAAGGATTCTCCCAGAGACTTGGGATTGATTATAATGAGACATATTCACCTGTGATGGATATGATTACATTTCGTTTTCTCATTAGCCTAGCAATCTTTGAAAGATTGGAAATGCGTCTTATGGACGTTGTGACGGCATATTTATATGGCTCATTAGATTCTGATATTTATATGAAAATTCCCGAGGGATTCAAAATGCCTGAAGCATGCACCGCCCTGCAATTTATTCTCAATAAAATTGCAAAGATCCTTGTACGGGTTAAAGCAATCCGGTCGCATGTGGTATCAACGCCTAAGTGAGTACCTAATTAAGGAAAGGTACAAGAATGATCCTATCTCGCCTATGCGTGTTTATTAAGAAATCGAAACCGGATTTGCTATTGTAGCAGTTTATGTCGACGATATAAATTTAATTGGAACTCTAGAAGAGTTAGCTGAAACTGCTGAATATTTGAAAAGGGAGTTTGAAGTTAAAGATTTGGGTAAAACCAAACTTTGTATTGGTCTAGAGCTTGAGCATAAAGCAAATGGAATAATCGTCCATCAATCAGCATACGTTGAAAGATTGCTTAAACGCTTCAACGTGGACAAAGCTCACCCATTGAGCACCCCTATGGTTGTAAGGTCTCTAGATCCCCAAAAGGACCCATTTCGTCCTAGAGAATCAAATGAAGAGATACTTGGTCCCGAAGTACCATATCTCAATGCAATTGGGGCTTTGATGTACTTGGCACAATGTACGAGACCAGATATCGCTTTTGCGGTAAATTTATTAGCACGATTTAGTTCTGAGCCAACTCGGAGACATTGGAATGGAATTAAACATATTTTCTGTTATCTCCGAGGAACCATAGATTTGGGATTATATTATTCCAAAGATTCCACTAACTCTGGTTTAGTTGGATATGCTGATGCTGGATATAGATCCGATCCACATAAGGCTCGTCCTCAAACCGGGTATTTATTTTGTTATAACGGCACTGCTATTTCTTGGCGTTCTACTAAGCAATCGCTAGTAGCTACATCTTCTAACCACTATGAGATTATTGCTTTATATGAAGCTGGAAGAGAGTGTGTTTGGTTAAGATCCGTTATAACGCATATTCATAATTCTTGTTGTTTAATACCGGTTACAAATTCTCCCACTATAATTTATGAAGATAATGCTGCTTGTGTTACACAAGTCAGGGGAGGATATATCAAAGGTGATAGGACCAAGCATATCTCGCCGAAGTTTTTCTATACTCATGAACTCCAAGAAAGTCGACAAATTGATGTTAAACAGATCCGATCCATAAATAATCTTGCAGATCTTTTTACCAAATCATTGCCAACATCAACTTTTGAGAAATTAGTATATGGCATTGGTATGCGGCGAGTTCATAAGATGCAAGATTGATTAGCCCAGAAGTGGCTATATGGCTCAATTGAGGGGGAGATATTATGAACTATGCATTACAACATTGATATGCGGCGAGTTCACAAGATGCAAAATTGATCAGCCCCAGCAGTGGCTATATATACATTGCACTCTTTTTTCTTTTTGTCCGGTTTTTTCTCACAGGGTTTTTTCGGCTAAAAGTTTTTAACGAGGCAATTAATGCATCCATAAAAGGGAGAGATCATAACATTTGTGTTCTGCACTCTTTTTCCCTTTTGTCCGGTTTTTGTCCCCCGGGTTTTTCCGGCTTAAGGTTTTTAATGAGGCAGTATCATTTGATGCAGAATCATAATGAATACAATGAATATTCAAGGGGGAGTGTTATGAAATACATGAATGGATGAAATACATGAATGAATATTCATTATATTCATCTTATCTAATGTACTTATTATGGTACATTTGTATCATACTTTCTAAGTACATCTCCCTATACAATGAACGTTCATCTCCCTTATCTAGTACATGTATCATTCGATACATTGATATTAATGATAAGTACATTCTTGATCTCCTATAAATAGGAGTTTGGTTTTGATGTACAAGAACAACCATTAGAATAAACAGTTACACCATATTCTCTGGCTTTCTCTACTATCTCTGATGTCCCATTTTCTCTACTCAATCTCTCTATTCTCTTTATTATATATTCACAACGCCATATTTTACAATAGACAAGACTATTTTGATGCACTTTAAATTCCATCATCTCAAAAAGGTAAAGAATCCTCTAAACAATCTTTGCTATTTCTACTGCTCAGTAATGGTCTCCCTGGTGCGTGATTCGCACCATCTCTTTCTTCCTCTCAAGAATTCAATTGCCGACCACCCGCCGCGAGAGAGATGGCTGCAGAGATTGGAGAGAACAAGAAGGCATGTGTTATTGGAGGGACTGGTTTTGTGGCTTCTGTGCTGATCAAGCTTTTGCTTGAGAAGGGTTATGCTGTGAATACCGCTGTTAGGGACCCAGGTTGATCTCCCTTTTACCTTTTTCTTCTAAAAAACATGTAAAGATCAAGTATTTCCTCCATCTACTTGGTCTGTCCGTACACGTGAATGCTCTGTTTTGATAGCATAATCCTTCATCGATTGTTGATTAGTTCCTTGCAGTTAGACCCCCATTTGTTTGAGAAAAAAGCCAATTTACCCTCCAAAACAACGCAAAATTTCATTTCATTCCTGTGCTCAAACTTTTGCCAATTCACCCGCAGATGAAACCAAGTTCTTCCATTTAGCTTAATCTGAACAGCAGGATTCAGGTCGTCAGGTTGCCATTACTATAGTGTATGTTTCACGTGATCAATGAGAATGGCTCACGAGAGTGGCACACGCAAGAAAATTGGCCACGACATAGTTCTGACTTTTTAGATCGCATTTTAGTAATTTGGTAGTGCTCACAGACTACTGAAGTATTCTCATACTCCAGCAACATGGCATGGCTTGATTGTGTGGAAGCTGCAGAACTAATGGATAGGGCACTGAAGTTGGAACTGTTTGTTGATTTGCTATTTTACATTGGTGCAGATAATCAAAAGAGGGTATCCCATCTCAATGAGCTCTAGCAGTTGGGTGTCCTCAAGATTTTCAGGGCAGATCTCACTGATGAATTGAGCTTCGATGCTCCTATAGCCGGCTGTGTCTTCGTCTTCCATGTCGTGACCCCAGCTTCTGAAGACCTTGAGGTATGTAACGAGTGCATCACTTGGGGGCTTACTATGACGACCCAGACCTGGGGCTGTACAGAGAGACGGAATATGCGGGCAAGACTAAGTGCATGTCTCCTATCCCACATCACTTAGGGGGAGGAGCCTAGTTTATAAGGCTTGGGTTTTTCTAAACTGTATATATGCGTGTTTTCATGGGATAATATGAGCTGTCTTGAGAAGAACAAAACCGTGAGAACTCAGTGTCCAAAGTGGACAATATGTGTACAATAGAGACTCGGGTTTGACTCCTGCAGCGTGTGGCCCTACAAAGGGCGTTGTGCCATATAAGGGGTGAAGAATGTGACGACTCAGACCGGGGCAGTACGGAGGGACGGACTAAGATCGCCTCGACAGTACGTGGGCAAGATTAAGTGCATGTCTCCTATCCCACATCGCTTAGGAGGGAGTCTTGGCTAATTTATAAGGCTTGGTTCCTCTAAATTTAGAGGAAAATACACGCATGCATTTTCTTGAGATAGTATGAGTTGCTCCAAAGTGGACAACACCTTACATTTACAGTAATTTTCGACAAGACATTTTACTGGGTTTTGAAACCGCTTCTGCTCTAATTTTACAGGATGACATGATCAAGCCACCCATGCAGGGAGTCCTGAATGTTATCAGAGCTTGCGCCAGGGCGAAGGCAGTGAAACGACTCGTGTGGACTTCATCAACAGCTGCAGTTTCGATCAACAATCTTCAGGGGACGGGTTTGGTCATGGACGAGAAAAACTGGACTGACGTTGAGTTCCTGACCTCTGTGAAGCCGCCTGACTGGGTAAAATCAGTGGGCCATGGGGTGTTCGATTTGACTTTTGAGCTGGTAAAGAATTCAATATGAATAATGATGGGCTTTCCAATTTCATCAGGGGTACCCCGCTTGCACGACGCTGGCGGAGAAAGTAGCGTGGAGATTTGCGGAGGAAAACGATGTTGACCTTATAACTGTCATCCCAGCCCTCCTGGCTGGCCGTTCTCTCACACAGGATGTCCCCAGCAGCGTCTGTCTTGCAATGTCGCTGCTAACAGGTCGAAAACCGTCCACAGTACTATAAGTTCATTAACTTGGGAGGCCGGACAGAACTGACCCTGAGCGGGAACAAAACTAATCACGGAAATGCACAAGAGAAACGTGCTTGTCCTAATGCCTCTGATATTTCTTTTTGCAGGAAACAAGTTCTTGATAAATGGCCTGAAAGACATGCAAATGCTGTCGGGTTCCATTTTTATCACGCATGTTGAGGACGCCTGCCGCGCTCACATTTTTGTGGCTGAAAATGAATCTGCTTCTGGACGATACATCTGCTGCGCTGCCAACACCTGTCTTCCAGAACTCGCAAAGTTCCTGAACAAAAGATACCCCCAGTACAAAGTCCCAACAGAGTAAGTCACTACCAATGTTGACCTAAACTTTCTGGTACATTTGTATGCGCAGGTTGTGGACATTCAATAGACCAATCTCGTTGTCATTATAATTGTAGCCGATTTCCTTATGCAGTTTTGGGGATTTCCCGTCCAAGGCCAAGTTGATTCTCTCTTCGGAGAAACTAATCAATAAGGGCTTCACTTACAAGTACAGCATTGAGAGTATCTATGACCAATCTGTCGAATACTTCAAGGAAAAGGGACTGTTGCAGGTGTAGCAATTTCTGTCGGCATTGCAGTTCTGCAGAAATCAAAGCAATGCTTGACCAGGAAGATGTGAAATAAAAACAGGTCCTTGAGATCCGTCGATCAGCCTGTTCTAATTGAATGACGCATGGATGTGAATAGAAAAGTGTAGCTCTTGCATCTTTCCTAAACCATGAACCGTGTGAGATAAGTCATCTTCGTAATCCCCAAATCTTTGCTTTAGTAGCTGAGAACCTAATCTAATGGACCTGTTGGTTCTGTCAGAGAAGTTGATTTACCTTTACTACATCTATCAGCTTAGTTTCACTTAGTCTTTTGCAGTAACAATGACACTATAAGCTAAGAAAGACAATATCCATCCGGATTCAGAACTAAGTGAATAACCTCTGAGAATCAAAGACAAGGCAGTGCAAATAAAACTATTTTGAACGAAGGAGAGAATATGAAATGATATGAATCACATGTGAAATTATAGAAGATTCCCTTTAAAATAAAATAAAAAAATTCCATTGGGTTGAGTATAATTTTATGTGTGATGATATTAATGAATACAATCATTGCAATTGCTCAAGGTACCTTTACCGCACGTTTTAGGATTTAAGGTATATCAAAACAAACAGGCCCAACAAATTCGAAGCTAACTCCTAATCCCTTGGTTATTTCACAAAAGCAATGTGCATGCATCTCGCAAGTCGATGAATAGGTAGCTCCTAGTCCTAAATTTGATAAGCTCTGCTTGCATATAAATAAAGGCACAAAAAGATATAAAGTAAAAATCCAATTCTACCTACTCCGTAGGCCTTTCCTCTCTGTGCATTCCTACTAGATTCATAAAATTGATTGTAAGCCGCAAAAACGTCACTATAAGACCTCCATAAATAGAATCTAAAACACATTAATGAAGAAAAAATATTTATGCACCTAATTTGGAATCCATCATTTTTTATATGGAATAACGACTATTCAAAGCTTAAGCACTTCTACGCTATTGCCCTCTGTATCACTAACTTAATAAACTACCCCTCACCCTTTGCATTCAATAAATGCTTCTTATGTGAGGATATTTGTGCATCAAAGTTAAAGGAGAAATTTGAATACTATTTATAGAGTTTTAAGTCACAGATCAAGCTTTACTTAAGCCACACTAGCCAACCCCACATTTAACTAATTAAAAATCTTTATATTTCACCTTATTAGACCAATAGCATAAAATGATAAATATCAATTTCAACAAATTAAAAATTTTCTGATTTGATTTTGGAGATGCTGTCTTCATGAAAGTTGAAGAGCATCTCGAGACCTGTAACCTTGAAAACATTTAGCTCAAAAGGAGTTCATTTGATATTTTTTGTTGATTTTACAAGAATCAGCTTGTGTTCTAAAAACTGTTGTTTTGGTCCGACCTTTACATGGTCCACGATTTGTATAAAATCTTGTGCTCAAAATTTCGAAAAGATTTCTGCATAAAAGTTTGACCTAACACTGCAAACTTTCAATTGACCATTTTCATCGAAATCAAAGCATGTCTGTCATTCAAAAGATCCGATTAGTGTGCTTGACTATCTCAGGGCAAATCTTCTCTGAATTCCTAGACTTGTTTTGTGATTTTGATGAATTTGGAGTCCTTTGCAGATTTTCAAAACTTATGTCTTCTTTAGAAATACTCAAAATTTCCGGATTTAATTGCAAGTTTTGAATGACTTAATTGCAAATAATTCGGATAAGGTCTGAGTTGTCTCTCCAACTGATTCGGTTTTGAAGGTTGTCCTTAGATGGAATTTTGTGGAAAAATCTGTCGAGAATTTTTAGAAACTCAAAACTAAAAGTTTGTTGTTGATTACCTTCTTTAGCTTCCCAAAAAAAAAAAAAAAAAAAAAAAAAATTGCGCCATTTGGACATTGTTTAATATTTTTGCAGAATTTTCCAAAACCCGGACCCGAACCAGGTCGGGGAGCTTTCATGGTAATTCACAATTTTCGGGTCAAACGGTTAAGAATTGGCTTACTGGTCTTTTGGATCTAATTTACACACTTTCAGCTTCCTAAAGACATATGAATTGCATTAATCGGAGTTCATTTGCTTGGTCAATTAATTTTAAAACTAAACGACCCAAATTCTAGAATTAATGAACAAGTGATCCTACTTGGGCTTACTCTCATTGCTTGGTTGCTAGGGAAATAAGACCCTTTGGTCTGAATGCATGCTTAACTTCTTGTGTATGTGCTTGCTAATGTATGCATAGGATCGATGCATACACATGGGGATACCAAAGGAAAAACTAGACCCTCAATTTAGGGATTAATGGAAATTGGCTACCATTTGTGAACACTAAGGATGGCCGGTAATCATTAATCACAATTTGTTGACACTTGATTTTTAGCTAGACCTCAATTTTAGTCCAATAATCAGCAAAGGAATATGTTGCCTGTGATCGCGTCACCAAATCTTTTTGCTTTTGTCAGAATGGAAGGGTTCAGTAGATCCCAAAAGAAGTGAGGCGAAAAGATTCAAAAGAAAGATGGGTCCTCTATGAAAATGCGAAAAGTACCAACAAAGTTTTAGATTTATTGCATTGGTATAAATTTAATCCATATATTTTTTAATTGGATCAATTTAATCTTGAAGATTTTCACATTGATAGCAATTTAGCCAATGAGGTGTGGTTAGCACTAACATGGATATTTTTAATAATTTATCTGAATTTATTGAATTTTTTAAATGATTATTTGAGTTTTTTTTCCTTTCTTTTTCCTTTTCCCTTTTCTCTTCCTTTTTTTTTTTTCCGATGGTCAACGCCCACCACCGGGTGCAGGCATGGCTGGCGAGGGTCGGCCTCGCCTAGCCAAGGGCAAGCGCCAGCTGTCCAGGCTAGGTAAGCGCCGCGATGGCAAGGGCGAGGGCTAGCCTCGCCTAGATTTGGCTAGGTGAGACCTTGGCCAGAGCCACGATGGCGAGGGCAAGGGCTGGCCTCGCTTGCCCTCACCATCCAACGTCATTACTTCCCCACAACGCGATGGTCGGCATCCGCATTGCGGGGAAGTAGTGCCACGAACAGCAATCGGCAAACGTCAGGAGACCAGAGTCGCAGTCGGGAATGGGTCTTGGCGGGGCAACAACGCGCGGGGTTGCCGGATTCTCACGGGTGCAGCGATGGGGGTTGCTCTCGCCGTTCTCTTCAGTGTATATTGCGCATCTCCTGCAGTTTCTCGTTCTTTCAAGCTCTCTTCTTTGGTTCAAAATTCTCATTTTACCTCCACCGCTTCAGGATCTGTTTTTCCATGTGTCAAATCTCTTCGCTCGCTTGGCCGAATCATGATCTGGCAAATTCTGTCTTCTTTGGCATCAACCCAGATCTTGATCTCCAACTTCCTCTCTCGATACCTTCAATCCACATTTCAAGTCCTATTTGAAATTCGCACCTATTGTGAAATTTTCTTCGAAAAGTATGTGATAATCCTAACAATATCTGTTTTGCCCTTCCAACATGCTTCACGCAAACGAGTTCATCCTAAATGCTATTAGTACCTAAATACATTGGGATGCAATGCAAATTATAAGCTACATAACTTTGATATTTTTGTTTAGAGGTCGAGTTGATTCCTAAATTTATGAAATAATCAAAATTTAGGTATTAATAATGAGGAAACTATTTGATCTTGCCATTCGAGTTGAATCTGAAAAAAATAAATTATTGGAGAAACCAATGAAGAATGGAGAAACACCATGGATTTGCATTGTTTGATCAAAGTGTTAGTACCCATTTTATGAGATGAGCAGGACAAGAAGAAGTCCCCCACAAATCCGAAGAATTCATAATTTACAATCACATAATGACTCAAATATTTTCCAGCCCTCAATTACACCCAATGCAAATCAACAATTATTATCTCACAATCTCTCAAATACTCACTCAAAAGAAAACTAACAAAAATAAAACCCAACACTCTCCTTGTTTGCTCTATTTATGTCCACCGAGTAAAATTCCATGTATACATTTGCCTGCTGGTCCTAAAGATTTTGGCCGTTGAAAATATATGCAGCTAACGGTCGTAATTTATAAAGAGTAATTTCCTTTGCTTGGCTTGTTTCAAAGCTTTCTTCTATTTTTCCTCGAAAGGGCTTTTATATCCCTAAGTAAAAGCAAGAACAAGGCAGTTATTTAGTCTATTTCAGTTGTCTCTTCCATTTGATCGTAACTGGTACTGTGCATTGTTCTCATTCACATAAACAAGCGACCATCTCACGCAACTTGACAGGACACTACAACTCCACAATATCATGGGACAAGTGCAATCTTCCCGACGTGCTTGCTGCTTTCCATGAGCCAATGTCCCTCCGCTGCTTCGGCTAGAGGAAGATACTTGTAATCCACGGGCTTCACTTTGCCTTGCTCGATCGCCGGCCAAACTGTCTTCTCTACCTCATCTACGATCGCAGCTTTATTCTTTGTGCTTCTGGTACACAAGCCTGCTGCTGCATACACAAAATACATAAGTTTACAATGATTCCGCAAAAAGAATATTGCCGATATCACCATTCCACCTGCTCAAATCATAAGCATGAAGTGCCCAATTGCCTTAATGTAATGGTTTCTATTGCACTTACTGTGTCAGAAGAATCCTCAACCAATCCAAATATCCAACTGCCAAACACATCAAACTTTAGAACCTACAAAATGCATTTAGCGAACCTTGCACAGTGAGGCGTCTGGCCAGAAGACCTCTCAGGTCCACTTGCGTCACCGCTTCACTCCGAGTGTCGACGATAAATAGCCTCCTGTCAATAACTTCATGGTTTTCCCGGTGATATCAACTGTGGAGGTGTGGACAGTAGAAGTGCCAAAACTTGGCATAGAAGGACACTTTTGTGCCAAAAGTTTTAAAAACTATAGTTAAGTGCCAAAATTTGAAAAGAAATGGACACTTAAGTAGCAATGGTGAGAAACTAAGGCCAAACTACTAATGTCACTTTTTCTGACAAGATTTTTTACTGACATGGCAATTCTTTTTTTTAAAAAGGGAGAAGTACACTATCAGTGCCATAAGTTGTGTACAACGCTCACTTTGGTGCCAAAAGTTTCTGTCAAATCACTTAAGTGTCAAATTGGAGGAAAAACGATTACTTTAGTGCCACTGGTGAAAGATTCCGACCAAAATGATTACGTGGTTTTTTTTTTTTTTTAAATCGACAAGGCCTTCAAACAACGTCTTTTCGGTCCTCCTTAAGAAAACGACGTTGTTTTGCCATCCTACATGGATGACCTCACAAAAACAACGCCGTTTAACTCATTTGGGGATTTTTTTTTTTTTTTATTTGGGGATTGAAATTAGGGTTTTTCTGACCTAGCTTGCTTGGCCGTTGTTGCTTGGCCTCCGCTGTCACGGGGCCACCGTCGCTCGCTCAGCCGCCATTGCTTGGCGCTATTCGGACGCCCTCGACGGCACATGAGGGAGCACCAGCCCTAGTCGCCAGAGCCTAGGTATTGGAAGACGTAGGCCAGGCACTCGTCAGGGAGATCGGAGATGGAGAGAAAGACATCAATGGCAGCCTCCCGAGCATCGACTAGATCACGGCCTTTGACTTGGCCGCCGAGTGGCCGTCGTTGGGGTTGGGGTCGGGGTCGGGGTTGGAGTCGCGGCCGCCGAGTGGCCATCGTTGTGGTCGGGGTCGGGGTTGGGGTCGGAGCTGCGGCCGCCGAGTGGCCATCGTTGTGGTCGGGGTCGGGGTCGGAGCTGCAGCCGCCAAGCGCGGGGGCCGTCGAGGACGGCAACTGGCTGGAGATTTAGGGTTTTGAATTGGGGGAGACACCAAACGGCGTCGTTTTGGTATTAGGATGCTGACTGTACTCTCTAACGAGCCACACCAACTTAAAAAATTAATAAAAAAGTGCAACGTCAGATTTCCGGCCAACCAGATCGGAGTTAGCACCAAAGTGAGTGTTTTTCAAATTTTTTGGTACTTAAGTGATCCGACAAAAACATTTGGCACCAAAGTGAGCGTCATACACAACTTATGACATTGATAGTGTACTTATCCCTAAAAAAAAATCATCCACATAGACACCAAGAGTACACTAAATAACATCGTTTGTAGTACTTAAGTGATTACTTTATGCAAACTTGGCGCTTAAGTGTTCATTTTTTTAACCATGAGTAGAACCTAAGTAATCACTTATACTATAACTTGAAACTTGAGCGATCATTTTTAATCATGACTGACACTTAAATGAACATGAAAGACAACATCATTTTAGATAAGAATTGTTGAGTAATATTCCGGCGAGCCACATAGACCATTTTTATTATTAAAATAATACCACAGTGAATTTCCGACAAGCTCGCTAAAGTTAGCACTTAAGTGTCTCAATTTTCAAAAAAAAAAAAAAAAAAAAAAAAAAGTGGCACTTAAGTGTACATTTTGGAACTTTTGACATTCAATTATCCACTTATGGCAAGTTTTGGCACTTTCAATGTACTTTCCTCTACAATTGCATCTCAATAGGTAATTTTGAGTATGTTAGAATAGTAGATCCTATGGTCCTATTCATCATTGTACCTACAAGTCTATTCGTACTCTTCTAGACTTGTTCATACTTAGGTTCATCCCCTCTTCTCGAATCTTTTTGCTCACATATAATTTCCCTTAAAAGTGAATATTACCTGACATTTAAACAATGTTTGTTTTATCAAGCTTGTACAGTATTATGGATCGTTTGTCAGCTTCAAAATATTTTAGGAGGTTTTCTCAACAATCCTCCTCTTTTGGCAGTGACAAAACTTTCAATGCAGTTATCAAGATAATTGATTTTGAAAAAAATCGTACAAAAATAATTAAATTTGCTTGCAACTATTAAAGCTTAAAGAATGAGTATAGGCGAGCAAGTTGATATAGTCTCAAATATGGATGTAGGAGCGAGACTATGTTAATATGGTTTGCAATAAGCGTGTAAGCAGTTCCCTACAGAGGTTTTTCAGATGCAAGTAAACTGGTATATAATAGAGCATATGGTATAATATCAGTCTAACTCTGTTCTGTACATATTCCAGTATTTCCTGCAATTATAATTGCTTTAAAAATGCTCACATTCACATTTCAGTATATATCATGTTTTTAAGAATAAATATATCCTCCATAAATTTCAGAGTTTTTCAAATGTATGTGTCGACTATCTACATCAGTTCTCCTCCTTTTTGTTAGCACCAAACAAACTTAGAACATAGAATGATTGAAATATTTATAGAACAACTTCTCAGAACTTCAGATATATTAGCATCCAAAAAAATCAAATAGAATTCCAGAATATTTCAATATTAAACTAAATTAACATAAAAGGTTAAAATACAACATCAATATCAGTTTCATTTGGACAAGGAAGGGGTATGAATAGAGAATGAAGGATCCAGGTTGGCTCTAACAGGATCATTGCACTTCAACGTGTGGATTTCATGCTCAAGTTTGATCAAGTAATTTCCAATCCCTTCCTTCAGGGTGCCCGGCGTTTGAGCAATGTTGGACATTCCATCCTTTAAATCCGGTACCTCCTCCTTCAGTTCTTTCTGATTTGCTTTGACTTCCCTCAGTCCTTGCTGGTTTTCCGTCAACAATTTCAGCATATCAGACTCCTCCTGAGATTGATAAACTTCTGCTCTTCGGACTTCTCCCTAAGTCTGAGCATATTCTCCCACTTCTTCTTCTACTTCTTCTGCAGCTAGGACTTCTGTCCTTTCTTCTTCTCTTCCAAAATCTCCTTCACTGCCTCTTTCTCAGTCTCTTCCTCCTGTTCTTTTTTGTTCTCCACTTCCTCTTCTAAGTCTCTTGTTTGTATTCTTCTTCATTCTCCATATCCCCTTTCTCAACCTCTTCCATCACTCTATCAGCCTCAAACTCATTTTCAGGCTGTTCTCTCATTTCTGTAGCTTCTGATACTTCCTCTTCATCCTGCTTTTCCTAGTATATCTGATTTCTTCACTTATATCCACCATCAAATGGTTATCTTATAACTTCATATTCATTGATTCTTCCACTTCCAAAGAGCTTTTGTTGTAAAGTCTGTAAGCTTTACTTGTCGTGAATATCCCTTCATTTGTTTTTTTTTTTTTTTTATTAGACTTGCCAGAACCATCATTAACATTCTTATGAATAAAACATTTGCATCTGAACATGAAAGTAATAAATGTTTGGTTTTTGGTTTTTGTAGAACACAGGGGGTTCTCCAATAATGGTCTAAGAAAGACTTGATTTATAATGTAACATGCAGTTGAAATGGCTTTTGCCCAAAAATAAGAGGGAAAATGTTGCTATCAATTAAAAGGGTTCTCGCCATTTCTTGTAAAGAACGATTTTCCCTTTCAATCACCTCATTATGTTCTAGAATATCAGGGGAGGAAAATCATGTTGAGATCCAGTTATATAATCTGAAATACTCTCCCCTTATTTGGTACACAATTAAATTCCATCCTACCCCCTTCGCTATCATAGAAGTTTGTTGGGTTCGCACCTTCTCCAGGTCATCTCGCCCCCACGATCACTCCTTGCCCTCGTCGAACTAAATCATTTGAAGCCTACCAATTTCACGTGGTTTGTCCTCGAATCACACCTATTGGAGGAGGTCTCTCTCAAATACCATAATGCGACATATATGTATTAACTCACTTGAGATACCTTCTGCTTTGCCACATCCATATTGAGCCCTTCGGGTTTTGTCTTTTGGCAAATAGGTAAACATTATCCTAAGAATTCATTCAATCTTGGCAGTATTCTCATCTAAGCACGCATTAACTTGAGTTCTTTTAGAAAATAAATTTCCATTATTTGTTACTTGTTGCTTGATTAATCTTGAATAACTTTTTGCTGATGAAGAGCATATTACTAAAAGAAGACTAGAGTTTTTTTTTTTTTTTTTTTTTTTTGGTAAGGAAGAAGACTAGAGTTTTGGTCCACGCGTTTTCCATTTATGAGAAACTCTAATTTGGCTTTCTTACAACTACTTTAATACTCTACTTTATGTATGTTGTACTTTGAAGAGAGAATTAATTTCTTGTGTGGACTTCGCTCCAGTTTGAAAGCTAAGAGAGTTTGAGCGTCTATAAGCACGTTTCATCAATTCCTGCCTTCCGTTTGCGGTATGACCTCCTGGTGTAATCCGAATTATCCCCACATTTGACATTAAGCTGAAATAAAGCTGAAATGACTCTTTCTGAATATAATCTAAAATCGAATTCAAATTGATTGAAAATAGATTCCACCTTTAGTTTGTTGCCTCTATGAGTCATGTTTGACTTGCCGACAGAGGCCAAGATGTGTGTCTATTGGCATCAATTAAGTGGTGGTGTTTGCTTTTGTATAATCTCAACTTGAACTTAGAGGGACACACAAGAAAAAAATTATTGCTCCTAATATGTACATAACAGAAACCATTAAAAGAGATAAGTACCTTTCATCCGAATAAAATGACTTGTGGTCATGAGAAAGGCCATTAGATATTACAATGCTTCTATATATTGTAAGAGTTTTCCTAGTGTGGATTACATTAATCGATATTGTAATTTACCACTTTACGGGGTTTGGTCTAAGGTGAGATAGAATTTTTCTTAATTAGTCTAATATGGGGCTGGCTAGTGTGGGCTGAGTTAAGCCTGGCTCGTAATGAAGGAGCTTGGCTAGAAACCCTATAAACAGTACTCAAGTCTCTCCTCTAATCCTAACTCTCACAAGTATCCTCACATAAGGAGCGTTGACCTAGTGCTAAAGGTGAGGGGGCCGTCTCATTGAGCCAGTGATATAGAGGGCAATAGAGGAGAAGGACCTGCGCGTGGAACATCAATTTTCCACTTCCACTTCAAGAATGATGGATCCAAAAACTTGTGCGTTAATCTTTCTACTCAATTATGTGTGTTCTTGTACTGGTTATAGAGATCATGGGATTGCACGATTTGCATTCAACATGTGGTATCAGAGCAACCATAACCCTAGAACTCGAACGCATGGAATTTTGCCTTAATTTGAGATTTTCGAGAATTTCGTTCAATAAAAATTAAATTAAATTATATATTCGAACTGGGCTCGTCAAGGCGAGCATATCCATGGGCAGTGCGTCACCGGGGGAGGCCGCACGCGCCCCACGCGTTGCCTAGGCGTCAAAGACGAGCCCCACATGCGGTCACGCGCCCACACGCGTGGGGCGCGGCTCGCGTGTGCGACTCACGTGGGTGCTGATGTCACGAGGACGTCAGCTACTTGAGCCTGACTTGACCCAATTGGCACCAACCCGACCCGACCCAACCTAACCCGTTGACTGACCTAACCCGATCAACCGGTTGGACCGAGCGGTTGGACTGGACGGTCGAACCCGGGGGAACTGGGTCGAGACCACCACCGGTCGGACCGGTTTCGGCTGATCGCCTTGACGCCCGTGCGTGAGCTCCACACGCTGCGCACTTGGGAGGCGTGTGCGGGCGCGTGGAAGCTCCGGTCGGCGCGTGGATGGTGGCGTTGGACTTGTATGTTCATCCCCTACATTGTGATGTATTTATTTTACAGGTTTGATAATTTTTATGGATGTGAAAATACATGCGGAACCCTAAATACGTGAATTTTTAGTGTATTTTTTGCGTATTTTTCTTGTATTTTTCTGTGATTTTGGAAATACAGGTGTTGGGTTACTGGTATGTCATCACATAAACATTATAAAAGTGTTATTCATTAATAATATACAATAAATTTTAATTTTTATTAATGAATAAAGCAGTGTAATTAGCATGATATGTGATTTTAGTGATTTACTGCCCCTATCACTAAAGTTAAAATCACACACACACACACACACACACACACACATATGGTGAATGTGAGATTTAAAGTTTATATCCCTGGTATAATCTCCCCAAAATCCTTCTTTTTTATTATTATTGTGGAGCACCCAATTTAGACACCCTCGAACATGGGACGATAATGTTGGTAAGGATTAGGAATCATCGCTAACCATGCGGTGTCATATGGTGAAGGGGAGAGGAATGAGTGCGGGCCTATGTTGGGGAGCATCTCTCTTTTGATCATATTGACAAGAGATTGAATAGATTGGGACTCCATGAAGATTTGGGTGAGAAGAATTTAGTTTGGCTCTTTAAATGAGAGATAACATAAACCAATTAGGTCTATTTTATACATGTCTTTGAGCCGGTTTCTTGTAGGAGTTGTCATCTCAAAATATAAATTGTGAGCATGGTGGCATTTGAATTACGTTAGATGCCATCTCTAATGTAAATCTTGAAAGTGCTAGTACGAATACCTAGAGGGGGTAGAACTTGCTAAGACGTTGTCTCATTGGTTATTGAATAACCATTTCAAGCCTATAGATGGTAGCACCTCTACCTCCTCCCATGTGTCCTGGGTTATCGAAGGAAATCACCGAAGAGAGGTTCTACGCACCGATGCCTGGGCACGTTGAAGGCCTGGTTTACGTAATGTTGAAATCCATCATTTGGGTGGATGTGGGTAGAACTCAAAGGATGCCCCATCAGTACCAAGCATGGTATCGCCATTATAGCGATGGGCAAGGAGTGGGCCTAATATCGGAGTTTGAGGTGCATGTGTATACTTTGGAAGTAGTGTATGGGAAAGGCATTGCAGAACCTAGAGGTGGAGAAGTGATCGATCTAGTGGTTCCCACCCTTGAAGGCCTAGGGTCATCTGAGTATCCTATGGTAGGTTCTAGTGGGAAAGTGGAAGGAGGAAGGATCGTTGAATAGGAGGAGAATCCAGACGAAGACTAAGTGGAGGATTGAAACCCCACTCTTGTTTTGCAAACTACAAGTTGTGATCGGATGTATAGTAGATTAGACTTATGAATAGTATTGTATTATATACTATGTGGTTTGTTGTGTATAAAAGTTTGGTTATGGTTTTCCAGTGCGAAAAATATAACCCTGCTTTTCTATCACATTGTTTTATTGTCTAGGGATTATATTATATGCTTCCACATACGCATATTAAAATAAAAAGGGTTGGCGATACGTCCTGGGACGTTGCTATTAATCGACCAGGTGAGGGATGGGCACGCGTTCGAGGATCAGGGCGTGACAATTAATGCAAGCAAATATAAGTTCATAGACTAGTTTGACCAGCCAAATTTTATTTATGGTATAAATAGGAATTGGTGAATGATGTTGTGTAAAATATGTGCATGTGGTAGATGGAATCAATCGCGAAGAATTGTGTACTATAATTTGTACAACTCATGCTTTTTCAATAGGATCCAATGTAAGTCTCATGTATTCTTAAAATGTGATTGTTGCAACCTACCCCTTGTGAGGGAGGAAAATAGGTTTAGAGGCACTCGCTTATAAAGCATGGACTCTCCCTAAGTCCATATCATGTGTGACATTGGTTCCTAAAGCCGCCACTAGTCATTGTTGAAGGTTGGCTAGAAACCTTAATCAAGACACATGAGTGTAATCTTGATGTATGCACAGTTACAGATTTCAAGATTGGAGACTTGATTACCTTAGCTATTTAACAAGAGCCCTTTTGGTACTTAAATTTGACCATTTGCTAACCAAAGTGTTGGGTAGCCTATTGAAAAATTCTAAGATTTATCCTAATCTTTCTAAAAATGAAAATGACAATCAATATATTAAAATTGCTCAATTAACTATAATCAAATTGAAATGCACAAGCAACGTCCCAGTATCGTCTCTAAATAGAAAACAACACAAAACAACTCCTATTGTAAAGCCCTAAAGGCTTGTTCAAATTTGGGTATAATTTTTATGAATGGATTTTCAGTTTTTTCTAATAGCTAAACTAGTTCTAAATCAGAATTAACATGAAAAATGTAATAAAACTAGTTCAAATTTAATTTCTAAGCCTTTTCCAATTTTTTTTTTTGAATTTTGAATATTTTAATTTTAAAAATTATATTCTTTAAACATTTTTTAATTCGAAAATAAAGGTCTGGGCTGGGCTATTGAGCCCAACCGAATATGGGCTGAACTTGGACTCTGGGGCTTGGGTCAAGAATTTAAAACATTCTCAAACTAAGCCTAAACCTATCTAACTTCAAGCCCATATCTACCAGAGCCCAAGCACGCCCTAACCCCTTAAACCCATGACTAGTTTGCTCCTCCCCATTTTGTCTTTTTTATTTATTTTATTTTCACCCTTTCTTCTTCTCCACATCATCTTCTTCTCGACGTCCCCCTTCTTAAGCGATGTCCTTCACTGGAAGCTCCTACGTTTTACCGTCCATGGCAAACACAAATCCGATGAAGGAAATGTTAGGCAAACCCAAGATCGGCCAACACCAAGACCAATTTTTCGGGTGTAAACCACCTAAGGTTTGGCTAATAGATTGTTAAGTTTAGACTTAACTCGGGCCTCCCAAGCCCATACCAATTCGCGACTTAAGAGCTACCACCCTTCATGGTGGGTCGATTAGAAACCCGTCCACTCCAAAAGCCACTCGCCCGCCCCGACTTCCCCCTTTGTGCGCAATCGGCTAAGCATACCGTCCATGGCAAAACACTTTTTAACAATCAATGGCGATGAAGGAGATGTATGAATGAGTAAAAAAGGACTACATGCAATAGTTAAATATGCCGACACCCAAGGTCGGCCAACACCACTAGAACATCCCAATAAGCATGCAATCTATCGTGCAATCCTAACATGCGAACGGACGACTCGATTTTAAAGCCAAAGACAAAGGCACAAAGATTTTTATTTAAGGAGATCTCGTTTAGAACATTTCATCAAGAGCAATTGGAGGAAGGGAAGTAGAGCCCTATCAAGCCCAGGGGTCGGGGGTGGGAACCACTATTTCCGAAAAATCGGACTGTCAAATATGATTTCTAATTTAACAAACAATCAACATTTTTGTGAAATTAGGAAGATTTCCCTAAACTATATATGAATGAGTAAAAAATTTTGTGATTTCTTAATATTCTCTTGGATATGACAATATCGATCTAATAAAATGCAATTCAAAGAAATATTGCATGATTTTTTTTTTTTATTAAAATTAAAGTTGACACATAATTAGTGTAATTTAAATTAAAGAAAACTAACACATATTTTTTTGGAAAATTAGATTAATCAAGAGTCAAATATATATTTTTGGGTTTTTGTTTTACCTAATCAAATAAAGGCATCTGTCACAAGATATCATCCATGTCCATTTAACTTTGGAAATAAATTGACGCTTTCCAAATTTGAATCATAATGGATGATGGGTCGTGAAAGGAATCACATTGTGAGGAAGATTTCGTCTAATTCATAGCAGCTGCTTGCTCGTAATGGCTTCACGCATATGAAAATTAGATTAATCGCGAGCGTTTCAAATTTGAATGGATGATTTCCGGTGAGGAAGATCGTCTCGATATTCACGCAAGCGCGCCTGTATCATGTCCTCCCTTGGTGAATTACCAAGTACTCTGGAAAATTGCTAAGCATGGGGAGGAATAGTCAGAACACATGCACGAGGAAAATTAAAGAGCACCAATAGAATCCTATCATTGTCATGGCCAAAATTAGGACAGCTCTTGCTTTGAAAATATCACAATTGCATGTGATGTTGCCGCCACTGGACACACCATTGAGACATGCAATATTTGACCGGAGATAAGGACGTAGCTGTGGAAGCCTTGTAATGATCTGGAAACGTCAACGTGAGACGGACTTCGCCTCGGCTTCAAGAGCAACTCCAGGGCAGCTAATGCGATGCTGCAGCGTAGACTCGGCCAGGCTAGTGGATCTTGGGGAGGCGGTGATGGAGCGATCTCAGAATTGGGACCCAAAGAGCAGAAAGAACTTCCGTTTTTATTCTCTATTGGATCCTTCGCTCTATCTCTTCTCTCAACGTTCCCTCCATCGAATTGTGCAGCTCCCCTAAAAGTTTTCATCCTGTTAGTGGGTAATCAAGAGAAAATAAATAAAAAGAAAACTCAAATTGGAGGCATGAATCTGAAGCGATTCATGGGACCAAGGCGGTGGCTCGTGATTGGATCGAACAGTGCAAGGCCTTCTCGATTCGGAACGGATCAGCAAGGCAGGGACGACGTCAACGAGGCAACAGCTGGACAACAGATCGATGTGTGGTCTCACGGCGTTGCAAGGGAATATGTTGCACTTCCGTCGAGACTCAAACAAATCAAATTGATGGGCGCTCAGTGCGGCACGGCTCAAAGACGGTGGCTGTGGTGGTGACTCGGCGTGGCTCGATAAGGCTGCGGCAAGCTCGATGCGGGTGGGTCACAGCCGATGAACCTGCGAAAAAATAGAAACTTCGACGAATCGACTTGAAGGAAAATCAACGCTGGCTCGAGCTTGGCGTTCCCGATCTCATTGCCAAAAAAAAAATTTCTTTTGCTTGCATGAAACAAATTCACAAAGCCCACAATATTATAGTAAAATCTGGACAAAACTTAAAAGGAAGACAAATCCACCACTCAGAATTATCCAAGCGAGATTATAATAACTCTTTTTGACCGTGGACTTCTAAGCGGTGGCCGCAAAACCATGACGTGGTATTCATGCTGGACAAGAGATGGTGGCCTTGTTGGACCTCGGCGAAACCTGCGAAGAATGAGTACAAACGAAGCGGCCAAAATCTGAACTAGGTAGCAATGGTTCAAGCGTCCCTAGGATGTGCTGGTTCGTGGCATCGAGCTGTGTGCAGGCGCCGATTTGGACGTGAAGCAGTAGCGATCAACGGAGGAACAACGGCTGAGGATGGTGGGCTGCGGGCGTCGGCTTCAACGTCGAGCAACCGGAGGCACCAATCGGGGGAGTCGAAGAAGACCCCTTTTTCCTCCTTTCTTTTACCTCTCTGCACTTGATAGAGAAGAAAAGACCCTTTTTTTTTTTTTTTGCTCACGTTCACTCTGTTCTCTCTCACTTTTCTCTTTGACTTTTCTTCTTCTTTGTTTTTTTTTCGAAACCTAGTGAGAGAGCCCCCCAAGCTTTTCTTCGCGTTGAATTTTCTTCACCTAAAAATCGAGGAAACTCTTCGTGGCCGTGTATATTCCTGGCCCCCCTCTTCTTGTGTGAAAGTTCTTCCTTTTTTTGAGGTTCTCAAGAAGAGAAGATGATCTGATTTCTTATTCTAGATGCACTGTATTTAAATGCAAATATATTTATTTCCCTTCTTTCCTGCCGAGAATCGGCCACCGCAAGTGCTCCTTCTGAAATATTCCACTGATTTCCTGCTTCTTCCATTCCTTATTACTTTGCCCATATCGTATGAATCGGACCAGAGAATCATGCATAAATTCTTTCCTCTTAAAATAATGTTGGTCAATTTCTTGCTCCCCACGTTGACCGAAAAGACACTTACATGAAGTTGCCTTAAATGCACAAATAGATCTCGTTCAGACATTTCATTGAGCAATTGGAATGTGCTATAGAAGCAAGAGATTCCCGGCTCGACCAAGATGCAAACTTGGACATCAACACAACAACACTAGTACACCTAGTTGATGTGAACTCAACATGTTGGAATTATCCTACTTGGACCATAACAAATAGGAAATATGATTTCCACGGTGCATTGTCGTAGACGTCCACAAACCTTCAACTTTCAAACTTTCATTTAATCAATTGGGCTTCCTTCCAATTCATTTTGGTTGGGGTTTGGGTTAAACTTGAGATATAAATTAATAAATCGATTAATAGTGAGAATTTAATTTCTTTGCTTTGCTTTTTCCCTATTTTGTAATCATTAAAGAAAACACCATAAAATTTTCTTTTACTAATTGAAAGGTGATGACACATGACTTGATGGCATGAGCTTCCAAGAGTTTCGAACTACTAGGATTTTGGGCATAGGGGGTGTGCAAAATAATTGAAAATTGCCTAAAATCATACGAGACTGACTTAGAACGAGTGGTTTCCATGGGATCGGTCTGATTTTTATTCTAATTTACTAGGACAAGTGAGTATTGGTTCGATTCCTGGTGCTACATGTGGAATTGCTCGCTTGGACTAGACCAGTACATACATATTATATTTTTTCTAATTTATAAGTTTTAAATTTTCAGATTGAAACCCCAATTTCCTCTTTGCCTCTCTTTGTCTCTTGCTTGACTCATCTCGCTATCTTGTCTCCCTCTTTCACTCTCGCTCTTGGTGCCCCTTGACCTCGTCGATCCCTCTCTCTTGCTCTAGATCGCCTATGGTCTCATTGCTCCCTTTGTCACTCTTGTTCTTGGTTGCTTCTGGCCTCCGACCTCATTGTTTGATCTCAAGTCTCATGCCTCTTTTGAAGTGGGGACATTTCATCTAGTTTTTTGGACCTAGTCGAGAACCGAACCTTGCGATTTAGTTCTCAAGTAGGTCCATGGAACCAATTGATAGTTTTCAATTCCAAATTTTCAAAACTCATTCTTATTGGGCGTTTCGATGAACTGATCACCCTATGTAGCTCAATGTTCTAAAATAAGACTAATCTATCTCTTTAATCAAACAATTGATTTTAATTTGTTGTTTGTGACTTATCCATTAAATTGAGATACTTTCAAAAAATACTCCCTTATATTAATCTGCGAGTAATGGAAAATGAACTCGACAGATTCCATTATGCTACATCCACTTGGCTACATTTGTCAAATTTAGTAATGTATGCTTACATTTGATAGGGCTATGGAAAAGATCATAAATGTCTGAGACAAGTATACTATCTTACAAAACATGGTTATTTTAGCCCATAATTAGGGATTGCCTTTTAGCCTCCAAATTTCATGAACTTGCTCTATGTATTCTTAAGTTTCAAATGTTTTCTGATTCACAAAATCCAGAGAATGGTAAGTGGAGCGCATACTGACGACCAATATATATTTCAATTTTATCATGTTTATAGTTAGAAACATCACCCAATGGAGTAATAAAGTAAGTGCAACTCTCCATGTATTCAGTGATAGTTTGGGACCAAAGTCCCATTTCAATATTAATGATCCACCAATAACGGGCCGAAGTCTTCATTCAATATCAATAATCTAGTGACGATTTGGACTGAAGTTTCTATACAATATCCATAACCGATAGAAGTCACAATTCAGTATCAGTGTTTCTGGTATCTAATTGCATCAAAATCCCATTTCAGTATCAATAATTCACTACCCATAATAGGGCGAATTCTCGGTTTAGTATTGGTGATAGGCCGAATCCTCAATTGACTGTCACTAATGGGCCGAAGCCTCACGTAAGTTGAAACATACATAATGCGAAATCAAATATTAGTGTAACCGGACATGAATAAATATTTCTACGCCCAACCTGGGCCTTTTCGTCGTGGACTTGTCAAATACCAATCTGGTCAAATTTGTTGAAATTTGGGCGAGATCTGAGGGACAAAGCAGAATTCAATTTCTCTCACTAGAAGTTGCAACTCCACTCTCTCCTTTCTCCGTCTAAAACCAAAAAAACATGGGTAGGCTCATTGGCTTCTTCAAGAAGCAAAGCATGTGGCTTCTGGCTCATTTCTCCTGTTTTTTTTTAATTTCCTTCGTTATTTTTACTCTAAACATGTCTAGCATGTGGCGTATTTGAATCCCTTCCTTTATTTCATGTTTAGATAATTTGACATGGATATAAGCTATTCTCATGATGTTCCTTCAATTATCACCTTTATCCCGTGATTTCTCTGTTCACATTCATGTAAAATCTCTAAATTACTCTCCCACGATACTCTTAAACATTCTCGTCTGATTTAATTTTCCACATCTTCTATCCTGTGAATTTCTTTCGTTAATAGAAATTAAATCTAGAGAGTTGATGGCATGTTGCTATGCATGAATTTAACAATGTAATTGCAATTTTTTAGCAAATTTATTACATATATTAAACTGAGTTTCTTTTTTTTTGTCGAAAATATAACTGAATTCGAACAGTCAAATCTCGTGAGATATACCCGGAATCAACATGTGTTCCACCATCTCTTTCCACCATCTCTAATTATCCGAACATAGTTGCCACACTAAATTTAGCCACATTGGCGATTTGTTTCGTCAGGTGGTCCCTCTAGGAAAATTGTTTCCTCCTCCTCCTACAGGATCTCGAATCTGGGGTAGGCTTGAGCTCATATGTGAGATCTGAGGCTCGAGCACAAAGGCTAAACTCGGGTCCTGCGACAAAATGGACAAGTAGTGGCCATGCGAGTGGAAACCAGCGGCAAAGGAGTCAGCCGAGATTAGAGGGGTTGGTAATGAAAATCTATGGCGAGCGGTGGTGGAAAGCGGATGTCACAACTGTCGCCAAGGGCGGAAGCAACGATAGCCGGCTGAGGTGGCAACGGTCCTCGTACCATTCAAGTGGCGCATCCGAAGTTCATGATCTCGTTTCTTCTCATGTGCTCAAGTCCACAATTTTTAGTTTTCACAATCAAAAGTGATATCTCTCTCACACAAAAAATAATTCAGCCAACCTAACTAAGTCACTAAAATGACAGTAGACAATCATCACATTTAATGGAATCCATTTGAGAGTTATATTCAACTCACTATTTTCAATGGTCTAGATTTGATTTAATGTATATATCATACCCATGGAAACTTAATCTCGATCAAATATGACCGTTGACCAATTTTTTTGTAACACAGAATTAGGAGATGGACTTGCAATTCTTTCCACACGGACGACAATGAGATTGAAGCACGAGATACCATTGCTTTTTGAAGTGAATGAACAGTTTACACATCTTTCTAAGCTACTTGGGGTGGGAACTCTGCTCTTACGCACTATTCATTATTGATACAAACCAAAGCAGCTTCAGGTGGGGGAACCTATAAGAATGGTTCATGACTATGGTACATGAAGATTTGCCACTGCTATAACTAAGCGAAACATAACTTAAAACTAGATAACTTGTACATCTTCTCCCATATACTTGCCGGACCACTATGGGAAGGCATTTGACACCCAACAAAGCTCTTCCTAGGAAAACGCCCGAGGCTGAATTGACCGGACAGGCTCTTGGTCACAGACACCCGTGGCTTCGGTCCCGATTGCTCCGGCAAAGGCATTGGGGACTTCAGTTTGGGGACTCGTGGTGGGACTACGAGTGCTTTCTGGATGTCGTGAAACATGTCCATGTCTGAGTCGTAGCGGTTGGAGGAGTTGAAGAACATGTGGAACACTTTCAAGCACCCGAGGTGGAGCCACCTGCTCGGTTTAGGCAAGCTGCAGGGCTCCTCAAGGAAGTGTTGGAGGAACTCTTTCTTCAGTTGGTCTAGCAGATTTTGCATGAAGTTGATGGAGTCCTCAATGCTAGCCTCGGGGTTTTCCTTTAGGTATAGCAGCACAAAGTTTAATTTCCCTTGCTTTTCTTCTTTCTGTAATGTGAGAGAGAGACAAGCAGGAGGGGCTTGTGAGGAGACAATCGTTAAAACAGGGAGACGAAATAAGATAGAGTGTACATAGGTGCACAATAAGAGCAACAATGAGCAAGTACTACTTGGGGAGCAGCGGCCAGACTTAGCTCTATCATATTGAACAGTTCAAATAGCCTCAAGACGCATGCTATCCAACATTAAAAAATCTACCTGGTAGCTTTGGATGTCATTCAACAAGCGAGTGATGACCATGAGCAATTTGGTGATGGGCCGGTAGGGGCTAGACCACAGCTGATGCAATGGGGTCGTGGGGCTGGCAAGGCACGAAGAGGGAAGGACTAAGATGTGTGTTGCGATAGATGTCATGCCCACAACGAGGTACTCTTGCATAGGAGGCGCACCTCCGCTTCGGCTCCATTTCGCTTCCATGAGCCATGAATGAAATGTCTCGCCCCACTTTCAAACCAAACACACTATTTTAGCCCATTTAAAAGAAACATAGTGCTTGATGTAGAAAATTAAAGAAAGAGAAGTATAACGCGAGAACATGAGAAGTACTATATCTTGGACGTTTTTGTTGATGTCCTTCCCTGATTGTTTGAAGCATTTCACTCTGAAGTCGGTGACGAGATCAACGAGGGATTTGAATATGGTCTCGGCATGCCCACTTAGTCCTTCACCATCCCACCTGGTATAATGTTCATCACCCACGAAAAGAGACGATCTTGAGGGTAACTAATTGAATGGACCGTGATGCTATGGGAGATGAGTATAGAAACCCAAGAAACCGTACATACACTAATTTTGTATCTTGACACAGTCGCCTTGGTCCTATGGTTTAGTGAATGCATCTCTTGAGATAAATTGCAGATATAGTAAGTTAGAGTTAGACAAATACTGATCCTTTGGTATAGGTCCAAATCCTATTAGACGCAGTTTTTTCCATCTATTTCTTATCTTAAGAAGGATATTAATATTTTGAATGATATTCAGGTAAAGATGCTTATAATACATCGTTTAGTTGATAAACATACCTTTGAACTGCATCGGTAAGCTTCTCTAGATCCTCTAGTGAACCCTCCATGTCGAAAAAGTCGTCGGCAACGGTTACTATGATCGCACTCTTAGCAACCACTTCTCGTATGTCGGAGTTGCAAGGTAAAGAAATGGAAGTGGCGACAGCAAAATAAGAGTATGTTGTCTTCTCTCGACAGAACTCCATCTTGCTAAGTCCGGTTGTTTCAGACCACCTAAACTCGTCCATTAATGAAGAGTCGTTAGAAATAATAATTTGCTAATTAATAACCTATTACTAAACCGTATGCATATGTACCCTTTTACTACATCAAGCTCCATTCTATAAGTAGATTGTCTCAGTACGAAGTCCTGTGGAGCAAGTTGCAGAATATCTTGATTATGAACCAACGATGACCTAATAAAATCAAAGAAAAGCAAAAAGTCAATTGCATGTCATAGCATAGTAATAAATCAATATCATAACTTTCCCTTTTAAGACATTACTACCTATGCCAAGATAATTTTCCCATCCATAGTACACAAGCATCTTTCTCCTCCAACCACATCCTATGTTCTAGGTGGTCTAGGCGAGCCATCCATGGAAGACCCAGTTCATGCTCAATCTACATGGACATTTCAAGCGTTAACTGATGCCATAACTTATTATACAGAACGAAAAGAAGCACCGAATATTTACACTAACCATTCTGCGATGACTCGAAGAGATGATGCATTCATCTCTTGTTTCTCCCGATAAGATTTTCTCAAGGAGCTTCCTTGAGAAAGTTCTCGCTCTCTCTAGTTGTTGTTCATCCGAAAGCATAAGATTGCTGGCTCTATAAACATTAAGGAGCACACTCGAGAAGTATTCATAATGTTTTTCAATGTGATCTTGAACTTCTTCACGATCTAAAAACCAACAAAAGCTTGCTGCAAAATGTAGAGTATGATTAAAATTAATGGAATCACTTCAAGATATCATCCATGAAAGACCCCAAGGAAAAGCAACTGATGGAGGAACTAAGGAAAAAGCATTAGAAAAATTTTAAACCTATTGGATTTGTGTTAATTTAGTCCTAAATTTTTTAATGGTGCCAATTGAGTCTTAAACCTCTTGACCCAAAGCCAATTTAATCTTTGGCGGCTAATTTTCGCTAACCATGCCATGCATGTCGGCTGACGTTGACATGCGCAACTTTTAATAATATTCTAATAATTTTTCAAACTTTTTATTTTATTATATTTTTCCTTTTTTTTTCTTCTATTTGTCTTTATTTTTCTAATCTTCCCCTTCCAATAGCTAGTGGCTGCCAAGGCGAGGGACCTTGCCAGCTACAGGCGAGGTGCCAAATCCATTAAGGATGAACCTCACCAATGGCCGGTGAGGAGGGCTAGAGGTTGGTGAGGTCCCTTGCTTTTGGCAAGTTGTTGAGCTCCAATGACTTGCTAGAGGAAGGGGAAGAAAAAAAAAATGCAAAGAAAAGATAAAAAAAAAAAAAGAAAAGAAAAGAAAAGATAAAATAAAAACTATTAAAATAGTAATAAAAATTGTCCACATCGGTGCCGGCCATGCCACGTAGGCCGGCCAGCGTTCATGTCAATAATATCTAACTAAAATTAGCCAGAATAATTGAACTAGCTCTAAGTTTAAAGATTTAGAACTAAATTGATACAATTGCATTAGGTTTAGGACTTTTCTAACTCTTTTCCTGATGAACTTATATAGTTTGCAACTCATACATGGCGATACACTATAACCATGCATGCGCAAAAGCCAGAACTCCAAGCAATCTTTGTATAGCTCGGCGGCGATCCAGTGAATTGTTTTTGTGATTGGCTTTTCCTGCTTGTAGTTCCTGAAAAAAGAAATGTCATTATGTTTGAATTAGTTAGAGATGTCATACGGACAATTTCGGTACCTTAAAAGCAATCGGGGGACGGGCTTTTGGGTTTCTAAGGACAGCCTTGCCCGTCCCTTATTCTCTCTGTTTCTTTTTTCTAGTTGTGGATTTTCTAGGGAAAAAAACATAGAGACTAGGAAATTTTACTAACCTATAGATTTGTGCCAAAATATCATCCTTCTCCCGGTCAAAGTACTCGGTCAACCCTAGTCTCACTAATTGATAAACCAAGGAAAGTTTTGCAAGCTCTTCGTCCACGAGATATATAGATGGAACTGTTTTAATCATCAAGAAAAGCCAAAAGATATTCAAGGTTAAAATGGTACAAAAGAAAAATATTTAAATTTAATACATAAATTTCAAACTTTACACTGATGGTATATGCTATAATTACACTACTCCTACAAAATTAGCTTTTAGTAATCTAGCATTTGAAGAATTGTCTCCTTCCAAGCACAGCCTAGTTAATCTAAAATCATGATTTGAGTTTCAACTGTATGTCCCTATACAAGGAGTTGAAAGATTTTGCCCATTTAATTATCAATATCTTCGATTTTGAGTTTACGGCCCAAATTTTCTGAAAAAAATTTATAGTTGCTGCTCCTATGTGTGCTGATGGGTTTCAGTTGAGGCCATCAAATTGGCCAAATAAGTTGAGCTAAAAGAAACCAAAAAAGATACAAATAAAGTTGATGCAATCTTTGTCATACCTTTTATACAATGAGAGAATTTCAATGCTCTCGATACGTAACATTTCCTTCAACTCATCCCAAACACAATTTGATAATACAATGCTCTTTTCCGAAAGTAACAATATATAATTTTAGTGAAATAAAATTATTTAGGGAAACAAGAGGGACGTGCTTTGAAAGTACCTAAAAATCTCTAGAATGTAGCGTTCACTTACCGCCGTTAGAAGCACAATTTAAAGCAAGAGATTGAAGATAAGCAAGGCATGCTTTGTGACCAGTGGATAGGTATGCACTTGCTGTTGCAGAGGGTGATTGAAATAAAGAGCCGTCGCCATCTACATGCTTCAATATGGTTTCATCGCAGATTTTGTATGTTGGAGGCAATGCCTCAAGATATGACAACAAAGGGTAATATTGGTTCCTGTCCACAAGTTTCTCCCTGCAAAAGGCCAAAATGCTAACTGGTATGATAGTCTTTTGGGTGGTTATAGGGGAGAAAATATTGACTGCGTCCTGTGTAGCTAGCGCAACAAGAAAAGGTCACTGAAAAGTGATATATGTCGCATTGGGACCCAAATGTTAGATCAAAATTTGAATTGAGTGAACGAGCCTTCTTCTTGAGAGAATGCTCTCTGCATGTGACGTCTATTCATCCCATGATTTGGCGACGACGGAGGCAACCTTTCGAGGCAGAGGCAAAGGCCGTGTGGTGGTTCGTCGGATGAGGGCTCAATTGTGACTCCGCAAATGATTTGGCTATGGCAGAGGTAAAGGACGAGCTGTAGCCGTAGCTGAAGACAAAGGGGCGATGCGGTGGATCATCGATCAAACAAGGGCTCGATGGTTCATTGGAGGGAGAGAGAGAAGGGGCAGAGTCGGACGAAGAGAGAGCGTGCAGGATGAGCTGGAGCTGGAGGGACAGCATAGTGGTTCGTTGGTCGGAGAGGGGGGCAGAAAGAGAGAGTCGGGCGTAAAGAGAGGTTACATGCAGAGGAGGGAGAGAGGGAGAGTGGGGAGAGGGGGGGAGAGATAGAGAGTTCTCTCGAGAAGAAGGCCCTGATTGCTAGTCCAAAATTTGGTCTGACATTTGGATCTCACACACAACTCGTGTCATGTTCTCAAGAGCTTTTTTTTTTTTTGTGTTAATTACATAAGACACACAATATTTTCTCGGCTCAAGAACTAAGGCCCCAAAAATTTTTTCCCAATGCACTTCTTATTGTCCAGAAATTATGGAAAGAGAATCGACCATTGAGTTAAAATGTTGACATTTCTTATATTTCTTATATAGATATGAGGACTTGAAAACCCTTTTGTCTACTCTTCAAGACTTACTATCATTGAGCCAAAATTCTGGTTGGTCTCATTCCATGACAAATAATGGTTGTTAAGTTGGTCAACCAACGAAGAGATCTTTATATAGTAGGTTCCTTCAACAAAATAAGAAAAGAAACCTAAACGGTAATTGACAAGTCAAAAGCAAAAAGTCGAAAGTCAAAACTAGCACAAGCACACCGATCGAAGCAGTTGGGTCACACATCCCTCATGCGACTAAGATCTAAAAATCAAAACTAACTTTTCTTCTTCCCTTTTCTCTTATTCTTCTTCTCTTTTCTTCTTCTCCATCGACCGCCATCCCGTGGTTGCCGTCCCGTCGCCGCCGCCACAGGTCGCCCGGCAACTAGTGCTGGGAGCTCATCGGAGGCAAGCCCAGCCACCGGCAAGGTTGGGCAAGCCTCTCAACGCCCGGCCTGGCTGGTGGCTAGGTGGGCCTCACCCGGCCCCGACGAGGCCGGCCTAGCCACCGGTGGGGCTTGGCCTCGCCAGATCTGGCGAGGCTCGACCGACGAGAGCCAGCGACGCTCCGGTGAGGTCGCCGACCCTCGTCTGGCCAATTGCCAGTCCGACGACCAACCACAAGAAGAAGACGAAGAATAGGAGAAAAAGGAAAAAAAGAAAAGAAAAAAAAAAAGGAAAAAAGTAAAAAAATTATTTAAAAATTAAAAGAAATTGATTTGGAACATAATCAATTAGCACGGTACCAAATACAATTCTATTCCAAAATCAAAAATTTCGGACGAGTTACCAAACGGCTTAAAATGCTTAGAAATAGTTCTCAGGAACAAAATAAAAAGAATTATTTCTTATCTCTATTCCCGGGAACAGAATCGTTACCAAACGCGTCATAAGTTTTCAAGTCAAAAAGGCGAGACTCGAGAGGGGCGTTAATTCGGCCAAGAAGGACGCGCAATCTAATGCCGATTTGGTCGAGAGATTGACATTAAGCCAGATTGAAATGGTTGGGGCTATACGGGTACTAATATTTTCAAAGTATCGTGCTCGAATGCAGAAGTACGTTAACTTGAAAGAAAAACATACGATAATATTGGACCAATAAAGAAGGGAAATAGATTTACCTTCCGAGAATTTGTTGTCGATTGCGGAATAAATCTACAATGGCACATTCGGTGCTTTCAGGGAATATGATCTCCAAACCAACAGCACGTGCCAAATCAATCATTCCAGGCAAGATGATAGCTATCCAACGAGGAAACTTTCCACGCTTGTTTCTTGAAAGAAGCAATTTCGCATTTCCATGAATGAACTTTAATCCTGAAACGTGAAATTTTCAGAAAAAATGGAGAAGTATTTTAGGAGAGTTTGTAAAGAACCATATGACTATTGCATTTCAATAAGGAAGCGAATATAGTAGTTACCTGCATTATCTATTATATGCCTTCATAATATTAGAGATCTCATGTCCATGTTGACTTAAGTTCGACTTTCATTGACGATGGATGGACTTTATTTTAACAAGATACCACATTAGATTTGGTGGGTTAGACTATGAGTTGAAAAGTTAATGAAGTTACCTAAGCAAAAGTCAAGTACAGAGTTTTTTGTAATCACAAAATTAATCGACTCACCAAAGTAAATTTTATCCTGGAAGGGAGAACTATGTTTGGGATGGCCATATCTTGATGTAAATAAAGAAAAAATATGCTTTCAATGGCTATATTTTAGTGCTTATTTGAAAGTCAAGCACATGATACCTTTCTCTATCAAAGGTGAACCAACATTCCACTTCTTGAGCACAGTCATGCAAACAAGGGTTGAAGCAAGACACTCCCCTCCGTCGGACATTTCATGTTCTTCAGAATCATAATCTCCCCAAAATCCTTCTTCATTCTGATTATGGAGCACCCAATTCAAACACCCTTTAAACATGGGACAATCATGCCGGCGAGGATCAGGAATCATCGCCAACCATGCCGTGTTATATGGTGAAGGGGAGAGGAATGAGCTCGAGCCCATGTTGGGAAGGAGTATTTCTCTTTTGATGGTTTTGACAAGAGATTGAATCAAGGATATTTGGGCCTCCATGAAAATTCTGTTGAGAAGAATTTGGCTTGCTTCTTTGAATGGGAGATTGCATGGTCCGATTAGGTCTATTTATACATGACTTTGAGCCCGCTCCTTTGGGGAGCTATCTTGTCAAAACGTGAATCACGAGCATAGAACTAAGTTTTTTTGGATTCCATCTTTGACGTAGTTGTGATTAGTATTTGAGGCCTAAAATAAAAAGGGCCTCTCTTGTTCTGAGGTCGAAAATAAATTATAGTACTTTTGAGGAGACACTTGAAAGAGACGTGAACAAGGAATAAATGAGATGAAATTTATTAACATGTTTATGTGTGCAGTTCAATAAATCTTATCCTCCTCCTCCTCTCTCTCTCTCTCTCTCTCTCTCTCTCTCTCTCTCTCTCTCTCTCCTTCTTCCTTTTACTTGTGGCCGAATACCATCTACTAACGATAGCCAGGCGGCTTGGCCTTGCTTGGGCGCCCGGCAAGGGTCAGCCACCAACCACTCTGGATCACAACCCCCATAGCATGACACTACCTAACCGACAGACATGAGGTCATGATAAATAAATTTCCTCAAGCTATCAAATTTTAACTTCCTCTTTAATTAAAACTTCCTAAGTTACTCGTTTCCCCCTAAAAGTAGGGGTGTGCAATGGGAACCGCCTGAACTGGGAATTGCTCAGATTGGACTGGATCGGCTGGTTTTAGGTGGTTCTCGAAGAGGGCGGTCCGGTTCTCGGTTCCCATTCTTGAAACCGGTGGCCGGTCAATCCGCTTTTCGATTCCAAGGTGGGAACCAGACTAATTGGACCAATAGACTGGACCGATTGATATAAAAAAAAAAAAAAAATTTGAGAAAAACCCTCTGTCCTTTTTAGGTTTTGCTTTCCCCTCTCCCTTTTTGCTTTCTGCTTTACCTTCCCTTAGGACTGTTATGGATTCATCTTATCGATCAGTCCCTGATGAGATTTGTGTGACAGCACTTAAAAATCCATTTTTGCAGGTAACTTGCTTGGCGTTGCAGGGAAGAGGACGAGTGATGGGCTCTTCACCTTGGGAATCAAGTCTCTCCATTTCTTCATGGCACGGTTGTTGCGGTTCAGATTTGTGTCACCTCTGCAACAAGAAACCTCGACGCCACTCGTGTTCTGAGCCGCGCTTAGCAGATCAATTTCTTCCATGTCTATGGACTAATGAAGAGATCAGAACTTCCAAAACATTCCCAAGGCCCTCAAAGCAGTCAATACGGAAGAGAGCATGGTTGGGAACAAGAAAATATGAATCGTACTAAAAAGGAAAGAAGAAAAGAGTAACGTTTCTGCTCGTGTATTATACGGTCCATGTACTATGATGTTTTATCTGCAAAGAGCTTCTTTTTCGCAATTTATTTTTTCCCTCAAACAACAAATTACCAGTTTCATTGACCAGACTGATCGGTCCAGTTCCCAGTCTTAGAATTTGAGAATCAGTCCTCTCGGTTCAGTTCTCAGTTCCACCTCAGAATCGAATTGGATCGGGAACCTATAAGTCCTACCTAAAATTGAAAATCTTTTAGTTCAGATAGCGAGCCTCCTTGCCCTCCATTCCGATTGGCTTCAAAGGATTTCCGATGGCCCATCAGACATGAAGCGACCTTCATCTCTCATCAACTGGAACACCTCGTAAGTTGTCCAATCGTTGGAACTGGACGCACCTGAGTCACTGTCTATCTTACCAAATATGTCCAGGGAATCCATTTCCTGTCCACATACAGCATGTCAGGGAACTCATTTCCAGTCCACATACAGCATGTCCGCAAATGTGTCCGGCAATAATTGGTACTGAAAGATGAAATGACGACGAAATTGCCGAGACATGTTGAAATAATTGCGACAATCGGGTAACCCTCTTGCGATACCATGGGCCGTCTGGATTTTCTTCTTGTGTCGATTATCAATGTGATGGAACCAATGACCTCGATAGATGTGAACTCACAGGCCATTGATTTTTATGGTGCTGACATGGAAGGTTTCTTGCCACTGAAAAAAAGGACTTGGCTGGAAGCGTTGCATGAAAACAAAGTTTTGTCATTCTTCTCTTTTCCTCTCTTTTTCCCATCTATCTTCAAAGGCCAGAATTGGGTGTTGAAGGCTTTTTCTATTTGTGCACTTTTAGACAACCGAATACCATTTTAGGATTTCTTTAACCACGAAAAAAAAATTCTACTTTAGGTAGATGAATATCTTAGTGATGAAAATAATCCACAAACCTGGGCATGCATGTGACATGAGTCAAAGCTAGAGCAGATGGTCTGAAGATGGTATTATTTATGCCTGAAAGCGTAGAACATCGAAGATATGACGTTCGGCCATTGCATGAATGTGATGGAACCAATAACGTCGATAGATCTGAACTCACGGGCTTTCATGGTGCTCACACGGGAAGTTTCTTGCCACCGAAAAAGAGGATTTGACTGGAAACTTTGCATGAAAGCAAAGTTAGTTTTGTCATTTCTTCTCTGTTCCTCTCTTTTTCCCATCTATTTTCAAAGGCCAGAATTTGGTGCTGAAGGTATTTTTCTATTTGTGCGCTTTTAGACAACTGAAAACCATTTTAGGATTTCTTTAACCACGAAAAAAAATCTACTTTAGGTAGATGAATATCTTACTAAAGAAAATAATCCGCTAACCTGGCAATGCAAGTGGAATGAGTCAAAGCTAGAGCAGATGGTCTGAAGATGGTATTATTTATGCTTGATAGAACATCGAAGATATGACGTTCGGCCGTTGCATATCTTAACAAAATTCACACGTAAAAAATTCTAATTCCCAGTCATAAATCATGATATAAAAAATGCAGCCATAAGTTTGGGTAAAGATGACCTAAAAAATTCTACTCTTTATCATATGGGTTAAAGATAATTAGGATAACTACACTGATTCTCTATATTTCGGGAATGTGCTTATATATATTTTTTAATTATGCATATCCCCGATTTATTATAATTGATGTCATAAAATTTTGTTACATTATATAGTAATCTAATATAACCTATAGGTTCATGTACTCTTCATTTTAGATACACCGAAATATATAAACTAAAATATGCATAAATTACACAATTCTTTGGCCCCATTATTCTTATCTTAGTATTATAACTAAGCAATCTTGGTGCACGAGGGGCACATCGCACCCGGAGTGCACCTTGCATCTCATTTTTTTTTTAATTATTATTAAGAGTGCACATTCAGAGCGCACTTCGTATCTCGTGTCAATCTCTTTTCAATTATTATTGGTATCTCTTTCGACGTCGAGCGTCAACATTATTATTATTATTTTTTTTTTTTGGAGACGTGAGGAAGGAACAAAACTTGCGGCCGCGCCGCCGTAAACCCCATGGTGACGCTAGCGCAGAACCATCACCACGGCCACGCTTAATACACCTAGCCACTCACGCCGGGATTCGAACCCCTCCCCCTCCCAAGGAGTCATAGGAGCCTATCCAACGGAGCCACCACGGCCGGTGGTTCGAGCTTCAACATTATTTATCTCTTCTAGTGGTGACATCAATAGCCTATTATGAAGCCATGTCAACTTGTTGCATAGCCTGTCACGCAACCACGTTAGCATGTTTTGCTGTAGCGTGGCTTGCCACACAATCACGTAAGATTCTTCTGCTATCCCTGCACTGCAGTTGTTGACACCTAATAATTTAAAAAGAAATAATAAATTAAATTTGGCTTTTAAAATTTTCATTTCAAAATTCGAAAATAAAAAAATTTCAGTTTTTTTTTTTTTTTATTTCCTAATTTAAAATTAGTTTTAGAGGGAATTTTTTAAAAAAGATTGAATTCAAAAACAAATGCAACAACCGTGTGATTTTGGAGCCATTTGTTTGTTGAGAAGTTGAGAGAAAATCTCTACCGGCAGAAACAAATTCGAGTATTCCCTCTATATAAAGAAAGCGAGCTTCGGAATCGAGGGGGGGCTTCTTCTTCGTTTTAGGAGAAGAACACAAAAAGAAAAACCAAAAAGAGAGGAAAGTCAGAGAGAGAAATGACGTGAGGGAGCAAAGAGGCAAGATCCGTGCGTTTGAAGGGGGGAAGAAAAGCAAAGGTGAAAAAGTGAAAGTCAAAAAGGAAAAGCTGTGACTGCAGAAGGGGCTGGGAGGAAGAGACGTCCGCACAGGGGGGAAAGAGTGAGGAGAGAGGAGAAAAATTACTGTTTCTCTTCTTCCTTGAGCCCTCTCCCGTGCCCAATCTGCCAGCTGCGCCCGAACGACGCCCCCGCTCAGCCGTCCGCGATTCGCCCAGCCCAGCGCCGCGACTCCATCGCATCTCCGTCTCAATCGCGCACCGCCCGCGCCTCGTCACCGCTCGACGCCAAGCCAGACCCGCGAGCCGTCCAAGCATCGCCCACACCGGTCCGTGCCGTCCCGAGCAACCCACGAAGCCCGACGCACAACCCGCACCGGTCCGCGCCACCACGCCTCCGCAAGCCCACACCGACGGTCTCCAAGCTGCACCGCTGGTCCCCGAGCAGCAGCACCGCGCTTCAGCCCATTCGTCTGCAACTCCATTGTCGCTCCGCCCGTGACCTGCAACTTGCACCCGGCAGCCCCTGCACTCACCGGAGTTGGCTGCCCACATCGTTCGCAGACCGACCCAACGCTTCGCGAGCTCAACCCTTCGAGCAACACCGGAGCTCGTTCCTCGCGAAGCCGCTGTCAGTGCCGAACCCTTATGCTGTGACACCCCTGTGCTGTCCATTCGCGAAATCACAGCAACGCCGCAGCCTCGACCCGCACAGCCGTCGCTCCGATGCTCGCCAATCCGCCTCCGCTCGCACCGGATCGCGACCACCCTCGCCTCTGACGTCACGCCGCCACATCTGCGCCATCACTGGAGCTCCATTTGCTCGCCCGCAGCACCTGACGAATCCACCCATCGCCGGTCCACGCCGCCCCGAGCTCCACCACTTGCTTCTTCCCTTGTTTCTGCTGCATGTCCATTTATCTGCCCGAACCACTGTGCCGGTGCCACCCCTCAAGACAAACAATAGTTAAAAAAGGTAAGCTTGGAATGGCCCTATCTTGGAGATAATTTTCCAAGCTAGGTAGATTTTTTTAGGTTAAAATAAGCTGTTAATTATATTTTTAGCTGCTGAATTGACTTGATTTGTTATATTATTATTAGTATTGATTAGGAAATTGGTCATATTAAGTCATGATAATCAAAATTTTGAGCCGCGAGACGTCGGGTTAGATTTTTGATCATTTTTGACTTTTTATGGCAAATTTCGTGAATTACTTTGCATTAGTGATGCCCATATGTTATCAAGTTATATTGATGTTTTTTTTTAAGTATGATACGTACTTTGGTGCATTATGGTTATTTTTTTATCACATATCATGCATTATACTTAGAACTTAGATATTTAGGCCCATATGCATTTTACATTTTAAGCAACACATTTTATCTTTTAGATTCATGTAGGATTAGGTTAATTTTCCTTTAATAAACTAAAAAAAAAAAAGAATAAAAAAATGTTATATAGATTTCATAAGGTGCACGTTACAGGTTGCATTAGTGGATCATAGTTTTTTTTTTTTTTTTAGTATTCCCATCATGTAGTTTTTTTAAATATAAAATGAAAAAAAAAAAAAAAAAAAGAAATAGTGAAAAATTAAAAATTTGCATGAGCATATAGGTCATATAGGTTTATTGATTTAGACACGTAGGTTTAATAAATCAACCTTTAGGATTATTTTTAGGATTTCATCCTTAGTTATTTGCATGCTTTCATAATATGAAAAGATAATAAAAAAAGTTAAAAAAAATGGTTTTCTAAGACAAATGAGGTTTAAATCAAATTAATCCTGAAATTGAATTAGGAAATTATTCCATTTTGAATAGCTTAATTAGTTTGTTTAATTTCAATAAAGAATACTAGGTGCATTTTAGCTAGTTTGCATAGTAGGCACATTTAATTAGAATTTACATATTAATAAATTAGGATTGCATCATATTATCATGTTTTAGTAATCCCATCGTGTAATTTTTAATTGCATATAATTAATTCTTTAATTAAAAAAAAAAAAAAAAACAAAAAAATCATTTACTTAGTAAATTAATAGATTAGTTCATAATTAATCATATTTCATATCATCTTTATTTAGTGTAGGTTGCCTACATAAAAAAAAAAATAAAATAAAAAATCAAAAAAGAACGTGCATAGAGAATTGTTGTGTCATGCATCCCATGTCATGTAGTATATGCACATTTAGGATTGTATAAATTAGATTGCATACATATAGTTCAAATTAGGCCATATAAATTGCATTTCACATATCATTTAAAGTAAAATTCATGCATATTAATTTTAGATTAAGATTGCATAATAATAATTTAGGTGTCATGTCATTTAGAAATCACGTTTAGGGCATGCATTTTAATTAGCATTTTTTTAAATGTTTTCTTAGAGAGTGGACTTTAATAAAGTTGTGGTTTATAATTTCTTAGCATTTTGATTTATTGAATGTTATTTAATTGATTGTGCACCCGCATGACCACCATTTGCATGTTAGCATCTTAGGTTAAAATTAATCAAAACTGCCTGCAAAAATGTTTTTCTTAAGGTACCGAAAGGGCGTTAGATTAATCTAGCGTAACCATGTCCCCGAATCCATTAAATCTCTGGTTCGTAAAAGGTAAAGTATTCTCCCATACTTTACTTGGGTTTCTAATCAGCCCTAATTGGTTAGTGGCGGCTCCAATTTGAAATATAATTGCATGTTTTAGTGGGTCTTTTTCTTAGTATCAAGTCGCGATTGGTAGGGCTTGGGAGAGTCCGCGCCAAGTCTTCGGACTTAGTAATCCATTAACCTAATTTTAGGTGATTCACTCACCCTCGAAAAATATGGGTCGCAACAGCTTGGCGACTCCGCTGGGGAATTAGAGTTAAAACTCATAGTGGACATAGGCCTGTTTTTTTTTTTTAAAAAAAATATTTTTGTTTGGCAGCAAGGACACCAGGTATGTCACTAATATTCCTAAGGTGTTAAATGTTCTTGCAGATGGGAGGTATAAGGGGAGTAGTCTTTGCTAATCCTTGTCTTGCAGGAGGGTGTAAAGATGAATGATTTATTTTTCCTTATCATTGAAGTGTTGTTTGTATTATAAATTGTTGTGCATGATTTTCAAATTACTTTAGCACTACACATTGCACACACAACCTGCCGTCGGACCTGGACCGCATTTAAGGATTCTAGGATGGTGTTGAGAAATGAACCAACCTCGAACGCGAGACCGCGATGTAGAGGTTGCCTTTCTCAACCCCGAAAATTTTTCTTGTTGTCAAAACGTTTATCCTTGCTCACAAAACTGCGTGACCATGGGATTTTCTTTTGACTGAACAGAGCTAAGAGGACCCGACATTTGTACGTGAGACTGCGACAAGTCGGTCCATCCTTTTAGTTCTAACTTGCTAAGCCTTGTAGTTTAGGTGTTAAGCCTCACATCTCATGCGCCTGTCTATGTGGTTGCTTTTTTTTCTTTGTGAAGTAAGTATTCTTATCTTATACTATGCAATCTATTTACTTTATTGCACTTTCTTTTGGTCCATGACACTAGGTTGGTCGTAAGCTTTAATCTATATACAATGGGGAGATCCGATGTTCAATTCGTTCCAACTCCTAAGATCGAGCTCAAAGGGTGGTGGAATAAATTAAGTAAGGAAGGCCAAGATTATGTGGAGTCAATATTGGGACAGCTTATCCCCCTTTTGGATATTGGAGTCCATAGTGGTGTTTTGCAAGCTATCTCACAGTTTTGGTGTCCCGAGACGGCTACCTTTATTTTTGGTAAGAATGAGCTAACTCCGACACTGGAAGAGTATAGCATTATCATAGGAATGCCTCTTGAGACTGAACTAGTTAGGCCACCTCTTGGTATGGAGCCCACATCGATTTTATCTCAATTTCTAAGAATTAAAGCCGATGAGGTTAAGAAAGTTTTGAAAGCTAACTATAATGCATGCCCATTCTCCTTTTGGCCGATCATTTTTTAAATCAATCTTCAATGCGCCAAAAAGGTAGGATATTCATCTTAGCATTTTTTGGATTTATAATCTTTCCTCATCGACAAAATGCCATTAATCCTTCAATTGCATGGGTGGTTAGACAAGCATGCGCCGGTATGAACTTTATAAACATGATTTTGGCCGAGACATTTTTGTCCCTCAACTGTTTTAAACAAAATGGAGAAAAATCATGAATGCCTCTCCTGAACTTTTACAAATTTGGTTTCTTTCTCACATGAAGGAGTTTGGTCGTTTCATGCGTCGAGGTGAAATTGATGATTCTAATCACCCGATAAAGAGATTTTCAATCTTAGAGAAAAAGTATACCGGAAGGTCATTTTCCGATTGGGTAATTTTTCTAAAAGATCCAGATCTCAAGGGCTTCCTATGGTATGCTAAATGGTTCCATGTTAGTGTGGCTCGTTTTTCTCACAAGACAGATAATTCAATTCCACTTATGGGAATCACCGGTGCAACATCTTACTATCCTCATAGAGTGGCCCGCCAAGCATCGAGTGCTCCAAGATATCCCGCCTCCTCTCCAAATGGACCTGTTTCAAGCTCACTTTGTGCGCAAGGATCACAAGTATCTCGATGAGATCGAACGCCTTGAAAATGCATGGAAGGAATGCCATCCGGAAAAGATAATGGTGCCTAGAAGATTGAAAGGAAAGGAGAAGATTTTTCATGCCTCGGATTATTATATCCACCATCACGAGATCCCTCAAGCTCTACTTCCCGTGATACCTGAAGTGACCATGAAGCCCACTCGTAAAGCACAAATTGAAAATCTTGAAGAAACGTTGGAAAAGAAGGAAGCTCGTATTTCCGAGTTGGTTCGACAGGTAACAAGAAGCTTCGAAAGACGTGATCTCCCAATTGTATATAGAAAAGAGTCGCTAGATTTAGGAGTTTAATTTTGGCTTTAGAATGTTATTTCAATTTCTTAGATTGATGTTTTAGGAATTTAATTTCTAGAAAGTTATTTTAATGTTTTAAGTTGATGTCTTTGGAATTTGATTTCACTTAATAAAATAAACGATCGACCGTTGTCATGGACCAATCTCATTTGTTATGATGCTTACCGTATTATTTTACATTGACAGTAACAACACGGCTCACCCAAGATCACCAATCCGCACTCGTTCCAGAGTAACAATGGCCGATGACGCCGAACAAATGCATGGTGCTGAACAAGCTCGTGTCGTTGCCCTTGAAACAGAAATGAAGCAAGTCCTGAATGTCCTTGAGCAGCTCTCTAAACAAATAGATTCTCTCCAAGCAAATACTATCCCATCAGCTCCACAAGTCGAAGTGGTGTTACCACAACATGCTTCTATGGCTGATCCGAAAGATAAAGGCAAGAATGTATCCACAAGTGGCCCATCAAGCTCTAATGATGTCTTCGGGGAGAAAAGTACCGACACCCTCAAATCATTGTTGACGAAGAGATACAAGTGATACAGCCGGCTATACCGAAGAGGCGAGCAAGAAAAATGCTTGGCGAAAATCGAGGAGAAACTCAAGCAAAACAAGGGTGCATTTAGCCAAGACCCAACCGATCTGTCCCATTATGCAAAGATCAAGATACCAAAGAAGTTCAAAATGCCAGACTTTGAAAAGTATAATGGCACTTCTTGCCCAAAGATCCATTTGCGAGACTTATGTGGTTAGGATGACCCCATATGTTGATAACATACCCCGATGATTCAGCAATTTCAAGCAAGCCCGACAGACCGGCACTCCGGTGGTATATTATGAAGAAGATTAATCTCCTTGAGACTTGGGAGGATTTGACTGATGCCTTCTTCAAGCAAAGTACAAGTATAATATTGATGTCACTCCATCTCGAGAGGATTTACTTCGCACCGAGAAGAGGAAGACGAGAATCTTTCAAGGCATATGTCACGAGATGGAGGACCGTAGCTGCTCAAATTACTCCCGAGCCGGCGAAAAGGAGCTGATGGATTTGTTCATGAAGACACTCCCGCCCGAATATCGAAATCGGATGTTAGGATCGACCGCCGAATCGTTCAATCGCCTAGTCCCCGTTGGCGAACGAATTGAAATAGCCCTGCGTGATGGATGGGCATCTGATCAAACCAGCTCATATAAGAAATTTTCGGCCAAGAAGAACAAAGAGCCCGTAGCAGAAGTCAATACAGCCTATGTTCAACCCCCTCGCCCTGTCTCGAACACTCAACAGGGGGGAGCACGTCCTTTCTTTGGCCAGCAGAGGAACTCTTCTAGGCGTCAATTTACGCCTCTTCCTAAGACATTATCCAAGATCTTGCCGACCCTTCAGAAGAAAGGATTACTCGCTAAGGAGCCTAAGCGACCTAATCCCGAGCGCTTCCCCAACTATAATCCTTCTAAGACATGTGCTTACCATATGGGGAGGTAGGGCATTCTGTTGATGATTGCTATACGCTGCGACACAAAATCCAAAATCTGTTGGATGCTAAAGTGGTCTCATTCCGCGAAGCGCAGCCAAACATCCAGAATAATCCACTCCCTGACCATCCGGAAACTGTGAATGCCATTTTCAGTTTTGATGCTGGTCAAAAGAAGAGCTTGAGGGTACATCTGGACGATGTTTATAATGGTTTAGTTCAAGCTGGATACTACTCAAATGTAGAAGGACCTACCATGTCTCAGAAAGTGCAGAGAGTTAAGGTAATGTCCAAGATGGGGATGATTGTTTGCGTAGATCCTGCCGACACAGTTTCAACTATCACTCCAATCATTATTGATCTGGAGGAGGAGCTCTACGATTTTGAAAATGAATTTACCGGCTTGAACATTGGAGCTAGCGATCCCTTAGTTCTTGACATGCCACCGTTGGAGGATGCTTCGGATGAAGAAGGGTTAATCATCAATGACGTGCCGCCATCAGATGATGAAGAATTGATTCTTGATGTTATGCAACCCTATACATACACGAATGATAAGGCGGTCCCATGGTGTTATGATCCGGAGATAGATGTGGTCACTCGATCGGGATGCACTTACGCTCGAGCCAACTCACAACCTGTCAAGCCGGATCGATGAAGAGGCTAAAGAATTTTTAGCCGTGATTAAGGCAAGTGAGTATAGTGTAGTGGACCAACTTCGAAAAGCGCCAGCACAAGTCTCCATATTAGAGTTACTTTTGACATCGGAGAAACATCAAAAGGCTTTGATGAAAGTCCTTAATGAAGTACATGTCCCAGAGTCCATTGAGCCTGAGAAGTTGGGGGAATTCGTGGGGGTCACTTTGATAAACGACCAGATCACTTTCTCAAATGATGAAATCCCGGATGAAGGAAGGGGACATGGCAAAGCCCTTTATATCTCGGCCAAATGTCGAAATACCTTGGTATCCCGTGTCCTCATTGATAATGGATCGGCTTTAAACATATGCCCCCTCGCGACTCTAAAGCGTCTTGGGTATGATTTAGGGAAAATTCATGCGGCTAAAAGTTCTGTTCGAGCATTTGACGGAACCAAGAAAGAAGCAGTTGGGGAAGTTGATTTAGACTTGCGAGATAGGGCCGGTGTTATTTAATGTAGTTTTCGGGTCTTGGACATACCTACTGGCCTTCAACTTTTTGTTAGGTCGTCCATGGCTTCATGCGAGCGGAGCAGTTTCTTCAAGTCTTCACCAGAAGGTGAAATTTGTGATGAAAGGGAAGCTTATTACAGTTCAAGGAGAGGATGAGTTCAAGATTTATCACGAGACGGCTATCCCTTACATTGAACAGGATTGTAAAGAAGAATCCAATTTTCAAGCATTTGAATTGGTTTCGACCATTCATGTCTCTCAAGGTACTACCCTACCCACTCCAAAGTTATCCAAGTCGGCGATCATGGTAGGCAAGATCATGGTCGGGAGTGGCTTTGTTCCGGGTAATGGTTTAGGCCGACATGGTCAGGGCACTCGCCAACCAATTGAGGCCGGACGGAATTCATACACTACTGGGTTGGGCTATCGTGATAGAGGTGGACGATCCTGTAGAGGAAGAGGAAGAGGACAAGGACGAACGGGCGTCATTAGACCCCACATTAGGTCCACATTCCCCGGGCTGCAAGGATGATGCATGAGGAAGAAGGGGCAATCAATACTTGTGTCCGGTACTCCAAGCCTCCGATTCGACATCGATGTAAGTCCGCCGAATGGGTAGTGGTAGACCAGCCGGTTGCGGGGACACCACTCGATCCGCCTGGAAAAGACGACTCACTCGAAGGAACGGCCGAATTGTTTGAAGAGAATTTCGTGATGGTCATCGACGAAGTTCGAGAGTAGGAGAATTTTACTTATTTGCACACTCCTCTGCGTAGGAGTTTTTATTGCTTTCCGCATTTGCATTTCCATTCCTAGGATTTCTATCATTCCAATAATGTAATTTGTTTTTCATCCAATAAAATACATGAAAGTTTTCATGTTTTGAGGGCATGATGAAGTACACCAAACTAGCCCGGTGATGATATCCAGCCGATAAAAGAAAAGAAAAATCCAAGGAAAATTCCGAGGCTGGGCTTCATCATGCTTCCTCATGTTAAAATGTTTTAAAAAGTGATTTTTGCAAAAAAAAATTTTCAAAAAAATCTAGGCTACCCTGTTTGTCTTTCTGATTCATCTACTTCTTGTTTCAGGAAAGATATTGAGACTTGCAAGGACGAGAGAATGGTCCAATTTAATACGGCAAGCACTAATAATGATGATCCCGAAGAGGACTCCAGTGAAGTGCAGCGTAGCTGGGAACAACATGAAAAGGTTAAAGCTCCCACGTCCGAGCGACATGTCACTATTAATTTAAGTGACACCTTTGAAGAAGCCAAAGAAGTAAAAATTGGGGCGAGTCTTCCCAAAGATGAGGCCGAGCGCCTAACTCGATTCTTGAAAGAATATCGGGATATCTTTGCATGGACATATGCTGATATGCCCGGTTTAGACCCGTCAATTGTGGAGCATTGCCTACCTACTAATTTGGATGTGCCACCTAAGAAGCAGAGGCTACGGAGAACCAAGCTCGAACTCTCAAAGAAGATAGAGGAGGAAGTGATGAAACTCTTGAAGGTGGGATTCATTGAAGTCTCACAGTACCCCGAATGGGTGGCCAACATTGTAAGAATGAAGAAAGACGGTCGGGTTCGAGTATGTGTTGATTATCGGGATCCGAACAAGGCCGGTCAAAGGATGATTTTCCATTGCCGCACATAGATGTCCTTGTGGATAGTACCGCTGGTTTTGAACTATTCTCATTTATGGATGGTTTTTCCGGGTACAATCGGATAAGGATGAAGGAGGAAGACAAGGAGAAGACTGCATTTATCACCCCGTGGGGAACCTTTCATTATAAGGTTATGCCATTCGGACTCAAAAATGCGGGGGCAACTTACCAAAGCGAGCCATGATAGCATTGTTTCATGACATGATGCATCAAGAGATTGAGGTCTATGTTGATGATATGATTGCAAAGACTCGACCTGGAAAAAGCCACACTTTGAAACCCTTGAAGAAGCTATTTGATCGACTCCGTGAGTTCAAGCTTCGACTAAATCCCGCTAAGTGCGTGTTTGGAGCAACATCCGGTAAATTGCTCGGATTCATTGTGAGCAGTAAAGGGATTGAGATTGACCCAGCCAAAGCTAAAGCCATTTGTGAGCTGCGACCTCCATCAACGGTGAAAGAAGTCCGGAGCCTTTTGGGGAGGTTGAATTACATTGCTCGATTCATTTCCCAACTTACTGAAACTGCCAAGCCATTATTCAAGCTCCTAAAGAAGAATGCACGAGTCAATTGGGATGATGAATGTCGAGAAGCGTTCGACAAGTTGAAGAGTTACTTAATGAATCCACCGATGCTTGTCCCACCATCGCCGGGTCATCCTTTAATTCTCTACCTCACTATTCATAGTGAGTCACTAGGTGCAATGTTAGCTCAAGAAAATCCCGTTGACAGAAAAGAACGAGCCATTTATTACTTAAGCAAGAAGTTCACGGCATCAGAGTTGAAGTATCCTGATGTAGAAAAGACTGTGTGGCTTTGGTATGGGTATTGCATAGATTGCGACAATACACTTTGCATTACCGACATTCCTCGTGGCGAGAGCGACCCCATCAAGTACTTGCTTGAGCGACCAGCTTTGGTGGGTAAGTTGGCCAAATGGCAAATTTTAATATCAGAATTTGATGTACAATTCATGCCACAAAAGTCGGTTAAGGGTCGAGTGATCGCTGACCTATTGGCCGAGAATTCGGGAGTCTCTAATGACAATGACAGTTTCCTTGATGACCGCGTCTTGAGTATAAATGAAGACTCGTGGAAGATGTTCTTTGATGGAGCTGTAAATTTGTCTGGTTCTGGTACTGGGGCAGTTCTGATATCTCCAGATGGACAGCACCATCCAGTAGCTGCAAAATTGGTGTTCCCATGCACTAATAATGTGGCTGAGTATGAAGCTTGCATCCTCGGGCTTCAGGCTGCAATTGAGATAGGTGTGGCCAAGTTAAAAGTATTCGGGGATTCCACATTAATCATAATGCAGACCGTAGGTGAATGGAAGACCAAGGAGGCCAAATTACTCCCATACCACAAGTATTTAGAAGATCTGATAAAAAAGTTCGAGGAAGTTTCGTTTGAATACTTGTCAAGGTCTCACAATCAATTTGCGGATGCACTAGCGACCCGTTGTCTTCTATGCCGGAGTCACCGATGGGTTAGAGGTCGAGCCTCCGAAAATAGAGGTTTTGCCGAGGCCAGCTTATTGCATGGTGGTAATAGAGGAACCGGATGGAAAACCATGGTACCATGACATCATGACCTATATTCAAAAGCGAGAGTTCCCGTAAGGTAGCAATCCAGTGACCGAAAGCATCTCATGAAACTTGCCTCCAAATTCTTTATTAGTGGTGATACATTATACAAACGGTCTTTCGACACCGTCCTACTTAGATGTGTCAATGCTAAGGAAGCCACTCGGTTGATGGAAGAAATACATGAAGGGGTGTGTGGTCCTCACATGAGCGGCCACATGTTAGCAAAGAAGATTTTGAGACTAGGTTACTTTTGGCTAACCTTGAGACTCGATTGCATTCAACATGTCGAAGTTGTCACCGTTGTCGATTTATGGGGACAAAATAAATGTTCCTCCAAATGAGCTGCATCAAGCGTCGAGTCATGGCCTTTTTCAATGTGGGGCATCGATGTAATTGGCCCAATTAATCCGAAAGCCTCGAATGGCCATCGTTTCATCTTGGTCGCTATTGATTATTTCACAAAATGGATAGAGGCATCCTATGCGGTTGTTACCGCTAAGAATGTCATGAAGTTTGTGCGACGGGATATTATTGCTCGTTATGGCGTGCTGAAGCCATCATCACGGATAACTGGACAAACCTAAACAACAAGCTTGTTAATGATTTGTTCAAGGAGTTCAAAATTCATCATTTGAATTCATCGCCCTATCGCCCTCGGATGAACGGTGCGGTTGAAGCAGCGAATAAGAACATCAAGAAGATTCGGCAAAAACAGTGATTATTATCGTGGATCGGCATGAGAGGCTTCCTTACGCTCCGATGGCGTACGGGACTTGATTCGCACTTCTCCGGGGCAACTCCTTTTCTCCGGTGTACGGCATGGAAGCAGTCCCGCCGGTTGAAGTAGAAATCCCTTCTCTAAAAGTATTGTCTCAGTCTAAGCTGACAGAAGCTGAATGGGCACAACAGAGGTATGACCAACTCAATTTGATTGAAGAAAAACGATTGAAGGCCGTATGTCATGGTCAATGTTATCAACAGCGAGTGGCCAAGTCCGCCCAAGGCATTTCAAGGTCCATGATTTGGTGCTACGCAAGATGCTACCAATTAACTTTGATCCTCGTGGCAAATTCACTCCGAATTACAGTGGGCCGTATATCGTGAAGAAAGTACTTCCCTGGAGGTGCTTTAATTTTGGCGAAATGGATGGGCGGGAATTCATAAATCCTGTAAATTCGATCTGTAAAGAAATACTATCCATGAATAAAAGGCTCGTAAAAACCTTTTCCTCACTCAAAGTTGGTCAAATCTTTAGTGTATAATGTTGCATATTTTATTTTGCAGGGGCAAAGAATGGATGTCAACGACGGTGTTTTATTTTTGTAAGGAATCTCTATGAGCTCCTTTACAAAGGAAGGGCAAGACATGGACACATAATAGTTTTGACTTTATGAGCATGCCCTCTTTGTCTTTATAAAATGCTTTCACATGATATTGTGTAATTCGTCAATTCCACTTGAAATTTATCGAAATGGATAATTCAGTGAAAGATGTCGAGTTACTTGAGCATGCTAAATGAGGTGTGAAAGGCAAGCCTAATCCCATACACCGTCCCCTGTCTATATATTGTGAGGTGAGTGTGGAAACATTTTGTATTTCAAGGTGAAGAATTTTCTTGCGAAAAGTACGACAGCTGAAATGACGAGAGGCGGTTCATTTCTCTATCCCAAACACTACAGGTGTTCCATTGCTTAACCATTTTGAGCCAATACACTTATGGATGTTCTTTTCAAATTACCCCCTGTCAAGAACCACCCCACATCGGGGCAACTAGAAGATAAAAATGACATCATGAAGTGAAGAAAATGAATTGAAATTTTCTTGCTTTCACTTGTATCAATCTTCAAGTTATGCTATTACATTGAATTCATATGGTAATTTAAGTGCCTTAGGATGACGAAGAGCATTTCTTTCACTATCCTACACACTTATATCCTTTGAATAGCCCACTTGAGCCTGCTATTTCATTTCTTTTAAACCCAGTTGGTGATCATCCCCCACACTGGGGCAAGGCAAGAAACAGATGAAGACCCTTGAAGTTCGAGTGTCATTTAAAGAATACTTGACACACGTATTGTGTGCAAGAACTGAAATCAAAATAGAATTAAGGGGCATGAAAAAGCAGTGTGCCTGGTAAAAGCAAGGCCAATGCCCGTGAAAAAAAGAGATATGACTGATGAATTGGAGACATAAAAAAAGCAGTGTGCTTGACCAATGTCCATCATCAAAGAAAATGACTTTGAAAAAAAATGTTGAGAAAAGATCTCCAGTTGAATAATCATTGGCATCGGGTGATAAACTTTTGAGCCAATAAAGAAATCTGTCAAGAAGACAATCTGGGGCGAATAAAATTGATGGCAATGTCAAGATGATCACCAACTTTGACCCATATACACATCTTTGAGCCTAACGATCCTTTCGTTTCTCAACCTATGAACCCAGCCTATGTTACGTCCCTTACAAAGTCTCTTGATTAGGGCACTTGAGTTGACATAGGAATTCACATGTTTTAAGCATTGCTCGAAGAAGTGCGAGCAAGATTATTTCTTTATCATTTTGCAGGGTTCTTGACTTGTAAACCCGGAGATGATTACAGAATCATTATTTCAATTGCTTTGACTCAAAGAGTCCCTTTGTTAAGCCATTGACCAAGCCTGCATTACAGTCCTTGACAAAGACCTCTCAGATTGGTAAAGTCGTACTGCTTGCAAGAAAATTCGAACTCTTGTCAACAAGATGATGATAAGATTGAGTGATATATTCCCGCATCAATGGTCGGGACAAATAACCCTTCTTAAATGAGAGCGAGTGAAAAAACCTTTTCACACCAAAAGTGTCTCATTTAGCATGTTCAAGAGATTCACGCTATAACTGAAAATTGTCCTGGTGATAATGTTTCCGGTAGAAGCTTGATAAAGCCATCATGCATGGACTTTCATTGAATTTTTCCTCAAAGACAAAAAATATTGTCTTTGAAACCCTGAGTTTATCTAGTCATCTTTGTACTTGATGAGAATTCCAAGTACCTATTTATAAAATGTTTCCAAATATCTAGTGAGAATTCCAGATATTTGAACCTTTAAACGCTTGATGTGATTCCCAAGTGTTTGTCTTTTCAAACATCTGACGTGATTTCCAGATGTTTAGTAAATGTTTTCAAATGTCGACATAAGAATCGATTGAAATTTCAAGTACTTGATGCAATTTCCAGGTGCTTAGAATCTGATGAGAATTCCATATCCCTAAAGACTTTGAGCCTTTCAATTACAAAGAAGAGAGTTCCGGGTGATTCACGGGTCTCATCGGAATCATTTCACACCTAAATCCCCAAACGGGTATGACAGGTACGTGCTCTTCTTTGCATTTGCATTTCATTGGTCATAGACACATAGAGATCTATGTTCCTGACCGAATCATTGCATTTACATTGCATCATTTATTCTTTAAAAAAAAAAAAAAAAAAAGTCAAGTCATTAACATTTGCATATGCATTTCATATTTCATTTTGCAGAGTTTAAATTTAGGTGTCATACATCTTTGAAGGAAACCTCTATGAGCTTCCCTTCAAAGAGGGGCAGCTGTTGACACCTAATAATTTAAAAAGAAATAATAAATTAAATTTGGCTTTTAAAATTTTCATTTCAAAATTCGAAAATAAAAAAAAAATTCAGTTTTTATTTTTTATTTCCACTTATTAGTTTTAGAGGGAATTTTTTAAAAAAGATTGAATTCAAAAACAAATGCAACAACCGTGTGATTTTGGAGCCATTTGTTTGTTGAGAAGTTGAGAGCAAATCTCTACCGGCGAAACAAATTCGAGTATTCCCTCTATAAAGAAAGCGAGCTTCGGAATCGAGGGGGGCTTCTTCTTCGTTTCGGGAGAAGAACATAAAAAGAAAAACCAAAAAGAGAGGAAAGTCGAGAGAGAAATGACGTGAGGGAGCAAAGAGGCAAGATCCGTGCGTTTGAAGGGGGAAGAAAAGCAAAGGTGAAAAAGTGAAAGTCAAAAAGGAAAAGCTGTGGACTGCGAAGGGGCTGGGAGGAAGAGACGTCCGCACGGGGGAAAGAGTGAGGAGAGAGGAGAAAAATTACTGTTTCTCTTCTTCCTTGAGCCCTCTCCCGTGCCCAATCTACCAGCCCTGCGCCCGAACGACGCCCCCGCTCGGCCGTCCGCGATTCGCCCAGCCCGGCGCCGCGACTCCATCGCATCTCCGTCTCAATCGCGTACCGCCCGCGCCTCGTCACCGCTCGACGCCAAGCCGGACCGCGAGCCGTCCAAGCATCGCCCACACCGGTCCGTGCCGTCCCGAGCAACCCACGAAGCCCGACGCACAACCCGCACCGGTCCGCGCCACCACGCCTCCGCAAGCCCACACCGACGGTCTCCAAGCCGCACCGCTGGTCCCCGAGCAGAGCGGCACCGCGCTTCAGCCCATTCGTCCGCAACTCCATTGTCGCTCCGCCCGTGACCCGCAACTTGCACCCGGCAGCCCCTGCACTCACCGGAGTTGGCTGCCCACATCGTTCGCAGACCGACCCAACGCTTCGCGAGCTCAACCCTTCGAGCAACACCGGAGCTCGTTCCTCGCGAAGCCACCGTCGTGCCGAACCCTTATCTTGTGACACCCCTGTGCTGTCCATCCGCGAAATCACAGCAACGCCGCAGCCTCGACCCGCACAGCCGTCGCTCCGACGCTCGCCAATCCGCCTCCGCTCGCACCGGATCACGACCACCCTCGCCTCCGACGTCACGCCGCCACATCCGCGCCATCACTTTGGAGCTCCATTTGCTCGCCCGCAGCACCCGACGAATCCACCCATCGCCGGTCCACGCCGCCCGAGCTCCACCACTTGCTTCTTCCCTTGTTTCGCTGCGGGTCCATTTATCGCCCGAACCATTGTGCCGGTGCCACCCCTCAAGACAAACAATAGTTAAAAAAGGTAAGCTTGGAATGGCCCTATCTTGGAGATAATTTTCCAAGCTAGGTAGATTTTTTTAGGTTAAAATAAGCTGTTAATTATATTTTTAGCTGCTGAATTGACTTGATTTGTTATATTATTATTAGTATTGATTAGGAAATTGGTCATATTAAGTCATGATAATCAAAATTTTGAGCCGCGAGACGTCGGGTTAGATTTTTGATCATTTTTGACTTTTTATGGCAAATTTCGTGAATTACTTTGCATTAGTGATGCCCATATGTTATCAAGTTATATTGATGTTTTTTTTTTTAAGTATGATACGTACTTTGGTGCATTATAGTTATTTTTTATCACATATCATGCATTATACTTAGAACTTAGATATTTAGGCCCATATGCATTTTACATTTTAAGCAACACATTTTATCTTTTTAGATTCATGTAGGATTAGGTTAATTTTCCTTTAATAAACTAAAAAAGAATAAAAAATGTTATATAGATTTCATAAGGTGCACGTTACAGGTTGCATTAGTGGATCATAGTTTATTTTATATTTTTAGTATTCCCATCATGTAGTCTTTTTAAATATAAAATGAAAATAAAAAAAAAAGAAATAGTGAAAAAATTAAAAATTTGCATGAGCATATAGGTCATATAGGTTTATTGATTTAGACACGTAGGTTTAATAAATCAACCTTTAGGATTATTTTTAGGATTTCATCCTTAGTTATTTGCATGCTTTCATAATATGAAAAGATAATAAAAAAAGTTAAAAAATAAAATGGTTTTCTAAGACAAATGAGGTTTAAATCAAATTAATCCTGAAATTGAATTAGGAAATTATTCCATTTTGAATAGCTTAATTAGTTTGTTTAATTTCAATAAAGAATACTAGGTGCATTTTAGCTAGTTTGCATAGTAGGCACATTTAATTAGAATTTACATATTAATAAATTAGGATTGCATCATATTATCATGTTTTAGTAATCCCATCGTGTAATTTTTAATTGCATATAATTAATTCTTTAATTAAAAAAAATAACAAAAAAATCATTTACTTAGTAAATTAATAGATTAGTTCATAATTAATCATATTTCATATCATCTTTATTTAGTGTAGGTTGCCTACATAAAAAAAATAAAAAATAAATAAAAAGAACGTGCATATAGAATTGTTGTGTCATGCATCCCATGTCATGTAGTATATGCACATTTAGGATTGTATAAATTAGATTGCGTACATATAGTTCAAATTAGGCCATATAAATTGCATTTCACATATCATTTAAAGTAAAATTCATGCATATTAATTTTAGATTAAGATTGCATAATAATAATTTAGGTGTCATGTCATTTAGAAATCACGTTTAGGGCATGCATTTTAATTAGCATTTTTTAAATGTTTTCTTAGAGAGTGGACTTTAATAAAGTTGTGGTTTATAATTTCTTAGCATTTTGATTTATTGAATGTTATTTAATTGATTGTGCACCCGCATGACCACCATTTGCATGTTAGCATCTTAGGTTAAAATTAATCAAAACTGCCTGCAAAAATGTTTTTCTTAAGGTACCGAAAGGGCGTTAGATTAATCTAGCGTAACCATGTCCCCGAATCCATTAAATCTCTGGTTCGTAAAAGGTAAAGTATTCTCCCATACTTTACTGGGTTTCTAATCAGCCCTAATTGGTTAGTGGCGGCTCCAATTTGAAATATAATTGCATGTTTTAGTGGGTCTTTTTCTTAGTATCAAGTCGCGATTGGTAGGGCTTGGGAGAGTCCGCGCCAAGTCTTCGGACTTAGTAATCCATTAACCTAATTTTAGGTGATTCACTCACCCTCGAAAAATATGGGTCGCAACAGCAGTCACTGTCCCTTTTGCTTCCCTACACCATAGCCAAGTCACCCTCTTCTGTTGTCTCACATTGCAGCCACGTTGGCCTTATGATATTCGGAAATTCTTTCGTCAATTAATAATATATTAGAATTTGAAGGCCATAAATGTCACAAGTGGAAATTTTGGTTGGATTATTAATAGTGTAGTAGAGGCAGGTCCGAATTATATTTTCAGTGCTTGCAGTTTTTGAAAAGTGATACCATTAGGGTTAAATTGATGAATATTTGCTCTTGGTTCGATTAATTTATTAGTTGTGATTATTCTAGTATTTAGTAATTTTCATGGAACGTTTTAGTGAATTCAAACTATTTTTCTGATTTATCAATGCTTGGAATGAATATCGATTTCCTTGTTCACGTGATTTACTAGATATTTTGATAACACAATATCTACTTTGGAAACCACATTGTTGAGCCAATTGTCACTCTTTAATCTGTACCACCTCTCTTTATTTTCCTCCAAGTATTGTGATATATATGGCAATTTTTGTATTATAATAACGTGTATGTCCTTAATGCCATGTAATTAAGACCTTTGCCACAGCATATTTTCCACCGAGTGAATTTCCTTATATAAGTATATCAATGAGACTTTGGAGCTAGGTAAATGTTTTACCGTAGAAAATGATTCTCTATAAGGTCAAGATGATATAAAATCTTATAATGGCGTCACTTATGCAATCGGAGTATGACATGGCTTATATAGCTGTGGTATAATGTTAATAAATAACCATCATCTTGTGGATGAACAATGATGTATTTATCCTCGCTGATGTAGATGACACCCGTGATGAATAGGGTAAGAGGTGTGGCAAAAGGTATAAATGATTCCATCCCCAATGAGTTGGTGGTCATGATGCCTTGTTAGTCAAGATGTCTCGTGAAACGAGATAGTCCTAGCTAGTGACAAGTAGGAATTCACCTATTTATATTGATGATCTATTAGATGGTATCTACGCATCACGAAATGGTATGCCACCTGCTTGCATTTGAGTGAATAATCTTATGTAGTGTTGTTAATACTTTCTATGGTATATCATGATAGGAAAAGTAGTGCATTTCCTTTTGCATTAGTCAAATATGATTATTTTGCACTCACATTATTTGTTGGTACCATGTTAAGTGGTAAGAGGATCTTCTTATTTAGACTTAGAAATTTCATTTAGTGGGTTTCGACATACTCCTTTATTTTTCAGATATGTGGGATAAATCCCCCCGTCATTACTTGTCGAAGCTTTCATGTGTTGAATATCGAGTGTGCATGTTACCAAATCATCAATACTATATACTAAATGTAGTTCTATTGCATGAGTCATCGTGGGGCTGCTTGAGTGAGTTCCCCATTGATTTGTCACTGTTACTAGAACATCAACGATGAGTTAGTTGGATTGCTGAGGGGCTTCGGTGGTTCCCCCGGTTTCGGTGGCCATGGCATGTCGATGGGCAAGGATGTCCATCCGTAGTTCAAGAGCTTTTAGATTAACTCTTCCGAAAATCACTTGTCGGGATTGAACCAAAGTGTGCACCGACAGTAGAAACAGGTTTTTGTACATAAGACTTTGATGTATCTTAGCTAAGATTAAATTATTAGTACAATAGAAGATAAATTCATTATTTACGGGTGGATTTAAGTGCATTTAAATTATAGGCGCATTCAAGGTTAAAATTTTATAGAAATTCAGGTCGTGACAGGCCTCTTCTTTTGTCCCTATACCGCAGTATCGCAGCCACGTTAGCCTCTTTTGTTGTTGCGTAGCCTGGAAGCAGCCATGTCAGCGTGTTGTTGCATAACTTGCTGGACCGATCTTACTACCATGAGTTGATCATATTGCCAATTTATTCAAACCATCACTTTGAGTTCGAGAGAACATGAAAAATCAGGATATTTCTATCGATCTTATATATTTTTTCTTTTGATTGATTGTGCATACGCTCGATTGGTTTTAATTGATATCGAAATAATTTTGTTACCTTAGATTACCATCTAATAAAATCTAAAAATAGGTTCATTTACTCTTTATTAAGAGATACATAGACATTTACATAGATATATGCAAAAGGTGCACAATTTTTATTCGATATTATTCTTAACTATAAGGTTGTGAAGACAAGGTAGATTTTGGGCAATTGATATGTCTCATCAATCTTTCATCCGCGGCTAAATGCGAAAGAAATCCCCATCCTGGATGGACCACAAAACGTGTATCTTCAGACCGTGTGAAGTGACGAGCTGGCGGCAAAGTGATCGATTGTAACGAGAACCATCAACATCCGCCACGTGAATCTTGGAACATAAGGGTGCGTTTGTTTGTGTTTATATTCTTTTTTTGTTCCAGGGAACAGAAAAAGAATATAAACATGTTTGGTAAATTTGTGTTCTTTTTTTGTTTCTTTTAATTTTTTTAATATTTGTATTTTATTTTTCATTTTTTCTTTCTTTTTCTTTTTTTTTTTTTCTTCCTTGTGGCCGGTCCCCGGCCTCGGCCATGGCCGGCAAGTCGACGAGGGCCGGTGGCCTCACCCAGCCACGGCGAGGCTCGCCGGCCCCGACGAGGCCGAGCCTCTCGTGGTTGGGCGAGGCGAGCTCGCCCGGCCACCGGCGAGGCTCGGCCGAGCCTCGGCGGTGGCTCGGCGAGCCAAGCCTCTCGGTGGTGGGGCGAGCTCATGGCGCCGGATCGGGCGAGCTCGGCCTCGCCGGATCTCGGGCGAGCCCGAGCTCACCCAACCAAGGCGAGGCCAAGCCTCACGCCGGCCAGCGACGCTCCGGCGATTTGTCGCTAGCCAAAGAAAAAAAGAAGAAGAAAAGAAGAAAAAAAAAAAAGAGGAGAGAGAAAAGTTGTTCCAAAAATAATAAAAAACTTTTTTTGTTTATTGTTTCTGTTCTTTTTTGTTCGGGAACAAAAAAACAGAATTTTTGTTCTTAAACAGAAATAAAGAACATAAACAAACACCCCCTAAGTGTACTCTAGGGCGGCACCGCAATACGTCTACTATATTCAAAATTTTCCACCTAATATGAATTTTTCCCGGGAAAATTAAGTATGTTCTCATATATATTTTATCAGTCATGTCACTCAACAAGTCATATAATGATGTTGCTCAGATTTCTCATAAATTATTAGAAATTAACGGAGATTGGGTCATGAAAAGATATTCCACGTGCAACAAAGGCAGGAAGAATAGTCAAAGTGTTTATCATAAATTATTAGAAATTAACAAGATTAAGTCATAAAAAAAAAAAAAAATCCACGCGCAATAAAAGCAAGAAGAATAGTCAAAGTGTTTTTTACCAAGTGGGATTTGATTTACTGATTCTTTCAGGTAATATTCATATGATTCACTGTTTCAAAACAAAAAATATATGATTGGTGTTCAACTCATTTAACAAAGATAAATTTATTAGGATATATAAGCAGTCACCCAATCACTTCGTTATGAAGATTATGAATGGGCATTGATATGGAATTTAAATCCTAATACAATTATTTCAAGTCATATGAACTTGTCAATACATTTAATAGGTGGTCGTTAAAGTGCTATTTGGTAACGTTCCGGGAACACTTGTTTCTGTTCTTTTGTTCTTCGGAACAAAAATAGAACATAAACATGTTTAGTAATTTTTTTATTCCTGGGAATAGATTTAGAACAGAAACAAGAAATAAAAAAAAAATTTATTTCTTGTTCCCGGGAACGACTCAAGAAACAAGCTTTTTTTATTTTCTTTTCTTGCTTTTATTTTCTTTCTTTTTCTCTTCCTCTCTTCTTTCCTAGCTGGTCGCCTACCCGGCGATGGCTGACGACTAGCCAGACAAGGCCCAGCGACCTCATCGAAGCCTTATCGGCCCCCAGCGAGGACACCCTGAGCTCGACAGCCATTGGCGAGGCTCGGGGGAGCCTCACCATGGCTGGGTGAGGCCCCCCTTGAGCCTCGCCATGGCTAGGTGAGGCTTGGGGGGGCCTCACCAGATTGGGGCGAGGTTGCCTCGCCAAGCCATAGTGAGGCTCGGGGGGACCTCGCCAGCCCTCATCTAGCTAGTCGCCGGCCGGCCGGCCATGGCCAAGGCCGGCAATCGGCTAAGAGGAAGGAGAAGAAAAAGAAGAAAGGAAAGAAAAAAGAAAAATGTAATAAAATTGTTGATATACTAAAAGAAATTATAAGTCACAAAAATATTTGGGGTTGTACCAAACGTAATTTCTATACCCATAATAGAAATTTTTTTATAGTTACTAAAAGTCTTAAAATGCTCAAAAATCATTCTCGAAAACAAAATTAGAAAAAAGTGTTTCTGAAAAGAAACTATTCTCGGGAATAGAAACGTTATAATATGCATCCTAAATTACTAGAGTGCAAGAGAAATGTGCAATGCGCGCATTCGATGTTGGATTGTTATATATACAAATGTAATAAAAGTTTTAAAATTTGTCATCAAAATGTAATTGAGTCATAAAACTTTCAAAAAATGCAATCAAGTCCTAAAATTTGTCACAAAAGTACAATTGAGTCCTACAATTTTCGAAAAGTGCAATTAATTCTTAAAATTTTTCATAAAAGTGTAATTGAGTTCCAAACTTTTTAAGACTCAATTACATTTTTTTTGAAAGTTTTAAAACTCAATTGTACTTTCGTGACAAATTTTAGAACTTTCAATATACTTATTTCATATGTTTACAAAGAAAAGAAGTATGTTGGGAGGAATTAGATCATCACTTGTGGAGTAGATATGGAGGAAAGTTATAAGATGTGTGAATTAATAATAACTTGAAGTTGGTGTAGAGAATAGTTTCAATCTCAATATCGTTCTATGCAATGATGGTTTGAAAGGTCCAAATAACGAAATAATCATAACTTTTTCCTAAAACAAGATTAAATTTTTAAATAAAGTATAGGGGAATAAAATAAACACGTGTCTCTTCATTTCATTGTTGCCCCCTTGATGAGATGAGTTTTTTTGGGATCATAACTGACTTTAACTATTCAAAAAATTTAAACTATTAAATGAAAACGTGATTTTAATAATTAATTATTCTAACAGATGAAAATTCCAAGCTCCACACCTGAGTGTCTTGGATTAAAATTGTAATAGCTACCTTATAAGAATCTATACATCTGTAATCTATAATCTATTTGTACAACTAAGTTTCGAGTATTTGATGTGGCGCTACTAATTCAAGCACGAATCACTTGAAAATAATTTAGACTAATCAAACCGACCACCTTTTAAGAACGGGTGAATGATATTGCGTACGAGCATGTGATGATGCCCACGGTTTCCTAATCGGCCTCACTGCTGTCTTCATTTCGTATTCACTAGCTTTTATTTAATTATTTTATCAAACTCTCATTTTTAGCATTCTTTTATGACAAGGTTCATTTCTTAATTACCCATTATATGCAAATCAATTGCTAAATAGAAATTACACATCGAGATTATTGTTTTTTTAGTGGGATCCAGTTTAGGTCCCATAGATTCTTTAAATATGATTACTTTAGTCTATAGATTAAGGGTGTGTTTGATGACCACACTAAGTACTAAAATGTCGTTAAGTGTGTTTGATAACCACTACCCTCACACTAAATTGATTGGATTAAGTGAAATATCACCTATTGTGGTAAGTAAGAAAGACTCACTTGATTGGTCAAGTAATAAAATATCCAATGGAAAGTAATATCTTACCAATTAGATTGTCAAAACATTTCAATAGTGCTCACTATTTCATGATTCATAAGTAAAAATATAATTTAATATTTAATATTCATATGTTATGAAATATCTTTTATTTTTAAATTCAATGCTTAAAGATTTTAGCGCTTACAACACTGATTTTTCAGCTTCACGACCAAGACTTTCGATTTGTAAAATTTTCACAATCTGAGTTACGATTAATGACAAATTTAGGTGCCGTTCGGTTATATTTGTTTTTGTTTCCTTTTATAAGAAGCAAATTCATTTAACTTATTTTTAATCTGCTTAAACGTTTCTTAGTTAAAATGGTGTTTCTTACCCCAAATAGTAAATGTTCATCTAATATCATTTTCACTTGACAATATTGATTCTGTAAACACTAATTTTCTCATATCACAAGATCTAACTGTTTAAATTCAATTGAATATATGTGTTCGACTCATTGAAGACTAGCAGTAACATCCTTAGACTCATACATAGCAACATATCACCAACCCGCCAGATTCGTAAAAACATTCACATGATAGAAGATGGGGAAAATTAACTTGAACAACAATGTTTAATAGCATCACGAGGAGAATATATTCTATCCTTGTAAAATTAAATAAACATAAAATAAAGGAAGGAATTCAAATAAGCCATGTTCTTGACGTGCTTAGAGTAAAAACAATGAAGGAAAGGAAAAGAAAAAACAAAAGAGAAATGGGCCAGAAGCCACTTGCCTTGCTTCTTGAAGAAGCCAATTAGCTTTGCCCATGTCCTTCTAGCTTTAGACGGAAAAAAAGAGAGACAAAGGAGTTGCGACTTTTTGTGAGAGAAATTGAATTCTGCTTCGTACCTCAAATCTCACCCAAATTTCAACAAATTTCATGTCCTGTTACGCTAGTAATGATTTTACGTTGTTGGCCTCCAAATGATGACTGAATTATTTTGTCAAAAATTGTATTTGTTTCAACTGACACAGTAGAACCATGCTCACATCTCCTTTAGAATACCTATTGCCAATCTGCCTAAAATCGAAGAACCGGACTAATGGAAATCTATCCGATTCCAGATTTCAAGATATGTAGGGTAGGGTCCAAGTTCCAAAAATTGGGAAACTTGTTTTGAATGGCAGGTTTCTAGGTAGAACCTAGAACCTAAAATAAGTTTATGTATTTTTTCTTGATCTATGTCTTCGCACAATCTTGTAGTATTCATTGGCGTTCAATGATGAGTATATAATTTAAAATAACTAGTATGAACTTTCATTTTATGACAGAAACTTTTACTTTATTAATAACTTGGAACTGACCCTAGAACTTGTAACAGGGTATGTTCTAGTTCTAGGATATATATGATAGGTTCCAGATTCTAAAAAATAAGGAACTCACTCCAATGGATAGGTTTCAAGTTTGGGTTGAAATCTCCATGAAACTTAAAATTTCTCACCCATATTTTAAAGAGGGATCTCCAGGAAAATTGTTTGCTCTTTAGTCTTGGAAGCCCATCAGTTTCTCCCAGGTTTTATCCACCTTTCTTTATCAAAATTTTGAAGCCCACTGCTTTCCCAATCAGCGTTCACCCTTGGGTGCGAGCAAGCCTCTCCAACCTCTCCCTCCCACGTTGCCTCACTATCAAAGGGGAGGATACGCAGTTGCGACAAGCTCAAGCTCAGATCGAGGTTTGGATTGAGCGCAACCCTTGGATCTCGGGCTTGGCAATGCTAGGCTCGAGCCCTTGATCGCGAGCCTAGAGGAAGCTCAAACGTCATATATGAGATCTGAGGCTCAAGCGCGCTTGCCAAGCTCGGGCTCGACAACGACGTGGATAAGTTGTGGCCATGCAAACTAGCGGCGTGGGTGTCGGCTGATATTAGAGGGGTTGGTTGCGGAAAACTTCGGTGAGGGGCAGTGGAAAGCGGATCTCACCACTGTGGTCGAGGGGCAGCCACGATTGGCTATGGTGGGGTGATCCTCACGCCTTTGTAAGTGGCGTATCCAAGGTTCGTGATCTGGTCTCTTCTAGAGTGCCCAAGCCTACAATTCTAATTTCCACCGATTAAACATGATCCTGCTTTCTCTCTCTCAATAATTCAGTCAATATTCAGTCAACCTAAGTAACACACTAAACTAAGATTGGACAAGCATCACGTTTGATGGGATCCTCATAAGACCTATATCGGACTCACTATTTTCATTGGGTCAAATCTAGTTTAGTACTTGTGTTACTCTCATGGCAACTTAGTCACAATCAAATATGGCTACTAACCATTTGCTATTTTTGTCGTAACTTATAGCCAAAATATTCTAAATTGTTCAAAAGTTGATGAATTAAAAGGGGGAATGGTAGCGCTTTTCAAACAGACAACAACAAGATTGAAGTTCGAAATACCATTGCATTGAAGTATGTGGATGAACTCTTACACATTAGTTTCATTTTTGAAATTGATATCTAAGTTTTCCAATAAAGAAAATAGCTTCCAGTGGGGAAACCCGTGTGACTATTCAATAATTATAGTACATGAAGATATACCACTACTATAACTAAGTGAAACAAAACTTAAAGCCAGATGACTTGTACATCTCCCATCTCTTCCCTGGACTAGTTTGGGAAGACATTTGATACCCAATAAAGCTCTTCCTAGGAGCCCGTCTGGGGCCATATTGGCCGGACAAGCTCTTGGTCTCAAACGGTGACATCCTGAAATTCGACCGCGTCTCGATAATATGAAATGGGCATTTCGTCGACGCGCCTATGGTCCTTTTTCTCTGAGCTGATCACTCACGAGTTAACTGATCTATTAGGTGAAGCCGATAAGGGATATTAAACGCAACAGACTTGAGAATTCGATCAGAAATTGACTACTCGACCATAATAATCGGCAATGGTCAATACGGCACCGTTATAATCGATTAGTGAGTGGATATAGGTCGGTTCAACGAAAACACGCAGTTGAATTGCAGGTGATTCCACATGATTGCGGAATTCGTGCCGAACGGCACTAACCCGGTTTTCTTTCGACTTTATACTCAGTACCCGTCACTGAACCCTTGTGATTTTTATGACAACCGAGAGTCGTCTACGAGTCCGAGATACACAAACGTGGATCGAAGATTATCGACCACGGGTCAAACACAATAAAATCCCTAAAAGCTATCCGATAGGTTAGGTTGTACTAAAATCGCATTCAGTTGATTTTAACCACGAAATTGAATTTGATTTTGGGAATCAAACGTTCGAGCATGTCACGATTTATTTTAGGACTTCGTCTCATCTTTTGGGAAAATTCCGTCGAGCCGGAGTTTTACAGAAAAATCAATTTCGGACAAATTGGGAAAGAGTTGCAAATTCGAATGGCTGAGCAAATAAGGGTTTTCTACCTTCAATTGGGTTTTATTTGTGGAAATTAGGGCCATTTTCTAAGTGGTTGGCCTCTTGACTTAAGGGCGGGCCAAAGACTTCCAAGGCATAGGACTTTTGTGGCTTAGCATTGAAGACTAGGATATTTCCCCTTGACTTCCTCTCCCCTCATGTGTGTTTCTCTTCTTTCCCTCTACCAACCTTCCTTTTTTTCTTCTTCACATCTCCTTCCTTCCCGTCAGCCTTCTCCCCTCTAATTTCCTTTTCCCTTCTTCTGTCGTGTCTCTGTTTTGGGCGCATTAATTCCAGCGCACTAAAACAGAATCCATGTTCTGTGTTGTGCCATATTGTTCCCCACCATTAAACCACCAACTTCCAATTCTACTCTCCACATGTTCTGGTTTTCTCTCTCTTCCCTCCTTGCTGCCGCACACCCTCCACCCACCAGCATCCCGTCGCCCCACCAGCACCATCACGCCAGCTCCGTTTTCCTTCCACCGGTTCTGCTTCCCTTTGCCTTATTTCTGCCGCCACCACCTCACCATTTCCACACCGACGCCGGCTACCACCCCTCCGCCCATCTCTATCCACCAACCCCATCACCGCCAACAGCTCTTATGCCCCTGTTGTTGCTCCACCGGAACCCCCAACGACTTCAGTTCAGCCGTCCAGACATCCAGCGGCCCCGCCTAGATGCACCGCCACAGTTGGGCAGCCCCCGCCGTCACCAACACCACCACCAATCCCCGCCAGGCCGCCAACTCACCCCCACCATCCCCGCGCCGTGTCCAACTAGCCCCAACCAGCAGCCCTCTAGAACCAAACCGAGTCCAGCAAGCAGCCCCTTAGCCGAGATTTGTAGGGTTGTTTTCAGCCACCAATTGACCCCCGTTGGTGACACCATAGGCTCGGGTCTTAGTAGCCTTCGCGCCGCCGTCACCATGGACCCATCGCCTCGCTAATCCAGTGAGTTAACTCCCTAATCCTTGATTATGTTGTTAATTGCACTAGTTAGATTAGTGCTAATTAGCTTAGTTAAATTAGTATTGAGTGAGATTAGCCTTAAGATGGATTGGTGTTAATCTAGTTTGGTTAGATTAGCCATAAGATGGATTAGTGTTAATCTAATTGGTTAGATTAGAACTAATGATTGTGGTTTAGTCTAATTTAGTGGATTTCCCTTGGATCTGGTTATTGGACCCTCGCCGTTTGCTATTTTTGTGGGGAAACATTTGCTACTATTTTTAAGTTGCTTCATTCTTGAAAAACATTCTAGACATCTTCAGTTATAACATATATTTTACTCAAGATTTTATGGATTTAAAAGAATAATATTTCAGCTTTGTTTCAATCAAAACAGAACCTCAATTTGTGTTGGAACTTGTGACATTTTGGTGTTCAATGGATTTTTATCAACTTTTAGGTTCGCATTTTGAAAAAGTTCCTTCACAAAAGTTGTTCATCACATCTTGAAGTTTAACATAGTCAAATTTCAGATCAAATGGACACGTTTTGGATCTATAATTAAGCTGGTTTTGGAAAACGTGATTTCTAGAAACAGACACAGTTTTTGTAACGGTTTGGGCGATTTACTTTTCTAATTATAGAAGGATTTGGGTCAAGGTGTCTTCATGAAAACTGTTCGTTTAGATGTCCTTTACAACATATTCAAATTTGAGAATTTTATTAGCTCGTTTGGTTAGGTTTTTGGATTCAAACTTTGAGATGCGTGAGTGGACCAATTTCGCCAATTAGGGTCGGTAATGGTTTTGTGATTATTCTTGGTGTCGTGTTTACTGGATAAGGTGTATTTAGTGATTTGGCTGACTTTTGGCATGCTTACAATTTGTGCATGATGTGATGAGATGGATTGCTCTATGTTGGTTGTTTAGTATCATTGCAAAAGGTGACCTTATGGACTATTAAATAGAAAATAAATGAGGTGTCGGTATGGACACCAAAACTTATTTGCGCAATAAAACAATAAGGTTTTAAACTAGGTGCGTGCAAAATTTGACCGATTAATTTTGAGTACGTGAGTACCTATGAATTTATTTCTAAACGTTTTGAACAAAAAAAAAAGGGGTTACTAAGGTTTGTTTTCAAAATAGGATGGTTGGAAAAGAAATTAGAAAAGAAATATGGTGTCGGGTTTGGACGCCAAGTTTTATGTGCTCAATAAAACGAGGAGATTTTATATGAGGTTCTTGCAAAGTTTGGCGGGTTAATTTCAAATACAAGACCACATACGATTTTATTTCTGAAGGTTTGAACAAAAAAAAAAAGAGTTACTAAGTTTATTTTTAAAAGGGAATTTTGGTGTTTTGTCTATATGATGGAAGGTAAAAGGTTGACTTGATTGATGAGGTGCTGCATGGTTAGGTTACTTTAGTAGTTCAATTTAATTAATCGCAACTTATTTAATTACTCGTGATTTATTTAATTAATTTTAATTAGCGTAAATTGTACCAAGATTGCCGGTTAATGGAATTTTATGCTGATCGATCGTTATTGAATTGATTGCTAAATTGTGTAATTTAGTGCTTGATTGTCGATTTGGACTATTATTGCAAAAATTGATTTTTGGGTATTTAATCATAAAAATACCGGGTGTCGGTTTTTGACACCAAAAATATTTATATAGTATATGAAATCGTGGAATTTTGAAATGAGAGGGTACTATGCTTACTGGTTCGATTTAAATGCGTGACCACACACAATTATTTTACTGGATGATTTTTAATACAAAGAAAATTGGTCGAGTCCATTATTTAAAATATGAGATATTTGAGTGCAAAACACGATATTCTTGGCCAAGTGTGGATGTACGTGTGGTCACTATCGGAACCTGTTACCCAGCGGGAGTTTGGGGACAATGCCCAATTTTATCGGATGCCTGATGAGAGTCCGAAAGCCGATCGCGGTGGAGGCCGGACTGCTGCCCCTTTGGGATGCCGTTTAGGCGGGAGTTCTAGACGTTGCCGTTCTCGATGGGGGCGAGACGACGCCCGGTTATGCCGGATGACAGCCGACTATTGAGTTGGCCGTGGCCGTTGGGTCATAAATAACTGGGACACGCCTGAGTGATTGAGATAGCCACGCCTGATTATGGGGCAAAATTGTGTGGCACGGAATGTGACATATCATAACGATTTTATTTTATAATCGGAACTCATGTGATTGATTGATATATGAAAATGATGTGTTCCAGTTATTGATCACACTTGCTGCATTTATAAGTGCATATGTGTTGAACTAATATGCAGGGAGGCGAGGTAAGTTCTAAATGGTGCATGTCTAGGACCACCTCTAAGTGAATTCTCGTCCTAATCAGGGTTTAGGGTTTTGACTCACTTTGATTTTTCTCTCACCTCGTCGTGGTTTAAATATTTTCCAGTCCTTAGATGGAGAACTTGGAGCCCAAGGCTGGAGGGTTCGGTGTGTAGGTGGCCTAGGGTTTTCTTTTGAGCAGAGACTTGTTAATACGAACCCTTTGGTTAACTTGGCATGTATATGGAGTGTGTTTTGTGAAAATTGGTTATCCTGCTTTTCTATCCCATATTTAATTGTTTTCTGGAGTTTGTTCAGTTTGCTTCTACATGTGCATAAAAAGAAAGGGTTGGCGACACGTCCTCGGAATGTCGCAAAATTTTTAGTCAACCACCGAGGGATGTGCACATGCCGGGGTTCGGGGCGTGACATCCCCGCTCGAAGTGGTATCAAAGCTGGTTAGTGTCTATAGTGATAAGGTGCGATGGGTCATGGGATAGTTAGTAGGAAATACATTTTCCTTACGTTGATGCATGTGATTGATTGATTGTTTTGTACGGATCGCTCAGAGTTCTAATTCCTTGTTGGAATTGGAAGGCATGTTTCTATAAAGATCATGCAGAATGAGCGATCCTGAGCGGAGAGCCCCTCGGAGACGAGCCATGGTAGCTTTGATAGGTGCCTGGGGAAGGGCACCAAGACGAGCAAGTACTAGAGATAGAGCGTCAGCTCAGGCTAATACTGAGGAAAGAGTACCGCCTCTGGCTGGTACTGGGAGAGGAGCACCCGACAATCCTAGGTTGGATGGGATCGTTCAGGAGCTAGAGACTCTAGGAGGGAACAGAAAATGGCCGAGATCCAGCATCTTTGTTAGAGTTAGATGTCAGTGGACTAGTACAAGGAAAAGTTTACAGAGTTGTTTAAGTATGCACAGAGACTAATTGAGGACCCAGTGTATGGGACAAAGAGGTTTTGGGATGATTTAAAACGGGACATTGGAAGTCAATTGGTGCCTCTGAACTTCAAGGACAAGCAAGCTTAGGATAGTGCACTACTAGGATGGGTGACCTCCTGGGAAAGTGCCTACCTATGCGCCAGAGGATAAAACCGTGAGGCTTAGTATGGGATAGGCCAAAGTGGACAATATCTTTGTGAGTTAATCCCTGTTGAAGCGAGATCCATTCGGTAGATGTGTAGCTCGGGGACGAACCAAGTGAAAGCTGGAGGGCCTGTAATGACCCGGTCCGATGAGGGTGGGGAGTAATCGCCGAGGCCAGAGGGCTTGGACAAGAAGCGGCTCCTGACAAGCTTTTAGGATAGCGAAGGGGACAGGAATGAATTGGACTATGCATCAAACATGAGGGGTAGTTTTTATGGGATAATTTTATCAGAGTAGCGCAGCGAAAGTATCATTAAGCTTGTAGAACTTCGATTTATTGGAATGAGGTCAAAGAAAGGAGGAGCATCTTGCTGTAATGGATTGTTATTGTGAAGCAATTCAATTTAACCTATTAGCAGGAGGTAGTTTTGAATTTATTGAAAATTAAGGAGAACCCTCGATTACTTTGATTTCACTTATTGAGGCAACCCTGGTATTTGATGTGGGTTGCCAAGGTTATTTGGTAACCTTAGTGGATACATCAGTTGAGGAGCCGAAGATGGAGGACATCGCCGTATGAAAGGATTTTGCATTGGACGAATATGCTGAATTGTACGTATGACAAAGAGTTCGTCTTCATGGAGTGCCAATGACGATCACGTCAGATTGAGACCCAAAATTTACGGCAGCTTTTTGGAAAAGTTTACAAACTGCCTTGAGAACAAAGCTGCAATACAACACGACCTATCATCCGCAGATGGATGGCCAATCTGAGAGGACGATTCAAACCCTCAAGGACATGCTGCGAGCTTGCGTGTTGGACTTCGAAGGAAGCTGGGAGGAACAGCTTCATCTAGTTGAGTTCGCCTACAACAATAGTTATCAGTAGAGTATCCAGATGGCACCATTTGAAGTGTTGTATAGCATAGCCTGTAGGACTCCTGTTTGTTGGGACTTTGGCGTATTGTCTTGCATTTCCGTCGAGACTTGCTCAAGTGCATGACGTCTTCCACATGCCAAAGTTGAGGAAGTATGAGCCTAACCCGACCCATGTGTTGAATTTTGAGGAATTAGACGTGGATGAGAGAGTGTCGTACGTGGAGAGACCGATTCGGATAGTGAATCGAAAAGAGCAAGTGCTACGCAACAAGACAATCCCCTTAGTTAAAGTGGTCTAGCAACACCACGCAATAGAAGGAGCTACATGGGAAAACGAAGAATCGATGAGATTTCAATACCCCCACATTTTTTAAGAATAATTGTAATGGTTTAAATTTCGAGGACGAATTTTTTATAGGAGGGGAAGAGTTGTGACATCCTGAAATTCGACCCCATCTCGATAAATATGAAATGGGCATTTCGTCGACGCACCTATGGTCCTTTTTCTCTGAGCTAATCACTCACGAGTTAACTGATTTATCAAGTGAAGCCGATAAGGGATATAAACGCGACAAACTTGAGAATTCGATCAGAAATCGACTACTCGACCATAATAATCGGCAATGGTCAATACGGCATTGTTATAATCGATTAGTGATCGGATATAGGTCGGTCCGACGAAAACACGCAGTTGAATTGCAAGTGATTCCACATGATTGCGGAATTTGTGTCAAACGGCACTAACCCGGTTTTCTTTCGACTTTATACTCGGTACCCGTAATTGAACCCTTACAATTTTTATGACAACCGAGAGTCGCCTACAAGTCAGAGATACACAAACGTGGATCGAAGATTATCGACCACGGGTCAAACACAATAAAATCCCTAAAAGCTATCCGATAGGTTAGGTTATACTAAAATCGCATTCGGTTGATTTTAACCACGAAATTGAATTCGATTTCGAGAATCGAACGTTCGAGCATGTCACAATTTATTTTTAGGATTTCGTCTCATCTTTTGGGAAAATTCTGTCGAGACCGAAATTTTACGGAAAAATCGGTTTCGGACAAATTGGGAAAGAATTGCAAATTTGGATGGCTGAGCAAATAAGACAGAATATCACAATAAAGATTGTTTAGAAAGCTTACTCTTTCTTCTCGATAAAGGGGACGTAAACTGAAATTCAATATCAAAGAGACGCTCGATTACCTCTTGGAGATTGACTCTTGTTGGTAAGCTCACATCTACAGTAGTATTGCGATATACTCGAAACAGAATTACTAGTTCCTCGATTATCTTTTCTTTAACAACATTTATTGCTAACTCAGTGACCTTTCGGTCCATATTCAGAAGATTTAATTCTTCTATCATTTCGCTAGCCCTAATGCCTACAAGAATAGCTAGAGGCAGAGCCAAACCCATACTCGAAACGAAATCGGCAACGAATTTTTCCATTACACTGATTCTTAGATTCACCTTCTCTGAAAGAAGACCGCCAACTCGTATCCCGAAGATACTTTGAAAGCGACCAGTGCACTTCTAGAAGAAATTGGAAGAGAGTAGGTGAGGTCTTTCCTCACAAAGAAATAGAATGGGATTAAGGCTTTCTTATTCAGCGCAGTTTCAGCCTTATTATATAGATATAGATAAAGGACAAAGCGCTGGTCACATTACAGCTACTGTGTTGACTGTAACTATTATATGACAATATTTTTTTTTTCATTAAGCTTCCACAATCGATTCGTGAGCATAGACGATTTGATAACAGAGGATTTCCTTAACTCATTATTCTAACGGTATTTCAAGGGATGACTCATCATCCAAGGAATTTGGCATTTGAACAATAACCTTTGAGCATTTCCTAATCAATAGTCCTTCCTAATTAATAGGATTTCTTAATAGGAAAGAAAGCCGCGCATAACATAAAGGAATAGCGGAACGACTAATCCTTAGCCAAGGTTCTTTTTTTCGGGTCGGGGTAATCATCCAAATCCAAATGGCATTCTTCTTCCTTTATCTTCGAGGTGAGGCGGGGGACTTCTGGTCCTTCTCTTTTCTTTGAAGAACGAGGAAGGGTATCAATTAACGCTCTTACCTTACACATCCCAAAAGAATCTAAAAGAGTCATGCGTGAGCCAAGGGTCTTGTTCTAAAGTCAAAATTCCCATGTACTAAACAATTAGACCGGAGAAATACATGGACAACTAAGGCCCCTAAGCTGGTTGGCTTTGGGACCTTCAATTGGGTTTTATTTGTGGAAATTATGGCCATTTTCTAAGTGGTTGGCCTCTTGACTTAGGGGCGGGCCAAAGACTTCCAAGGCATAGGACTTTTGTGGCTTAGCATTGAAGACTAGGATATTTCCTCCTTGACTTCCTCTCCCCTCATGTGCGTTTCTTTTATTTCCCTCTGCCGACCTTCCTTTTCTTATTCTTCCCATCTCCTTCCTTCCCGCCAGCCTCCTCCCCTCTAATTTCCTTTTCCCTTCTTCTGCCGTGTCTCTATTTTGGGCGCACAATTCCAACGCACTATAACAGAATCCATGTTCTGTGTTGTGCTATTTTGTTCCCCATCATTAAACCACCAACTTCCAATTCTTCTCTCCACATGTTCTGGTTTTCTCTCTCTTCCCTCGTTGCTGCCACACGCCCTCCACCCACCAGCATCCCGTCGCCCCACCAACACCATCATGCCAACTCCGTTTTCCTTCCACCAGTTCTACTTCCCTTTGCCTTGTTTCTGCCGCTACCACCTCACCATTTCCATGCCGCCACCATCTACCACCCCTCCGCCCATCTCTGTCCACCAACCCCATCACCGCCAACAGCTCCTACACCCCTACTGTTGCTCCATCATCAGAACCCCAGCAACTTTAGTTCAGCCGTCTAGACATCCAGCGGCCCCGCCTGGATGCATCGCCACAATCGGGCAGCCCTCGCCGTCGCCAACAGCACCACCAGCCCTCGCCAGGCTGCCAGCTTGCCCCCACCGTCCTCGCACCGTGTCCAGCCAGCCCTCCAAAACCGAACCGAGTCCAGCAAGCAACCCCTCAACCGAGATTGGTAGGGTTGTTTTTAGCCACCAATTGACCTCCGTTGGTGACGTTGTAGGCTCGGGTCTTGGTCGCCTTTGCGCCGCCGTCGCCGTGGACCCGTCGCCTCGCTAATCCGATGAGTTAACTCCATAATCATTGATTATGTTGTTAATTGCACTTAGGTGGTTAGGTTAGTGCTAATTAGCTTAGTAAAATTATTATTAAGTAAAATTATCCTTAATATGAATTAGTGTTAATCTAATTTGTTATATTAGCACTAATGATGGTGATTTAGTCTAATTTAGTGGATTTCCCTCGAATTTGGTTATTGGACCCTCGTCGTTTGCTATTTTTGTGGGGAAAAATTTGCTACGAGTTTTAAGTTGCTTCATTCTTGAAAAATGTTCTAGACATCTTCAGTTATGACATATATTTTACTCAAGATTTTATGGATTTAAAACAATGAGATTTCAATTTCGTCTCTATTTGTGCTGGAACTTGTGACCTTTTGGGGTTCAATGGCTTTTTATCAACTTTTAGGGTTCGAATTTCGAAAGAGTTCCTTCACAAAAGTTGTTTACCACATCTTGAAGTTTAACATAGTTACATATCAGATCAAACGGACAAGTTTTGGATCTCTAACCAAGCTGGTTTTGGAAAACGTGATTTCTGGAAACGGACACAATTTTTGTAACGGTTTGGGCGATTTACTGCTCTAATTATAGAAGGATTTGGGTCAAGGTGTCTTCATGAAAACTGTTCGTTTAGGTGTCCTTTACAACATATTCAAATTGGAGAATTTTATTTGCTCGTTTGGTTAGATTTCAGGATTCAAACTTGGAGACGCGCAAGTGAACCGGTTTCTACCGATTAGGGCCGGTAATGGTTTTGTGATTATTCTTGGTGTCATGTTTGCTGGATAAGGTGTATTTAGTGATTTGATGACTTTTGGCATGCTTAGAACTTGTGCATGATGTGATGAGATGGCATGCTTAGGACTTTTTCCTCAAAATACCCTTGAAGTGAATTGTCATGTTCCAATTGACATCCTCGGATTATGGTCGATGCTAAAAACCATTGTCCAGTAGGCCGGCGAGCACATGAAGATCACGTGTCAATCCTTGGCCGGTGGTACGATCGAGGCTGCCCAAACACCATGATCACGTGTTAATCGGCATGCATGCTGTGGATGGAAATATTTTCCTTGTGATTGTATTTGGACCATTGTGAAGTCATAGATTTGCCCATTGTGTGCTGGTGATTCAAGGTATATTCCTGGATAAGTGCTTTTGTTGTGCATCAAAAGGTTAGTCTTTCTTCTCCCAACACTTTTATCCTTTAAATAGGTAAGATTTCTCCATTTATATAAGCAAGAGTGCGGAAGGAACATAATGAAAATCCACATCCCAAGTTCTTCACCACCAACATCATACGTACTCCTCTATATAAAAACTAAATAACTATATCCAATTGCCAGCACCCCTTAAAACTATAAAATGGAATCCATCTCATGTGATGACATGAAGGAGTTCGTGCAACAGAGGGGGTTGGCTGAAGGCGATGAGATCGGGATACATTGGGATCCTATTGCCAGCAAGTTCGATTCCAGCCTTCTTCACAAGGCGAATTAGCGTCTCGTGAAACCAACTACTGATCAATTAAGAGACCACCATATCATTCAATTAGATTTGAACTTGAATTAGTATTTCTTTTGTTGTTAGGTGACCAAGGGAAAAAAAACCTTTGATCTTTAGAGCTAGAATAGTAGCGATTGAATCTTGCTGCTATTCAATTCTTGTTGAGCGTTGCTTTAAGGCCCGATTCCAATGTCTTCAATATTCTAGAGTCATTTCTTTTCTATTATGGTAATATACAAAATTTTTCGCTCTGTTCTTATATATTATATACACACATTAAGGTATATAATAAATGTAGTGTTGGGTTCTTTAAATGATATTTAATTAATCTTGGACATGAATGAAGTTCAAGGTTTCCTACTTTATGGTGAAAGCTTATGCTAATCAGAATAGGAAACTAAACCACGGATGTGCATTGGTTTTATGGTTTTATGTCTTAATACAATCACATCATCGTCTCGGTGACCAATCTTTTAAGCTTTTGAAAAAAGACAAAAGGTGATTGCTGCAAACGAGAGATAGCCAGTTAATGGAATTTTATGCTGATCGTCGTGGTTGAATTGATTTCTGAAATTGATTGCTAAATTGTGTAATTGAGTGCTTATTTGTCGATCTAGACTATTATTGCAAAAAGTGATTTTTGGGTGTTTAATCAGAAAAATACCGGATGTCGGTTTTTTATGCCAAAAATGTTTATATAGTATATGAAATCGTGGAATTTTGAAATGAGAGGGTACCGTGCTTACTGGTTCAATTTAAATGCGTGACCACACACAATTATTTTACTAGGATGATTTTTAATATGAAGAAAATTGGCCGAGTCCATTATTTGAAATATAAGATATTTGAGTGCAAAGCACAATATTCTTGGCCAAGTGTGGATGTGCGTGTGGTCACTATCGGAACCCGTCACCCAGCGGGAGTTTGGGGATGATGCCCGATTTTATCTGATGCCTAGCGGGAGTCCGAAAGCTGGTCGCAGTGGAGGTCGAACCGCTGCCCCTTTTTGGGATGCCGTCTAGGTGGGAGTTCTAGATGTTGCCGTGCTCGATGGGGCGAGACAACACTCGGTTATGCTGAATGACCGCTGACTATTGAGTTGGCTTTGGCCATTGGATCGTAAATAACTGGGACACGTCTAAGTGATTAAGATAGCCACGCCTGATTATGGGGCAAAATTATCTGGCACGGAATGTGACGTGTCATAACGATTGATTGATATATGAAAATGATGTATTCCAATTATTGATCACGCTTACTGCGTTTATAAGTGCATATGTGTTGAACTAATATGCAGGGACGTGCTGAGGCGAGGTAAGTTCTTAATGGAAGTTCTCCAAAAGTGTGGACCATGTTCATGACAATATGGCTGTGGCCATGTCATCCTCTTTTTGTTGGATTCGGAATATGACATTTTGTGGTATCAAAACTTAGATGATGATATTTGAGTGTAAATTTTATCCGACATCGATGATGGCTCGCGACGCTAGAATGCTGGACAGCGATCTGATTTGAATAAGTGAACTGAGAGCAGCAACGCCATCACAGCGACAGGTGGCTGAGCGACGTTGTGGGGGGAGAGAGAGAGAGAGCACTCGTTTCCTTTAACCAGGCGCTCGTTGCGCCCTTCGTAGGGTCTTTTCTGTTGACCGATGGCCGTGTCCTTTGGCGTTTCAAAATGTGCAAAGCGTGGAAGCCACCGGAGTTCAAAAGCAGGAGCTGATGGCAGAAGTCGGGGGAGACCCAGCGTTGCCGAGGCTGCTGGGATCAGAGCAGGAGGCCTTGCTGGTCGTTAGAAAGTCACTATGATACTGGGAATACCGCCGCCGCATCGGTGGCGCTCGTGATGGTCAGCATTCGTGTTGCATGGAAGTAACGCCGCGGACAGCAATCAGCAAACGTCTGGAGAACGGAGTCCCCGCCAGGAATGGGCCAGCGATGGGTGTTGCTCTCTCCGTTCTCTTCAGTGTATACTGCACACATCCCGCAGTTTCTTGTTCTTTCAAGCTCTTCTTTTGTTCAAAATTCTCCTTTTACCTCCCCTGCTTCAGGACAGGTTCTTCCAGGTTTCAAAACTCTTCACTCGCTTGGCCGTACCCTGATCTTGCAAATTCAGTTTTTTGGAATCAAATCAGATCTTGATCACCACTTTCCTCTCTTAATACCTTCATTCCACATTTCAAATTCAATTTTGAAAGTCTCACTCATCGGGAAATTTTCTTTGAAAGGTATATCAGAATCCTATCGATATCTGTTTTGCCCTCTCAACATGGGTGATGCAAACAAGTTCGTCCTAAATACTACTAGTACCTAAATATAATGGGATGCAATATACGTTTAGGGATCAAGTCCATTCCTAATTTTATGGAAAAGTCAAAATTTAGATATCAACGACAACAAAACTATCTGATCTTGCCATCTGAGTCGAATGCCAAAAAAGAAATTATTGGAGAAACCTGCGAGGAACAGTGAGAAACACAATAGAATTGCATTGTTCGATCAAAGTGTCAACACCCATTTTACGAGGTGCGCAAGACGCCAAGAAATCCCCTACAAATTCGAAGAATTCAAAGTTTACAATCACCTAATCAATCGAGTATTTTCCAGCCCCAATTACGCCCAAAGCAGATCAACAATTGAAAACTTACAAAAATAAAAACCCAACACCCTCCTTTTTTGCCTAGTTTATGTCCAACGAAAATAATTCCATGTATACCGTGACTGCTGGTCCTAAAGATTTTGGCCGTCGAAACTCTATGCAGTAAACGGTTGTAATTCATAAAGAGTAATTTCCTTTGCTTGGCTTGTTGCTAAGCTTTCTTCTATTTTCCCTCCAAAGTCCAAAGGGCTTTTATATCTCTCAGCAAAAGCAAGAACAAGGTAGTTATTTAGTCTATTTCAGTTGTCTCAGACATTTGATTGTAACAGGTACTGTGCATTGTTCTCATTCACATAAACAAGCGGCCCTCTCACGCAACTTAAACTGGACAGGACAATACAAGTCCACAACTTCATGTGACAAGGAGAATCTTCCCGACATGCTTGCTGCTTTCCATGAGCCGGTGGCCCTCTGCCGCTTCGGCTAGAGGAAGATACTTGTAAACCACAGGCTTCACTTTGCCTTGCTCGATGGCTGGCCACACTTTCTTCTCTACCTCATCTACGATCGCATCTTTATTCTCTGGGCTTCTGGTACGCAAGCCCGCCGCTGCATATACAAACACATAAGTTTACAATGATTTTGCAAAAAGAATATTGCAAATATCACCGTTTGACCTGCTCAAATCACATGCATGAAGTGCCCAAGTTCCATAAGGTAATGACTTCTATGGCGCTAACTGTATCAGAAGAATCCTCAACCAATCCAAATATCCAATTGCCAACCACATCAAGCTCAAGAACCAACAAAATGCATTGAGCGAACCTTGCACAGTGAGGCGTCTCGCCAGAATACTTCTCAGATCCACTTGCGTCACTGCTCCACTCTGAGTGCCGATGATGAATAGCCTCCCATCAAAATTCAAGCTATCAAGGTTTCTCTGGAAGTAGGATGCACCAACACAGTCCAGAATCACATCAACACCTGCCAAAATGAATTTTTGGAAATAAATTCCTTTTGCAGACCAACATAGCATTGCATGGTTCATCTATAACTTCATGGTTTATGTGAAATCTCACTTATATGCCTCAACAATCAGAATGACTGGATCTGTGTTTAAAAGAATGATTTCTATGTCAAGACATGGCTTTGCCAAGTTAAAATCACCTCATAATGCTTGGACACAACATCAGTCAACTTCTTGTGATTCAGGGCGAAAAGGATTAACTTGACTATACATCTACAGATCTTCCCCTCTAATCAACCAAAATAATAAGATGCAGATAACACTGTGAAAAGGCATTTTATTGCCTCTGTAACAGAGTGAGAATGTAACAAAAAAGCCAACACGAATAATAAGTTGCGGGAAATGCAGAAAGCAAGTTTAGCAAGATTATGTGAAAAAAGGTTTAGTAATTGCTCCCTCCTGTTTCTAAAATAATATATCAATCATCTTCCATATGAAGAAAGAACACTTAACTCCCAATGAAGTGATTATGTCTGATGACTCTGATTGTTATCAAGAACAAAAAATATGCATGATGCACCTTTTCCTGCAGTTTCTTCTTTCACTCGTGCAACAAAGTTCTCTGTTTTGTAGTTGATGCAAACATCTGCACCCAGATCCTTGCAAGCAGCTAACTTTTCTTCACTTCCTGTGAATCGAAGATGGGACATAAGTTATAGTTTTGAAAGGGCCAAGTTTGTAGAAGCTACAATTAGTTTGAAAATACCTGCTGTTACAAATACCCTAGCACCATAGTATTTTGCTATCTGAATAGCAAATGTGCCGATTCCACTAGAGCCACCATGTATCTGCAATTTTCATTAGCATGCTAATGAATGAAAACAATGGTAGAAGAAATTGGGATAATAATAGCCAAATGAAACTAAGCAAATGGAGACGTTACTTTCCATCCCATGAGAAAATTGCTTGTTCTCATTAAAAGAATTCTACTAGTACTTATGATTCTAGGCTTAGCCTTCCCAAGCATCACTGTCAGATGCCCTTTGGATGCCGAAGTGAAGGGCTGCAGAAGTGTTGCCCGTACTTATGTATTTCTATATTGATCCATCTTAGAAAATTGTCAAGAGAAAAGAGGGCAACTGAAAAAGTGAAAAAGCTCAGGTACTAAAGCTAATTGCTTCCCAAGGCTAAGCAGCAAACATAAAACACCTTCACTAAACATTAGTAATCACATGACCACATAAGACATCCACACTCATAGCCTCAAGCCATTACCAAGAATGTTTCCCCTGCAGAGAGGTGACTCATCATGAAGACAGTGGACCAAACAGTGCAAGCCACTTCTGGGAAACTCGCAGCATCCTTAAGCGAAATTCCAGCAGGAACAGGAAGAACTTGGCCTGCTGGAACCGCTACTTTCTCTGCATAACCTCCTCCAGCAAGCAGAGCACAAACCTGCACATCACCAAATTATCGCATTGCCACTTTCTTGTAATCGTGTTAATATTACCTTTGACATCTCAAAAGCCAGGAGTCCTCAAACAACTAAAACAATATAAAATCATCATGCTTCAAGCTTATAAAAGTTCCAACATAAAACAGCCTCAAGGAATATTGATTTCCTCAGTAACTGGAAATCCATGAATATCCACCAATATTCTGGGTTAGATATTAAGAACATTCGCTAAATTCTAGGATCCAAAATATATACAAATACAGTTCCCAGCTGCAGTTTCTTGCTGATGTTGTAATTATCCCTCAATCATAGGGTGTGGCACTTTGACCCCAAATTCAAAAGCTTATTGTTTCACTGGTTTAAATGATCTCCTCAACACCAGAAAATTAGGTGCATGTCTACTACTAAAAAGCCGCTAAGCCAAAAATTCTGCCAGGAAAGTTCCGTTTCATACATATAGTTAATTGGAAATGTCTGAAACAGTATTTTTGCATAACATTCTACATAGGTGGCAGTATCCTGCCACCCTCTCAGTACCTTCCTAATGAAATTTTATTGATCATTAAAAGAAATTGTTTTTAGCAGGAACAAACATGAGGTACCGTGTTGAAGATTATGGTACGATTGGTTCACCATCAGATAGGTTTGTCCATAGGCCATCCAATCTCAAAACATTTGACTACCTTAAACCATGCAAATTGTTACAGAGAAGTAGTCTGTCAGCATATCTACCGCAATTCCCTTACAAGCAAATCTTCCAGGCACACGTACTTCCTAATACGAGTGGTTTATGTCTGAATTGCAAGAAAACATTGCAAAGAATTCTACTTTAAACCAAGTGCATATCCAGAAGCAATAACATACTGCAAAATTCGCGATTGAGGCACTAGGATACACTACTGAAAAACCCAAAAAAAGGGGACGCTAATTACTACCCGGCATGATTAAACAAAGCAGCTTTCCTCAATTACCACACCCTCAAACTGTAACAAGTCAACCCTTTCAATCTAATAGAAGAAAAAGCGATTGTGTTCACAAACAAGTCCCAGAGAGATCCACACAACAACGCCCAGATCACATAATACGACCCTTATAACAAAGACCTACCAAGAAATTCAACTCTTTTCACCCACAAATCCAGCTAACAAAGCGAAAACCAAAAAAAAAAAAAAAGAGGCAAAAAGATCACCTGATCCCCAACTTTCCATCGGGACACGCCCTTCCCGACGGCCTCGATCGTCCCGGAGCACTCGAGGCCCGGGTACTCGCTCGCGCCCTTCGGGGGCGGGTACATGCCCCTCCGCTGCAGCGTGTCGGCCCGGTTCAGCGCGGTGGCCGCGACCCTGACGAGGACGTGGCCGTCCTCGAGCTTCGGGTCCTCGACTTCCTGCAGCCGGAGCACTTCCGGGTCGCCGGGGGTCGTGATCACGATGGCCTTCATCGTGGGTTCCCGGCGAGATAGGTCGAGAGGGGAGTGGGGAGCGGAGGTGTGGAGCGCAGTGACGAGCCGAGTGGAAACGGACTGAAGGGTCGGCGCTGCTCGGCGGGTAGCGACGCTACGTGTAAGGAAGGAAGAAGCAAAACGGAGCACGCCAACGTTCATGCCTTGCTGGTGAGGTTCACAAATTGGACTTCTCCATTGCTCTTTTTGGCACGTTGCTCGGCAAGAATTTCAAGAATCCCTTCGAAATAGGAGCTAAGTAATTCCAAGTTCCGTACTAAAATCTATCCGATAAAATAGATTCTTTAATTTTTTAAGCCCAAAACCTATTTTGCTTACCCTTAAATGTAAAATCTATGTCGTCACAAGTTTCAAAATCTACTTAAATTTCACTTATATTATTAATTGAAAGATTGTAGTGAATTATCACAATTGATTACCACCACTTACCGTTACAATTCACTGACCACACCTTACATTTAGAGACATGAAATATATGAACATTAAAAAAAGTAAAAATTTTAGTCATAAAATGAAAGTTCAGACTAGTGGTTTGGCGCATTTGGTAACAATTCTGTTTTCGGAAACAAATTATGATCAGAAATGATTCTTTTTTATTATATTCTCGGGAACTCATTTTGAGTAAAAAAAACACGTTTTGTAACTGTCCAAAATTTCTTATTCTAGAATAGAATTGCGTTTGATGTTGTGCTCATTGATTATGTTCCAAATCAATTTCTTTTAATTTTTAAATAATATTTTTACTTTTTTACTTTCTTTTCTTTTCTTTTTTTCCTTTTTTTCCTTTTTTTTTTTCTTTTCTTTTTTCTTTTCTTTTTTTTCCTTTTTCTCCTTCTTCTTCTTGTCACCGATCGCCGGTCCCCGTCGACCTCACCGAAGCGTCGCCGACCCTCAACGAGGCCGGCCCTCGGGGCCGGGCAAGGCCACGCTTGGCCCGGGGCTAGCGAGCCTCGCCGATGGCGAGGCGAGCCTCACCGGGGCTAGGTGAGGCCCGCATGGCCACCGGCGGGGCGGGCGTCACGAGGCTTGCCCGGCCCCCCAGTGAGGCCGAGCCTCGCCGGTGGGTGGCCTCGCGGGCGGGCGAGGCCCACCCGGCCACCGATGGGGCTGGGCAAGCCTCGCCAAGGCTAGACGGGCCTCGCCCAACCTCGGCAAGGCCCGCCTCGCCGATGTCTGGGCTTGCCTCCAGCGAGCTCGCCGAACTGGCGAATGGCGACCAACAGTGGTGGGCGATGGGCGATGGTGGACGATAGTCGCGAGATGGCGGAAGGAAGAAGAAGAAGAAGAGTTGGTTTTTTTATTCTCAAATTTGTTCCTAGAACAAGAATCAACTTTTTTTTTTTTTAATTCTTGATTTTATTTCTACTCGGGAACAAAAATTTTACCAAACGTGATTATGTTCCCAAACTGCTCCCAGGAACAAAAAATCAGAATCAGTCATTGTTGGGATAGTTACCAAACATGGCCTTACTTATCATTAAATGTCATGGAATGACACGTGAAGACGGATCACGAAAAACACAAAAAATTGTTCTAGTTTTAGGAATCTGGAACTTGAAACCTACATGTCAAAATAAGTTCTTCAATTTTTGGAATCTAAAACCTATTGTGCATACTTTAAAACCTTTCGACCAAAAAAGGGAAATACTTTAAAACCTAAAAATGGATAGGTTTTCACTGATCCAATTATTAGGTTTTGGGTTCCATTCTCGTACCATGCTCACCCTACTTCAAAGATGCTCCCTTTTTCGAAGTTTCATTTACATTTTGGCCTTAGAGTGGATTTTGTTTCGAAGTAGATTTTAAAGTTGAGATTTTTACATCAAAAAAGTTTCCCTAAGCTCATCACCAGCGAAACGAATGGTCGGCCGACGAATAATTACTTGTCACTTGAATGTGTTATTGCGATTGCTCAAGGCATTTTTATTCAAAATGAAAACTACAAATAAACCTTGAACAGAGAGAAGGAGGTTGAGCGACGACAGTGCTCGAGGTCCTGACGAAGTTCCGACGTCTCTCGTCGAGCTCAAGCGAACCGGGTTGCAGCCCTTGCCGTTACCACAACCTTACTAAGATCAAATCTAAACTCTCCACTCCATTTTGAAGAAAATTAGGACTTTGGGGTAAAAAGCTTTGATCATGATTTCACCAGTGATCAAAGGCTTGTATGTTCTTGGACGGCCGTGACATGTGTTGCGATTTACCTTGTTGCCCTTGATCTGGATCCAGGTCTCGCCACGGTTCCTGAGCAACAATCAATCATCCTTGTAAGAGCAAACCCAATTCGATGGCGACCGTAGACACTGGACCGCCCGAATTTCCCACCGGCCACTCCGATCGGGAGGACCAGCCACGCAATGCCGAAGCACCGCCAGCCTTGCCCGCATTTCGATGTGAAGGCGAACTTGTAAAGATTTTGAGCCATTTTTTTTAGGGAAAAAACCACCAAAAACCCCAAATTTTGCTTAAAATGACAAATTTATCCCAAACTTTTTTTTGTAACACAAAAAACCCTAAAATTTCATTTATGTGACATATTACCCTAAATTATAGGGCATTTTGGTCTTTTTACTTTTTAAATTTTTTTTTTTTTTCTTTTTTTCTTCTTCTTCTTTCTTCCCTCCGCCGGATGCCGGCTTCCCTCCGATAGCTGGCGGAGGGAAGAGAAAAGAAAAAAAAAAGGAAAAATAGAAAGAATAAGACGAAAATGCCCTTAATGGGATAAATGTGTCACATGATCAGTAAAGTTTGGGATTTTTTTGTGGTATTTTCTCTTTTTTTTTTACTATAATTTCAATTGTCACTGAAGAAAAGATATATATAAAAAAAAAAAAAAAATTATAGAATGCTCAATAGTTATTTTAAATTCAAATTTCAAGAAGTAATAATTTCATAGATAAATTAATAAATCATCTTGATAATAATAAATTTTGATTTTATGCACATGTGGTTATGTGTGGTTGGACTTTAAATATATATACATGGTTTTCACTATGGTTTTAATTTTTTGACAAAATTTTATGATTAAATTGGCCATCGGATATGCTTAATAAGCAGTATAGATTTGAATCAATTTTTGATGTAGTAGAAGGTAATTATCACATTAATAATCTGTTATGATAATATCACCTGTTCAAGTTGTTAGAAATGCCAAAATCATTTTCATAATGGCATTCCCTTGCGAACTAGACAAAGGTTGTGCCGAATGATCATGCTTATTTTTATGTCAACTTTGTTCCGTAGTGAATTGAAGCTTCTTAAATTTCATTTGGAAAAAGTTATTTGTAAGTGAGTAAACCTAATTAGCTTTTTAATTATACTGTTCGAGGCCTTTTCTATTTCAAATGTTTAAAATAAAAACAGAATGGTGGCAAGGGGTGGAAATGATGTAAGAAAACGCTTTTGTGCAACTATTACATATGAAGGGTGGGATAAACGATTGATGCAGCTGATGTTTCTTAGCATTACCATAATCCGATACAAAATGTCTAATTTGAGTTATAGCTATTAGGAACATCTATCGATGTATGAGGCTATCACCACAACTTCATTGTCGTATCAGAAGAAGCAAATTCTCTCCATATAAATTAGTACATGTCCAATGGACAAATTGTTAAAAAATTCAGTCACAACATGACTCGAACTCATAATATCATGAAAGATAGTTGTCACGTTCGATGATATACGTGAGGTAAGGTTGGTTAGAGGAAAGGCCCTTTGGATGTAAGACTTTTAAAATTTTGCCAATTCGTCGTGAGAATAGGTGAATTTCGATTAAATGATTTGGAAAGATACCTTCAATATCACTTTTCGAGTTATAATAGTAGAGATTTATGGGATAGGATCAGCATTTAGCAAGCAACAGTAGTAAAATTGGGCCTCCTCAAGTTTCCAAGAGAAACCTGAAAAATCCAAGTTCGCTAGCCATGGATTCTTCTCTTTGCCATTTCAATAATGAAATTTTTTTTAAGATATGGATTATTCAAAAAAAAAAAAAAAAAAAAAAAAAAAGATATCACCTCGAATGATTTTTGGGTAGTTCAAACTACATTGAAAGTGACTGAAACAATTTAATTCTTTATTTTAATGTCTTGATATTTTGAATACGTGCATGTACCTTTTGATTTTTTTTTTATTCGTACGTGCTAAGAAAATCAAATTTAATGCCATAAGATGCTAATGATACCATGACAACTTTAATGTGCAATCAATAATTAGAATGTACTTTTTTCCAAATTGCAACATTTTTTTTTTTTTTTTACAAGTACATGTTTCTCTTTTTTGTTATTTTTTTCTCTTTTCAAATTTGTAATTAAATGAATTTTCAAGTTCCAAATTAATGTATGTACATCATATGAATAGCCACTTTTGTTTACAATTGTATAACAATCTTTGTCTTTTGGTACATATTTATGTATATGAACGTGGGAAAAAAAATACTTCTACGGCCAACCTTGTTAATTATTCATGCTTTTTAATTTATTAATCTTTTGCTCAAACTTTTATAACTAATGAACCTACTCTGATTCTTTAAATTCACCCTTGGATATTTGAGTTGTATTAGGCGGTAGCATTTTCGTAAGCTAGGAAGAACATTTTATATAGCATGCCTTATCTTCTTCACCAAATATACCATTTTGGCGAATATATCTGTTTATATACAAATATTCAATCAATCTGCTACATCAATTTTTTTGATACGTTGAAAATTAAATAAAATCTCTAAGTTACTTATGACTGAAAATTTCGCTCCCATGCGGTCTATTTACTGGCTCCATCATTATATATATATATATATATATACTTGCCAAATCTTATACATTATGAAATTTCATCTCCTTTTTCCCAGGTAACCCTAATAAACATAATAATTCACCAGTTGATACCTCTAGATATTGACTCACTTAACGGATCCAAAACCTGCGGTTTCCTCATATAACGAAACTGCGCGCAATATTTGTTAGATCGATGTGCACTATTTTCATTTTGTGCTAAACGCCAAGCAACCAGTTAGGCAACTCACCACTCAATCCCCTTCCATATATATTAACAAAAAGATGACAAATTGCAACCTATGGTCCCTCGAGTTGGGCATTTTCGGGTTATAGGCAGCGCATCTTCTGAAAAATGGGATTTTAGCCCTAAACTTCCCGATTTTATTCGCTCACGAGGTCTTGTACTCGGCCAAGCTAAACCGCGGCGTATTTACATACGCGACACAAACTTGCCTACCGAACCATGTGACTCAAATGTAATCTTGGCGACAGTCTCCTACATTCAACAGACGCCAAGGGCCTGTTTGGTAACCATCCCAACAATGCCAGATTCTGATTTTTTGTTCCCAGAATCAGTTTAAGACAAGAATCGCGTTTGATAAAATTTTTGTTCACAAATTTGTTCCCAGAATCAGTTTGGGACGAGAATCAAGAATAAAAAAAAAGTTGATTCTTGTTCCGAGAATGAAATTGAGAATCAAAACTCTTCTTCTTCTCTTTTCTTCTTCTTCATCGACCGTCATCCCACGACCGCCACCGGCCGCCACTTGCCGCCATCCGCCGCCGCTGCCGTCCGCCGCCATCTGCCGCCGTCCGCCACCGCCCGTCACCACCGCCGTCAGCTACCATCCACCCCGCCATCGGCCGCCGCCGTCACCATCCACCCCATCGCCGATCGCCGCCGCCGCCAATTGCCACCACCGATCGCCGACAACAGGTCCGACGAGCTCACCGAAGGCTCACCAAGCTAGGGCGAGGTCCGGCGAGGCCAAGCCAATGAGGGAACCTCGCCAAGGACAGGTGACCGCCCTGAAGAAAAATTAGAATAGGAGAAAAAAAAAAAAAAAAAGGAAAAAAAAGGAAAGAAAAAAAGAAAGAATTATAAGAATTATAAAAATTATAAAAATTATTTAAAAATTAAAATAAATTGATTTGGAACATAATCAATGAATACGATACCAAACGCAATTATATTCTAGAATCAGAAATTTTATACAGTTACCAAACACGTTCTTTTACTCATAATCAGTTCCTAGGAACATAATCAAAAATAATCATTTCTGATCAAAATTTGTTCCCGGTAACAGAATCGTTACCAAACGCGCCCCAAGACTTCAAAAGTAGAAATCTCAAATTTTCAGGATCGTAGACTAAACTTTAAAAAAAAAAAAAAAAAAAAAGGAAGAAAATAATCCAAGGGAGTGACGTACGTACGAAGAACATCCCATTTTGGAGATGACTAAACCAAGATTTTGAAATTGGTCAAAACTTCAGAAATCGGGATCGTTGTTTTCCTTAAAACCAAGGTTAATTGCATGCAAAAATTCCTTAAATATTGATATTTAGTCTACTCTTCTACGATCTGACCGCCAGCAGCTAGAACTTGCCTAACATCTAGCAAAAACCCACTTCGCGCAAGAACTTATTTAAAGAGCCCCAGGCTGCTTTCTTGCTTCTGTATCTCTATCTCATAACATCATACAACTCCAGAAAAAAAAAAGAAAAAATCATGGAGTTTGCATCTGTTAGCGTTCGTCGTTCGACGTCGATCGTGATGTTCGTGCTGATGATGAGTGCTTCTCTGAAGGAAATGGCGGAAGCGGGCACCACGAGCGCGGCGAGCCCGGCGAAAGTGAAGCGAGAGCGCGTGACGTGCAACAGCCGCCGGAGCAGGTGCTTCATGAGGTACGTGACATGTCCGGTCGAGTGCCCTCAGGTGAAGCCGAAAGACCCCAAGGCCAAAGCTTGCTATCTCGATTGCTACTCGCCCAAATGCGAAGCCGTCTGCCGAAGTGAGTAGTCGCAGACAACGTCCGAAACATCCTTTGTTCTTTGTTCATTCAATGTAGCTAACGCGTTTCCCCGTGAGCAGAGCGTAAACCGAACTGCAGCGGGATGGGGGCCGCATGCTACGACCCGCGCTTCGTCGGTGGGGACAACATCGTCTTCTATTTCCACGGCCGGAGCGACGAGCACTACGCGCTGGTGTCCGACACCGACCTCCAAGTCAATGCCCGTTTCATCGGCCTCCGACCCGTCGGGAGATCCCGGGACTTCACGTGGATCCAAGCCCTGGGTCTCCTCTTTGGCTCCCACACGTTCACTCTCGAAGCCGCTAGGGCTGAGACATGGAGCGACGACATCGACCGCCTGCGGTTTTCATATGACGGGACGTCTGTAACCTTACCGGAGTCCCCCGACTCCGAATGGAGCTCGCCGGGCAACGAGATCAAACTGGAGAGGACCGCGAGCAAGAACAGCGTCACATTGATCGTGCAAGAAGCCCTAGAGCTCTACGTTAGTGCGGTTCCGATTACTGAGGAAGAAGACAGGATCCACGGCTACGGCATACCGAGGAACGACAGCTTCGCCCATCTGGAAGTGCAGTTCCGGTTCTTCGGCCTCTCGCCGAGGGTCGACGGGGTCCTGGGGAGGACTTACCGGGCGGACTTCGAGAACCCGGCAAAGCCCGGGGTCGAGATGGCAGTCGTCGGCGGGGAGGACAGATACAGGACGAGCTCTCTCCTCTCGTCGGACTGCGCCGCCTGCGTGTTCGCTCCCGGGGACGACAAGGAGGTCTCGTTGCTGAGGCAATACGCGATGCTGAGCTGCACCAGCGGAGTGGCAGATGGCATTGGAATGGTATGCAGGAAATGACATAATCCATCGCCACGTGTCTAAAAATACAGAATTGCTATATATATTGTCGAGATAGTACGAGAAAGTACGATGATTTCTCGCATGCAATAACGAGGTTGGAGTTTGAACTACAAATCCACCCTTTGATATCTTTGTAATGATGTTGTGTTCTTCTATGAAATTGTGATATTTTATATGTAATTCGGTCAATAGAAACTTGATTTGCGTTCGCATTGCTTTTTTTTTTTTTTATTCTTCTTAGCTATGAATCTAGCGTTGTAACTAGTACTCGAGTTTGTCTACATCACGATTCACAAGACTAATCTGGCTGTCGAAGTTTGCGTGGTATGAAGGGGAACATAGTAAAAAAAAAACCTGAAATTATCTGCATTTTTTTCCACATCGTGAAAGTGATATCATTGAATTAATTAAAGGAATTATTCTTTTAGAGAATAGTTATTTATTGTACCGACCGTCTAGACTAGCGTCTGGGTTCGGTGAGAAAAAAGTTTCTGAGATTTAGAGTGAATTTGGTAATCATTCTATTCTTCATAACAGTTTACGCTCAGAAATAGTTTTTTTTTTTTAAAATTATATTCCTAGACGAGTTTCTAAACATTCGAAAGCGCTTCATAATCATACAAAATTCCTATTCCCGGAAAAGAAATATGTTTAGTACGTTTTATAACTTAGAATTTCTTTTAATTTTTTGATCATTTTATTACTTTTTCTCTTTTCTCTTTTTCATTTTTACTTCTCTTCTTCTTCTTCCTCTAGCCAATTGCACAGCCACAGCAACCAACCAAAAGAGAGCCGGTGAGATTGCCGACCTCAGGGGAGCCTCGTCAAGGTTGGACGAGGGTTCTGCAAGGTTGCTAGACCTCATTTAGCCAATTACCGACTATTGCAGCTAGAGGAAGAAGAAGAGGAAGAGAAAAAGAAAGAAAAGAGCAAAGAAAACGATGGTTTAGGCTCCATTATGGAGTTATTCCCGAGAATAAAGAAACAACTTTTGTTGACTTCTTAATTCTACTCAAAATCTATTCCCAAGAATAAATTTGTTCCTAAAAACAAAAACATTACCGAGCGAATTTATATTCTTTTTTTGTTTTGTTTTGAAGAACAAAAGAATAAAATTATACATTATTTGGCATGTTACCAAACAGATCCTTAAACATGGAAGAGAACGTTGGATTCAAAGTACTCGATTTGAAAATGTATTTTGATTGAGCAATTTCAAAATTTAAGCATTGGATAATATAAAAAAATTATTAACTGATATTACGATAAATGGTTACAATTTAGCTATAAAAAACATACTTAAGGTATTAGGGATATTTGTAGGGCATGTTTGGGAAGGACTTTCCCAAGCCACTTTGGGCGTCCAAAACCTTTTGAGTTAAATATGGGTGTTTGGGAAATTTTTTTGTAAAAACATCATTTAAGGAAAGCGGGCCTTTGGAAGGCTAAAAACTCAAGGCAGATATAAGGCTACCTTGAGCATTTCAGTATTCTTGGCATGCAAAGGGAGAATTGGTTAAAAAAATTTCTTCCAAAACTATCGTCATTGACTTTTTGTTTTTCCGGTTTTGCCAATGTATATCATTTTTCATCTTCTTCTACAAGGGATCGGCGATGAGCTAGAGAGAGGCCGGCGTGGTCATAGTGACCCAAGCAACCATTGCCAAGGGGTCATGCGAACTAGATAGCACATAGGTTGCCCGATCCAAATGGCCTTCGAAGTTCAAGCAACCTAGGTGAGGGGCTATCTGGGGTCACATGACCGAATTAGCCCTCACCAGGGTCAAGTGACCTCTGTGAGAGTCTGTGAGGGTCACGCGGCCCTCACCGATGGTCTCTGGGGGCCGCCAAAGATCTTGCAACCTCAAACCACGATCGCTATTGACTGCCTGCCTTCGCTAGCCAACTGTTTTTTTTTTTCTTTTTTTTATTGACAAAAGGCCTTTTATAAATATAACTTATTCAAACACTATTTTGCCCAAAAAATGCTTCTTCTTTTTTTTTGACATAGCCCATATGTACTTCATAATAAACTTTTAAATTATAATTTACCAAACACAATTTGTATTTTGGAAAACTCTTTTAACTTAAAGTTCTTTACATCCCCAAAAAAATTTCCTCAAAAATTCAAACCAAATGCACTTGCAGTAAGTCAGGGATTTTTTTCTATTTTTTTTAATAACAAATGGCGGGTTGACACGTAAATTACAAAAACTTCAAAATCCAGGGATAAATCGCAATTATGCAAACAAAAAATTGCCATAGATTGAAGAAACAAATCACTTTCTCCGAAAACAATATGTGGTTGTCGCTTCGTTATTATTTCCTGTATGTTTTTTCTTTTGGGATTTTATTTCTTTCCCACTTCCGTTGTAAAAATGGACAACGAAGTTGGATTCGGTGTGCGAGCGATTTCAAAGTTTAAGCACCGGGTGATATGAGAAGCGTATCGGATGGTATTACGTGTGGTGGTCACCATTTAGCTATAAAAAAAAATAATTCATGTATTAGGTATATTTGCAGTAATTCAGGGACAAATTTGCAAATCTTTTTAAAACGAACGGTGAGTTGGGGGCCTAAATTGAAACAAACTTCAAAATCCAAGGACAAATCGCAATTTTGCAAATAATAAATTGAAGAAACCAATCACTTTCTTGAGACAGAAACCTAAACACGCGAAATCCAAGGGTATTGTGTTAGCCGGTGATTGGGAACCGTGCCGTAAGGTGTGCTAACACAGCAGTGGGCATTTCACCCACCTTCCCTCATCTCAGGCGCGGGTAGCTACTATATCAGCCTACCCGATGGTAATTAGAGTAAGTTTTGATGTGGAATCTACCTTCCCCATTAAGAGGCCCCCAAATTCTTTAGGTAGCGCATGACAAAATTTCTAAAACAGAAATTGATTTCTGGCCAGAAATCAATTTTCAATTTCTATTCCCAGCCAAGTTTTTGAGTAAAAAACCTGTTTGATAACGACTCAAAATTTCTATTTCGAAAAGAAATCCGTTTGATAACAGAAAAAAATTTCTATTTCTATGAATCATGTTGTCCCCATCCTTTTACTTCACTCTTCTTGGTGCTTGTGATGGTAATTTAATTTGATAAAAGTTGGTAAATCACTTTAATTTAGGGAGAAGTGCCAAAAAAGTCCTAAACCTTTTGTCTTTGTGCGGATTTAGTCATAAACCTTTTTTTGGTACCGATTTAGTCCTAAACCTTTCTATTTGGTGCCGATTTAGTCCTTCCGGCAAATTTAGCTCGGAAAATGCCTACGTGGATACAAAGCCAACGCCGGTCGTCCTACATGGATGGACCAGCGCTGCATGGATGCCTGAAAACAAAACGACGCCGTTTTATTAAAAAAATTTAAAAAAAAAAAAAAAAAAAAAAAAAAACCTAGAACCTAGTTTAAAACCTCATTGTTTTATTGAGAAAATAAAATTTGGCGTCAAACCCGACACCGCATTTATTTTCTATTTTTTTCTTGCCTAACCACCTTTTTTTGGAAATAATCTCGCGCAACTTTTTTTTTTTCTAAAGCTTTGGATTTATTTCGTACGGGAGCACGTACGAATTTATTTCCGAAAGCTTTAGAAAAAAAAAGTTACGCGAGATTATTTCCAAAAAGGGTGGTTAGGCAAGAAAATAGAAAATAAATGGGGTGTCGGGTTTGAACGCAAAATTTTATTTTCTCAATAAAACAAGGATGTTTTAAACTAGGTGCGTGCAAAGTTTGATCGATTAATTTTGAGTACGGGAACACGTACGAATTTATTTCCGAAAGCTTTAGAGAAAAAAAAAAAGTTGCGCGAGATTATTTCCAAAAAGGGTGGTTAGGCAAGAAAATAGAAAATAAATGTGGTGTCGGGTTTGGACGCCAAATTTTATTTTCTCAATAAAACAAGGAGGTTTTAAACTAGGTGCGTGCAAAGTTTGATCGATTAATTTTGAGTACGGGAGCACGTACGAATTTATTTCGAAAGCTTTAGAAAAAAAAAAAAAGTTGCGCAGGATTATTTCAAAAAAGGGTGGTTAGGCAAGAAATTAGAAAATAAATGGGGTGTCGGGTTTGAACGCCAAATTTTATTTTCTCAATAAAACAATGATGTTTTAAACTAGGTGCGTGCAAAGTTTGATCGATTAATTTTGAGTACGGGAGCACGTACGAATTTATTTCCGAAAACTTTAGAGAAAAACAAAAGTTGCGCGAGATTATTTCCAAAAATGGTGGTTAGGCAAGAAAATAGAAAATAAATGCAGTGTCGGGTTTGGACGCCAAATTTTATTTTCTCAATAAAACAAAGAGTTTTTAAACTAGGTTCTAGGTTTTTTTTTTAATTTTTTTTAATTTTTAATGTTTTTTTTAAATAAAACGGCGTCGTGAGGAGAAGGAATAGGGAAAGCACGATAGTGAGGAGAGGAGAGGAGTCTGGAAGGAAGAAGTGGAGAAATAGTTTTTATTTCTACTTCAGAAATAGAGAAGCTACAATTTCTGATTTCATTTCTCCTCCAAAACAATTTCTGAAACAGTAAATCAATTTCAGAAATAGAGAAATCAGTTTGTGTTATCAAACGGGTTTTCCAATTTCTCTGTTCGGGAAACAGAGAAATTGAGAAATGCGAAATAGAAATTTTACACGCAAGACCTTTTCTATCTTTGTCTTCCCAATAGAGGGAATACAGAGGACAGCGCCGGGACTCCCACCCCAAGGCGGGATAAATTCCTCCTTGAGCCTTTTAAGGACTTGCTTAGGTCCAAATGTTACCATTTAGCTATAAAAAAAAAATAATTCATGTATTAGGTATATATGCAGTAATTCAGGGATAATTTTGCAAATCTTTTTAAAACGAACGGTGAGTTGGGGACCTAAATTGAAACAAACTTCAAAATCCAGGGACAAATCGTAATTTTGCAAATAATAAATTGAAGAAACCAATCACTTTCTTCAGACGGAAACCCAAACACGCGAACGTCGTTGTCGCTTCATTATCATTATTTTTTTATGTGTTTAATCTTTGGGTATTTCATCATATCTTTCGTCGTTGATCGGCAGCTGCATCGGAAACCAGCAACAGTCCGCACTGGAAAACCATGATTATCTGAAGAATCGGGTAGTCTTTCGTAACTGAAATTTCGGTCTTCACGTTGGTCTCTGTTGATTTGATTGCCCGGACGAGGGTCGACGACAAATTCGAGTTCTTGAACTCAGAAGAGTTGCCATTCCTCGTTTCTTGAATAATCTGAAAATCAGAACTTTCGACTCCCCATTTTGATCTTGAACTCGTGTGCTCAGCAAATTAAGTGGTGGGTTCTCTTGATATTAACGCAACGGTTGATTAGCGACTGAATTGAAGTTGATTTTTTGGCCTAATTTGATAGGCGCCAGTTTCAAGAACTGTTTTTTCTTCTGGGGTGGTATGGGTGGAACTGGGTTGCGTTGGGTTTGGAGGTTTGTCGTGCTTCTTCAGTTGATCAGTGGCGTTCTTGGCTGGGGAAAGGAAGGTCACTATGCAACTTGCAAAATAGCAGAGGTACGTTCACTACTTTCTTTTAGCTATTATGATTCATTATCTTCGATGTCTGGTCCTTTATATTGATCTGCTTCGGTTGAGGACAATCCACATGGCTTTTCGAAAAGAGTTACTGAATTCATTCGCTATGATCGTGATTTGTCCTTTATAAATTAAGGACCGTCGTGATAGCGTAAGTTTTAGCATCGATTCGCCTTCTCCAGTCAAAATGTTTCCCCTGCAGACCAGTTGGAAGAGTTGGTTTCTATAGATAAAAGTTGTGTCTTTGGCTGGGTGGTGGGCTACGTTGTGAGGAGGCTTTTAGGTTTCTCCTTGATTAAGTTATTTAACTTTTAATGAGTTCGTGTTAAGCCAGTCTGCTTTCGGACTCTAGTTGGTGCATTACACGGATATATCAGCTAATTGAAAACTTTGGAGGTGGCTGCACGGAGAAAGGTAGAGTTTGTGGTTGATAGATTCAGAAATAACTTTTGTGAGGTAAGGAAAATTGCAATAGTGTATGAAAGGGGGTCTTTGGAAGGAAAGTTGTATTTGGATCTGACTTTAATTCTCCAATAGATTGCATTGATTTGATATCACATCTGATTGAAGATAAAGGGGCGATTCACTCGGTTAGATAGGAAGAGGTGGGATTGTTGAATGATAATGGGTTCCAATTGCTCTCATCATGTAGTTATTTAAATCAATGTGCATCAAGTGATGAAATTGGAGTGTCATTGGTATTTGCTTTTTCAGTTGGAAAATAATTGATTTTGACTTTTTAAATACGTAAGGAGTATCTAACTGAAGATGCCAAGGTTGCGGTGAAACGGTTACTTCCTGATTATGCTGGAGGGGATCTTGCATCTCTCTGCTCCTGGCCCGATGAGATTCGTTTCCACTATCACTGGAGTGGTGCTTTGCACTATATTGACACACCAGATTTCAAGTGTAACTATGAATACTGCAGTGAGTGGTCTACAATTCCTGCATTGTGAATCTTCTTCTCTTGCCGTATTGTTCTTGTTCTGAGATAGCATTAAGTTTGCGTTGAACTGATTCTAGTACTCTTTATGCATCTGATGTCGTACTGCTTTTATATATGTATCGACAGTGTCATCAATTTTGATGCTCTCACATCATCTAAGCTATGCTGGATATTGCAAGCAAGTTATTGCTTTTTCTGATTTACCAAATCACGTAAAGCACATTCATGAGGCAGAGGAGACTGGACTAATTCCAAATCTTGGTGCTTGAGTCACTAAACTAATATGCTATTTTCTCTTGACATGTAGGACATATGTTTGCTTGTAGTTTCTTATGCGCAGTCTTAAGTGGTGAATATTAACACTGGTTGCCTTGCTGTTGAAATTTATGTAAGAGCTTAGGTGACAATAGCCTCATTATATTGTGCAAAGGCTCCTCTTTATCACTCTAGAGTCTATGTTAGAGATCAGAATAGGTGAGTTTAAGCTAAGCTATGCTTAATTGGCCTAACGTACTATACTCCGCATGTCTGTCATTAGGCCTTGCCCACGGTTATTCTTAATAAACCTAGTGCTGAAAAGGGGATAATAATACTCTCTACCTTCTTGTAGGAGATTGCCACGATTCTTCTGGACACAAAGATATGTGTGTTACCGGGGCAATCTACAATTATACAAGGCAACTCGAAGCAGCTGGCAACTCCTACGCAATAACAAATTGTAAACATCATTTGCTCTAAGGACGCATTATTACTTGTCCTTTACCTCGTCCATTTATTTACCATCTTGGGTTCTCACTCATTTCTGATTATTACAGACAACTTAACAGAGGCGCTTCTTTTCTTATCACATTTTGTTGGAGATGTCCATCAGGTTTGCACTTCTGGAATCTCTTAGCTAAGACGAAGAATGAGATGTTTAATAGCCATCAGATAGATAGCCTTTGCATATTTCACATATTTTAATTCTTTCAAGAGTAAATTATGTGGTGATCATTGAGAAACATCTTGCATGGGCTAGATACACTACTGCAGGGATGGAATTCTTTATTGTGTATGACTTTGTGTTTAGCGAATCCATGGTCCATGTCAACTGTAAACTATGAAAAAATCTCAGGTTAAGTATCTACTTCTGTCTGGCAGCCCCTGCACGTTGGTTTCACTGGAGATTTAGGTGGAAATACCATCATTGTTCGTTGGTACCGGAGGAAGACTAATTTGCACCATGTAAGTGTTTCTTTGGCTGATCAATCCCCATGGCCTATCTAGTCTATTGCCAATGGAGTAATTTGAGAAAATCAAGTGTGCAGACAAGGAGCAATTCCGTCCTCTAAGATAGAAGAAATTAAACTTCTGGAATGCCTTACAATTTGACTACTTTGGAAATTTTATCTGAAGAGGTGTAAATGTTGAAGCCTTTGGATGTTCTATGTTGTTGATCTCTCCTCATCTTTTAACATGTCTTCTGAATAATGAAGCTTGTGGGAAACTAAGTTGATCTATGCATGATGGAGCACACCTACTAAGTGAAAGACGGACTTATTCATGTAATGATTATTCTTAGGCAGGATAATGATTTCAATCTGTCTAATGTAATCGAGAGTCATGAGAACTGACTGACCTTATGTTCAAGGGACGAGGTCAAGTTCATTTTCAGATTTACCCAGCTCTTGACTATGCGTCCTTGTAGTTTTCCTGTTTGTCAGCTTTGTGAATTTGCAAGTAGCGACTGCTCTCATCTAGTGGGAAGATCTCGTTGTTGTGACGACATAAAATTAAACAAAAATCCTTACATCTGGCAAAATGATGTCATTTCAGGTGTGGGACACCATGATTATTGAGTCTGCATTAAAAACATTTTATCAGTCTGATCTTTCTCAGATGATCCAAGCCATTCAGAGAAACATTACGGTATGCTTTTCCAATTTTAACTGGGATTATTGTATTTTTCAGCACCTTCTGCTTCTCTTGTGAAAATTACAGTGTTGTAGTAACATGTCTTGCTTAAGTAAAGAATATCTTCATTTTCATTAGGCTTATGATACACTGAGCTCCATTTTGTTTCTTTATTCTAGGGATTAGAAAGTAAAAAAGTAAATCACAAAGTGCATTTGGAAGCAGACAATGTTGTATCACGGGATGTGACTGACAGAATAAGTCTTATCTAATAATAAAGTGCAGAATATGGCTTCCAGGGGTGTGATCGTATGAAAATATGGTAGCTGTGTAAACTGAAGTTTTCTCCGTTTCTTTGTTTGATAATGGTAGTATGTTATAGACCTTTTTATGCCATTGCACCCTAGAAAAGCCTGATTTTTATCATATGGAGGACACTTTGATAGTCTTATATAGGGTGGAGGGGTAGCAATCTGTCTTTGTAGCTGTTAGCACTTTCTCATTTGTCCAACTAATATTTTGTACCTAATTTTTAAATGATGCATATTTTAAAATAATCCAAGTTTACAATTTCTATAGTTTGCTTGCCATTGGTGTAACTTAATTTAGAATTTGGTGAGAGCATGACCCGTCATGCAAAATCATGCATGAACAACTGTTTTATAACTGTGTAACTGTCTTTTCTTTGCCCTTTCTATATATCTTGATCATGTAGGATGGCTGGTCCAATGATGTACCATCTTGGGGAGATTGTGCATCTAACAAAACAGTTTGTCCTGATCCGTAAGTCTTCTCTTTTTCCTTTTTCGTGTGCTGATCTTAGTTGAATTGATTGTTTCACTGGGACACCATGTCATGCATCACTGCAGAGAGTATTATAACATTTCCAGTCATGCATGTATTCTCCACCTATTATATGAGTGTAGTTTTTAACCTGCAAAGAGTATCCCAGGGTGAAGCTGACCTAGCAAAGTGAGATACAGTTTTCTCATTGATCGGATAAAACGTCAACTTTTTTATCTTGTCATTTGGACAAGCATCAGCACCATCTTTGTTTTTGCAGTTACGCTTCTGAGAGCATCAAGTTGGCATGTAAATACGCATACAGGAATGCCACACCAGGAAGCACCCTAACAGGTTTTGTCTTTCCTTTTTTACCTTCTATTGCTTTTCTGGTAGGTGAAAATTGATTTTCTCAATAATGAATAATTACATAAATATTTTCATCATTTATCACCTTCTGGTAATGCCATTTTATTGATAGATAGCATTTCCTGTTCGAGAGGTACGAAATGTCTCGAACATCTGCTTGCTGCTTTCTGTGCTGTAAAAGCTATGGCATCAAACAGGTCAAAAGCTTTAACATGCATTGTAATGGAGATGAGAAGGCAGAAATGTCAATTGTTTTACAATAAATCTACTTCAACATTGCTTCAAGAGGACATCTCATTCTAATTTGTTGATCTTTTCCTTTATTTTTCTACTAGTATCCGATCACGTTTTCTTCATTTTAGGTACTAATAGTGTATCAATCTTCTTCCGTGTAGATGATTACTTCCTCTCCAGGCTGCCCATTGTAGAGAAGAGAATAGCTCAGGCTGGTGTTCGCTTGGCATCAATCCTCAACCGGGTGTTTGCTTCTCCGAAGCAAGCTGCACATAAATGAAAGATGATTGGAGTACATCAACATTTTTTTTAAGCAAAGCGCGTGGGGACCAGATTCTTCAGTTCGGCCACATGGATGATCTACATCACCGGATCGACTAGCTATTCTCTTCTTCTGTCAACCTTTTAAGGAAAAAAAGAATTGCACTCGCCGGCCACCTAATTCTCTCGCTCCTATTTTATATGTTGATGCTGTGCTTATCCGGGAATATGCCTTATTCTCCATGCAATGTTAGTCAAACTTTTGGGACAAGCAAAAAAAACAGTTACATGTGCTTTCGTGCAAGCAATGGAAATGTACTCAAAAGTTGTGTATATAAATCTTATTGTTCTTCTCGCGATCATTTTCGTCTTTCCGATATTCATACCATTGTGTTGTAGCGAAGAACGGTTTGAGAGGAAGCTTGTGTTGTTTTGAGACACGATGAAAATGTCTTATCTTGGGTTGTTGGTATCAATGTGTATGGTTTTCATGTTGGTGGCTGGGGTCCATTGCTGGAGCAAAGAAGGGCACATCATGACTTGTCAAATTGCACAGGTAATGCTTTTTAGTATGTGGCTCCCGGCCTTCTTTTTATCCATTTCCGCAGTGGAAAATCCTCACCGAACTGGTCGGAAAGTGGGGTGAATTGAGGTCATCCATGGCATTTTCGCTATCTGGGTTTTCTATAAGTATAGCACTTTTCCGACTAGGGTTTGCGCTGACCTTCGCTTGTTGAATTTGAAAGAAGACCATCTCCCATTAAGTCGATGTTTTAGCTCTTGTTAGCCTTTGACAGGCTCTTAAGAGCTCTAGTTGCCATATGGTTGTTCGAACTTTTATCAGGTACTCAGCTGCCAATTTATAATATGATCACAAATTCGATCGATCTCCAACAAAAGCCCTAAAAATCTACCCATTTGTAGTGCAGATTTGTCAAATGAAAATAAACATTCTGAATTGTTTCCGCCATGCCGATTTCATCTCTTAGATTTAAAAGTTCCACTATCCTTCATCCTGCCTGTTATCATATGTACAAGAGGTGCGACATCAGATGCCCTGAAATTTTCGATGCAGAGATCTTCACTAATTGCAACTGCAAAAAGCTTGATGGGTCACCTGTACCCGTAATTAGCAAGTCAACTGTTGCTTTCTCTTTGCAGTCTCTACTGAAGCCGGAGGTGGATGAAGTCGTCCGGCATCTATTACCGCCATACGCCAAAGGTGACCTCTCGTCGCTCTGCACATGGCCGGATCAGATCCGGCACTGGCACAAGTACCAGTGGACAAGTCCGCTCCACTTCATCGACACCCCGGACGACGCTTGCAGCTTTGACTATGCTAGTAAGACACTTTCAAGTTCAATTTCTATGGCCTTGGAGCTTATACATGGATAGAGAAAATGCATGATAGTAATGGAAAATTATTTTCGCATGGTTTCGTTAGGGGATTGTCACGATCCACATGGCAAGGAGGACATGTGTGTTGCTGGTGCCGTCACAAACTTCACTTCTCAGCTCTTGCATTACAAAGAGGGAACTGCAGATCGGAGATGTAATTTAAAACTTCTAATTTTTGTTTTTTTTCAAGAAATACTCTTTGTTCAATTTATTTTAGCTTCTGAACATGATGTCTAACGTGAGTTTCTTAGCATTACAGATAATATGACAGAAGCCTTGTTGTTCTTGTCACACTTCATGGGAGATCTTCATCAGGTAATCCAGCCTACTTTAAAAGTTATTGCCTTTTTGATTTATGATCTTTATAGGTTAAAAAGATATTAGCAATCTTTTCTAAATAATATTCACTATTTATCGCGCTTTCTGCCAGCCGATGCACATCGGGTTCACGAGCGACAGAGGAGGGAACTCTATCGAGCTGCGCTGGTTCAGGCACAAATCTAATCTTCATCATGTAAGCGTTAACTTCGATTTCAAATTTCCCATTTTCACTCGGCGAAAAGAAAAATGAAAACCTATTTCATTCGCTTACGCTTTGTTGCTGTACCATCAGTTTGGTTGGACTCCACTGTCTTTGCTTAAACTAGATTTTGCGTTGCGTTTAAGCCAAAAGATGCAGTAAACTGAAAGGCTAAGGATAGCTAAAGCCTTCCGTTGCTTGATAGTAATCCCTTCGTCAGCCTTTGCCTTGCGCGTGCATGCATGTGATGTGCACGTGCGGTATCCCGAAAGCTAGCTGACCAGCTTATAATATGAAATGTAGATGCTATTTGACTCTTTGTTTTCTCTCTTGGATGATCAGGTATGGGATAGGGAGATCATTTTGACAGCAGAAAAAGAATACTACGAGAAGGACATGACCCTCCTCCTTCAAGACATCGAGGCCAACTACACTGACGTACTCTCTCTCTCTCTCTCTCTCTCTCTCTCTCTCTCTCTCTCTCTCTCTAGTTCAAAGCCATCTCATAGCACCATCTTAAGGATTATTTAAGAAAGAATTCAACGTAGATTTAAGTCTTGTCGTACATGGAAATACCTCTGGAATTGATTGTTGTTGCCTCTTTCTGTTGTGAAATAAGGGGGCTTGGTCAGATGATACTTCGTCATGGACCCACTGCGACGACCTCGACTCATGTCCGAGCAAGTATGCGGCTGAGAGCATAGCCATTGCCTGCAAATATGGTTACAAAGGCGTTGAGTCCGGCGTCACTCTTGCAGGTAAAAGATTCATAGCCTCGATAGGGTTCCCGACCATAAGCTGAACATCTGCAGAATGTGTTCGAGGAGAGATCCTTTTGCCTGAGTTAGATCTATTTAACTAAGCTATATCACATCTCAGAAAACGCGTCGTCGTTTGCACCGTTAGTTAGGTGACACGAAGCATGTGATTTTGCCCACAATAGCTAGTGTTATCGACATCAACCACATCAACAATGTACTAAAATGTGACGTGTTTTGAAATGTCGCATGATGACAGATGACTACTTTGACTCGAGGATGCCGATCGTCATGAAAAGAGTCGCTCAAGGTGGGGTCCGGTTGGCGATGTTTCTGAACCGAGCTCTCGGTGATGATGATGACCAAGAAGAAGGGGTTGCGTCCCCAACATAAGCGTCCTCATTTTCTCATGACTAGGAAAAACGTTGACCTAGAATAAAATAAAATCAATTCAATTGGGTTTGAAAGAAAGCCCATCACATTGATATTTTAAGTTATTAATCATGAATTATCTTCTAAGCAGCCGAAGTAATTAGTTAGATGAAAGAGACATGATTAGAGCCAAATGAGGACATGTTCCCTAATGATGCAACACCATGAACTGATGTTCCCAAATTCTTTGGAAGTTTATGATGTCTTGTTTATGTAATTTCTCTAATTATTCCTGAAGAGGTGTAGCCCTTGATCCTTGTGTATAGACTAAAGTGTACTTCATTCAATAAAGCAAGTGGTTCTCAAGTTATAATCTTGTTGAGCAATGTGATTGATCTTCGGGAAAATGACATAAATAGTCCATAAATTTTGTCCAAATGTGCAATGTCATCCCTAAACTTTTAATTTGTTTAATATGGTCCATGAACTTTAATCCAATGTACAATGTTATCTTTGTACTTTTGGTTGAATTTATTGTATATGTTCAACTTAATCTTCAAACTATATAAAAACGTTCAATGTTGTTCTGGAACTTATATCAATGAAATGGAACTTATATCAATGAAATGATGACATTAGATATTTTCATATAATATAAGGACTAGATTAAATATTTACTAAAAATTCAAGAATCACATTAAACAAATTCAAAGTTCAGAGACGATATTATATATTGAATCAAAATTCATATTCATTTGTGTAAATGTCTCTCAATATAATATAATTCCCATTAATTCCTTCTGATTTTTTGCGGATTTCTTCTTACATATGTCTACGTCTACATTAATTTCCTACATTGGCTTTCGTATTTTTCGTGGTTGACAGGGTTGGGTGGCCTGTCACAGTGCATTGTGAGCGTCCCCTCCCTTCCTTCCTCAATTGTGTTGTTGACATCGGGTCCTCGTATAGGACCGCATCCAGCCTAAATCGATTGTAACTTTTGTTTGACATTCCTAATCATCCTCCCCGACAACGATTTACCCGGCATATGTCATTTCATAAGTTTTTTTTTTGTTGCCATAAGTTCTATGAGTCTTATGATTCGTAATATTCCTCGAAAGAATAGTAATATCCCTAGTTAATAGTAAATTTCTGTCTCTTTTGTTAGTAAAATATCTAATTGGCCATTGCTTTTTTCACTCTCTCATGTAGGAAGATTCACTATATATTAGTTAATAGGATTTTGATACAAAATACATTCCATTGTAGATGATAAATTGTCCAAAAAGCCATAGGACTATTGGGTGACACCCAATTAAATTTTGAATTTTTCAATTATGCCAAATTAATCCTAAACATTTTGACGATTTATCAATTTAGTCGTTCCAATCAAATTGGAAATTGTTGATGTGAATGTTGGTTATCTATATGGCATAACCAACGTTAACATTGATGATTTTTTTTTTTTTTTTTTTAAATTGAATGTTTCTCTTCTTTTTTTTCCTCCCTTTTCTTTTCACCAGTTGCTAGCCATAGCTGATGGTTGGCGAGGGCTAGTCTCACCTGGGGGAAGGTCGCCCTTCCCAATCTAGTGAGGCCACTGTATACCAATAGTCGACAACCAGCCACTAAGGAAAAAAAAGGAAAAAAAGGAAAAAAAGTTCAAAAAATATTTAGAAAATTACAAAAGTCATCAACATCAATGCCAGCTATGTCATATAAATTGGCTAGTGTCTACGTTAGTGATTCTTGGCCAAAATTGTTAGAAATGACTAAATTAGCAAATCATTAAAAGATTTAAGATTAAATTGGCACAATTGATAGATTTACAATTGAATTGGCTAGCATACTATAGGTTTAGGACTTTTTAAACAATTATCCCCTTTATAGAAGGTCCAAGCACTTATTAGTAATGCCTATTATGGAAATATTTTTATGTTTAATGCATTGATTACTTATAACACAATATTAACATTGCATTGAAAATGAAATGTTTTCAGTAATAAGGTATTTAACAAATTATCCATGGCACTTTTTAGTACTTTTACTTTGGCTCAAATATGTTTATTAGTTGTTTGATTTGCTTTTCTTTTTGGGAAGTGTTCTTTTCCAACAATCGCCTACTTACCTATGAAAATGTCTAATTACTCAAAAGAGATCTCGTATCCATAAATAATTTTTCAAATAAGGGCATGAAATGGGACCGTTTTCTTAAAAAATGGCTCAATGTGAATCTTGTCTCAAATAAACCTTAAAGTGGCCAACCTAATCTTAAATAAGATTCCAAACTCCTCAATGTTGGCCAAATCTCCATCAATTGTCAAACCCCTGCACCTCATGTTAGATGCACAAAAGATGCATGTAAAATGCCTCTCATGCAAAACAATATTACAAAAATCGAGAAACTAATGAATTTAAGATTGTTAAATCTAAGCAACTGCCATAAGCTTTGGACAACCTAGACTAGACTAAAAGGCTTAATCAACTTGAAGAGTTAAAATATAAAAGGAAGCTTTGATTGATGGTTGGGAGAATGGATTATTATCAAAATTGTATGATGTTAAACTCGTAGAGTTAAAGAGTATACAAGAGCTAACCACTTTGGAAATATCAATTTGGGATTCCACCATACTCTTGGAGGATGATGACCTATTATTTGGGAACCTTATTAGATTTTGGATTACACTAGGAAATGTTTACAAGAGGTTTGGGGACCATGGAGTTCAAACTAAAAGTGTAAAATAACATTATTTGAAGAGAATGAGTGCAGAATACTATACATAAAAGACTCAATACTTGCATTTGGACAATTTGAGAGATTTCAAAGATAACATTCACAAGTTGTGCACTTAGAGGATCTCGAGAACTGAAGCAACTCGACATTCACAATGGCCCCTCGATCAAGTATATTAACAATTCATCCAATGGCCTCCCACTCATTGCTTTTATGTTCTTAGAGTCTTTGTCCCTCAAAAATGTTATTAATTTGAAGAAAATATACCATGGCCCTACTGCACTAAAGTGCTTCAGCAAATTGAAAGCCGTGAATGTCAAAAGTGCTATCGATTGAAAAACATGTGATTTCTCTTAGAGATGCAAAGACTTATACAAGTGAAAGTTATGCAAGTATGAGAATACAATTCAATGCGAGCCATTGTTGTAGATAAAGCAAGAGAAGATAAAGTTGTTGTCAATGACATAGTTGAATTGTCTAATGTACCATGTTTGAAATTGAGTAAGTTACCAAATATTATGAGCTTTTGCACCGTAGTTGAAATCACATTAAAAAGTTCTCCAATTTAGGTAACTTTTTCATTTTCTCCCAATGTCAGTCCTATTAACAAGGCATAAGTTTTCTTAATTCTTAATCTTGCAAACGTTGTATAGATCATAATATTACAAGGAGATTTATGATAAGATGATATTGGTATTAGTTGAACATTAGTGCATATTGCATTAAATCTTGATTATTTATAAACAATGCACTTTAATCAGAATCAACCAAATTTTCGACTTTGATTTGGTGATAATGTGGAGTTGCACCCGAATGTGAAAAATAAAAAATATATAGAAATAGAGAGATTTAGGTCGGAGCACTGCCGAACGTCATTGACAAACCTGTGTTTTTTATGTGCATCATGCATGAGAGATGCAAAGGCTCGTCGAACGGAGAAGATTTTGCTAACTAATGAGTTTGGAGCCTTATTTGAGATTGGGTTGGCTACTTTAAGACCTTATTAGAGATATTTTGAACCTTCTTTTGAGGAAACGGTCCCATTTCATACTCTCTCTTTTTTTTAAATCTCCCCTCGTGCATATTTTGCAACAAATTGTCCATAAGCCCACAAAAGAAGTATGAATCTTGTGGATACGATCCACAAGAACACCGGTATCTCTCTAGCAGAAAATGATCTTAAGTCAATCTTTTCTCTTGAAGATGAACCTTCCAATAAGACTATTTGTGCCACAAAAACTTTCTCAGAAGATAGTGAACATGAAGGAGATGATTTTGCCCATGAGGGCATGTTCTTTTTTTATGAACCATCACCGCCTCTAGCAAGCCATGACCAATTCTCATCCATCCAAGTCATTAAAGAAAAACCTACTTCTTTCAAGCCATATGTTTTCTATCCAGCTCCTTCCATCCCAATCCTCTAAACCCATTCCCCTCATCACACTCATAGACAGTGGTGTAGACTCCTCTATCCTTGATCCAAAACTTCTTCTTAAAGAATATTGGGAACCTCATACTCTGTATTTTACTTATGCATCTGGAAACACTTTTTCCACCCAAATAAGAAGTAAACCCATCGAAATCCAATTCTTTCCTCAGTGCACCATTACTACCCAAATTATCGAATCCCCATTCCTAGATCAAGACATCATCATTGGCAAGGAAATCTTAACTCATATCTCAAATCTTAGGATTATGCCTAATGGGCTTAAGTTTTAAACATAGTTCTGAGAATTTGTAGAGATTGAGAGACTCTATTTAATCCAACATGAAACTCTTAATCCAACCCTCCTAGACCTTTCTAGAGTCATGCACTGAAAACCACTTAGAGTTTCTTACCAAATGTTCCAATCCTTTGTAGAAAAACTCAGTGTTTTTCATCAAATTGCCCTTCAAGAAGAATGAGGATGTCAACCCAACCAAGGCAAGCCACACATGAATGAATCCATCAAACCTCCAATTAGCCCAGAAAGAATGCAAAGATCTCATCTAGTAAGGACTTAATGAACCCCAAAGTCATAGTGGGCATGTGAAGCATTTTATGTGGAAAAACATGCCGAGCAAATCAGGAGAAAAAAAAAACATTAGTCGTGAATTACCAACTTCTTATTCTATTCCTCCAGGATGATAAGTTTCCCTTACCCAACAGGAAAACTTTATTCTCCAGTCTGTCAAATGTAAAAGTTTACTCCAAGTTCAACCTAAAGGCAAGTTTCTGGCAACTTGGAATTCACCCAAAAGATAAACATAAGACGACATTCTGCATACCAAACCAACACTTCCAATGGAAGTTCCTTCCTTTTGGACTCAAGACAACACCCTCATTGTTCCAAAAGGCCATGTGTAAAATATTACATCCAATCAGTGCGAGTACACAAATCTACATTGACAACCTATTGCTTTATAGCAAAAACGAAGAGTCTCACTATAAGTTGCTCACTCAATTTGCTCATATTGTCAAGCTGCATGGCATTGTGTTATCACAGAAAAAGATAAAGATTTCCCAAACAGAAATTGAGTTTCTAGGCATGCAGCTCAATGATGGCACATTCCAACCAAATAATCATATTGCAAAAGAACTACTTAAGTTCCCATATCAAAATCTCTCCAACAAAAAAATCCAACAATTCCTCGAAATTGTTAACTACTTAAGGGATTTTGTTCCTAAGATTACTAGGTATATTCATCCATTGCAAAAAATGCTAAAGAAAGACCCACCTCCTTAGGGACTTTCACAAATTAAGGTAGTCCAACCACTCAAGCAAAAACTACAGTCTTTACCTCCTCTTCAAATTCCATCTAAAAGAAAAAGAATTGTCCAGACTCATGCTAATGACAAATATTGGGCAGCTATTCTTTTTGAAGAACAACTTGATAGTAAGAGGAGAATTTATGGACACAAATGTGGAAGATTCTCCCAAACACAAATTCATTGCCATTCTACGTTCAAAGAAATCTTGGCTGTCACAACCAAATTTTCAGGTGAACCACCTAGGGTTTGGCTAATGGATTGCTAAGCCTAGACTTAGCTCGGGCTCTCCCAAGCCTAGAAAAATTCACTACTTAGATTCAAATTCTTAACATGCAAATGATTTTTTAATTAGGAGTCGCTACTAATCTATTTTTCGGTGGGTCAATTAGAAACCCAAGTAAAATAACGGAAGATTTACTTTACTCCTACGAACCAGAAATTGTGAGTTCAAGGACTTGATTATGTTAGACTTCTCTAACGCCCTTTTATTTTTCAAAAAATGTTTTGCAGGCAGCTTGAATTGATTTTAATTCACTTCCCTAACATGTAAGGCGATCATGCGGGTGCGCAAACCACCAATTTAACACCCAGATAAAGCAGTGAATAAATTGTAAGACTTATCTCGTGGCATTGAAAGCATCTACAATATTAGATCAGAATTCACATCAACAGTTCTAGATATGATTTCTAATTAACATGCAATTTCTTTTTTTTTTTTTTTTTTTTTTCACTTATTTAACAAGAATTATGCAATGCATGCTACTAATCTAACATGAAATGATATGACATGGCAATATGACCTAAACTATATGACATAAATAAAATGCAGTCTATCCTAAATGATGAAATTGATTTATTCTAAGACGATTTTTTTTGTATTTTCGATGAATTTCTAAATTAAAATTGACCAATGATTAAATGTGCAATCTAAATTAACCAAATGACCTAATTCTAATGACGGGCAATTTCTAATTAGATGAACCTAGCAACAAACACTAAATGACGTGCATTTCATGAACCTAATTCTATATGACATGCGCATGATTTTTTTTTTATGAAAATTCGTAATTAAAAATGCTAAAATATAAAAATCTAACTAACGTGAAATGTTATCTATTCTAAATACCTTCTAAACATGCATTTAAAAAAACTAACCTATCATACAATCAATTCTAATCTACATGGACTGCAAATGCATTTTTTTTTTGTATTTTCGGGATAAATAGAACAATTAAAAGATAAACACCAAATCATCCATGGTCATCAAAGATGTTATCCATCATTCGAATTTAGATTCAAACTTGATTATTTCACTAATAAAATCGATAAATTGATCTTAAGCCTTAAAGATCAAAATATCAATTTTACTCCTGCGTGATTAATTATTCCATCTAAAGCCTTATAGATGAAATAAAAATTTGTGTGCGGTTGCGAATCGAAGCGGTACATCAGGAATTTCAACCATGTATCGAGAAATATTTCAAACAAAAAGACAAAATATCAAAACTAAAATAAGGTAAAATAAATTTACCTAGTAAAATAAATCTACCTAATAAAATAAACCTACCTAATAAAATAAAATAAATCTCTACCTAAATTTGAATTTTTTCCCCAAAATCCGAACAGTAGAACGGACCAATGATGAAGGCTCAACGCGGCACGGCTCAAGGACAGTGGTGGTGGGTCACCGTCGGTCGAAGTGTGGGGTTGGTTGTCGGCGCTCGGAGCTCCGATAAGGGATAGCAGCTTCGTCGTTGAAGTTGGAGTTCGCAACAACAGGTGCTCAATGTCGCTGGGCTCTGTAACGGAAGGATAGCACAAGCAATGTTTCGACCAAGGCTTGGCCGAAGCACCCCTCTTCTCTCTCTCACATGTTTTGCTCAATGTGCTCTCTCTCTACACCTCCCCTCCTTGTTGACTTTGACCCCAAAAATAAAATAACTCTCCCTGCTCTCTTTTACGAATCGTGTTCAATGTCGTCGTTGTGGATCCCGGTCAAGTCAGCCCTCATCAATGCAATGGACAACAGGAGTAGCGACGTCTATGGGCGGTGGATTGCAACATCGTCAAGGTCAGCATCGAGCAAGCAGGGGCAAATTAGAACAACTTGTCCTTCGAAAGCTGCAGCCCGTCACGAGGCTACTGGTGGTATCAATGGGCTTGGCAAACCTGGCTTTTCATATGGGACTCCTCAATCGGCAATAGGAGGTGTTGCGATTCCTGGTGCTATGAAGAATCGGCAAGTGGGTCAACTTCACGAGTATGTGGGGCTCTCTTCCAACCGTGGACTAAGTGTGGCCTTTTTAACCTCTTTATTCACTCTCACCTTCACGAGCACTCTATACAAAAGCTTCCCCTCACGATTTTTCCCTCAATTTAGTGTATGGTCATGTCTTCAATTGTGTGTGGCCCCCCTCTTTTGCTGTAGTGTAGCAACCCTATTTATAGGTGAGTGGACTAGGGTTTTAGATCAAAATCCATGAGGATTTTTTCAAACGCAATATTTCTTTTATCTTCAACATCCCTTCTAGATTTCCTTTGCAAAAAAGAATATTCTCCACTGATTTTTCAAAATTGCAATAAGACTTTTCTCAAATTTGAAATCTTGCAAAGATGTGCTTGTATTATCTCCTCGAGGATATGGGCTTGGGCCAATTTGCTCTCTTCGTGGGCTTAGTCCAACTTGTCAAATTAAAGCTTTGAACCATCAAGTTGAACCCATCCGTCGACTGGTCCAATAAAAAAAATGCTCCTAAAACTATATGCTATGCAATTAATTAATTTTTTTAGGGGTTAAAATTAATCCCTGATTTTTTAATGCAATAAATGACTAAATGGGTCGCCAAAATTTAGGTATCAATAGTTGTTAAGTATGGAATTAAGAAATTCAAATTCTATTTCATAGGTCACCATTTTCTTGTCGAATAGAACAAATCTTCCTTTCCCCAAATGTTGAAATTCAAGCAAAAAACAATTCCGCACCCATAGCTTTTGAGATGGGCAAAATGATTTTCTTAATACTCATTTGAAACCAAACACATTGCGGGAGAAAAGAATATGCTTGCAAATTTTCTATCCAGGCCAGATCAAGCCCTAGTGAGTTCCATCAACATGTTTGCGAGTACAGTAGCCAGTGGCCAAATTCGAGCTCAACCAATGGTGCCAAAATGGCCAAGCAGGAAATATTCTCCTAAAATCCCAGGACTCATTCAAGGCAATGTTGTCTTCGAAAGGTTGATTGATCTATTATGGGTTTATCATCTAAGAATCTTTAGTAGATATGGTGGATTATGTTTGAGACCCTTGGATTACATCCTAAATATCCATTCATATATCCTTTGACCATCTCACCCATAGACCCATTTTCCTGAAGACCTTAAATGGCTCCTTTTGTATCTGCTTAATCTGCATATAGTAGCTGTCGAATTTCCTATAGTTCAAATGCCTCACCTCATTAGCCAGATTATCCAAAGACAGTTAGATTTTGCACATTTGGGAGAAAACATGTCATGGTTTAATCCTTTAGGAATCTGAAGATTAGTTTTCAAAGAACAATTGAAAGTTTTCTTGCCAAATCCGAAACTTCACACCTTAATCATCTTTCACAAGTCCTGGATGTTTCTTAGGCCAAAAGGAGATCTCCACTAGACTCCAACAAAGGTTGGTGTCTCTACTTTCAAGTCTCAACTAGGAAGAATGATATTTTGAAAACCCTCCTAGCAAAAATCAAACAAATCCCACACGAATACAAGGAACTTCGGAGAATTTTGTGCCAACACAACAAAGTGATTCCTTTAGAGATCTTGTGAGAATGAAACACAATCTAGCAACACACTAATCCGAATTCCCTAAAGAAAGCCACCAAATTCATCTGGCCTTAAGAGAATACCATGGAGAGATCTCAGCTCTGACCCAAGATCCATGGGGAGGGCCACTATCCGAAGACCCATACTCATCTGAATCCATATCCACTGATTTACAATTTGCTTCCACCACTTTCAAAGATTAGTCCCATTGACCATATCCCTAAGCAAACTAGCCTTCTCCCTTTAAGAAAATAAGAATAGATGATCCATCTTCATCAGGAATCCCTCACGACCCTATTGCTAATTAGCTTTTGTCACAATGGGAGATTGACAACCTTATTTGTGCCTTTCACAAAGCAAAAGACGAAGACAACTTGGATAACTTGGCATACAACACTGAAGAGGGATTCAGTAATAAGATACGATAGTGTGCTTTGCTAGTGTACAAGATATGGAGTGTGTTTTGCATGCTTTGTGCTTCACGACGTGCTTTAGCAGGCTTGTACTAGGTGTGGAGCATGCTTTGTGCTTTGTATGCTTTATGCTTCACGACGTGCTTGAGCAAGCTTGTACTAGGTGTGGAGTGTGCTTTGTATGCTTTGTGCTTTACCCCATGCTTTAGCAGGCTTAGCGTGGAGTGTGCTTTGTTTGTAGTGCTTTAAGCATCTTTCGTACTCTGTGACTATCGTCTGTAGCATCATTAGAGGGACTTGTCCTCTAGATGCCTTGTGATGTTCGATACAGCTCATGCCTATATAAGGCGATGTATTGTGTATTGAAGAGGTAGATTAGCCTTCCATAAATAAACTCGTATTATAATATCTTTATGGCTTTCTAAGTCCTTTTTCTTCCTCCCCCAAAATGGCTTCTTCTTATTAAGAACTTTGTTTTTAAATCGGTCAAATGGAATGGTTTTAAGTATGCTCTCCACTTGCCACTTTGTGGAACCTGTGGGTTAGAATATGAGACTTTAATGTCCAAATTCAAGAGTAAAGGGTTAGGAAACTAAGAGGCGGTCCATTTCTCCTGAAATATCAAAGTCTAAATCATCTCCATAATCCGTTCGTTAATGCGACACTAATTGTTGATGTGATCGGCTAATGAGGTGTCCTAGTAGCATCAAAGAGACAAGGACTTCAAACAAATAGGAGGCAAACCATATCAAAGTTCAATGCCTCAAATGTAAAATTTTCCACACATCCTTTCCCCAAAAAGACTCTTGAAACATCATATTCGCCACACCGGTATCCTTATTTTTTTCAAAAAAATCTTAGGGAAAAGAAAATATTAAAAAAAAATAATTATGATCTGCTTGATAACAAAATAAACAAAAATAAAAAACATATTTGGGGTCATCCATCAACGTCAGACCTATCACACCATGCCAACTTGCAATATTTCACTAAATTTACTTGTATGTATAACCACAGTGAGGTAGAATCGAGATTGACATTAAAATCGATAGTTACATTTAAAAAAACAAAAATCAATCATAGCCATAAAAAAGAAGAAGAAGAAGAAAACCCTAAAGCAGAGAATCTTCTTTATCATAAATTGGGGGGGGGGGGAGAGAGAGCAGAGAGCAGAGAGAGACAAAATCCATCCATTGACCTTAACCGGTCCAACCCCATTTAACACTCCTCTCCTCAATACCCATTTATTTAATTTCCCCATAATATAATCCAACAAGCAGAGTCTCACTCTCCCATGACATCCCATGCTCATGAACTGTGAAAACACATGGGGGGAGCGACATATAAAGAACAACATTAAATCCATTGCATTGACCTTCAACTTAACCGATCCCCAACACCACTCGCTCCCTCCCCCTCCTCGTTCCTTCCTTCCTTCCTTCTTACTTCCCTCTCGCATCACCTTCAACCTCAACCATTCCATCCTCAACTTTCACCTTCCCAAGCTCTCAAGCTCACGCAGAGACAAGAAGAAGAGTCCCGGAAATGGGTTGCTGCTTGAGCACCCATGATGCTCCATCTTCCTCGGATCACAAGAAGAGAGCCCAAGTGAACTCGGCCGACAGCAGAGCCCCGCCTCCTCCTCCTTCCGTGGACGAGGAGACCGTCAAGGAAGTGCTCTCCGAGACACCCACTTGCCCGAAGCCCAAGCCCGACTACCCGGCGCTGGCGCGGCACCAGAAGAGCTTCGCCGCCGACGAGCTCTCCGAGGAGGTCTCGGAGGTCTGCAGCCTGAGCGAGAGCATGTCCACCGCCACCAACCTCACCGACGACGGCGGCGGCGGCGGGGGCGGGGCGGCGGCCGCGCCAAGCAGAGGGCCGGCAACAGGTCCCCGGCGAAGCTCCGGGGCCCGCCGGCGGCCAAGTCCCGGTCCCTCCCCGGCGACGTCGGGGGCCGGAATGATCACGGGAGCAGATCCCGGGTCCCGGGTGGCTCGCCCGCCAGGCGGTCGGACCGGTCTCCGGGTCGCGCCAACGCGGGCGGGTCGCTGAGGATGGTCCAAGGCAGGGACCCGGGTTCCTTCCGGGCGACGCCGGCCCGCGGCGGAAGGCCGGACCCGGGGGAGAGGTCCGGGAGGAGGTCGATGTCGCCGGCGGCGAGCCGCGGGGAGAGCCGGGGAATCGGCTCGGCCGGGCCGGCCGTGGGCCGGACCCAGTCCGCACGGAGGACGAACCCGTCTCCGGGGCGGGTCAGGCCGGCTCCGGCCGAGGGCAGGAACCGGGAGGCGCGCGGCGGTGGCAAGAGGATGAGTAGCGGCAACGAGTCCCTCGACAACCCGCTCGTTTCTTTGGAGTGCTTCATATTTCTATGAAAATTGCAAAGATGCCCCAAAAAATGGTCGCGGGTGCACGCAGCTCCTCTTTTCTACTTTGCAATTTCCCCCACTTTTGTAATTTTTTATCCTTTTCTTGGGCAATTTTTTTTTTTTTTTGGTTCTCTAGTATATGTGAATAGGTAAGTCAACTCCGAGAGGTCAATTTGTGGGTATGGAAAGATGGTAACGCAATCAAATTGACCTTAATTTTGTTTTTTTTTAATATTGTCCTTTTCCACTCAATTTCAATTTGGTGCATTGTCACTTTGCATGCAGGAATCACGCAAGTCACTTTTCCGTGAGCAATATGATTTACTTGGGGGAAGTTAAGGAACAGGATTTACCTCCTCTTTTTGCAAATAAGGACAAGAAAAAGTATAGTTGGACCTGGGGTGTGGATGAGAATTTAAGAATATTTGCATGTGAGGAGTTGGGAAAAAAAGGGTTATTTATGTTGGTTGGTGACAGATCGGTTAGGCTGGTTAATGCATTGATTCTCAACCTGTGAGTCGTATCGAAATCGAAGTTCTGTCGTATCCTCTGTTCACACAATGACCATCGGCATTCATTGCCCGACGGTGCCTTGCCGTAGGGCGGCTGAGTGAATTTTGTCTCTCCTCCATCTGATCCCAGTGGACTAGGTTGGCCCCTAATTAATGGCTATTTATATGGAAAAATTACCCAATCAATCCTAAACCAGTTGTATACATGTCAATTTAGTATTAAACTTTTCGATTTTTTCAATTTAATCCTAAATTTTTACGGGAAATTTAAATGTAATTTCTCTTATCAATTTTTGCCAATCACTATCGTGATAGTTTAGTTTCCGATGGCTGTCCTATGTGACACTTTGTCATATCAGCAGTTTTCGGTGAAGATTGGCCGAAAAGAATATATTGGAATTTCACGAGAAGGTTGAAGACTAAATTGACAAGATTGAAAAATTTAGGATTTAATTGACATCCGTACAATAGAATTTAAGGCGTAATTTGACAAATTTTGTGCATTTAGATTGGGTCCATATATGATGTTTTTATGTTTAGAATATAATTGTTGTAGGATGAGAGAAATAGAGCAATATAATTTTTGTTTTATTTGTCTATTTAGTAAACATTTTGGAGGACTCGTTAATATATGGAATAAATATACTTGAAAGTTCAAAAACCTTGTCATGAATCGAGTTAATTCAATCAAGTTTTAAAACTTATTAATATTTTCCATTTGTCAAGTTTGATGGAGTTAATAGAAGGATTTGATTACATCAACTTAACAATTTTTTAGAATTTAATTGTACTTTTTATAAGTTTTAGAACTCCATTATATTTTCTTGACAAATTTTAGAATATTCAGTATATTTATCCTTTTGTATATTTAATGTCATTCAAAAAGAAAAAAAAAGAATGTCTTCCGAAGAAGCCTTGGATTCATTTCAACTCATGCCGTCCTCTTTTCCCTTTTGTCCTTCTCTGTTTGGATCCTACTTTGCTGTGTTCTTCATTGTTGTAGGCCACCAGACAAAGCAGCTTGAGTCTTACACGAATGATCATGTTTAAGCATTTTTAACGAAAGTTCTAGGCCCCCCAAAATAAAAGCGATCGCCTTAAAAAGGGATAGATATGTAAATTTGATCAGAGAATACACCATCAATGTAAGAAAAAAGGTTACGCAAGCATCTTTATATGCTATTTTATTTGAGATGGTGTATAGTTCATAATCCTCAAATCAATGGTAGGTAATGCCATTTGCATTAAATTTTCTCTGACTCGGTGGTGTATCCTTAATTTTCATTCATATAATCTTTGAGATGAAAAGACCGCTAATTAGTATTCCGAGTTTCCTAAGTTCAACAAAGGGTAAAAGAATTAACAACCATGTAAATTTATTAAGATATTTTTGGATCTTGACTTGGAATTTCATGTGCATTCATCTAAAGCTAAAAGATTATAACATGTGGATCGGATCCAATGATAGATGTGAATCAAAGCTTCCATCTTGGGATGCTCCATTGAGTTTTCAATTTCTCCCTACATTATTAATAAAGGGGGGTCATACAGTGTTGAGAACACAAGGTACAATCCCTACCATGAGATTTGGGTCCACTCTATCATTTATTTTTCCAAATTATTTAACCTAGCCACCCCCCTATCAAAGCTTAGGGTACATGTACCCATCGAATCAAAAATTTGTCCTCCCCTATCAACCCCAAGTCTCGGCCTTTTAATTAAACATAATTACATTAGCTCAATATTGAAAACATGGAAAAGTACCAAAAACGTACCTCTAATTTCCATTCGATGACCACTTATACATTACTACTTTTGAAAATGCCGAATCCATACAAAGGTTTTGCAAGACCACTTTATTCATTTTGGCATTTTGTGGCAAGCTGCTCCCCGAGTTTTTAATCTTTGCAATGTCCCCTGTTTAAGCCTTGAAATAGGTTGCAACATTACTATTGCGTCATATATCCTGCTGCCATCTGTCAACATACTCAAAAGGAGAAGTAAAGGTCACATATCAAGTGTCAAAACCTTGTCACATCATTCTTTTTCTGACCATATCTATATAAAACATCTGATGACATTTACTTAAGGACGGTGCAAATAGTTTCATTATCTCTCTCTTTTTCTTTTTCTTTTTTTCCTTTTCTCATTCTCTCATACTATATATCTATTTACTTACTCGAGCAGGAAATGGGTGGTGCCATTCATGCAAGTGTCATAATCTTTCTACGAATATCCACCTTTCAAATTCTATATTTTTCATGTCCACTCAAAACCAAATAAAAATCAGATCCCCTTAACCCTAACTAAATCGGTAATAAATGTTTGCAAGGAGAGACAATTTGATCTCTTCAATATGAGGTTTTGTTTGGAGATTCGTGCATAGTGAAAATTAATGACATTATTGAATCTCGAACAACCAATGATTTGGGTCTTTTCCATCATTGGTTGTTCGAGATAAAACACTTTAAATTTAATTAAAATTAAGTTAGTCATATTATACCATGAGAAGCAAGCAAATAAATAATTTCACATCATTCCAGTTTAAAATCTCACAATCCATCAACCAAAAACTACATCAGGCCCCTAGGGCATGCATGATAAAATTTTTACTTCTTTATTTCTTTATTTCTCCGTTCTTCGGAATAGGTTTAGAATAGAAATCTATTTGGTAACGCAAGATTTTTATTCCAGAAATATATTTGAAGAAGAAATCATATGCTAAAATATTAATTTCTAGCCGGAAATCAATTTTTGTTCCAGAAATTTTGTCATGCGTACCCTTATTACTTAGATTTAATTTTTTATTTTGATTTTCAATACCCTTCGCTATCTATCATGCCGTTTCACAAACTTGAATGGAATTTCCACGACAAATGGGCGAAGAGCGGGGGTACAAAGACACCGTTATGGAGCCGTTGGGAGCATAGGAACAAACTTAACAGAAGAAATGGACATTTTCCTTACTAATTGCCAAAAAAATAAAAAATAAAACAAACCCCCAAAAAAATAAAAAATAAAAAAAAACAAACAAACAAATAAATAATGGGCTTAAATTTTATATAGCTGTTGAGCTATTTACCATGAAGACAAAACCCAAAACTGGCAGTTTCGGTTAGACTTGGACTCTTATTTCCCCCGTATTCGCTCTCGTCCTCCCCGACTCACGTGATGTTTTGGATGATCCAGAACCCATGATGTCGGGATCTGACTTGGGTGGGGCCCGGGGGAAAGAGAACAATTTCATGGCATCCGGACGTCTTCCCATTTGTTATATTGTCCGAAGATTTGTACGACTTCCATCATTTTCCCCTGCGCCAGCATTTATTATTTATCTGCAACGTTCAGAAAGAAATTGAAGCTGTCCCCGAATCACGTGCCGAGCACGTACTGAGATGCAGAAGGTGTGGGCGGCAATTAATTTTTTACTTGGGTTTCATGTTATTTCGTGATCGCCTTGGGAGTGCCCGCCATAGGTATAGGTGGGGTTGAAAACGGTTGAACCTCGAATTAATCTATTTTTATATAATAAAAATTTAATGACTGGCATTCCATCCAACTCATATTCAATTTATATTCAAACTAATTCATTTACTAAAACATTTGCATATTTTAAAACAACTTCAAAAAACTTTTACTCAAATTGAACTGAGGTGAATGCAAGCTCGAGATTAAATGAGGGAAATAAAGAGTGAAAAGAGAGTCATTGAATTGATTGGATCTAAATGAGTTGTAAACTCATTTAACACTCATGTTATTTTAAGTTTAATCATTTTAAATCATTTATGATTTATTTACTAAATATAGTTAACCAATATAACAGCTTAGCTAATTTAGTATGGGTTAATAAATGGATTTATAATTCATTTTGACTGGTTTACTTGTAAGTATTATACATGCTATATGACTGACTTTACATTCAAGACACACTCGAGTGTTTTGCAATCAATATAAAAATCTTGTGATAAAATTCATTCAATCCATTTATGAGACCAAGTCATTATTTGACAAGATATTGTGAAGAAAACAAATTCACCACCATATATGTCTCGTATTATAAACTTTAGCCAATACTTTAGGAGTTTCAAGAACGCTGTTGAAATAAATAACTATGGGACCAATTATCTTCTATTCACTTAAGTTATGACAAGTTAGGCAGATGGAAAATCGACAAATTACATATTTCTAAGACTCGGTAAAAGGAACATTAGACAGTTGAGAAAAATCGACTTTTGTAGAATCAGCTCATAGCTTTGATGCACTTCCTCCAGTGTGAATGTTTTCTGATCGCCCCTTATTGGCTCTTTTTCACGAAAACCGCATCTATTCATCAAGCAGCAGCTTTCTTGACATTATCAAAAGGAAATATATATATATTTTTTTTTTGGTTCGATGAGCAAAAGAACAGAGAAATTGGTAAATTACCATACGTACCCTACATCACATGTGGGCAGCCTCGTGCTAATTGTCGGTGTTCTTTTTTGTGTGTAAAAAACAAGTGACTTTCAAGCTTTTGGGCAAAATGATTCGGCGAAGTGTACCTTCGAGGAAGCACCTGCAAGAAGAAATCCATCGATATCATCTTTGCTTTGCAAACTTTGCACGGTTGCCTCCAATTACCGACCATGCAAACTTGTCACGCAACTTCCATTCTTTGCTTTTAAAGGTGACCGATTGGATCTATTATCCTCGCTTTCTGAACAGATGTACGTTCCACCGTTAAGGCCCTTTGGGCAAAGCATATATAAATAGTGAGCAAATCTACAAAAGGAAAAGAAAAATACAAAATTTCAGCTTTGCTACGAATGAAGTCACTCGAGGTACCCGTTCCAACCAAACCTCACGGTTTTGTCATTTAGTATATAAGTAGACATTTTTTTTCCAAGATATCACCCATTCTAGTAATGCTCTAACCTGAGTGCACTTAATATTAGAGTTTCAAAACAAAATTTGTCGTTACATCATAAGACGCCTTCGCAAGTTAATTTTACATGTATATCCTAGGCATGCTCTCTCCTTTTCAGTATTCACATACATATCTCAAGCACATTTTCTCTCTGTTTGGTGCATCATTCGGTTCATTTCTGCCCCTTCCATTAGTTGAGAAGCCCATTAGGAGCAATTCCTTATTTAAGCCCTTTGGCCCCGACGACCGCTTCCCACCCTCATCAGACCAAGTCGTTACAAGAGGCGCACATGAGCAGCCCGGAGGAGAGTGGGGCCCACAATTCGTCTGTCATTTAAGTTTCATAAGGTGTGTATGCAGCCATTTTGGAGTGTATCTAGGGCCGCTCACATACTGAAGTCTAAACTCATAGTCATTTTAGAAATTGGGCTGGGCATAGAATATGGTATGGGCCTGGGCCTGGGCCATGCCTCTCTTGAATTTATTTATGGGTCTGGCTTCAAATCCTAATGCGCTTCGGCTTTCCAGCCCCAATATTATATCATACCTAATCCATCTATTTTGCCTGTTCGTTTATTTTATCTTTTTGGAAACCTCAGAACTAAGATGAACCTGAAGCCTTAGAAATTGGCAACTCCTCCATTTCGTCATTGGTCTTATTTCTTCAATAATAGCACCGCAAGCACTTGAATTTATGCCAATTTTGTAATCCGAGTACTTAATTTCGATTTTCAATCAAGCGTCTCGACTTTTCAAATATGAGTCAATGCGAGGCATAGGTTTTTACTGAGTAAGTGACACGGCAAGATTTAACAAAGTTCTGATATTGAGATGGATTCGAAAAATCGAGATACTTGACTATAATCAAAAACAATTTAGATACTTGATTGTGACGCGGGCAAAAATTCAAGCACTTGATATATCATTACTTTTTGGGGGGGCATAATTAGTAATTTCTTCATGCTTTTTTGTTTTTTCACCATTAGCCAATAAAAAAGGGAAAACAGAAAAATGCCCAGAACCCGAAATTGCAATTTTTTTTTTTTTGGAAAAGTAAAGTTTTCAAGACTAAGATCAAAAGAAGAATGGCTCACTAGAAGAGAGCTAAAAATGAAGCCCAAAGCAGTACTTCGTTTGCAAACTCTATGATGATCTGTACAAGAAATCAGGGAGCTCATCACTAAAAGAGAAGACCCCGAAAAAAACCTCTCATCCTTGACTCAAGAATGACATCAAAGCCCAAACATCCTCACAGCTCGATGCCGTGGTGGGAACTGAAAGCGGGCCGATCGTTTGGTGATCGAGCATGAATTTCGTGCGGCGATCAAGCCGGGGTGTCGGGTCGGTGAGGAGGCCACGAAGCGTTCTCCCGGGGACAAGGCACCGGAGCTGGGTGGGCGATGTACGACGGAACGTCGTCCCCGGGCATGAGCACCGAAACTCCATCATCATACACAGTCATCTGCATCCACAAAAATCGCAATCATGTTAGCCTGTTTTGCAGAATCGCAGCTGTTCGCTCGTATTACCGATCACTTCACTGTCGTCATATTGCAGCTACGCATTCATACTGTTGGACCGATGGTACCAAAAGCTTCAGGCCATCGGAACACGGTCCAGAATGCACATAGTAAACATAACCTTTCGACACGCAATCTTGCAACATGACATCATTTCGATTGCAAAGATTTAAGGGAACGAGATCTCATCCAGACAGACGAACCACTGTAGCGCAGGTCATAGAAGATGTTGAGAAGCAAAAACAAATAAAATTAAGTGAATGGCAGCAAGCAGAACAGATAAGAATCAGCAAAGCCCCATAAATTACAATCACATGGTAGTGCTATTGACGACGCATCTTCTCTTGTTCTTTTTCAATCAAATCCGACTTGTTTAATAAGGGGACCAGTGTACAGGAAACTGAAATTGATCGACAAATTTTGACCTTTTCGCAACCAAAATTGAGAAGGTGTGTCACAAAAGTCAGATTTCTACGGGTGCTTAGCGGGATAAAATTCGTATGTCTTCGCCTGACATGCTCTTCAACCAAGCTTTCAAATATGGAATTGTCGAGATTGGTCCATGAATCACCAAAGTTCGACCTATTTACTTAATCCACAACTCATTCACGAAATAACCCACGAAGGCATTTCGCGGCTGAGATCAATGCATCAGGTCGCAGGATTACTTTCCTAAGAAACTGTCGCGATTTCCTGGCATCTAAAGAAAGGAAGTCGCGCTACATAGATTGAATAAGCTGATCGGCTGACGGACGACCGAACAGTGGATTCTTGCATGATCCTTCATGGATTTGTGTGTTGCAGGAAGTGGCAGAAACTAGAGTGTAAGTACATGGGAGGTGTACAAAGTTCGTACTTACAATAAAGAAAGACAGATGGTATCTAATTAGTAGGTGGAGGATATAGAATCCACAATGGAGTAGGCTCTTTATCATCTAGAATAATGCTACAACACAAAAGGCTATTATACGAGTTTTGTGGCATATTCTCGTCCGATTCTTGCATACCATCCAATTACAAAATTACTCATTTGTAACATGACAATAGAAATTAATCTTGTATATCAATCTTGTATATAGACACCCAAATACGTCTTAACACACAAAACTGTCCACAAATAATGAGATTTGAACATGGAGGGTGAAGTATTGCCAAAAAGAAAATAGAATTATGCTAGCAGAGTCCTCTCTCTCTCTCTCTCCAAAGAAAGAAACCCTAAATTTATTTTCTCAAAACTAAAATCGCAGGCACAGGAGAGATGATGAAAGAAAGCAAAAGCGTGAGATATAGGCCAAAGGGTAGGCACCAGAGCCTGTGTCAGAATCACAATCATCGCGCTAACCCCAAAATTGGTCAAAAAACGAAAATATTAGGCGTCAAAATAAGGCAGAAACTTCATCCAAATTATGAATAATTCCACCTTTTTCTCTCGTTGAAAGTCGGAGAAGCATTCAAAGGCGAGAGAACCAGACGTGCCCAATGAAAAGGTTATAAAGGAAAGCTACACAACCTTTAAAATGGTCCCCGGAAAGAAAATTTAAAAAAAATTACAAAAAAGAAAAGAAAAGGAAGCTCTCACTACACATTCTAATTATCAGTCACAATTTTCACTTTAAAGATGGGATTTTTTAAAAAAATCTTTTTTACCAAGTTGTAATGATTTCGATGATGCATTGACACTCTCAAACAATCTCTAAATTCGATTTTATCCCACGTCGAATGGCATTGTACCGAGCTCGACATAATTTTCAGGAAGGGATTTTTTTTATAAAACCCACATAAAGATCTCATGCAAAATTTGAGAAAAACAATCGTCCGATGAAATGCTCAACAAAGTGAAAATTCACACGAAAGACGAAGCAAAAACCTTTTTTTTTAACCTTAAAGTACACGAAAGACGCGTGATATCTTTTTGGCTAAGCCGAGCAAAAGGGACTTACTTTCGGGGACGGGTGGCCGAGTTTCCCGGCGAGGCCCCGGGGCGCGAGATCCGAGCGCCGCCGAGCGCCGCCGGGCGAGGGGGAGGGGCGGAGGAACTTCTCGAAGATGGCCATGACCAGGAACATGGAGATGAGGACGGCGGTGGCCACGAAGCCGAAGGACACCGCGTTGACGGAGTCGTTCTCGAACTGCCTCCCGCCGCCGCCGTCGTGGCCCGGCGGCGTCGTGAGCGAGCGGGGGTCGTGACGGTGGTGGTGGTAGAGAGGAGCTCCGATCGGCGGCCATTGACGACCGCCCCAGCTCAAGCCTCTCTCTCTCGCCATCGTCGTCTTCAAAGCATCGCTCTGTTCCCGGGTCACTGTAGAGATAGATAGAGAGAGAGAGAGAGAGAGTTTCTTGAGGCTTGCGTTGTAGACAGTGTGACGAAGCAGAGTGTGGGCCTGCGTGAAAGCAAGTACTTGAGCTTTTCGAGTTTTTCTAACACAGTAGAGAGAGAGAGAGAGAGAGAGAGAGAGAGAAGAGGCTTTGGAATTTGGAGAGCTTGTTTTGCTCGTGTGAACATGTAATTGTCTATATATATATATATATACGTGTTTGTGTATGTATATGTACAAGATGACCCGCAAAAACTATATAAAAGAATTGTATCACTTCCGCTTATTATATGCTTTTTGACCCCCTCCAGAAAAATACCTTTTAATATGCTTAAGCGATAAATTAGATACGGTGAGAAAGAATAAAATCGGATTGATAAAGCACGCATCCGAAATACGTGAGATCAAAGTAATTATGTTAATTTTTAGTTTTGTTGGCAGAGGCTTCTAAAGTATTTATATTGACATATTTATATATGTTATTGAGTCCCACGAAAATATTTACCGTTCGAAACTCTAGGTGATGATGCTTTTTTTTTTTTTTTTTTTTTTGCAAAAAATTATAGGACACTGCATATGAAGATTACAAAAAACTAATTATTTTAGAGGTTTTTTTGACAATGGAAAAATCCAAGGATAAATAAAACTAGGCCCATGGAATATCTTTCGTGTATAATTTCCCCGGAAAGCCCCCAGCAATAATAGAGTATAATTCCCAGACAAAAAGTGAATTTTTATTAAAGATGGGACATGACATTTGCTTTTCCATTCTTTGTGTTGCGCTTTTCATGGCTGAGTTGATTAATCCGGTTCAAATAATAATAAATAAATAAAGAGAACAAGGGAGGAAAAAGCATATTTGCCTATATAGACATTTTCCTTCTAATATTTTAAAAATTCGAAATTAGAGAAAATGGGCAACCAATCATATATTTAATAAATTACCCCAAGGAACAAGCAAAGCAACAAAGAAGTACATGTACCCAATTTCGATGTCTGGACAGCGACAAGGCAAGCCTTCCCCACCCAACTTCAGAAACAAAAGAATTAAAGAGAAATATATTTTTTAAAATTTATCTTGGAGGATGAAAATTGAAAATATATATCCCATAAGTTGATGTCCTGAATTTGGTGCATCATTTGGCCATGCCCCTCTCTCCTAGCACCCATGTTTATCACCATACTAAAAATTCAATTAGTTTTATAACAGAAGTGTTCACATGAGTCATTTTACATTATAGCACTTTTTTAAAAAGTGATTAAATTGCTCCTGTCTGTTTAACTGATAAGGGTTGGCCCACATTGTTTGTTCTAATACTTAAATTCTTAAATTTATCAAAATGTGTCAATTGGCTTACAGTGTTTAGGGAGAATGGATTGTCATCATTATGAATGATGAAATTAGTAGGAAAGGTTTTTAATATTTTACGTTATCTTGAATAGGACCAATTTAATTTTGTTGCTTTGCATGGGAACACATCGATCCTAACACACGACGAAATCATCAAAAAAGCAAAAAAAAAAAAAAAAAATAAAAACACCTCTAATTGAGTTTTGAGGGACCCCCAAAAAGTAATTTTGAGTGGACCCCCATCAGGAGGAAACAATGCCCCACATGTTCAATCTCCACCAGCTTTCTATCTTGTCCATGCAATGGCATGACAAACAAGGAGAGGACTCTCTGCCTTTTCCTCTCAAGGCAAAAGGGCATGGCCACTTGACCTTTTCCCTTTTTATTTATGCAAAATTTCAATAAGAAAGAGCTAATTAAAGTCATGCCTTATACATGTAAAGATGTGATATTGTCAATCCAATCAAGTGGCCATTGTTTTACAACTTATGTTTAAAAAGAATTATAAACAATTTACTTTGTCAAATGAACGAGAACACATCTATTCGTTAAGCGGATTCTGTTCATTATTAGTGCCTTAAGTTATTTAAAAGAACATACTTTGAAATTTTTAATCCCTAGAGTAAGTGTGATCGGGCTTTAATCTTTCTATGTTTAAGCTATGCACTGGGAGGGAACATACCGGGTTGAACTTGTTTGATAGCCATCCAATGACAATGCAAAGAGATCAAAGGTGACAAAGAGAATCAATGGCCGTCCCTTCATATAAAAAAGAGGGTCTTACAGATGTCATGACTTTTTTGTCAAGAGACCAATCACATGTTAATGGAAGTTATCTTCTAACTACCAACTAATTCAAGCAATAAGTAGAGATTTTAATTTTCAAGAAAGAGCATACATAACACGAAAAAAAATAATTGAAAATTCCAACCTTTCTCAAATCTGATAACTTAGTAAGTGTGCTGAGAAATAGTTTTAAACACACAAATCTCTTATGAACAAAATTTTACTAACAAGTGTCGCAAATAAATTACCAATATGGACACGGGCCCTTTTGAGTACATTGGCTTTTCTTTCACGTTAGCATAATCAACACTTTAAAAATCAAATTATTCATTATTATTGATTGGGCATTCGTGAATACGGTCCCCATGAATATATTGCAGCACTTCTTCTATTATTATTATTATTATTATTATTTTGATTTAGGAAACTTGAGGGCATACATGCCATTAAGAACTCCCCCGTCACATGCCCCCCACGTTGGGCAACGCGCCCAAATGCTTCCCCACAGTGGTCCCCACCGATCTCCCCCCTCCAGCCACGTGGCGCGTCGCGGGCCCCGCAGCTCGATCGAGCTCCACTTCGGTCGGGCTTCGCATCGATGCCCAGAAAAAGAAGGTAAGTAAAGCAAAAAGAAAAAAGAAAAGAGAAAAAGAAAGAAATTCCCCGAAAATGAATATTAATAAAAAAAATGGGGGGAAAACAAGGCGACAAAGTCAGGCGTACCGTGTCGGACTTTTCAGGTCCGCACCGGCATTTCGGGCCACCACCGGTCCTTGGGATTGTCCCCCTTCCAACACCCCGACCCGGGATCGGACGGACGGCCCCGATCCCGTCTCGGGATTGGCGAGATCGGGGCCGTCGACGTGAGTGAGAGTACTCGGGCGGTGGGTCAAAGAAAGCGACCGGACACCCGCACCCCCACCCAACCCCACGTACGAGAGTACGGGCCAAGAAGAGGAGGATGCAGCGCGCTCCCGCGCGTGCGCCTCCTCCCCCACGCACGTGCGGCCGCTGCTGTGTGCGGGCAGAAGCGTGCGGTTCCTCCTTCTTTCCTCGGGAAGTCTCTGTAACCGCCGTACGTATTATCGTATTTTTGAGTTGTTGTAAAAATAATAGCTCGTTATAAATCATAAATTTTTGAAAGAGTATATCCACAAACATTTATAATTATTTGTTATTTGATTTTTATGATTTGAGATGGACTATTACTTTTATAATAGATTAAAGATTGTTATTCAATCATTTCTTAAATGTATATTGATGGACGGAAAATTACGGATTAAAATGTCATACTTGATTAGGTTTCAACCAATTCAATTCCCATCAATTGCTACACTTGAACCAACATTAAATGCATGGAACGTAAGCTTTACAATGCAAGCGTCGGACCGATACGAGTTCCAAGATTCCTGCTGTAATTGTCCCTTCCAATAATTTTCAACACCAAAGAATGTGTTCTTTTTTTCCTTTTTCCAATGCCATTAATCCGGCTTGCACGAACAAGCAACATGAGGATTAAAACGGGGGAGCATAATGACATGCGCACGTCGCGCCGGCAAACAATGCTTATGAAAATTTATGAAAGTATAATAACTTAATAAGATTAAAAGTACGTAAATTCGATTAGAAAAAGAGAGAGAGAGAGAGAGTGCATGGACGAAAGATAGAAATTCTCCCTTCTGTCAAGTGGGATTAGTGGATGACATTATTTTAAAACTTATGATTATTGGTCCGAATCTAAGCAAACAAAATACACAATCATTGATCTGGTCTATAATTCCTTTGCCATTTTTGGAAAGAATTAATCAAATCGCATTATGGAGAGCTTTCCCTTCTAGCACGCTCTACTATATGTGTTGAGCAGATTAAAAGATGCTCGATTGCTTTTATTTTTTAATAAAGTTGATATCACGGAAAGTCTTAAATTGATATACTTGTGACAAATTTATCTTCTATTAATTTCCGTAAAATTAACTATTAAATTGCTGAATTGTATAACACGTGGCAATTGATAGATGTACCGGTCTAAGGTTTTACTCTCCGTTTATCACAAATGTACCAATTTGTGGTTTTTTTTTGTATTAATTTAATTTAACAGAAATTAACGGAGGGTAAATTTGTTATAAATGTATCAGTTTGAGATTTTTAGTGGTTAAAAATTTATTTAAGATAAATTTATCATAGGCATACCAATTTAAGTTTTTCATGGTATAAACCCTTTTTTATATGCCTCGAAGAGTTCTAGACTTGTTTAATTTCAGAAAACATCATCAAATTTTGTTTAAAAAGACTAAAAAAAAAATCAAATTTGTTAAATTAGGAGTTCCTTTTATTTCCCTACGAAAAAAAATTTAGTTTACGGCTAAAGTATCCCTTTCACGAAACTTTTACGGCTCAAGCATCAGACTGACACAAGTGGGATTAGTGGATTTACATTATTTTAAAAGGTATGATTACCTGTCCGAATCTAATCAAACAAAATACACAATTATCAATCGGGTCTGTAATTCCTTTCCATTCTTGGAAAGAATCGATCAAATCACATTATGAAGAGCTTTCCCTTATAGCACGCTCTAAAATATTTTGTCGAGCAGATTAGAAGATGCTCGATTGTCCTTTTTTATATGCCTCGAAGAGTTCTAGACTTGTTTAGTTTCAGAAAGCATCACCAAAGTTTTAAAACAGGCTAAAAAAAAAAATCGTTTTAAATTAGGAGTTCCTTTTATCCCTTCAAAAATAAATTTAGTACAAGTTGCATGATTGTGTTTTAGTGATGCAAGTTTCCCGATTGTCATGATATTTTTATGTGCACATTATTTCTGGGGTCATGATTTGAATAAGGCTACACATCAAGGTTTCGACGAGAAAGCTGGGGCTAGAAATGATTCTGCCCTTTAAATATTGCCAAATCTGGCAAGACAAGGAAAGAGCAACAACAACAATTCAAGTTTGGGTAAAGAGATAAGCATTAGGGAAAAAGTGGATTATAATTACATGTCGAATTCTTGCCAAACATGAAATGAAGGATTAGGTCAATTGATTCATCATCAGAAACCCTAATACAGCGAGAACTGCAGACCTATCAATCTAACGCGCCCGCCTTTTCTTCTCTGGCATGCTCCTGAGATCTGTTTCCATCATCTTCCTGTTCACTCATTGACTCCATTTCTGTGTGGAAAGCATGAACTCCACCATGTCATGTTTCGCGTTCTCCTTGTTTTTTCTTTCTTGAAGAGAGAGAGAGAGAGAGAGAGAGAGAGAGTGAGTGAATATGTTCGCAAGAAAGTAGTTTCTTGGAGGAAAACCTTGTGAGGAGAGCATGGTTTTATCTTCTTTCTTGTTGTTTGATGTTTTGTTCCTTAATTGAGAACATCTGGAACAATTTATAATGTTAGACCTTGAAATGGACAGTTTGATATAAGAATTAGAGTTCATGGATTGTCAAAACATCATTAGGCACCAGTAGAGTAGATAGATTTAACACAGACCAGGAGTCTCTTGGTTTCTGATCTTCTCACGATAGCTGAATGACACAACAATGACTACAAAACTCTCTCTACATCCTCTTCGGCCGGCTGGAAACTTCTCCAGCACTCAGCATTTGGAAACATGTCGAACACGTATGCCATCCACACCGTCCTTGGCAAGTCCCTGGAGGCCCAATACCCGACCAAGAAATACAAACGGGTCCCGATCGGTGTGTTTGCAACGTATGTTGGCTGGGATGGGTGACCGCCTGCTGTTGTCGGCATCAGACATGGCCAACGCTGAAGACAGTCTCTTGTAGCGACCCAGTGACGGTGTCCCACATGTTGAGCTCGGGATCATGGGCAATGATGTAGCCCTTCCAAGACCTGCGGCGATCTCCTGAGGTGAACAGCCTCCCATCATCAGGGCAAGAATTTGGCTAGGTGGAACATCCAATTGCCACATTGTCGCCATCAGTTCCCATCTCCCCATCTTCGGATTGTACACATCGACCGAGCCATGCTCCACGATGAAAGGGATTGTGTGACCCGAGTCTAGCCTCTCCTTGTATCCGCCGATCACTTGGAATTTACTGTTCCATGTGACCACCGCGCATTCTTACCTCGACATGCTCATGCTAGGCAAAGAACTCAGATCATACACCTCGGCAGATGGGATTCCCTTAGCACTAAACGACGTGGACTGGCCCCCAGTGACGTCTATTTTGTTGTCGCACACAATGCACGCAAAATCCTAACGCGGGGTCTGAAGAGGTGCACAAGTAGACCATCGATTGGTTCTAACACTAACGGTGGATAGGACTTCGACATCCACGTCCACCAACTCGGCCAATTCGTCCGAGGCATGAACCATTTCCTTGTAGCAGAGTCGGCCACCAATGATATAGATTGAATTTTGGAGTGAAACCATGGCGAAACCCTTCAAGACATGGCTCTCAATCATCCTAGGAATAAGGCTAACGTAACTCCACCTGTTGTTAGATGGGTCATAACATTCTATGCAGTTGGAGATGTTTGTGGCCTGTGTCGGTCGCCTTAGGCAAAACGAAACATAAACCTGGTAGCCAAAAGGGATCGAACTCCCGCAATGGCTCCAGCACCATGGGCCGTGGTAGAGAAGTGATTGAACCCATTGAAGGGGTACGGGAAGGTAACAAATTTGAGCTGATCTTTATCTAGCTTCTGTTGTTCTTACAATTGCCGATTGATAAATTTCACGTAACGATTTGGTTGAAATATATGGCGTGGAGGCCACCGGATAGCGCGAGAAGAGCATTAGTTTTGTGGATCTCCGCTAGGAATGTCAGCCAGAAGGATGAGGCGGCATCTGAGCATGTAGGTGAAATCAAGTGATTTTCCTTATTGTTGATTGTTGAATGGAGAGTTCGGTCGGTTATTGTCGAACACTTTGTCCTTTTCTCGCATCATGGTTGATGGTACATGGCAGGGTGAGGAGGATCCAAGGAGCTTATCAATGGAGGATTAAGAGAATAATCCTTATCCAAAATGATGCGGTCCTTCTTGTCCATCTATGACTTTTGAAGAACCGATTGTCCCCACTTCCATGGGGTTGTCGCCGGCCGTGCTGGGAGCTGATAATGACATAAGATGGGATTTTCAATTTCAGAACCAAAGCTCTTGACCCAACATATGTACCGTAAACAAAGAATATAGAGGCGTTGTACATTAACTGGATGGTAACCTTGCTCCCAAGATGCCTGAAACTCTGAAAATCAATGAACTTTGGTGATTAATCCGATGACTTGATCGCAACTGTTCAAACAAACCGTGGGCTTTGACTCTAGTTTTTCACTCCAATACTGCAGATATTTAAAGAAAAATCAGCTAAATGTCTTAATTAACAAGTGCTCAGCGGACAGTTACTGCTGTAGCATATCATTGCTCGAAGCATGAGTTTAATCCTAACCATGCTACCACCACATTTATTTTAATCCGAGGTCATGAGAGCTGAAGCCCAGCTACTTGGAGGCTCGTGAAACACCTTACAAGCCCCACAAACAATAATACAATTGATAACTATAGTTTAAGGAGACTTGGTTCCGATGAACATCATCCATTAACGAAAGAATTAAGTCTAAAACATCCTCTTCACTGCTAAAGTTCTAATCAAGGCCTCTTTCAGACCATAGTGTCATAAATGTGAATGCTTACATTGTTAAATTTATGACTCGAGTTTGAGATTTGCTGGACTCGCGACAGAAATAAACTAGGGAGGAAATAATTAAAAGGAGGAATTTTGCCCTTTGGAGTGAAGCCACCGAAGTTTTTTTCTTTTTCCTTCGAGGTACGTCGCTGTATCTCTACTTAGAAGAAGCGAAGGAAGAAGCCCTGCACGTGAAGATTTGTTAAAGTGGTGGGCCCAAGGTCAAAAGATTGACTTTGGGCACACACGCACACTCAATATTACAAGGATGGGCTGATGGATAAATAAAAGGGAAGCTCTCTGCATGTATGCGTGAATCCAACGTTGGTGGGCCCAAGTCAACTATTTGACCATGGGCACACGATTTCCTTTTTTGGTGTGCACGTGAAGTCGGTTTAAATAGAAAAGAAAACCCTACGTATGAAGTTGTACGTTCGACGATCAACGTAGCCGCAAGTCCTCCGCGCGAAGCTTGAAGAGATACGTGAAGCCGTACGTAGAGCGTATTGTGTTAAGCTTGAACGCGCGGTAGCTTTGTGTCTTGAGTTTATACCAAAGTGAGTTGTTTATTTATAAACACTTTGGGTTTAAGGATAAATTGGGGTTTGGGAAACACCGGAGAGAGTGTTTGAGTGACTTGAGTGTGTAATCTCCTTGACGCTTGATCTATAGTGAATTTATTTCTTTCTCCCCGTGGACGTAGGTCTTTACGACTGAACCACGTAAATCTGGTGTCCGATTTATTTTACTTTTCTGTCTATATTATTGTTCGATCGCTCGCCCTATCGCAACATACCTAAAGGAAGCTCAATAAAATGAAGCATCGATGTGAACTTAGTGCAAGGCATTTTGTCCCAGAATGAACTGGCTAAAGGAAAACAAAAACTGAAGAAGATAAATAGATGAGAGAGGAGAAAGAGAGCTATGCTTAGCAGCAAGACCCCGTGTGAAAATCGTCTCAGCGACAGGAGAAGTCACCTACATATTCTCACATAACCGCACATCCAGCGGATTTCAGGCTTGTGAGGTACCTTTCACAGTTTCTCTTCTAGTGCCCCTTGACACCATAATACTGACAGGTCCCTTTTTCAGTCTTGGGCTTGAGACATATAGGTTATTTTATAAGCTTCTTCCATTTCTTTTTGTTCAAAGTAATCTTACTCTTTTGAAGATGAAGCCTCAATTATAACCATTATAGTGGGCTTAGTGTTGTGCATTTCCTTCTCATAAACTACCAGTATAACGTGTAACTTAGCAAGAGTTTTCTTTATTTTATGCATGTGGAAGTTCTGGACAAATCCAGAGAAGGATTCAAGCAAAAACTAGAGTATCAGATCCACTACTAATTCATTATTCATAATAAGATTTAGCCTAGCTAACTCCTCAATATGCTAAATCATCTTCAGAACATGATCATTCACCGATAATCCCTCAATCATTCTCATACGGTATAATCCCTTAGATATGTTCAACTATTCTTATCGGGGGGAAAAAATCCTTCAAATGCTCGATGATTGAGTAAGCACTTTCTATGGTCTCATACTTCTTCTAAAACTCATAATTCATAAATGTAAGCATGTATGACCTAACTTTTAGGTTATCTTCGCGCCACTTCTCATAAGTTTTGCACTCTTTTCGGTACTACCCGGAAAGTCTTTTCTAAGTTTTGATCAAACATATACCCGATCTTCTTATAATTGAGAATAATTCTCAAAATCCTTACCCAATCGCTATAATTGGGTCCTCTCAAACAATTCTTGTCAAGAATAGAAGCAAGTAGGTTTGTCATAACCATTTTCAGAGTAATAAAAAAATCATTGTAGAAAAATAAATTGTTAGCCATTGACTTTCAACAAATATTTCATTTTGTCCTTTGAATGAAATATTATTTGAATGAAATATTATATCCTACTATTTTTTTCGGATCCCATAATCCTTAGCATGGGAAACAACAATCTTCGTTGGGAAAAGTTCACTAGTGGGGATTGGAGTCCCACCAATTCATAGTTCACCTCACCTAACATTTATTGGCCTCCTATAAACTTAGTGAGTGGATCATCATATCCAACGCATCACATGCGAGTTCCAATCATACTTCGACCTCTAGATCACAAAAGTTTCACCTGACAGTTATTGGCCTCGTGATCATAGTTGAGTGTACCCCATCATCTCATACAAGTATCTAAGACAAATGATTCTTCACCTAACAGTTATTGAAAATCATTCGGCCTAAAACCCCGCATCATCAGATGTATAATGGAGTGGTCCATATTCTTGAATGGCAACTACCTCCAATATATCCATAATCAGCCAATCAACCATCAAAACATAGGAATAAACCATGACGATGATATGTCATGAGTTCAAGCACTCGCTACAACTTAACACCAAAAATAAGGAGGTTTTCTTTATTATCAATGGTCTCACCATACTTATTAACCGATTAATATGCATATCGAATTAAAATCCAAAAGTCACTTTAAAAGAATTCTCATAACAAATGAGAATTGATCATTAGATCATACAAACAATATAAGCCAATTAACAATTAAAAGCATGAAAATGTCTAAGGATTGGCTTTGATACTTCTGTTGGTGTTTGTTTCAATAAACAAGCATACGTGTATACGTAAACTAAGATCAAAATCTGATCACAGCAGAAGTAAAAATACTTATACATGTGTTTCAAAAGCATTTTCGTGCATTTTAATAAAAACACATGGAAAAGAAAGGGACCAATCATATTTGAAGAAAATAAGAGGATTCACAAAAACAACGATTCAAAGATAAATTTCCTAGGAGAATAATGTTTTTCACTGAAAGCCATAATACACACTGTTATTCTACAATACATAATGCTATTTATATGAAGAAGACAACTAGATTTTCTATTCTATATTCCGAATATCTAATCTGACATATTGACTGGATCAATTTATCTGCAATTGGAATAATCGAAATCAAATCATATCTACCACTCTAATCTAATCTTCCGATAACAGAATCAAATCATACTATAATCTAATCTTCCGATGGCAGAATCAAATCATAATCAAATCATATTCTAATCTAATCTTCTGATGGTTTACCAATAATATTATCAATCTTATCAGCCTCCCTCAAACTGGGAATAGGTGGAAAACCTAGTCCCAGTTTGTATCGTAGCCTGTAATGATCAAAGCACGGTAAAGTTTTTGTAAATATGTTAGCAAGTTGATGAGTAGAAGGAGCATAGTGAACTTCAAGTAACTTGAGAGTGACTCTCTCTCAAACGAAATGAAAATCAATCTCTACGTGCTTTGTCCTTGTATGAAGGACTGGATTCGTTGTCAATGAAATGGCTGAGCGATTATCACTATAAAGCAAAGTCGGTCCCTTGAGCAGAATACCCAAATCTCTCAATACAAAAGAGACCCATGTAAGATCCGCTGTGGCAGAAGCCAAGGCCCTATATTCAGCCTCCGTTGATGATCTTCACACTGTCGCTTGCCTTTTTGCGGACCATGAAATGATATTTGATCCCAAGAAAGTGCAAAACCCAATTGTTGACCTCCAAGTCTTAGAATAGCCAGCCCAATCAGAGTTCGCATACCCATATAAATTTATTGTGCTTTAGAGTGAAGATAAAGCCCCAGTTTCTGAGTTCTTTTTACATACCGCAACACCTGTTTTAACAGTTTGAAATCACAATTCGTAGGAGAATGCATTTTTTGACAAATTTGATTTACTAAATTAGAGATGTCCGGTCTTGTAATTGTGAGATTTTGTAATCCACCCGCAAGACTTCGAAAAAAGTGAGGATCATGAAAAGGGTCCATGTCTTGTACCATTGGATGAGTTTTGATAGGCAATGGGATCTCAATCGGCTTACTATCTTGCAATTCTGCTTTCTACAACAAATCACCATCATATTTAGATTGTGTTGAAAATAGATCTAGACCAGTAAACTTGGCTTCAATACCGAGAAAATAGTGAAGTCGTCCAAAATCTTTCATAGAAAAATTTCTACTTAAAGCTTCTATTAATTCCCGAAGTAGAGATGATGAACTGCCGATCAAAATAATATCATCAACATATAATAATAATAATATAATCTGAATATCTAATATGACATATGGATTGGATCAATTTATCTGCAATTGGAATAATCATAATTAAATCATATCTACCACTCTAATCTAATCTTCCGATAGCATAATCAAATCATACTCTAATCTAATCTGCCGATGGCAGAATCAAATTATATTCTAATATAATCTTCCAATGGTTTACTAATAATATTATCAATTTTATCAATATTAACATTGTACCGTGCTCCAAATTTGGTTCTGACGTTCTTCGGATTCTGAGCACGAACGTCTGATGTCCTTGCAGCAAAGGTTGTGACATTTTTCAAACTTTGACCACAAATGTCTTACACATTCTGGTAACATCGATTATGACGTTCTTGAAATTTTGACCACACGAACATCTGTTGTCTTCCAGTAATCTGGTTCTGACGTTTTTCAAATGCAGAACATCTTATCTCTTCGTATTGCGGGTTCTGACGTTTTTCAAATCCAACCCCACAAATGTTGGCCTCTGGTTCAGACACACCATCAATCTCATGTTGAATAGAAAAAAGAAATTAAGAGATCTCACAACTACAATTGTGCTAGCAATTGCTCTCGTGTGTGAATGATTTAGTTGATCATTATCAACAGTCTTAGTTATCGATTGTCAATCATCGATCATCCTGTGATCTGCTCTCTATATTACCTTTTGTAGCAGTGCATATCACATTTAAATCGGCTCATTTACTCTAAAACCATGTTACAATTAATTCGGCCGTAACTTCTAACAGACGTAAGTTCTGATACCATTTTATATATTAGTTCAGGCATTAACTTAGAAACTATTTTACAGAGCATTATTCCAAACATTTATTTGTAACCATTACAAGTCTTCATTCTAGGTTTTAACTTTGTAACTGTTACAAATACTTAATTTGACCGTTACATCTAAAACTACTTCAGAGCATTAGTTAGTCATTTAATCTAAAACCGTTTTCAGATCATTAAATTGCCCCATTGACTCTAAAATTGTTTCAGATCTTTAATGTGACCGTTAAGTCTGAAACTGTCTCAAATATTGATTTAACTATTGATTCTAAACTTACTTCAGATTATTAATGATACCATTGATTATAAACTCTCTTCAGATCATTAATGCATCTATTAATTCCGAACTTACTTCAGATTATTAATGCAATTATTAATTATGAACTCACTTCAAATTATTAATTCGATTATTGAATCTGAACACCTTTCAAATCTTTGATTCGATCGTAAAGTTTGAAACCCGCTTCAGACCTTATAAGATCTTATGCCCCTTTGTTAGATCTTTTATCTTTTAGCTCGACTCAATCTGATTGGCTCAACTTGCAAACATATTTGTAATATTCTCTCTCCCTTTCAAACGTCATTCTAATTGGTTATGGTATGTGCTATCCCTAAATTCATTAGTGAGCTAGCAGTAGGCTAACATGTTAGCACAATCAAGAGAATTGATTGTCTAGATCAATCTCCTGCTCCTACAAACCATGAGTGACATCTAGCAATATATCATGGCTACTTAGATAGTGTGAAATGTTTCAAGAACATAATGAACCTGTCAGCTTTTGGCGGCCATGTAATTTGATTCTTCTATCTCACCATGTCTCGATCGAACAAATGCCATGGAATTATTGGTTAAGCCACCAATTCGATCATATGCCCAAATCTAATTGACATGTATTTGTTTGAGATATGAACCATTCATTCTCAATTATAACCCCAGCTGAGGATTTGAATACAACGTTGTGATTAGATCGCATAAGACATCAATCTTGTATATCTATATATAACAAGAAGACTAATTCCATGTTGTGTACGCATGTGCCTTCGTATGTGAACAAACTATGATCATCAAGTACAAAGACAGTTCGACGAAACGTCAATATGCGCATTTGTGAACCATAGCCATCCAACATACAAGTTAGCATCTTGCCTCAAGTCTAAAGATCTTACACCAAATCAAATCATGATCGATTAGTCATTGACCCCACTAAAAACTTCCATATTGCCAATCGTTATATGCATGTTATGCTCACTGAACTTGTCCGAGACAAACACCTATGTTTTAGCTCAAATATCACAATATCCAATGACTTGTAACTTATCATCTCCTCAAGAATCCAATATTGAACGGTGAAGCTTGAGAACACACCGATCTCAACAAAATCATCAATATCCGCTTAATGATCTATCGATTGGGAATTATTTAAAAATTTAGTATAACTGTAAACCTGCCACACATATTCTTAACCCCTTAAGAATAGGTTCAGTCCTAATTGATTTTATGGACTCATTCATGGGATGATAAATGAATATTTCTTTGTCATTAAATTATCCCTAACATGTAACTATTATATGGTTACTTTAGGGCATATAGCTAACAGTGCAAACCGCCACAATCACAAGGATGAAGGAGATTGGCATAGTGAATAGCGACAAAACTCGTGGGACTTCCAGCTTGGTGGATAGCAAGCAAACCCATTGATTGACGCACAGCAGTGATTCAGAGCTGTGGCAATCAAGCTTGGATTGATTAAGGCCAAGCTTGCTGCTAGTGAGGAACCAAGCTATAGCGTGGAGTTTGGATCGAGTGTTCATGGCTGAAGATGGTGGGAAAGCATAATGAAGCGAGACCCAAGCGAGTCATGTGTTTTCCTCTCTCTTTTTTAGGGTGCCATGGGTCCCCTTCAATGGACGCCCTCTCTCTCAATCTCAACATGTGTAGTCCTACTTTCCTCTCTCCATCTTTCACGCTCTATTTCTCTCCATGGTGGCTCTCTATATTGTGGCCGTGTATTCTCAATCGCGTGGCCTCTCCTTTGTCGTGTAATGAGTCCCTTTTATAGAGAAGGGGCTTGAACTATCAAGGAAAGTTAGCAAATTTTATCTTCTCTGCAGTTGGACTCTCAAAATATTTGGTCCTTTCCTTTTGGGCTCATGCACGAAATCTCCCTACCATGCAATCTTTCTTGTTTTGAAAAAAAGAATATATCACTCAATATATCTCCCACGTGCAATATTCTCTCTTGAAATCATCTGAAATCTTCCAATCTGCTACGAAAAATATCACTCAATGTATATATTGCATAAAAATATAAAATATTTACCAAATATCGGAAGAATAATACGAATCCTTTCCGAATAAATCATCACTTCTCATAGGTCGATTTTTAGTCTTCAAAGAATAACGGGCTTCAGCCAATTCGCTCTTTCTGTGTGTTTAGTCCAACTCGTCAAATTAAAGCTCAAAAACATCAATTCAAACCCATATGTCAATGGTCCAATGCAAATGCAATAATAAAAAAATGATCCTAAAACTATATGCTATGCAATTTAATTCTAGTTTCTTTATTTAGGGATAAAAAATTAATTCCTAATTTTCTATATAATAAATAAATGATCAGGTCACTAAAATTTAGGTATCAACAATCATCATCATCTAAAAAGGAGGAAGATGACAAAGCGCCTACAACTAAAGCACTGTCTGATATGGAAATAGCAAAAAGAGAAGTATTAGATGCAAAGGCTGTTTATTCATTATATTGTGTTTTATCCCCTGCTGAATATAATTGAATTCTTTCATGTGAAAAAAAAAAGGGACAAGTCAAGTTAATTTGATCCCGCTATATATCAAATACCCTAATCGAGTTAATTTCTACTAATATGAGATCGCAAGCTAAACTTGTGATATCCTGATTTTCTGATTCTATTTTCAATTGAATGAGTTGGGCTTTTCATCGATTCACCTATAGTTCTTTTTTCTACGCTGATCACTCACGAGATAACTAGTCTATCTAGTGAAGCCGGTAAGGGATTTTAACGCAATAGACTTGAGAATTCGACCAAAATTCAATTGCTCGACCGTGCTAATCTGCAAGGGTTAATACGACACTGTCAAAATCGATCAGAGATCGGAGATAGATCGATTCGACTGAGGTATGTGATTAAAGTGTGGGTGATTCCATCTAATTGCAAAATTCTCGTCGAATGGCACTAAACTGATTTTTTGTCATTTATGTATCATGTGCCCATATTTGAAATCTCGATATTTTCACGACAACCGAGAGTTGCTAATAAGTCGAAAATGCACAATGTTGCTAAAAAATAATCGACCACGGGTCCATTGCACTAAAAATTCCCAAAAGCTACTTGGTAGATTAGGTAACGCTAAAATCGCACTTTTTGGTTGAAATTAATGCGAATTTAAACCCGATTTCAGAAATTGAAAGTTCTGTCATGTCACGATTGATTTTAGCAACGTTGACTCATCCTCTGAAGATTTTTCAGCAAACCTAAGATTTTGACAAAAAAATCAAATTTAGGCGTTTTTGGACCGGGAAAATTATAGGGCCGTTTTTGGGTGAATTTTTTGGGTTCAAGTTGGTTCAATTGATGAGGAAAAATCATGAGATGGATGAGGTCACCTTGGTTGATTTTATGGGGGCCAATTTGAGCTCAATTGGAGAAAAATTGAATTGAAATTGACGGGCAAATGACCAAATTCGTAGGCCAAGGGGGTGGGCAACATTTGGACCATTTGAATGGCTTCTATGAGAAGCTTTGGTGAAGAAATTGCTGCTATGGATAGGGCTGATCAAGTGGGGGCCAAGCAATGAGCAATTGGGATGTTTTTGTGGACTTTGAAGGCTTTTGTGGCCCCCTCCTTAGCAGCTGTCTTCTTCTTTTTCACCAGCCTCACTTTATCCATTGTTGAAGCCATTAGTGAGCTCAAAGAACTAGAGAAACAGCCAGCACTCCCCCCTACCGTCGACCGCCCCCTGCCGCCGTCCAGCAGCCACGCGCCGTTCACTCGAGCTATCTCTGCTACCCGCACGCCCCACCGTCATCGCTCTCATGATCGCTCGTCCGCGAGCCTAGGTCGCCATCCCGAGCCGTCGAGCTCGTCGTTCCGCCACCGCCCGCCACCCCCAAGCCGCTTGGACAAGCCGGAGCCACCGCCAGGAGCTGTTGCAGTCGTCGTTGCCCCACCTGGCCTGTTTCAGGCCAACCCAGCCGCTTGATGTAGCTTTCTTGACCCAAAGCAAAATCGAACTCCCACAGTGGGCTGTGGGCTTCGTGAGGCTTTTCCGGGCCCGTCCGAACCTCGCTTGGTGTCGCTGCAGGCTTGTTTATCGTTCGCCTCTGCATTGTCGCCATCGTTGTGGACTCACCAGCCCGCTAAACCGGTGAGTTTACTTGCTAAACTCTGCTTAGGGAGTTAATGACATTTAGTAGTTGATTAGCTTAGCTTAAGATGGGATTAGGTGGTTAGTTAGTTTAGATTAGTGATTTAATTATGCATGTTAGGTGGTTAGAATAGATTGATTAGGGGCTAATTAGATTGTACTATTTATCTAGATAGGTGTATTAATTTTCTAAGCCCGTTTAGGTGGTTAGATTAGCATTTCCACCCTAGGTTAGCATTTATTGGATTTAATTTGCATTATTTAATTATTTTTGTAATTTATTTAATTATTTAATATTTTTCGAAAATTATACTAGGATAGTCGGTGACCGGAATTTCGTGCTAATTGCAATGGTGTGTTTAGTTTATACAATTGAATGTTAATTTGTGCAAATTGAGTGGTGATTGTGATTTTGAATGTTTATTTCAAAATTAGGAATTTTTGGTAATTAATTAGAAATTATCGGGTGTCGGGTCTTGACACCAAAAATGGTTTTAAATACTATAACAAATAGTAGGATTTTAAAAGGAATGATATCGATTTTTCTGGTTCAAATTAACCATGTACCCACACACGATTATTTTACCGTGTGTTTTTAATACAAAGAAAATGGGCCAAGTACGTCATTTTAATTGGGACACTTGAGAGCAAAGCACAATGTCTTGGCCGGGATTGGATGGGTGAGTGAATGGATATGAGAACCTGTCCCCGATATGAGTCGGGTGGACATTGCCCCTATATGGGATGCCCCTGGTTAACAGATGCCGGTCACAGTAGATTTTGGATCGATGCTCCTTCGGGATTGCCGTCTCGTGTAGACGTTGCCGTGCTCAATGGGGTGAGACGATGCCTGGTTACACCAGAAGACCGCCGAACGTCGAGTAGGCCGTGCCCGTTGAGCCATGATAAAATTGGAACGCATGATTGAGTGTCTTAACAGCGCCTAATTATGGGACAAAATCACGTGGCTCGGTATGGGACGTGTCATAAGTTCATAATGATTTGGCCTTATAATCGGGACCCCTATAACTGCGTGAGATATGAGATGTGGCGTTCCAATTGATTGAGCTTTAATTACTGCTTATGTCTGTGATATGAACCGTATTGACATGCAGGGATGATCTGAGACAAGGTGAGTCTCTATGGTTGTGTGGTTAGGCATATTTCCTTGCTAATAGGGGTTTAGGGGGTGAACTTGTTGAGACGTTGTCTCATCCTGTCGTGGGCTCATTCTTTTCAAGTCCTTAGATGGCGGTTCCTTCGGAACGTTTTGGTCAGCCTTGGGCTATTTCTGAGCAGAGCATAGACGTCCTTGTTCCCGAGAGTCATTGGGTCTATGAGATTGTTGTGACCACTGTCTGGGTCGATGAGGGCCTACCTGAGAGGGTACCTAATCGATTCAGGGCGCGGTTCTGCCATGGACTGAATGGATATAGGGTAGGTTCCCTTCAGGGATTTGATATCCCCGCCGTTGCGGTCAACGCCGTTCTAGGCAAGGGTGCAGCTGACCCTCCTGATGGGGTTGTGGTGGACCCGAAGCCCCCGGAGCCTGTGGGGGTGGAGTCCGAAGGATTGATGAATGTGTCCGACCAGTAAGTCGTGGGATAGCTTCTTTTTTAGAGCCGATCTTTTTGTAGACTTTTGTATATAAACCTAGTGTGTTTATAAAAAGTGTTTTGGTGAAATTTGTGTCTTGCTTTTCTATCCTATGATGTTTGCTGTCAGGAGTTTTTATTTTGCTTCCGCATGTGCAGTAAAATAAATGGGTCGGCCACGCGTCCTGGACATCGCAATTTTATTGACCACCGAAGGAGACGCGCACGCTCGAGATTTTGGGCGTGACAAAACTAACATTTGTAATTGAAATTTATTTGGCCAATTTGAAGCTTAATTACTTCAATTGGATGTTAGTCTAGAATGGGCCAAGTCGAATTGGCTCAATCGGAACTCACTAACTCGATTTCGTAACTTTTGGCGAGAACCAATCTATAAAATTGAGAAGTTCATATGTGAATTTGCCAAAATTAATGCTAGCCATGGATATCCAAATAGAAGACTGAGGATGATCGGGCCTATTTCTCATTAAAAAATTATGCTAGCGGGCTTCGATTGCATTGTTCAACTCTTTATGTTTGAAATTAAAAAGATCATGGTGCAACTTAATCAAAGGGAGATTCAGTTGCCCATATAAACGAAGTTGAATTTCCACAAATAGAGTTCTTAGCTAGGAAAGACTATCTTGTCTTTGGATCTACAAGGAAATAGTATCTCTCACTGCAATAAGATCTTCAAGGAAAGAGTATCCCTTTATTTGGGCAACTAATCAAAGGGAGATTCTGATATGGTAATTCAAATAGCAATCAGATCTTCTTCAATCATTTATGTCCAATGGGTTGATTGGATAAATAACCCTTAAGGAATGTCCAAACGGTCAGCTTGGAAATAAAGGAGTATAAAAGGAGGGCATGATGCTGAAGCAAGTATAAGATCTCGAATCTAAGATTTCAAAGTTCAAAGAAAGCTTCGATATTACACACTTGTTTTTGTGAGCTGATCATCATCAGTCTTCACTAGTCAGAGAAGCAAAATGGTCGGCATGGACAACATTGTCACTGGAGTTTCCACTACAAGTTTGAACCAAATTGACCTATCGAGCTCCGACCTTCAACGATTGGCCTCTCTAGTGAAACAAGTTTTCCATTCCCTTCAATTTTCTGCTATTTCAATTTATTTTCCGTTACCAAAACCAAGAAAACTGATGTTTTAATTTGTGTTGACACTGACGGACAAATCCATTTCATTGGCCTCAAGCGTGCACGAATTCAGGGTTTTTCTATGTCATCAATCACAGAGTAAGCCAGGATTTAATGGACGAGCTCTTTTCTCAGAGCATGCAGTTTTTTGATCTTCCATTAACTGAAAAGATGAAACTATTAAGAAACGTAAAGAATAGAGGATACAATCCTCTGTTTGATCAAACCTTAAACTCTCCAAATCAGAAAAAAGGTTTGATTTTTCATAGCTCCTCTAATTAGCTGGCAATTTAATAGCAGCACTTAGAAAAGGAAGTGGGGACTCTTCACCAGAACCGTCACAGAAATAGGAGCTAATTGTTTGAACTTTGAAGTACTAATACAAAACAGGAGAAGTATACCACAAGTGCCAAAACTTGGCATGAATGGACAATTAAGTGCCAAAAGTTAGGAAAGTAATATCTAAGTACCACTTACGATTAACCTCGTCGAAATCTTAGGTGGCAATTTTTTTTTTATTTTTCTTGCTTACCGTGGCTCGCCGGAGAGATGACTTAGAAAATAATCACAAAACGACGTCGTTTTGGCGTAGATTTAATTTTTAATATAAAAATTAATTAAATTAAATTATAAATAAATAAATAAATAAATTTTATTTAAAGAGAAAGAAGAAAAAGAATGGGGAAGGAGGCAGGCGAGGGTTGAGCCCTCGCCACCGCCACCTCCCCATTGTCGCTAGGAAGGGAACTGTGACAGTTTTTGGGGGGGTCGGTGAGGTTCTTTGGGCCCGGCCGAGCCGATGACCTTGGCTGACCGGTGGCGAGGGCCCGCAAGCCCTCGCCCAAATGCTGGGGCGAGGTCACAACCCTCCCCCAAATCCGATGAGGGTTGGCGACCCCCAATGGGTGACAACCCTCGGCCAGATCTAGGGCGAGCATCGTGGCCCTCGTTGAATCTAAGGGAGGGCTATGACCCTCACCCAGATTTAGGCGAGGGCTCGTGGGCTCTCGCCGACCCTCCCCACCGTCGCTGGCCCTTTCCGATTACGATGCCGGCGGCAAGGGCCCGACCCTCGGCCGCCTCTCTTGGTTTTTTTTTTTTTTTAGTAATTTTTTATTTTTATATGTTTTGAATAAATTTATTTTTATATTAATTTTTACCACGTCAGCACCAAAACGACGTCATTTTTGCATTGTCTAGCCACGTCAACGTGCAAAATGACATCGTTTTGCACTTACTTTACCAGAAAATCGCCACGTCAGCATTTTGGCCGGATTTTCTCGCCGTTGGCACTTAAGGGGTTGTTTGTTTAAATTTTTTTGTTCCCCGAACATAAATTTTTTTCTTTTGTTGGGAATAAAAAGAACAAAAACGCGTTTGTTTACACTTTTGTTCTCGGGAACAAATTTGGAACAAAAACAAGGAGTAGAAAAAACTTGTTTCTTGTTCCCAAGAACAATTCTAAGAAACACTTCTTTTTCTTCTTCTTTTTTCTTTGGCTAGTTTTCGGCCTTGGCCATGGCGAGTGACCAATCGTCAAGGGTCGGCGACCTCGCCTAAACGTCGCTGGCCTCCGACGAGGCCGAGTCAAGCCTTGCCGGTGGCTGGGCAAGCTCGGCCTCGCTAGATTTGGGTGAGGCCGCCGGCCCTCGTCGGCCGGTCACGGCCATGGCCAAGGCCGGTGACCAACCAAAAGGAAGAAATAAAAAACAAAGAAAAAATAAAAAATATTAAAAAATTAAAAGAAACAAAAAAATTATATAAGTTTACCAAACGTGTTTATGTTTTTTTCTATTCCAGGAACAAAAATTTTGTACGATTACCAAACACGTTCTTCCGTTTAAAAATTGTTTCCTGGAAAAGAAATAGATTTTTATATTTCTGTTCCCAAGAACAATTTTTTAACAGAAACGTTACCAAACGCGCCCTAAGTGATCCATTTTGCTCCGATTTTGGCACTTAAGTGTCACTTTCCTAACTTTTAGTACTTAATCCCTTCGTGCCAAGTCTTGGCACTCCAGGTATCCGGCACTCAACACAAAACCATGAGTTCTACAACAAAGATTTAATTGAAGCTTGTTACTTTCTATCTGGTTATCATCTTTAGAAGATCTTTAAGTAGTACTGATTCCATTGACGTTTTATAGGAGATTACAGGGAGGGGTACTTCTTAGGAGTGGACGTACCAGAATATGATCCCAACGCGCAGAAACCTCATTTTGGACCAAACGTCTGGCCTTCTGAGGGTAACAAATTGCTTAATATTGTCCAACTTAAAAATGCTGCTGATGATCACTACTTAATTTGGTTTCACTATTGTATTTTTCCTAGATATATTGCCAGGGTGGAGGCAGACTATGCAGGAATTTCATAGTCAAGCATTGTGAGTCTTTGTTCTAGATGATTTAAAGCTGTACACCTTAATTTTTGCTGTACAGAGATCCCCTGTTTCTCTGGCGTGGTGTCTGCGACCTTTTCGGTACCGTAATAATCCCTTCCACATACATCAGATAGTGCCATGTTCTTTTTTATCAAAGCGGCCTAAGGGGAGTTAAATTGCCTCTGACTTCTTAACTGCATATGCCTTCTTGAGCTGTTACCTATGTTGGCCAAAGTATAAGTCTCTTCTAGTAATTTGTAACTGCTGATTAAACAGTTTTTCTGGGGGATCTTTATCTAGCTATTATGCCCGAGATTCACTGTTAATCACATTGCCTAAGAGCCTTAACTCAATTGTCTACTTGCTTACAGTGGTAGGGCTGATGTTACAGTCACAATTTTCATTACATAAAGTCTCCAACTCAAAATTAGTTGACTTTTGGATACAGTTATACTTCAAGAGCAATGCGCAGATGATCTATGTAGCAAGATTCAGTGTAATTTGTTGGTATTAAAAGTGATGGTAGTCAATTTGGTAATATTTTGCGGACTTGTGCTTGTTGCATTACGAAGGTAGATTTTACTTTGCTAAACTACATAACAAAAATCCGCAATTCTTTCTTCTCATCCTGTTGATATACCCTTCATTGTTTAGGTAGTCTTTGATCCCTCTGAAGGAATATATGGAACTGGGGCACATACAGACTTTGGGTTTCTTACCTTGTTGGCAACGGATGCTGTCTCAGGTCTCCAGGTATTTACTGTTGGAGGTTATGGGTTTGAGAGAGAAGAAGCGGTTGCTTGAAGTATTACACCAAGAGACGTCAAGTTTGGAACGCTCAACAGTGTTACCTCTAGCGTAGGGAAACCTAGAGTTTATATATATAAGCTATTGGGCTCCAGCCCATATGGATCCAAATAACCGTGCTTCTACCTATTGGGCTTGTATGCAAACATATTATTTTTAGATTATATTAACAATATATCCAACAATCTCCTCCTATGTTCACCATACAGCACAATCCAATAAGGTAGTCAGTGTGATGTTCAATCAAACATGAACCATCCACATTCAGTCCAAGACAATTAACTCGGATCTGTCAAATCCCCACATGCTTAAAATGATATATATTCATTCATCAAGTAGGTCATCTTAGTAAGGATCCCACTCATTAAGCTCTCCTCCATCTCTACCATCCCTTGTAGAATGTCAAATATGAATTTCATATTATCATGAATTCAATCATTTGAATAAAACTTAGCAACATTCCATCGGGCAGAGAATAACATATATTGATGTCATAAAGCATCATAATATCATGTCATAAGCATCAATCCAGTTTCGTATATAATGAACAAGACTTAAATAATGTGATTTACAAAGAGCCATCAACTTAAGTTTATTTGTAGGAGAATAACTATTGTCTAGTTTCAAAGAACATGACCAATAGTCAAGTCACCTACAATAACCTAGTCATGTAATATCAAGTTTCAATTAAGAACAAGACATGCAGGCTTCTTAAGTAAACAATTGTTTATATGTTTCAATTTGGAATGTCACAGTTACTGATTCCTTAAAGTCAAATAATCTAACATCAAGTTTGGAATGAGATCATTTAACCAAAAAAGGATATTCCAACTTAGTTGAATTGTATCATCAAGTTTGGAATGACACAATTTTCCCCGATAGAACATTTGAATTAGGTTAAAGTCATCTTCATCAAGTTTGGAATGAGACAACTCACCCTTTCAAATTAGTCAAGAATGTGAACATCAATGAAACATATATACTGTGCTTATCATTGTAGCCACTAAAGGAAGATTCGATAATTCAAAACACACACTTAGAAGGTAAGTAAATGGTAGTTAAGACTTGCCTATATAGTCTTTAACCCCAATTCCCCACTGTTTTGAATAATCGATCTTTAGGCATACCTTTGGTGAGAGTATCGGCTATGTTATCCTTTGATCTCACATCGATCAAGGTGATAACCCATTGTTCTCTCGAGATAATTCAACAACGCATGTCTCGAGTCTCACATGTCTTCTCTTTGAATTAAAGAGAGTATTATTGACGACTTGGACAGCTGCTTGATTATCACAGAATAGGCTTAAAAAATTAATCTTTAGTCGAGTCAAAGGAATATCCATAATCAGATTCTTTATCCACTCTGCCTCTTCGCCGGCTGAGGCTAAAGCAAAAAGTTCTGATTCTATAGATGACAATGCAATACAAGTCTGTCGTTTGGATTTCCAAATAATAGCAGCTCCACCCAAAGTGAATACATATCCACTAGTGGACTTACTACTTCCAATATCTGAACACCATGAGGCATCAGAATATCCATCAACAGTTGGAGGATAATAGAGAGCATAATCTTTAGTACGTTTAAGGTATCTCATCAGCCTATCAAGGGCATCCCAATGCTCTTTACTAGGATTACTAGTAAAACGACTCAGCATACCAACTGTAAAGGCTATGTCAGGTCTAGTGCAACTCATAGCATACATGAGACTACCAAGCAGTTTCGAGTATTTTAAGCGATCAATTTGGTCCCTTCATTAGGACTCGATCTGTTATTATAATCACATGGTGTCTCACTTGGTTTACACTTATTGTATCCCCAAGTAGAAAAATGCTTGCTCAATATAATGAGTCTGGCTAAGGGAGATATCTTGCCGTTTAAAGCTTACTTTCATACCAAGAATGGTATTAGCAATACCAAGATTTTTCATGTCAAATTCTTTAGCTAAAGTAGCTTTCACGTCACTCACTGCAGAATGATCGGAACCAAGAATTAACATGTCATCAACATACAAGCAAATGATGGCTATCTTATTTGACATTGAACGATGGTAAATGCATTTATCTGAATAACTAGACTAAAAGCCATAACTCTTTACCACTTTGTCAAATTTAAGATGCCACATCTTAGGTGCTTGTTTAAGACCATACAATGATTTATTCAATTTACAAACTTTGTCCTCAAGACCTTTCATAACATATCCTTGGTTGTTCCATGTAAATTTCCTCATTTAACTCCCCATTTAAGAAAGTTGTTTTTACATCCATTTGATGCACTACAAAGTGTTCAATAGATGCTAAGGCAAGAAGAATTCTTATAGTTGATAGATGACACACAGGTGAATAAACATCAAAATAGTCTATTCCACTCTGTTGTTTATAGCCTTTAGCTACTAAACGTGCTTTGTATATGGCTATTGATCCATCACTATTCAGTTTCTTCTTCAACACCCATTTACAGCCTATAACTTTAGCCCCTTTTGGCAAGTTTACTAGCTGCCAAGTGTGGTTCTGCAGCAGAGAGCTCATTTCATCATCTATGGCTTCTACCCACAGTAGAGATTCCCTAGATCTCATTGCTTCTACGATAGGAGAATGGATCATTCTCAAGATGGTAAACAACAAAATCCTCACCAAAACTTTTGGGAATTCTCTCTCTTATAGATACTTTTACTAGAATTGGTTCAATAGCCAATTGTGTGGAATTAGTGTCGAAGGGGCCTTCGGATTCTACGGGAGATTCGAAATCATATCGTTAGATCCGAAACATTCAAGCCTTGATCTTTGAGAAACTTATTTTCGAAGAACACTTTGCATCTCTAGATTCTATCACTTTGTGTTAGTAGATAGATCTAAAAACCTATTTGCAGTACTATCTTCTGCACTACCTAGATATACACAAAATAGAAATAACAAGTTAATCCATAATAATAACAAGTTAATCCTAATATCATTTTTCAACTTGTTCCTCATGTTCTCAAATTCAACTAACTGAGAGGTGATGCTTAAATTCATAGTGAATTTCAAATCAAAGAATTTCTCTGCTAAGAGAGTTTTAGATAACCAGCGTTCAAGTGATCCCATATCTCTTTCGCCGTCTTATACTCACTATAAGTCATAGACAGATTAGGATTTAGAGTTCAACAAATAATCTCTACAAAAATCATCATCTTTGTTCCATCGATATTCATCAACATCTTCAATGGTAGATGCAAAATCGCTCAATACTGAGTATAGAATATGTCACGTTCTTTCATGCCAAATTGAACATGTAATTTCCAGCCATGAAATTCAGTAACATCAAACAATTGAAGCTTCATAATATCATAGGAACTGCGCTTTGTAATTTTAATCAGAGCAAAGTATTAGAAAGAGTGCACCTTGGAGTTCTCAAAGCCACAAAGTCGAATAACTCCTCTAATCTTGATCAAACTACTCTGTAAATATGAAATTTGCCAAAACAAACCCTAAAAACAGATCGGAGCGCCCAAAAACCTTAAGATGGACTGCTCTTGTCGCTGAAACTCGCTGGAAATTTCCGCCCCCGAAATTCGCTAGAAATCCCGAAATTCGCTAGAAATTCAGATGGAAACTTTAGGTTGCCGTAACTTCTCCGTCCGACCTCCAATCGACGCGAGTGACCACTCAAAACGTTCGTATCGACGAGTAGAACAAAGCCCAAGTGGTTTCACCCTCTAAAATTGGCTATAATTTTTGGGTTTTTGAATCAAAGATTTCGGTCACCCGAATCTTCAAACTTAAATCTCGGCCAATACCACCGTCGAAATCGAAAGTAAAATACACCCGTGAGTTCGTCTTGACGAAATCTTCAAGAAGACACCTTTCTCGCTCAAATCCAACACACGATAATAATACTTCAAGATTGTTGGAGGTTATGGGTTTGAGAGAGAAGAAGCGGTTGCTTGAAGTATTACCAAGAGACGTCGAGTTTGGAGCATTTCAGCGAGTGTTCTCCGGCGTAGGGAAACCAGAGTTTATATATGTAGTTTATTGGGCTCTGGGCATATGGACCCAAATAAGTGTGCTTCTACCTATTGGGCTTGTATGTGAACATATTATTTTTAGATTATATTAACAATATATCCAACATTTACTATTCTCCTATAAGCCCGTTGGTGCAGATTTTATGCATAGCTATAACTATTTCAGATTTGCAAGAACAAAGATACGAAACCTCAGATATGGGAATATGTGCCACCTATGAAAGGGTAAAAGCCCACCTGAATTTCAATTGTGAATTTGGGATTATTATATTGTCGATCTCATATTTAGAGTAATTTGGACGCTTTTGGTGGAAGATCATCATGTTAGGATTTATATTCCAGTGATTTATGGTTTACAAATAAAACTTGGAATGACTTTGTTTCAAATCTTGCCCTTCTTGTTTATTGGGGCAGTGGCACGACAATGTGTTTCCCGTGATACGCATGATTGGAAAATTGCTTCGTGCCGATGTTGAGTGGAATCCAACACCAGTATTAGTGAATACATTTTTTACGATAGTCCTTCTGTGTCTGACCTGATCTGCTATTGTGGTTGTTCTTGTTCGTACAAAGGCAGCGATAAGCCAGTTTAGAGAGAAAGTATTATCGTGAGATGGGTGATAAAGATGGATTTCCAATTAGAAACTTAGAGAGGCGCCCTCATCCACTTCTCCTTTCCTTTCTGCAATTTGCATCTATTTAAGTATACATATTAACCTTGATCAATTTAATCCCTCCGGTGCCTTGACCTCTTTCTCGCTCTCCTCAAATACTCTTAGACCAACGCATATGATGGTATTCCGCCATTCTTTCCTGGTTAATCAGGTGCAAGTCCACAGTTATAGAACTACCATGCATCATAGACATTCTACAGTTGTTTCTGCGATTGCCCTCTTTTAGTTGTTCAGTTCATTGCGTAGATTCATTTTTGCATAATTGTTTCAAATACTAGACAGAAGAACTTCATGATAATCTTCAAAAGTAACATTCTTTCCATTAATATCTTGTACAGAGCATTCATAGTGAATATCGGTGATATGCTAGAACGATGGAGCAATTGTATTTTCAGGTAATATGCTTTAAATTGGTGTGAGGAAAGCTTTGAGCATGAAGGTCAGAGATTTTCTTATGGCAGCCTACTACGGATTGTGTAATCTGTCCCAAATTCCACCAGACTATCTTCTGTTGCACCCTCATGGCTGTCGCTGATATTAGTGGCCCATTAGTAGTACGAGGGCATCTGCTCTTGACATTGGTTAATTATAGCTGAATTGCCTCAGAAAAGAAATCCTACTTAAACTCAATTATTGAAGATGGCATGATATGTTTGATAACCTGTGTTAATTTCTAAATAGAGTCCTCTTTATGAATGACAAACTGTAAAATCGGTATGCTAAGTGCTCTTATCAACACTCAACTCTCACTGGTTTAACTTTTGGATACTAATCTTTGTATGTGTTCTGGGATTGCTAACAACAGATAAGATTAACATGCACCATCATGATGCATGAAAACATGTTTAGTGATATACGACATGAACTTTTCGCATGAATCTGATAACTGTCCTGCAGTTCTCCATATTTAGCAAGGTCATTCCATATTGTTTCATTTGACTTGCCCTTTTTTGCTTCTTTTTTGTCAAATCTATACTTTTGCTTTGCTTTTCAATCAGGTCCACGTTTCATCGAGTTATACGGAATGGTCAAGAGCGGTATTCTGTAAGGCCTTTTTGCTCTCTCTCTCTCCTCCCTCCCCCCCTCTCTTCCCCCACGTTTCTGCTCATCTTTTTTAAAATTCTGCAAAAATCATCAGGAGATCTTGAAGCTTTGTCGATTAAATTTAAAAAAGGGCAGTAATAGGAAGATTAGAGCATAACTGAAGCCAAGCTTGGATTGCTGTAAGTTGATTCCGAAAGTGGTCCTAGGTTTGCTATCACGCTATAGTGGCAAGACAGTTGGACTAGTGATCAGACTCGTAGGAAATTCCTCTCAACTTGAGATTATCTTCAAGGATGATCCAACCTAAATTTCTACAAAAGAAGCCTAATTGTTTTTCTATGCCTAGTTAGCATCTTTCAATCATTACCTTCTCCATTCTCAATGATTTTTTTTAGCGGGATAAGTGCTGTGGAAGTCCTAAAACTTATTATGAAAATGCAATTGAGTCCTAAAACTTACAAAAAGTGCAATCAAGTCCTAAAACTTGTCAAATTGTTTTAATCGAGTCCTAAAGTTAACACCGTTAACTTTTTTAACGGAAAATGGTGACGTGGCATTTAAAATTATTTTTTATTTTCCATTTTTTATTTAAATTAGATTTAAAAATTAGAAAAGAAAAGTTAAAATTTATTTAAAAAATAAAACAGTTCAAAAAAAAAAAAAAAAAAAAAAAAAAGGCCGGCGCTTCCTTTGCCACTGCCCATCGCCGGAGGGGCCGACAAGGGAGGAGCTGCCTTTTTTAAATAATTTTTAAAAATAAATTTTAGCTTTTCTTTTTTTAGTTTTTAAATCTAATTTTTAAAAAAAATTGAATAAAAAATAATTAAAAAAGCCATGCGGAAAAAAAAAATTTTCAAATGCCACGTCAGCATTTTCAGTTAAAAAAGTTAATGGTGTTAATTTTAGGACTCGATTAAAATAATTTGACAAGTTTTAAGACTTGATTACATTTTTTGCAAGTTTTAAGACTCAATTGTATTTTTATAACAAGTTTTAGGACTTCCACAGCACTTATTCCTTTTTTTGCTGATATCTCTGTAAAATAAATCCTTACGCACATGTTCTCACAAAATGCAGGTTGCATTCTTCGTGACGCCCAACCATGATTGTCTTGTCCAGTGCTTGCCAACATGTACTTCAGAAGAAAATCCTCCCAAGTGAGCTGCCGGACACATAAGTTACTTCCCTATATAACAACAAGACGATGCTATTGTACTTTCTCTATTATCAGTTCTTAGTCCTAGCATTTAACTTCTTCTCCTCCTGATTCAAATTGTCTTTTTGCATCATGTTTGAGTGCCGATACTCTGCTTTGAACGTGCATGTCCAAGGATCATCGAAATGCATATGCTTGGACTTTTTGTTTGTGTGTTCTCGTGAGGCATTGATATGATCAACTGCATGCTTGCACGCTCTCTTTATTAGGTTGGAACCTTTTCCTTTGGGGATTTGGGCGCTGTATTTGTAATAGCTACTCCAATAGTTACTAGACGCGGTACACATTAGCAAATTGATGCTGGCAGTGAATCCTAAACTTGTTCGAAATTGCATCATGTGCAGATTTCCTCCTGTCTTATGTCAGACCTACCTGTCCCAAAGGTTGGGCGATATTCTTGCTGATTTGAAGGTGTACAAAAGGGAAGGAGAATGAGAAGATGCATCCATGAACTTCGCCGGTTATGGATACATAAGCAATGTACAACTTCACATGATGTTTGTGAATGGAAATAATAGTTCGGTGGATTGAGAACTTTATATTACTTGCCTCTATGATTTGGCTCCTATGTTAGCTATTTATTTGGCCTTTTACATGATCTTGTTTTGTCTGAATAGTTCTACGAATCCAACCAGAAGCAACTCTTTAAGAAAGGAAAAGAAAAGGAAATGCCACACGATGTCTAAGCACCAATGTTGACACCTAAACTTTGGCCACCCGATCATTCATTTATTGCATAAAAATTAGGGATTATTTTTAACCCCTAAACAAAAATATTGGAATTAAATTGCATAACATATAATTTTAGAAGTATTTATTATTTTTTATTATTGTATTGGATCGGTGATGGTTTGAATAACTAAGCTTTAGTTTAGCAAGTTGGACTTGATCTGTGGTGAGAGAATTTGACCAAGCTCGTTATTTTTAAATAGGCCGATTTAAATGCCAAGGTGGCAAATCGCTAAATAAGGTTGACATCATCTTAAATTCAATTCTTAGGAAACATTGAAGCGAATTCAAGAAGTAATATCAAGAAACTCTGTCGAGCTTTTCCAATTTCTTGTGCATGTCAGCCTTTTGATGCTCGGGAAGAGGGTTCTTTTTATCAGCTAAAACAGCTTTCTTCGCCGTCATCAAAGCTCCCTCACTTCTCTGCCAGATAGAAGGAACGTTCGAACTCCTCATTTACCCCAATGGCCACCCTTCCATCATGGAAGCGGGGTGGGGGGGGTTCGAATCCCCACCTTCTGGGGGTTGGGGTGGGGACGAATTAATTTCAGGAGTGGGTTTCGACTCCCACGCCCTGCAAGGAGGCAAAGCAAAAGTCTAAGAGTGAGCGTTAGAATAGGCGTAGAGTAGGACAGACTAAAAAAAAAAAAAAAAAAAAAAGAACTCCTCATCGAAATTTACAATTATACATATGTTAAATAAATAAATAAAATTCAGAGTATTTTTCGAATTAGTAATTTATTTTAAAATAAAGGAAAGCCATAACCAAAGCTTTGTTTATTTTTGGAGAGATTTTACTTTCTGTCCACATGCTTTTATGTATTTTCTTATCCCGTCTTTGTATTTTTAATTTGTCTAATCAAGTCCTTATATTTTCACAAATTTTCTAATCAAGTCTCTTCGACACTAAATCTGATAAAATCTAGCTAGCCATCAGATTACATCGTAGCAGCATGACATGGACAGCATTTTTCCAATATAAATGTCAAAATGACTAAATTTTATCCACATCGTAGTCCGACATGGCCTGCGTTTGCTACATTTTTCCATGCAAGTCCACGTGGACATCACTATGGCATCGTCTAACGGCCATCTCAACTAAATTTGGTCAGATTTGGTATAGAAAAAAAAATCAATTAGAAAATTTGTAAAAGTATAAGAACTTGATTAGGCTAAATAAAAGTCAATGATCTAGATTTTATATATATTTTTTTAAAAAAAAACGTGGACTGGTGATTTATGTGATTTTAAACGTTTGATTACCTCTTTGAATCTAATTAAACAAAATAATTATTAAACACCAAAAAAAAAATCACTAATTGGGTCCATAATTCCTTACATATTTTTGGAAAGACTCAATTTATTTCACACCACGAAAAGCTTTTCCTTATAGCATGCTCTAATATTTTTTTTTTTCGAGCTGATAAAAATATGCTCCATTTTTTTTTAATATGCCTTGGAGAGCTTTAGGCTTGTTAAATTTGAGAAAACATCACACACCAAATTTTTTTTAAAGAAATTTTAAAAAGATGGAAAATTGTTTTAAAAGAAGCTCCTTTTTCCCCCTTCGAAATGCATTTTCTTGGTCACGAATGATAACCATTCTAGCCAAAAATTGATTTACGGAAAGAAATAGATTTTTCTATTTATATTTCTAGATGAATTTCTAAGCAAAAATAACCGTTTGATAACGATATAAAATTTCTACTTCAAAAATAGAAAATTTGCACAAAAATTTATTCCTTTCGGACGGCGGTGGTCATTTCGGCGGATTTTCTGACGATGAGAAGAATTTTTATTTCTAATTTCTACAGAAATAGAGAAGTAGAAAGTTCTTACTTGATTTCTATTACAAACCTATTTCTAAAACCAAAATCTATTTCAGAAATAGAAAAATGAAATAATTTTATCAAAAGCGAATAGAAAAATTTTTCAAAGTTATACTCCCTTATTTTCTGAAGTAATTTATGGAATGCAAAATTTTCAAATTGCAAAATTTTCAATTTTTTTTTGATCAAGCGAAAGTATATAAAAGAAAGTTTGCACGAACTATACATACAATGAAATTGGCCTTCCGGGACAAGAAAGCTGAGACAGGAAATGATTCCACCCTTCAAATATTGCCAAATTTGGAAAGACAAGGAAAGATCAACAGCTAGTCAATTTTGGTATATTGATTGAGCATTGGAAAAAAGAAGATTATAATTACATGTCCAAATCTTGCCAAACATGATAAGAAAGATTAGATTAATTGATTAACAATCAAAACCATCATATACTCAAAACTGCAGTCTTATCAATCTCCCATGATGAAAAAAATAGCTCAAGGCCAGGATGATAAAAAACTTAACACCTCTCATTCTTCTTACTACTTTTTCATAAATATTGAAAAAGAAAAGAAAAGAAAAAAAGAGGAAAAGTTCGTTATATTTTCTAGCATGCTCCAGATCTGTTTCAGTCACCTTCTTCTTCTCTCATTCAATCCATTCCGTGTGCAAAACATGTGCTTCACCATCTCATGCTTCACATTCTCCTTGTTTTTGTTACTTGAAGAGAGAGTGTCTATGTTCAACAAGGAAATAGTTCTGCTGGAAAAACCTAGGGAGAGATTATGGTGGTATCTTCTTTCTTGTTATTTGATGTTCTGTCCCTTAGCTAAATACATCAGAAGCATTTTAGAATGTTAAAAAGGAAATGGACAAAGCAACGTAGGAAATGGAGTTCATGGGTGGTCGAAATATCGAAAGGGACAGGCTTGAGGAAAAGGATTCCACACAGACCAGGACTCTCTCTTTCCTTCTGATACTCTCAAGATAGCTGAATAACACAGCAGTGACTACAAAACTCTTTCTCTCCATCCTCTTCGACCTGCCCGAAACTCCTCCAGTAGTTAGCATTTGCGAACGTGTCGAACATGTGCACCATCGACACCGTTCTGGGCGAGTGCCCAGAGGTCCGATACCCGACCAAGAAATACAAACGGGTCCCGATCGGTGCAACTGTAACGTACATTGGTTGGATTGGTGGCCAAGTGCCGTCTGCAACGTCTAGTGGGTGGATAGGCGGTGACCATGCGCCGTCTGCACCATCAGGTGGGTGCCCCGCTGGGGATCGAGTCGTTTGTTGCGATCCGGGGACAATGTTCCACATGCTGAGCTCGGGATCGTAGGCCTCGATGTGGCCTTTCCATAGCTTGAGGCAATCCCCTGAGCTGAACAGCCTCCCATCATCAAGGGCGAGAATCTGGTGAGGTGGAACATCCAATTGCCACATTCTCGCCCTCAGTTCCCATCTCCCGGTCTCGGGATCGTACACCTCAGCTGAGCTCCGCTCCGCGAGGCCAGGCGACGAGCAGTCCGAGTCCGACCTCTCAGCGAACCCGCCGACCACGTGGATCTTACCATTCCACGAGACCCCTGCACATCTGTACCGCAACGTGCTCATGCTGGGCAAAGAAGTCCACTCGTCTAGAGTCGGATCATACACCTCGGCGGATGAAATTCCCCTAGCATTAGTCGAAGTGGACTGGCCCCCGGCGACATATATTTTGTCGTTGCATACCGTGCACGCGAAATCCGAACGGGGGGTATGAAGAGGTGCACAAGTAGACCATCGATCGGTTCGAACATTGTAGCGCAATACTGTGGATAGGACCTCGACTTTCACGTCCACCAAGTTGGCGAATCCGTCCGAAACATGAACCATTTCCTTGTAGCATAGTCGGCCGCCAACGATGTAGATCGAGTCTCGGAGCGAAACCATGGTGAAACCCTTCAAGACATGGCTCTCGGTTATCCCGGGAATAGGGCTAACGTAACTCCACATGTGGCTATACGGGTTATAGCACTCTATCCAGTTAGATATGTTGTTTGTGGTTAGTGTCGGTTGCCTTAGGCAAAATGAAACATACACCCGGTAGCCGTAGCGATCGATCTCTGGGGACGGCTCCGGTGTTAGGGGTTGTGGTGGGGAAGGGATCGAACCCATTGAAGTGGTGGGGGGAGGTGACGAACTAAAGCTAGCTTTGACTAGCTCCTGGGGTTCTTATGATTGGCAAAAGGGAAGTATCAAGTAACGATTCGGTTGAAATATATAGTGAGGAGGGCGAACGGACAGCACGAGAAGAGCGATGGTCTTGTCGATATTGACTAAGAATATCGGCTAGAAGGACGAGGCAGCATCCAAGCATGTAGCTAACAACTAGGTGATTTTTCTTGTCCTGGCGCATGTCCTATGAGTTGGGGAATGTAGTTTGGTGGGATGTTGTCTAATGCATTGTCCTTTTCTTGTACCGCGGCTGATGTAACACGGTAGGATTAGAAGAATCCTCATCCTAAACAATGCAACCCTTCTTGTCCATCTTTCATGGATGGGGTCGTCGCCGGCCTTGCTGAGAGCTGACAATGACATCACATAGGATTTTCAATTTCGGAATCATAGCTCTTGACCGAATGTACGTATTGGAAACAAAGAGAATGGATGATATGTTCTATGCTCTGTTCGTTCGCATATGCATAGAGTAAGCATTGCATATTAGCAGGAGTGTAATCCAACTCCCAAGATGCATGAAACTGGGAGATTCAATGAACTTGGTGATTGATTCGATGACTTCATTGCAACTGTCCGCACAAACTGTGGGCTTAGAGTCCTGTTTTTCACTCCAATACTGAAGCTGTTATAAGAAAAATCAGCTAAGTGTCTTAATGAGTAAGTGTTCAGCGTACAATCAATTACTTAAAACTAAAGCTATACGTTTTTTGGCAGATCATTTCAGTTACCGCTCTTGCATATCATTGCTCAAGCACTAGACTAATCGTAATAATACATGCATGCAATGGTATCATTAGCATCGCATTTTCTTTAAGGGAAAATGTCATAAATAGTCCATGAACTTTTATCTAATGTCCAATTTGATCCCTGGACTTTCGATTTGCTCAATTTGATCCTTGAACTATTGACAAATGTTTGATCCAGTCCCTAAACTATGGTCAATTTCGTCATTCCGTTAGTTAAAGTTAATGGAATTGATTTACGTGGCTTTTAGTCTCTTAAGTATAAAATAAAAAGGACATGTGGAAGAATTATATCTACTGTTAACAGCTCGAGACCACAAAGGAAAAGTTGATGGAGGGAAGAATGATTGATTGAATTCAGAAATCATATGTTTTGCTCCTTGGCACTAGTATGGTCGAGCCCCTCTGTTCCTTCTCCTTCAGTGAGTGCTCAATTCATTGAACTACACGGATATCCTACCTATGCCACTTTTTTCACAGGGTATCAGCTTCATGTGTCAAATTGAGTGTAAATTGAGTGTATTCATCTCCACTTCTTACTCTCTTTCTTTCTTCAATTGTTGTACGTCTTCTTACTTTTTCGGTTCTAGAATTTTGCTCCCGGTAGGATCTGGTATAATCTGTATACAAAGGTGAAAATGTCAAATCTACTCAAAAGATAACCAATTTATCTGCTTCTAGGAAGCAAGTCCTTTAATTGCCGAATTATGAGCAATATCCCATTAGTCAATTCCTGGGTCATCCATAGCGTTCAAGGTAGACCAAACACAAGCTCTTCAAAGTTTTCAATCGCGATGCTTGCACGGCTCTTAGCTTATTCCTCTCTTTGTGAATTTTGATTGAGCATATTCGAAGTCTTCGCTTGCACTAGCAATGGCACACCCACCAAGACCCCAAGATCCGAATCGTCGCCAGCATCAACCTCAACCCAACCATCTTTGCTCCAATCTCAATTCAAGCATTTTGGGAAGTCTAATGTTGAGGAGGAAGAATCGTCGATGTGAAAAAGAGGATCGCAAATGGATAAGCTATTATGACCAAAAGAAATTAAATGAAATTGGACACGCAGATCGATTTTGCAAGGCCGGTGGCCGAATTCCCCTGGGGAATTGTGACGTATGCTGGCGATGGTACCTTCCGATTTTCCCTCAGGGATGGATCCGTCAATACTAAGCTTCGCGGAGCCATTCTTCGGTGGTTTCCACTATGCAGGTTGTCTTCTCTCTTCTTCCATTTTGTTTGGTGTTGCCGGGTTCCACCACCCAAAGCTTTTGTTCGTCACGGGGGATTACGCTCAGATCTGGTCACTTTTAAAAAGAGGGCTTTAGAAGCCCAAATTTGTTCTAAGGTTTATATTGACTCATAATTTTAGTAATTCAACTCAGCTCCACATCATCAATCAATGCTCCACTTCATCACTTAACAACTTGAACAAACGAAAAAACAAAAGGCCTAGATTGAATATTTGTCAATGGTTCAAGGATCAAATCGAGCAAATCGAAAGCTTAGAGACAAAATTGATCATCAGATAAAAGTTCAAGGCCCATTTGTGATATTTACCCTTTCTTTACCCATGAAACACATATCGCAAGCTCCATTTACAGTAAGGCAAGCAATACTTTTAAAGTTTACGAGATTCGATTTCAATAATCATCAATTCACGAAAGTATGAAGAGTTTATCCAGTAACATTTCTATCTTGGGAGATAATTTCTCTTCAGAAATAGTCTTTTTCTATTTCTATTCTCTAAAATAATTTATGAGTAAAAAACGTGTTTAGTAACTATATAAAATTTCTAATCTCATAATAGAAAAATAATAAGAATGCTTTTGATATGATCTATAAAAAAATTTGCAACATAATATTTCTTTTAATTTTTTAAGAATTTTTAAGAATTATTTTTCTTTTCTTTTATTTTCTTTGTTGTCGCTACCACTGCCTGTTGTCTTTGATCAAAGGCGAATGGCGGTGGACAACAACAGCAATCAACAACGACTAGGGGAGAAAAGAAAAAAAATGACTTATTTTTAGAAATTATACCCGATAACAAGAAGTTATTTTTTTCTACAATCTATTCCTCAATCAGGAATAGAAAAATTAATTGACATTATTAAAAGGATTTCTATTCCTTTTTTACTCTGGAAAATAGAACAGAAAAACAAAAAAAAATAGAAGCATTGCCAAACAGAGAGCCTAAGTCTAAAAATATCCACTTTTCTACTAAACTTCTAATCAAGGTCTATTGCAGAAGGCTGTATAAAATATGCCAATGCTCATCAAAAGAAGCTCAATAAATGGAAGCATTAATACGTGCTTAGTACAAGGGATTGGGTCCTTCATTGAGGGGTAAAATTGGCTATACCAAAAAAAAAAGTCGAAGAAGATGAATGTAGCGTCTCTTACATTTTTGACATAGTCAATGAGCATGCATGTAACTCGGCCTTCCATATGTTTCGTCGTCTGATCCCATCAGTGTCCGGTAATCTACAAAAGAGGTCAAGGAGCCTGCCCACCAAAGGGGTACTAATCTCTGAATGGGCTGAGGACTAATCTTCTATGTTTGTGATCCCTCGAAAGCACAAGCAGGCCAGGTTCGAGGCCAAGTAGTTAGAGCCGGATAATGTACAACGTGCTCTCTTCTCAACTCAAAAGTTTTTCCTTAATATTACAAGCAGTCTTCAATTTCATCTGGAACATGCAACTTTTCTATTGCAGCCTGTCAACAAATTACATAGATGAGAGGAGAAATCAAGCCATGCTTAGCAGTAGGCAATAATGAAAATCTTCTCAGCTGAAGGAGAAGCAAATTATAAGAGTCAACCAAGTCACCTGCATATTCTCACATAACCACAAATCAAGCAGATTTCTTAAGATCAAGAAGTGGAGGATATTATATTCAATATAGCAAGAAAAGAGAAAAGTCAAATCACCTTAAGGGTTGCAACATCAGTTGCTGATGGTTTCAAATCCAGAGCAAGGCCAAAATGAAGCATTGCCTGAGAATGCATGTTTCGTGACTTGTAAATCTTGCCCATGAGAGCATATACGCTGCTTTCTCGAGGGGCATATTCTTTGAGCTCCTCTAGGACTTCTAAAGCTTCGTCAAGCTTTTCCAGGCTCATGAGTATATTAGCCTTCTGATACACGGGAAGAGGGTTCTTTCTATCAGCTAAAATAGCTTTCTCCATGATCATCAAAGCTTCCTCACTTCTCTGCCAGATGAAGGAATTGAAATTTCAGACACAACCAGAACATAAATTGTTCCTCTTAAATCAAAGTATCGAATGCTTCAATGCAATTAGTGATCCAACCTTCGAGGCATGCAAAGCTGTTCCAAGATATGACATTATAACTGAAGAACAGGGATTTATGTTGAAAGCCATGCGGAAGTGATGCTCTGAGAACTCAAACTTCTCTTGGCGAAGATAAACCATTCCAAGCCCATACCACGCATTATAGTGTCTTGCATCAATCCTGAGGGCAGTCTGATAACTTTTGATTCCATTCTCATAATCCTCTAAAGAAACGAATCTGTAATAAGCATTAAACTTAAGATGAAATGATATGTAGCTGGAAACAATTAATTAGCAGTTTAGAAGATTTTGTCCTGCATCTGTAGGTGGATGAAAACTATAAAGGGGCAAGAAAGGTGAAGACATACTCATGACCACACAGAGTGTGGGCATAGGAAAATTTTGAATCCAATTGCACTGCCCGCTGGAAGTTCTTCAAAGCAGTTTCGTGATCGTTCTGCAAGCTGAAGCAATTACCCATGGCACACCTGCATTTCATTGAACAAAGGCATAAGCCTAGGGAACTAAAAGTGCTTGTAACTAAAAGCCCATTCCTAGCAGAGACCCACAAAGGTCAATAAAGCATAGTCCTTGAAAGTCATAATTTTAGATTATTTGAATACATTTATGTAACAGAATAAAAAATCGCCAGTTACAACAACCAGCAGATCTATATTAGGTACTCAAAACAGATCTATAACAGTGAGTATCAAAGGAAAAAAACCACCATGACCATTATGAAACTTTTTCATTCAATTCTCCAGAAGTGGAAGGAAAAGCAGCAAAGTTACTTGGTTCAATCAGTACAAAGCAGTCTCAAAGAAGTCAATCTTCCCACACTAGAGACAGAAAAATATGCAGCATTTCACAAGGCTATGCCCTCTATTGATGGTAAGAATCTTATGCTGAAAGTAGTGACAATCCTATCCTCATTCAAGAGAATACCAATAGTCAAGTGACGCATCGGAACTGATACATATGTGAATTGCTTTAAGTACTGGAGAAATATTAATGTCAAAATCAGTATCTAAGGCACAATGCTACTCATGGAACAGTTGCTTCTGAACTGACAATTAAATTACTTGATCTAGGGTAAAAATACCAAGCTTGAGGAGCTAGACGATCTGTCGCTATCAGCTCTTGAGCTAGGTAACTTAACTTCATATCTTCCTTTAAATGCTGCAAAGAGAGGAAAAAGAACATTCTAAGAAAACTCAATCAGGTGAAGAGATTAATTTACCAATAATCAGGTGTCTTAAGAAACGGAACACCACAGATAGGAACCAGACTAGGGTTACTTGAATTTGCAAAGCAGGAAATTAGACGGTCAGAATTTTCAATCAGACAATGGAACAAAATAGCTGAAGGATGTAGCACTTACGTAAAGAACAGTTGAGTAAATATCCATTCCTTCTAAACTGTAAGGTGTAGTCCTACGAGCGAGGTTGAAGGCTCGATCCGCTTCCATATAATCAACCAACTCAAAATATGCCTTGCCAACCTGCGTTTTGCCATGCTTATTCACAAAATATATCTTTACTGCAAGTGCAACAAAGTTGCTGATAAGAAAAAAAATGTCGATGTGCAATGTTTCTGCTTTTTTCCATCACCTGGCAGCAAAGAATGTTTCATCTTCTTACTGAATTCGAACCACCGAAGCACCACAAACAATTTAATTTAAACAAATTCTCACGATCTCACTGTAATCTATAAACCATAAGATTGCAGTTAAAAAGAAAGCCGACGAAAAAATTCTTCTTTAATTATATATCCTGTAGTTTCTGTATTCATCTAATTAATAATTACGTAAAACCAAACATGCAGAAAAAGATGATAGATCTCATGACGGGCCACTTCCATATATATTACCTGTGAAAGCACCCAGCCTGTATTGTAATGCTTGTGTGTAAGTCTCGAGTAAACATCTAGTGCATCCTGCACAAAAGAAAATTACATTCAGAAAATGAAATGCTACATAGAAGATAAGAATGCCATCTTTTGGTATTACAAATGCAATTCAGAAGTACCTGACATCTGTACAAGCAAGAAAGCCTATAGGCCTCTCCAAATAATCTTAGAAGACCTAATACTTCTTTCGTGCCTGTTAACACCCTTGTACTAGTCAGTACAGACCCAGCAACAGACATACTTGCTCCTTCTTGATCAAGAGATCTATTGTCCCCTGAAGGACAAAAACAATTCCCTGATGTAGAACTGGAACGAGAATCATCAGAAACCTCATTCCGTACTCCTAAAGAATGTTATAAAAAAAGGGGTTATCAGAACAAAATAAATGAGGACTACAATTGAAGTAAAAGCAGCAACAGTGGAAGCCGCGTGAATGAAGGAGTAATTTACTGTGGATTTGCCTAAACAACCAAAAAAGAAAAAAGGCTCCACCAATCTGAAAGAGGATCTAGAGTAGGTTAAAGATATTCCGGCAGCAATGTGCAAATTTAGGACACAGAATGAGCTCTTTCCGATGCATCTCCCTCAATGACACGTGTAAACATCAAAAGGAGGAGACTTGAGAAAATAGCACCACATGAACATTTTCAATATGTTTAGTCATAGTTTTGGGACTTAACATCCTTTTATTGACCAGAACATAGATAGGAAAAAACATTGAAAGATCACAGGTGCTCACTTCTCTAAACATTTCTGAGCTGTTCATAAGAATAAATTCAGTTTAAAACCCTTGTGAGCTAACGCAATGCCTTTCAAAATCTTAGCCCAGCTAACCAAACAGCATGGACTCTCAAAGGCGTCAACCATTGTGTCTCTGGGTCTTGTTCCCATTCTTCAATGGGCACTAATCCATTTTCTACAAATTCCGCGTCCACCACCATTTGTTAAGTATCCCACATCGCTTGTTTATAGGGTTTAAAATGATCTTATATATATGTGGTCTCTCTCCACCAAAAAGCTTAAACTTTTAACAAGGCTCCTGTTTGTCAATTCCATGTGCTTTTCTCAATCTTTTTCACATGTGAGATGGGGTGTTAAAGTATCCCACATTTCTCGTCTTTAGGGATTAAATTGGCCTTATACTCATGTAGTTTTGCTCCATCTTAGAGCTTTAACTTTTGGATCAGACAGTCTTACAAATCCCTAGCTGTTTCAAGCATGACATCCATTATCACAACCCCCCATCCATACTTCTTGACATTTCACTATACCAGAACATCTATTTACCATCCTTAGTAAGCTCCAAACAATTTGCTTTACACAATATCTCTATTAACATACCTAATATAAGAAACTGGAAGGGTTTATCTTATTATACCCAATACAAAATCTAGATTCCTATATCTAAAAAACCTACAAGTACTTGTTCTGGTCCCATCAAATTTTAAGGCACCTAGTCAAGTACGCTGCATATTCACCAGCGTTCTGAATTCAAAACCATCATATCATAGATCCATGAACATATGGGCCTTACAAGATCAGAGTAACTAAAACTTAAATTATTTGATCATTTCACTATACCAGAACATCTATCTACCATCCTTAGTAAGCTCCAAACAATTTGCTTTACACAATATCTCTATTAACATACCTAATATAAGAAACTGGAAGGGTTTATCTTATTATACCCAATACAAAAATAATCTAGATTCCTATATCTAAAAAACCTACAAGTACTTGTTCTGGTCCCATCAAATTTCAAGGCGCCTAGTCAAGTATGCTTCATATTCACCAGCATTCTGAATTCAAAACCATCATATCATAGATCCATGAACATATGGGCCTTACAAGATCAGAGTAACCAAAACTTAAATTAATTGATAAAACTTGAAACAGAACCATGCTTTTACCATCAAAGTGGTTGACCATGCTCTCTTTCTACAAATCCGATGCAATTCCATCGATGTTAAGTAAAATTAAATGGAAAACAAATCATTCATTGACCAGAGCATCACCTTCATCAGAATTCTCATTGGCCCAGGACTGTCCTTTTCGTACAGTCACAGCACGGAGTGCCACAGAACTCAGTTTTGAACTTCCAAGATACTTAGAGGAGTTGCTAGTGCCATTTCCAGCAACTGATGTTGCATTTGTACCTGCATTTGCCCCTGCATCTCCAGCAAGTCTTGTACTTCGTCGAGGACCAGAATCAGAGAACAATCTTCCTGAAATCTGTAAAAAAGAAACGCGATTAACAATAAAATCGACTTGGTCTCAGCTTTATTAGTCAGACCAGATATGTTCCCCCCAATATCAAGATGAAATGGGACATATGCCGTATAAACTACATATAGCCATCAAATCACTATTCTATAGGTAGACAATCATCAGAGCACAAACTCTGAAGAAGCATGAATTCATCCAAATTATTCAAAAGCAGAAAGCCCAGAGAAATGACTGGTACCATCCAACATTTGAAACATAAAAAATATCCTCTAGATGACTAGTGGTCTCAAAAGCCATAACAAGTGAGATCTCACTTTATTAGCCTACTTTACTTGTTCTCTTATTTTTGTTTTGGAGTGGATACTACTCAGCCTATTGTTCTGCCAAGGACTCCAGAACATCTATAGTCCACTTCTTGTACCTCAATTCACCTGTCAAGCCCAAGAAATTGAGTATCTAGTGAAAATGATTAATCAAAGCCTTAACAGGAGGCACTCAAGCAAATATACACCTAAAAATTGTTTCAATAGGATGATAATACCCTTTTATTAACTTAAGACGCAATCTTCATATGGTCAGCCAATCTAAGCTGTGGCACAGCCATACAATTATAAAGGATAGAAGCTTCTAACCTTTCGAAATTTTCCTTCATCTACAAACTTTCTTCGAGGTGCTTGAATTGTTGAGTTTACGGTTGACCGTGAGGAACTCTCAGCACCAAAAGCACTCACATATGGTCCATTCGGCAGTAAATTTCTATACGGTAAAGGAGGTGCAGCACCTGACAACTGCAGAGATTTTAAAATAGAGACATCCAAATGATCTGTACAATACTAATGATCAGAAGTTAAAAGCCAAAACTGGATGAGACATAGCTTTATAAGCTCATGCTCATTCCAATGAAGAACTCAACACGAGAAAAGAACTCCCTGTTTCATTCGTATGAGGACAGTAAGAAAGTGAAGATAGTGAAACATGGCTGAAAATTTAGACCAACATATTATGACATCCTTTGAATAGTGTCTGCCAGCACTGCCTGCCATACATTATAGCACGTCGCATCTTTTTTCCCAACTAAAACATGACTCCAGCACACAGAGAACGAATGAAGCACGTACACGACTTTCATTGAGATGAATAACAAAATGAAGAATCCTGACCTACTCAAGGATGACACAAGTTACCTGGACTGTACCAATACATCGAATGAAAATGGTTGAAAAAAAAAAATGGTACAGTAGGGGTATACTTCTTTGGACATGGAGTTTGAATAAAACATGATTTTTCATTTAAAACAATTTAGATGATAAAATATGATTAAATCATAATTAAAACAACAAGTTGTGAGCCAAGAAAATTTTTTCACAGTTTAATAATATTTTTACTGAAAATATTACCAAAATGAATATATTGTGTGAAAGTAACATATCACTTGCATAGAAACACTGGAAATGTTCATTTTCAAGTTGCAAATCTATGGTGCACCATAAGAGGGTATGTGCATTTATTCAAAATCACAGATTGCCGGGGAATAAAGCTTAGTTGGCATGATGAACATCAACTAATAAACCAATCAAATTTGGAGGAGGTCAGTTAGAAATTACAAATAACAACAAACATTACTTCAAGTGAAATGAAGCTCTTAGCTCGTCACATGTTTTACAAGACATTCATTTATTTATGATTGGGGCTGGCAATTTATGCAACATCATCATATTTGCATCAAATATTCATGTCATTTCATATTGTTACTAATATAGTATGAATTTTGTTTTTTCACTAAAAATTGATTAAAATGTGTCTATGCCTGCATTTTCACGTTAGACAAGTTAGATTTGGGCTTCTCAATAGATTTGCTTTATCTTTTTTATTACACCTCCCTTAGGCACTCATCAACTTCCTGTTGTGCGTCTATTGCCATCCTTGTATTTGCGTAGTATTAGTGTCTGATATGTTGCATTTAGGATGCCCTCCCAAGCCATGTCAAATTGTCATCGCTGGCTATGGTAAGTAACGAAAATATGGAAGTATTAACTTAATTACACTACACATACTTTAACCTATTAGGACCAAAAAAACATTACCTTACCTGTGTAGCTATTGGGGAAGGAGTATTATATAGAGATAGCTGAGCAGATCCACCATTTAGAGGCTGACTAGCAACTTGGGAAGATGCAGTACCTCCATGGTAACTTCCAGCAAGATCTCTTGTATTATTGCCTAACGTCTGTTTCAGTTGCTTAGGGCTAACATCATCAGTTGAGCATCTGGCCGAATTCAAGTTTCGATCCTCACAAGACATATGTGCATTTGGAGGGGCAAGCCCATTGTGCAGGTACTGCTTATGGATACAAAGAGCAGCTGCCTCACCAAAAACTGCAGCCGCTTCTTCAGCAGAACCTACACAGAGTAATGAAAACATGATGAATAGGACACCTAGGTGGAGAAAATCCTATTAGTAAGAACCCGATAAGAAGGTTAAGATTCATGAAGCAAGTGGCGGTCCAATTTAATTGATAACTAGCGTAAGATCAAGTTGCTGTAAATAGAAACAGCCACTATCCAAGAAAGGCACATGCTTCAAACTAAGGCCCTATTTGGTAACCATCCTGAGAACAACTGATTCTCTTCTTTTGTTCCTCAAAATAAAATAAAAAACAGAAATCCATTTGGTAAAATTTTTGTTTCCGGGAAAAAAAATCTATTTTTTTTTGTTCTTGGGAATAGATTTGGAACAAAATTAAGAAATAGAAAAAAGTTGCTTCTTGTTTCCGGAAATAATTTCAAGAATCAAGCCCAACTTTTTCTTTCCTTTATTTTCTTTTCTTTCTTTTCTCCTTCTCTCTTCTTCTTCTTCATCCTCCCATTCCCAGCTGGTCACCGGTGACCAACTCGCCCAGCCGGTCGCCACGGCAGCCAGCGACCGGCCACAAAGAAGGAGGAAGAAGAAGAAGAGAAAAGGAAAAAGAAGAAAGAGAAAAATAACAAAAATATAATAAAAATATTAAAAAACTAAAAGAAAAAAAAAAATTAAGAATCCTACCAAACGCATTTCTATCCTGGGAATATAAATTTTGTGCAGTTACCAAATGCATTCTTTTGCCTAAAAATTGTTTCCGGGAACAGAATTGGAAAAAACCATTTCTGATCAAAAATTGTTCCGGGGAATAGAATGATTACCAAATGCGTCCTGAATAGACAAGTACATCAACAAACTCAATCCCACTTATATAGCCTCATGGCAAAAAAATACGCACTTGCCACATACATGTGCAATTTAAATTTAAAACAATACACTTTACACAGAATTTACATAATGTATGCTCGTCGGTTGTCATCATACCCCACACAAATTTAAAAATACACATATGGGAAAGTCAGAAATTGCTTATAGTCAGAAAAAGGTTATCGCTATGCACATGAACCATTTTGGGTTTTAAACAGGAGAACTCATCTTAAATGTGAGAAGTAAGAGCAGACAAGGTCAAATTTAATTTCAAATTGTTCATAACTACTTCCGAGTCCATCGACAAAGCACTTCCCATAAATAACATCAAACCAATCAATATTGAAATATGCCAATTATTATCACCAAACCTCATAGTCACATGAGATAACTAGGGTACTTTAATACAAACCTAAGGCACAGAGCTCCTCGTATGCAGACCAGAGTAAAGGATCTATTGACAAAGCTTGCTTGAAGTGATGGACAGCACCTCTCTTTCTATCAGTATATCTATGAACAGAAGCAAACTTAGATGGATAAGGAAGCCTCATATATATACACAGAACAATTAACTAGCATCCATCACTGTATGTCATAAGTCAAAATTTATGCCATGTGAGATCCTATAAGATTAACAACAAAAAATGTAATTCTGAACGATTCGACAAATAATTAAACATAATTGACCTGGAAAACCACAGAAACTACAATGTATGGAGATGCTCTGGTAGAAACATGAAAAAAGGGAAAGAGAACTTTCGTAACCTTAAAGAAAAGCCTAATACTGGTGGCATCATTGACTCCATATATCAAATTGTTGGCATGCCATGAGTCAGAACATGTGTTCAGATCGTGAAAGAACGAGTGTGTTATGGTTCCTATTATTGCACTGACGATATATCATAAAAACTAATTTAGCATTGCTAATACTTATAGCTCTCAATCATGCAACCTATATAAGCCACCTCTAGACATATAGAAGTCAGGATTCGCCATGGTGCAAGTACACCGTTAAGAATCCCAACAGTGCAGCGTAAATGGTGCCCAGAAGAGCTAAAGCTTCAGAATAGATTGTTAAAGGATAAAGCTTTTCCTTCCACTAGCTTATCCACCCTAGCACTTTCACATTATTAATTTATAGAGTGGACAATATGCACATGCCTACTTCCCTTCTATTGTGCTGACAATAGTCCATCCTCTTACCTTTTCTTTCTTACAGAAACTCATTACAATTTCACTTTCCGTCTAGAACCACAGCTACAAGTTACTGCCCTTGAAAATGCAAATTTTGAACATAATTTTTTATATATAGGTGGTTCCCCATCTGAAACTGTTTTATATTGACTATAGCATCCCTCGGAACCTTATTTTTAAATCTAGTTTATTTCATTTCTCAGGAAAAAAAAAAAAAAACTCCAAAGAAAATTATATTTTCAACTTTTTTTGCTTCTTTCATATTTGTCCACACCTTGATATGACCTATCTCTCTTCTGCCAACTACAAAATAGCAAACCATCTTAACGACTTCGGATTGTGACAATGCAATTAGGAAAGGATGATATCAGGATGACTCTGCAGAAAACACGAGAGCAACCTGTAGATAAGCCCGAGAAGGTAGTGACCAGCAGCACCATTAGGAACCTGCCAGGAGACCAGAACAGCAGTCAGCAAATGACCACATCCATTAACCCAAGCCGTATGCAACAAAATTTCCGTCAAATAACATGGGCTTAGACTGACATAAACTGAAGATGCTTTTTATCGCGAAACAAGTTGGGACCAACAGCTCCATTTGCATATGCAGGTCACGTACCTCTGCCCCAGGCTCATTAGCATTGCACAACGCTGCCTCCGCCTCTTTAAGCAAATCCATCTGGAAACACGATGTCGCAAACAAGTAGCGTGACTGAGGCATTTGCGTCCCTTCACATGAAAAACACTTCAATCGATCAGGAAAACGAATTCCCCCAGAAACATATTAAGTAAGGATGATGGCCGGAATCACGGGTTATTCAGCAAAAGATGCGTAATTAGCGAAACACGGAGGCATGGGGGACAAGCCCTACCCTTTAGAACATGGTAAGCACAGTACGCTTGATTATTGTGCAGATAACAGCCAGCTAATAGCTGCAGATTCACCTGAAAGCAACCAAGCGACCCAAAAAAAACCGAACTTCAACATAACAAATCGGGAGCAGAATCAACTTAACAGAAATCAAAAAACAATGCAACACCATCGCGTAACAATGCGAGTAGAAACGGAGGGAAAATCGAATGACAGAAACTCGAAAAACTCGAAATTCATCATCCGAAGCGTCGTAAACTGATGCGAAGTTTCTAAATAGCATTCCGCAATTGCGAAATTCACGCCGACAACTGCACCGAAAAGGCGCGGGGGGGGACTCCAGGGAGCGAAATCGGACGCCGGCATCGGGAAATGCGGCCGCGACGGATTGCGACCCGAAGTCGAACCGACCCGACCCGGTGTTGGAGCTCTTCCAGCGACCGATCGGACCGGAGGAGGACGGGCGGGAGGGGGGTTTACCTCGGAAGGGAACTCGGCGCAGAGGCGCTCGCACATGAAGACGGCGTTCCGGTGCATGAAGCCCCGCAGGCTGCTCCGCACGCACTCCGCCAGTACCGCCTCCATGGCCGCCGCCGCCGCTGCTGGTCGCTCCTCCTCTCGCTCTCGATTCGCCCGCCACTGATGCCGTGCTGCTCCGGCGGGGGCTTTGCTTCTTCTTCTTCTTCTCCTCCTCCTTCCTCCGCCGGGGTGCGCCTGCAGCAGGTTCAAAAAATTCGTGCCGCACGTGCCGTCCCCTGCCGGTCACGTGCGTGAGCCCGGGCTTGGCTCTAGCACGGTCGGGTCGGGTCGGGTCGGTCCTTTTGCCCCGATTTTTTTGGGCTTCGGGCTCTTTCTGGGCCGGGCTGGCTTGGGCCGTGAGTTTGCGCTGGCTATTTTGAGAGAATTCCAAGTAAACCCCGGCATTCATACTAGATTCTCCAAGTGGCCCCTCGACAGCTCTTTCGGAGTTAGGTGCGATTCCGGAGCTAAAAGCAGGAGGTACGGCAATCTTCTCCGAAGGTTTCCTTTCCTCTTTTGTTAAAAGTTCAGTTTGGCTTAGAAGACTCTGTACCCTTAAATCGATAGGTTCAAAATTAGAAGGGAGCGACATCGAGGTCGTTGCCATGAGGCTGAGGTAACATCAAGTTTTCACAAGGCATAACCACCGTCGATTTCAAAAAGAGATTTAAGTTATCAGATCGTAATTGAAATAAAGCATTCTCGCACGAAAGCTTTTGACATCACTTGCATCTTTACAAATATTCAACGGATAGTTCTCGATTTTCGGTAGCTAATTCGACTTGCTCTCGAGATAAATGGGTTATTTAAGTTTGTTTTGAATTTATTTTTCTTATTTAAATTATTAGATTTACATTTTTAAAACGTATACGATGAAGGATAACGTCATCGTGCATGATGTTGATAGCAATTTGAATTTAAAATTAGCATGACATTTGCTGACGAGGACAAAGCTTATAATACATATGATGCCATCGCCGTGAGGCTGAGGTAACATCAAGTTTTCACAAGGCATAACCACCGTTGATTTCAAAAAGAGATTTAAGTTATCAGATCGTAATTGAAATAAAGCATTCTCGCACGAAAGCTTTTGATATCACTTGCATCTTTACAAATATTCAACGGATAGTTCTCGATTTTCGGTAGCTAATTCGACTTGCTCTCGAGATAAATGGGTTATTTAAGTTTGTTTTGAATTTATTTTTCTTATTTAAATGATTAGATTTACATTTTTAAAACGTATACAATGAAGGAAAACGTCATCGTGCATGATGTTGATAACAATTTGAATTTAAAATTGGCATGACATTTGCTGACGAGGACAAAGCTTATAATACATATGATGCTTACGCAATTTGTAAGGAATTCAGGGTGCAAAAAAGCAAACAATAATAAATGAATACTGTGAACATGCACATTTTTTATAATTGTGAAGGATGTTTATGAGCAAATAGATATTTATAGGATCATGAAAAGAACAAGATAATTCAAATCGAAGATGGAGTTGGGGTTATTGCCAAGTTTAATGATGTTCATCTCATTGATGATAAACTAAAATGTTTGATACGATTATATCAACACATAATATATACTAATAGAAAATTTTGACTTATTTTGGCTAAAGTCGTGTGAGGGTTACAAAAGCATATTCCTACCTTAGTAGTGAAATGGGAGATAGGAGATTGTAGGCTTTACATTGCACAATTGTCAAAATTTCTTACAATAAAATAAAAGGGACTTGGTTAGTGCCACAAATCATCAAAGTCTCATTAACCATGTAATTGCATACAATCTAATAGAAACTATTTTTCTTATACATTTCAATTGGATAAGAAGGAAAGACCGATCAATTTTTTTTTCAGTCTAATGGTATATTGAAGATGGAAGTTTTGGAGATCTTGTGATATTTGATATTACTTTATGTACAAAAAAAATACAATAAGATTGTATGCCTTTGTTGGCTTGATTCATCAGTAGAAAAATGTTATATTTGGTTGTGCATTTCTATTTGATGAAATTATTACTTCTTTTGTGACGGCATTTCAATCATTTTTAAAGGTAATGAGCAACAAAGCACCAAATACTATTTTCACTGGTAAAGATCATACAATGGCACATGTCATTAAAACTATCCTTTTGAACACTAATCATAATTTATGTGCATGGCATATTAGAAAAAATGTTGCGCATCATATAGTACATCTTCTTGGAAAGTTGGCATTTCATGATAAATATTGCAATAAGCTTTTATATTAATGCAAATCAAAACTTGAAACAGAGAACAATTGGAAAGCAATGTGTCACAAGTGAAACTTGGAGGACAATAAGTTATTGGATAATATGTATCGCCTACGTCATAAATAGTGTCTTGCATTTGGCTGGGATACTTTTTGTGTGAATCAAATGTACACTAAGAAGTGAAAACACTAATAATGCCTTTCAATATATGGCTTGTAAGATCATGACTTTATTTGAATTTATAAGTCATTATGAGAAACAAAAAAAAAAAAAAAAAAAAAAACAAATGCATATTATTGAAGTTGTAGGTGATTTTGAATGTGCTTAATGAAAGATGCGGATTATGGCTAAAAGTAATGAATAGTAAAACACTGCTACACATGTCTACACTTATGTCATTTATAAGTTTTTTCGGGATAAGTTCATGCATGCTTTTATCTAAACATGTTCTTAGATCAAGAGCTAATACATTGTTGCACACTTGTATCTTGAGAATTGAAAGTAGTGAAAGACAGCATGTTGTCCATTTTTTACTCGGGGATTCTATTATATATGGAGTTACAAGTTATTTGAAATGCAATAATAGTTGTATAGGCATACTTTTATACATTGTAAATGTTACAAGCATTCCCTTAAAATACATTTTGAAGAGGTAGACAAAAGTTGCAAAACAAAGTACTAATAGTGATGATGCTAGAGAAAGCTTTCACAATGCAATAAAGTCAAAGGCATTTCGCTTGAAGAGGTTAATTTCTTAATGGAAAATGATGAATCTGAATATGCAGAAAATTGTGGAATTCAAATACTTGATCCCATTTGGAGAATACCAAAAGATGTACCAAATACTTGGTCGAAGGGCGTTAGTTAGGGAGAAGCAAAAGAGATACGAATCTTCATGCACAAGAGGCGAAGCGAAAGAGAAAGGAATCTTTATGCAAAAGAGGTACCTCATACTAGGTCCAAGATAGGTGCAAGATATGAGAAAATCATTTTCTTTCCTTTTTGTGGAATTACACCATTCTTTTTTTCATATTGTAGTTTTGACTAATCCTTATCCTTTGAAATTCGTCCTTTTTTTGCACATGAAGATGGCAGCAGGCATTAATGGTGTTCTATGACATCAATAAAAGGAAGAATTCTGAGTTGATGCTTGTTCCGTGCTCAATTTTGCTTATTAAAGAGCATACTTGTAACAACTATTTATCTTGCATACTTTACAAAACTTCGAAAGTACAATTTCCTTTTTGGCATAATACGTGTCCTCTGTCTCTTGTTTTGACAATGTCGATTTTTGTGAATATTGAGCTTTGTTTTGTTATGTATTGCTTTCTTTTTTAGAGAATCTGCTGTTTCCACTCCCTTTTGAGTGCTTTTATATTTCACCGTCCTTCAATTAGAAGCAGTCACAGCCGAATAAAGGGAGTACATCCACCAGAAAAAAAAAGGGGTTTCTTTTCTTCTATCATCTAGAACATCTTCTGAATTTGCAATCATATCAAGATTTTAAAAATTTCGAGGCATTTCTTTTATCGCACCTTTTGCATAATCTCCTTTATTAGATTTTGCTTTCGGGTGATTACATTCGATGAGTCACATGATTAATCAAATATTACGTGATCTTACTAGATAATTGTCAAAATCAAATAAGCAAATCTCGAATAATCATCGATCACATATTTGTCTCGAGAAAGAAAAAAAAAATCATCTTAATTTTTTAAAAATCATATCTAAGCTAACCATCAATATTCACTCTTCTATATACATAGAGATCACAATTCCAATAAAGAAAGATACGATGACTCCATATGATATTATTAATGACATAATAAAGCCCATTCTTCTTCTAATTAACTTTAAATCTCATTTCATGATTGCCAATTCATCATTTTCATCGGAAGCCTCTTTAGAATCGACTACATCCACATCTATAGGTGAATGGATTCGACATTCCTCACTCTGATCTTCAACCCATTGTACAAACCCTTGATAATTATTTGTCTGAAAAAAAAAAATTAGTGTAAAGCAAAATCTAGTATCACAACACGTCATTACATGCACGATATACTTAAGAGACAAGTCGATGTATAATATAATCTTCCTCAATTAATAAGATTCTTTAAACTTTTTTTTATTGTGCCGTCCCCTATTTCAAATTATTTCGATGACGTGCATGAGTTTGGGTGGGGTCGGGCCGAGCGAGCTCTTTCCCCAATGTCTAGGCTTCGAGCTCTTCTGGCTCAGACCGACTTGGACTATGAATCAGCACAGACTATTTTGAGAAAATTCCAAATAAACCCCAATATTAACAATAGATTCTTAAAAATGCCCCCTCCACAGTTTTTCTTCCCCAAATCGCACCCCGCACCGCACAAAACCGTCTTAAAATGCCCCAAAATCTCATCGGATCATTCGGGACGCAATGCTCCTCTATCCCACAACTTTTTCCGCCGCAAAATCAAAATCATTTGCGATCTATACGCACCATCTCGCACCAAAGAACATTCTCTAATAAAAAAAAGGAAAAGGATCCTCAAAGAAATCAATTTGCAAGAATGGACGAGATTTAGGACATTTCAACACGGGCTTTTGTGTCACTGGAAAGCCCAATTTGGAAAAAGTAAATCGCTGTTTTATTTTATTTATTTTTTTTGAGGGAGGGGGTTGGGGAATTTAATATTCAAGTACCACGATGGCGGACGTCGTGGAATTTTCCACCGCCTATTCACGCATCAATTTCCGCATTGGCTCGAAAACTTTGACCCGTCAACGCACTTTCATTAAAAATAATTTAAAAAAAAAAAACGACAAAAACGAAAAAAAGCACGAACGTCGGCACGTGCGAGTGGCGCGTGTCGGAAACTTCACGTAAGGTGAGCGGACGAATCATCGCGCCAACCCTCGCCCCCTCTGCAAGTCCACCCCTAATTACATCGCTATTTAATTCCTTACTTTTTTCAGAAAAACAATTATTTTTTTTATTTTTTTAAAAATTTCTTATTGGCTGGGTGGTAGTGTGATGTAAGCGCAACAGCAAAACCGGTGGGGCCCGCCCCGCGGACCAGGCAACCTTAAAATCCCAAGTCGGTCGCTCGAATTAATTATTTATTTATTTATTATTATTTTACTTTTTGCCGTTTGATTATTTCCGGCATCACCGTACATTTCGGTTTCCGCTCCCCCAATCAATCCCAAATAATTGTGCGCCCAATAGAATACTAGGGGCGAAAGGAAACTATCCCTACGCAGAAAAAATAAAATAAAAAAAAAGCACATGCCTCTCTTAGTGTTTTTTTTTTTTTTGGGCCCCAAAGTCTTTGCGAATTGACCGGTTTCTCAATTTGAAAGGTCGGTGAGACCGATTGTTCCTTATTTCGGGGTACGACAAGATCTATCGAGTATATTGCATGAGAAATAATTGAGAGGAGCAAGCGGTGAAAGAGTGAGGGATTGCAAAATCGAATTGGATGAGGTCAGTGAGGGTTCGATGTTTGCTAGGAGCGGATCGGACATAAAGAAAGTGATTGGGTAGAGTAGATCTCGATAGAATAGAAGAAAAAATTAGTAGGAAAATGGTCAATCAGGTCGCCCAAAAAGTTGTCTCAGTGGTCTCGAACTTGAGTAATTCGTGATCTCATGTGAAATTATCGAACTTCGCCTTTTTTTTTTTTTTACTTTATGCATGTTAAAGTAAAAAAAAAAAAAATGAAAGTTTGGCATGGAAAAAGAATGCATAGAGATGTGAACTGATTTAGGAAAGAAATTCAATTTGGGATAAGGTGCAAGATTTATATTCAATTTTGGAAAGTATGGTACTTATGGAATTAGCTGACAACAATCTCCACCTTTTAAAGCACTGCAATTCTATCCTAAATTAGTTCAATTATGGAAAGTAATGAATTTGCTCCCGATGCTACAAATTTCACAGGCCCTCTACATCAACATTATTAACGTTGGCTTCCATTTTTTATATTGAGAATTTAAGCACTCAGCATCCTGATTATGTTTCCCTTGTTAGGATTTCACATTAATGTTCGCCGTCATCTTGATAAGCATGACAACGACGCAATGATCTTATTCGACGGTTTCGAGATTTGGTAACTACCCCATGTGACGATTCAACCATCTATAGGAAATTTCTCACACGGTTCTTTCCTAGTCATTTATCCAAAAAACAAAACGGTCTCGAGATTCGGTAACTACTCGTGCGGCGATACAACCATCTAGATAAAGTCTCTCACATGGATCTTTCCCGGTCATTTCCCTAGAAACAGTACAAAGGTTCCGGTCAATTAACGCAATCAGATAAGTAAAAACTTTACTTTCATGCTCCTATCCATTAAGGCGGCGGTCCAATAAAGTACCCGTTAAGTAAAAAAACCCAATGAAGAGAATATTCGAATTTCAAACCATAATTTCCTCGCGAAATCGAAATCTTTGCATATGGAAAAACGTTTTTTTTTTTTTATGGGTCAAATTTATCCAAAAGAAAATCAGTAAAAAAAAAAAAAAAAAAAATCACTTTAGAAACCGCCGGTGTGAAAACGAGCCGCCCGAGTCGCGCTCGCTTTTCTCTCTCCTAGTAGGAAAAGCCGAAACCAAACCAGGGAAGGGAGGGAAGAAAAAGTCCTTATCCTGCGCACCCCGCAGGGGGCCCAAACCCTATTTAAACCTGCGCACACCCCTCACTCCGCACGCTGCACAGGAACTTTTTCTCTCTCTAGCAATTTCCTCCGCCTTCCTTTTTTAACCTCTTTCCCTTCTCTCTCTCTCTCTACGCGTCGAACGCGCAAAAAGTCGTCGTCGCCTTCCTCGTCTTCGTCGTCGTCGTCGACGTCGGCGTCGCCGCCGAAGCTTCGTGGAAACCTCGCCCCGATCCGCCCCGTCAAAATTCCCTCGCCGTGGTTGCGTGTGAAACCGCGCTTCCCTCTCTTTTGATTGATTGGCCGATCCGCGGGATTTGATTGGTGGGTGGGGGAGGGCTCGTCGTGTCGGCCGCGCGGAGGAATTGGAGCTGAATTTGCATGGAAGATTCGCTGCTGTGAAGTTTCGCGAGGTTTTGCCCAGCTAAGGAAGGACAGGGGGGGTTGTGTCTCTTATTTTGGGGGCCTCGAAGTCGAGCGATGTTGATGGCGGACAAGAGCTGCTCGGGTTCTTGGGGCGCAGCGGAATTCGGTCCCGGGGAAGACGATAACCTGACGATCGGTTACGAAGAGTTAATGGATTTGATCGAGGAGGCGCCGGGCGGTCAGCCTGATCAGGTGCGGCTTTTCTCCCCACCCTGGATCGTGTTTACTCTGCTCGTTTAGGGGGGAGGTTGTGGGTGGGGGTTTAGAGCTGTTTTTTTTTTTTTCGGGTTTTTTGAGGGGATGGGTGTGTCGGGGGTTTCGGATCTCCAATTGGGTCGGCGGAATCTAGAGCTGGAGATGATTTTTGATGTGGAATTTTGTCTGCTATTGTTCTTTCTTGATTTGTTTTGAGTGTGCTGCGTTGATTCTCAGTGCTGGTTGTTCAGTGTGCAAAAACCCAGATGAATGTTTCAACGTCGTATCGCTTGGCGGGCATGTTTCCTTTAAGATGGTATTGTGATTTGCTTTTTGTGACGGCCCAAGATAAGCACGAGGAAGCAATAGAACAGTACGATAGAGTAATTAAAAGGAAAAAAAAGTCGGCAGGATTAGAATGGAAAGAGGGAGGGAAGAGCGCAATGCGCGAGGTTAAAAAGAATTTAGAGAGAGGAATCTGACGGTGATGAATTCTCGTATACGCGTGCATTATGTGTACAATCCGGGCATATATTCTCCATTGTGAGACTCCGTCTCAGCATAATAAGAACGGGCATAATAAGAACGGCATGACGACACTTATTAGGTTTCCTCACAAACTCCGCCGACTCAGCTTCTTGCATAATGGGGATACTTGCTGTTGATGACTGAGCTTAGTCGAGGGTAAACCCCCGCTCTTGATTTATCCATCCCCAGATTGGTCTTGGCAAAGTCTTTTAGATCTCCTCTTGTGTAATGACCGTTACCTTTTTAGACAAAATCTTCCTGGTCCTCAAGGAACCTTTTATATCAACCGTTGGAAGTGTTAGAAACAAATTATTTTTCTGCATCAATTAGTATGAGTGGCTTCCCTTCTGAGAGCCATTTTGTATATGGGCAGTACCCACTCGGTGCTTTCCTGGTGGAAATGTGTTTGTCGTTTCAAAATAGATTAATTGTCCAAGGTTGCTTCCAGAAACACCGCGGCAGATAAGTGTTAGACTGATGAGTCTCGGGTTACAAAAATTGATCAACATTTGGTGCAGAACCGAGCAAAAAAGCAGTTCGAAGTAAGATGTGCTAGGTTGTGGTGGAAAACTCCCATTTCATCCGCATCATCAACTTTGGGATCATTTATTTTGGGAATGCTAGGTAATAGCAATACTTGGTCTTCCATGTTAACACTTTTTTACAATACGTTTTGGAGAACTAAACGTCTTTTTAAACATGAAAGTCACTTCCACTCTGGCATGCCAGTTGTCTTCATAGATTGCTCGAGTAGAGTGGATCAGAAGGTTCCCAAGAGTCCGGTTAGATTTCCCTTAGGACAATAAAACGTCAAAGAGCCTTCTCCCCCACTCGATTAGGCCAATCCAATTGATCTCAGCTTTCTCCAGAACTTCAAGACAAGCATGGAAAAAATTACTCAAATGGTTAGATCCTTTATCAACCTGGAACCAAAGTGGTCTCGTAGTTCTTGGTCAATGGTCAATCCCCACCTCAATGCTAAAACCTCATACTTAAGCATGCCAGAGATGGAGTATGTCATTCCGGTGATGTCCATTCACTTCCATTGCTGAATTATTCTGAGGGGTTGCTGCCCGATTGATCTCGTATACCATCTACAGATCAATGAGGACAACAGAAGATGTGCATTACAGACATGGGATTTAGATCCACCAAAAAGCTAACATTTTAGATCAGTTTATGAGGAAGGGGATGGGGATACAGATTTGGATGCCTCAGTGGATTCCCATCCTCGATTAAATACACCTGTTTTTGATGAATTACTATTGAGGGATGAGGTTTAACCCCCTTCATTTATTTTCTTCTTTTCCTTCTTTCATTGAATTGATAATTTTCCCACTTAAATGTGCCTGTGGTCCTAGTATGCATGAATTCAGGTTGTTTCCTTGGTGGTCCCATTGTATTAATGATGGCTATTCGTCATTGTATTGTGGTCAGAATGGCTTATTTTGTGCAACGATATTTTCAAGAGACATTATGAACCCCTGAATGTCATTCTGCAGGGTACTTCAAATTATTCATCTCTCACGGCGAGCAGATCGGTTCCTCGTGGTGGCACCCACAATGATTCTCAGAGTGAAAGCTGTAAGTAATTTTTATAAGATAATCAGGTGTTGGAAGGTGCTGCTTATATCATCTGTGCTGTTAGATTAATGACAATTTGACTATGAGCCGAGTGACTCAGACTGTGGAAGGGTAAAACCTTCTGCAGAGTGAAATATTCCGGTGCACTTTGTTTGTTTGAGACTATGGACTTCTTTCCAGATTCACGAGAGAGTATGCTGATACACAGGTGTCTTGTTTCTGTGCATGCATCGTCTACTATTGCTTAATCTGATGCTAATTAATTCTTGTATTGTCAGAACTATATGGTTCACAGTTCTAGGAATTGGAATTAGGATTTAGTATAGAAGTGGGCAGGAGTTCTATTCTAAATTTATATCTGTCTTTTTGGCAGCCATTGATGTATCTGCTTATTCTAGCATGAATGTATATATCCTAGTTGGCATATAACACAGTTCTTTATGCCTTTAACATATGTCTATTTTTCCTGCATTTTTAAAGTCTGTTTTTGGTTACTTTATGACTATTGCAGTTGCTTCCCGAGCTCCAGACATTGGAAATCATGATTTATTCAACAAGACTAGCAATGGAAATTTTGGGGCTCCTGAATATCGAAATTTGCACGCGGAGATGCCTTTCCCCTCTTCAGATTTTTCCGTCTTTCAGGACCGTGATAGTTCCTTTGGAGACAATGTTTCCACTTTTGGCGATCCTCCGTGGCTTCCTATGTATGGTGGCCATGGTAGTTTTTCCCCAATAAATCAAGGATCTATGATTGACGAAGAAGATGAGATGTTAAGGTTTCCAATTCACAGTCCATACTCAACTTCTAATCTGCCATTTGATGCGATGGGATGCAGCTCTAAGTATGATAATCAGATGTTGCCAAATAATGGAAATTATGTACTTGGTGTACAGGATGTTGCGCCAGAACAGCCATGCCAGTGGCCTCAATTGAGCTTGGCTAGAGAAAAGGATATAAATTGCATGAAAGATGAAAAATTCGATTCAATTTTTTCTGTGAATGATTCAGTCCGTTCTTCTGGAGTCACTGATGGACCCATTTGTGAAGAAAACTTCGGTGTTGCTGATGAGAAAGCTGTTTGGACCAAAGACTTTTTGCAGGGTTCCTCTCTTTCAATTAATATGGTGAATCTGAATGATACCGTATTTGGAAAGGTTGAGGACGATGCCATTGCTAATGCATCTAAAAGGGCCCATTATGCTAATGCATCTTCCACTCACAATGTTTCAGAACAATCTTTTGCTTATGCTCAGCCATTGAGATTTGGCGAGAAGCATGTCGGTTGCAGCAAGAGTGAAAGCTCTAGTACATTGACTAAACCTAATAATATTGCCTCTCGGTCTTCGAGTTTCAGCCCCGAATCAACCGAGAGCAGCTCAATTGATTGCAGATCACGAGGTGATGATGACCCTGATATTTGTATCATTGAGGAGATGAGTCATCCTGCACCAACCCCTCAATCTGTAGCACCTGGAAATGGACTTGTATCTGACCAGGGAGCCTCTTATAATCTCTCTCTCTATAACAATGGAGTGGGTAGTACACCACGCCCCAAGGCAAATGCCGAACAGTTAATTTTCCGAGCGGCATTGCAGGTATGATTAAATTTCGTAGCTTGTTGCAGGACATATCTGAAACATTGTAATTCTCTCTCTGTATCCTGTTGTGTTTTGTCTTCCACATACCTTCCGTGCAAATGATTTTTCTTTTACTTTTTTGTAGTTATAAAACGCCTTTCTTCTAAGTGTCCTAACCATTTAGTTTAGTGGTGAGATGAATTGATGAAAGCTTGTTCAGTCAGTTCAACTTTCAGTCTTTGGTTTCTCTGCTTTCATCACTTGAATATTTTATTTTTTTATATTATTCCTCATTTGTCGATAAAGTACCCAAAAAATGCTGTTGGCCTGTCTGGAAGAACAGAATAGATATTATTGGAGTAAGTGTAATTTCAGGGGTTGATGCCCATGGAGGGTAGGTGGTGGCATCATCATATCGGTAGATTTGTATGCTAGCATCATTTGGACTTTAGTGGGTGGTGCATGGTGTCCAAGGGGCGAGGTGATATAATGGTTAATAAGGATCTTTGAATGGGAGATTGCGTGGTAAGGTTGTCAAGTCAAGACACCTGAAGATTGTCCAGATAATAAGAGCTGTAGGGAAGGGATATATAATATAATTCAAGAGTTGCCATATATGGATGTCTAGTATGGAGTGTATAAAACAGGGGAAATGCAAATCTAGCCAAGGAAGAGGTTGACTCAATCTCTTTCTAGATTGGGGATGAAGAAAGGCCAAACAGCGAGTGATGTAATTAGCTGTTATATCAATTGAGCTACTCTCGGTTGATTGGGGTGTTTTATCGATTGTGTAATCAATCCACCACGTCGCTGATGGCCCAGCACCTCCCCTCTGAGCTTGACTGAGAGCAGAGTTGTCAGTGATGGAGATCTGTGGTGAGGGGGCGGTGGAAAGCATAGTTAGTGACAGTGGTTAGGGCAGAGACAACGACAACTGACTATGGGGGTTGTCTTCGCGCAATGGCCAGCAATGCCATTACTGTAGGTGGCAAAGGGCCGCAGGGCGGCATGGTTGCACAGACGATCAGATGATGGGGAGAGGAAGGCCACGTGGTGGTTGAATCGCTCTGCGAGATGTTCTTAATCAGTCCCTGGGATGGTACAGGGGTACTGTACGCAGGAACAGTAGCCCCATGCCCTTTGAAGAGAGATGAATATTCCTTGGCAATTTTTTACAGAGATGCTTGTATTTATCCTTCCTTTTAGCTTCTGGGGGACAGATGTACTTTATAGGCCCTTCTTCATACTCTTTGTTCTCTGAACTGCTCCTCTTTTTCGAAAGCACAAAACAAAATCATATTTATTTGATTCTTTGTAGTGCACTTGAAGCTTGCATAAGATGCTTGGAAATTGTATATGTGGGCTGACTCGGACTTGATGCTCTGCGAATGTAGTCTGATCTCTTACTCATTAAAGTGACGTGATAAGTAGCCCTGCTGCAGTTGTAGACTATTTGCTTGCTCTGTGTTGTTCCAGCATGCCACTAGCAGAAAGCTAATAAACTCTGGGGGTGGATGTTATTTAAGTGAATAAAAGGATTAGTTATCTTTTGCTTCCATTTGTTGTCTTTACATGAGACTATTGTTTGGCATGTTTTGCAGGATCTCTCTCAGCCAAAATCGGAAGAAACTCCACCTGACGGTGCTCTGGCAGTTCCTCTTTTGAGGCATCAGGTTGGAAATCCTCCTTTCTTTAAGCCCCTTTTCATGTGTTGTTTCATGGAGATCAATATGTTTAAATATATGTTATGATATATGTGCAGTGGGCGCCGTAACCTTTCAATTTATGTTTCATTGAGATAAGGTTCTTGTAGAGTTGCTATTTCCTTTTTTGGGCCAGGCTTGTAGCATTGCTGTTGAAGATGTAACAAATGGCAGGGTTGTTGCATAAAATGGTGATGCTACATCTTAAAATTAACAGCCCTATAGGCATCTGTCATTATGGTGATTGTGATAGTTAAAAGCATAACATGTCAATAGAGTAATGTAAGATGCTTGCTTTCTTAATTTTCTTCTATTGCTTTGCTTTGCCCAGGATTTGAACTCAGGTCTTCGCTCCCATCCCAGGCTATGTACCTGCTGGCTCTTCCTTAATTTTCTACTTTCTGATTTTAATTTCTCCGATTATTTGGTCAAGTACTTTAGTTTCTTCAAATGTATTGTGACATGTAGATTATGTCATAATATTATGATGGGCTTTTGCTTGTGCTACTTCAAAGAGAACTCGATGACTCTTTATCTTGTTTTCTGGTTGGAGTTGCACTTTACATGAATATTAGCACTGGAGAAGACTAGAAGCATGATTTAGTTCGACTTAGCAGTCAGTTTCATGCTGTAGGACCAAAATCATCATCCAGTATTCTGATTGATGATTATGGCAAATATCACTTGACAACCCACAGTAGATGATCTTGGGGTGCTTTACTGCTGAGAATATTGGTCTCTTAAATAATGAGAGACCTAGAAGTCATTCTCATGACTCCACGGCTGTTATGAAGTTCTAGGAACAGAAAAATTGTTATAGAAGGCAAATATTTAGCAATGGTCCCTCGATCAAGTCCAGTGTCATGTTGTACTATGTTGTAAAAGAAGTCCTTACCATTTTGATGTTGTATATTATTGGAGGAGGCAATAATGGACATCATTTGCTGTTCTTCCGGCACATAAATTGTTGTTTCCATGCAACTGTCTAAAGAATCTCCTCTAGCAAATATAGAACTTTTGCCATTTGGGTTTTTGACTATTTGTTGATTGGCAAGTAGTTTGTGAATCGCAGATTACTTAGTATTTTCTCATATGCTCATGCAGAAAATTGCGTTGTCATGGATGGTGAAAAAGGAAAAGGCCTTTAATTGCTGTGGGGGAATTCTTGCGGATGATCAGGTCTTTATCTATCTCAGGTCCCTTTCCTAAGACTGCTTATGGTGATTCTTGATATGATTTTTTATTTTATTTTTTTATATTCTTGTGCAGGGACTAGGGAAGACAATATCAACTATTGCTCTTATACTTAAGGAACCTCCAACCTTCAAACAATGTCAAGGGAATCCAAAGCAGGAGTTACAAACTTTTAATTTGGATGAGGATGAAAATTTTGACGGGGCTCCTAAATTAAACAATGCAAAGCTTGGCAGAGAGAACTTTCAAGCTCCACCAAGTGGGAACTCTTTGGCACGAGGAAGAGGGAGGCCAGCTGCTGGAACTCTTGTGGTTTGTCCCACCAGTGTTCTGCGTCAGTGGCACGAGGAGTTGCAAAACAAAGTAACAAGTGCAGCTAGCCTTTCTGTCCTAGTGTACCACGGGGGTAATAGGACAAAGGATCCTCTTGATCTGGCCAAGTATGATGTTGTCCTCACAACATATTCAATTGTCAGCCAGGAGGTCCCTAAGCAGCCTCTAGTTGATAAAGGTGATGATGAGAAAGGAAGACCAGCAGATCAGGATCTTCCTGCTGCTGGACTTTTATCCGGCAAGAGGAAGAAAGATGCTTTTAATCACGATAAGAAAAGATCAAAGAATGGAAAGAAGATGGAGAATGTATTGCCTGAGTCTATTGCTGGACCTCTTGCAAAGGTTGGATGGTTCCGTGTCGTCTTGGATGAGGCTCAGAGTATTAAGAATCACAGGACTCAAGTAGCTAGGGCTTGTTGGGGTCTTCGCGCCAAACGTCGGTGGTGCTTGTCGGGAACTCCTATTCAGAATGCGATCGATGACTTGTATAGCTATTTCAGATTTCTCAGATTTGACCCTTATGCTGTGTACAAAACATTCATTGAAAAAATAAAAACTCCAATCCAGAGGAGTCCAAAAGGATACGAGAAGCTGCAGGCAATCTTAAAAACAATAATGCTCCGGCGTACTAAAGGTTTGCTGCTTAGTGTCAAAATGTGTGTGCATTTCTTGCTTTTGCTTGAAATAAATCTTGCTTTGGATTCTACATTGCGCTTTTTCCTTGTTTATATGTTTTATTTTACTTGCAACTTAATGTTTCTTCGTCTTTGTGGTGGTTAAGTTGGTTTTATAGTGATGATGTCAAAACCTTTTATCTTCGTGCTTATATGGGACTCCACTATGTTATGTATAATGTCATATTTACTCTCCAATATTTTTGTTTTAGGCTTATGAGTTATCTTGCCACTGGCATCACCTTCTTTGATTTGTCCACATTCTTTGTTGCAAGGCTTTAGGTGGTGTAGTTCACTTAGTTAAATGTGTTTTTTGTGGGTTCCTTTTCATTTTCACCTTTGCTTGTGCTTCTTCCCCTTAACATAAGTAGGGTCAAAGCTTCCCTGAGTAAACAAGGATTGTCCATGTTGAGTTGACATTGTGGTAAAATTGTTCAATATTTCTATGTTTCTGTTTCAAGAGAACGTGCTAATTTCCCTTTCCCATGTTACGTGACGTGTTTACTTCCATCTCTGTTTTTTTATTGCCTGAGAGGCTGAGATTAACTTTATATTCATGGTAGTTGTTATCTATCAACTTCTTACAATGTGTAGGTATAATTACTGATTAACCATGTAAATGTTTACCCTGTTTTAGGCACACTTCTTGATGGTGAACCTATCATAACCTTACCGCCAAAGTCAGTGGAACTGAAAAAGGTGGAATTTTCGAAGGAGGAGCGAGATTTTTACTCGAAATTAGAGGCCGATTCTCGTGCTCAATTTCAAGTATGTGTTAAGGAGTTACTTTTCTTCATTTTTGAGCCTAACATTGTGAAGGATGACATTCATGTACAATTCTAATATGGCGTAGCTTCTGCCCGTTTGCCCAATTGTGTTACTAACTCTGGAAGATATGTTCTTCTACCAGGAATATGCAGCTGCTGGGACTGTCAGAGAAAACTATGTGAACATTCTGTTGATGCTCTTGCGCCTTCGGCAGGCTTGTGATCATCCCCTGCTTGTGAGGGGATATGACTCGCATTCTCCGTGGCAGTCACTTGAGATGGCAAAGAAACTTCCTCAGGAGAGACGAGTTTTTCTTCTGAATTGTTTGGAAGCTTCTTTAGCAATTTGCAGCATCTGCAATGTGAGTAATATATCTGTCTTTGTGCGTTTGTGCTTGTGCGTGCGTGTGTGGATATTTGTGCAACAGAGGCAAATATCTGGTGCACAGTTAATAGCGTTTATTTATTTTTTTATGGTCTTTTGAGCCCCCCTGAAATAGGACTGCTAGGTTTAGGAAATGAATCACATCGTAAGACTTCGGGGGGTTTTTGGCTCTAGATCGATATAAATGCTGGAATTAAAATACCTTGATTGTGCTCTCTTTTCATTAAGACATAGTGAAGGCGAGGCAACTATAGGTAACTTTAAAAGGCTGCTGCTGCTGCAGTGACATTTTGAATGGAGTAGCAGGTTATTTAGATGGAAAATATTATTTTTCATAAATTAGTAGTTATGGGCCTCCTCAATTCCTGCTGTAAACTAGTCAAGTGACATGTCGTGTTTTATAATGTCAAGGAGAATCTTATCATAGAACAGACAAGGGTGAATGATTTCAATCCCATGTTATCTGAGGTCATTTGTTTGTGGACTATAATTCTTAATTAGAGAACTGGTTGTTTTCAAGTTTGGTTTATGGTCAAGCACATTCAAACGGTTGAGTTAATCCTTAATTGTAGGATCCACCTGAAGAGGCTGTTGTTTCGGTATGTGGTCATGTATTTTGCAACCAATGCCTTTGTGAACACCTCACTGGTGATGATGGACATTGCGCCGCCACAGAGTGCAAAGAGAGACTCAGTATGTCTCAAGTGTTTTCCAGAGCTTCCCTGAAGATTTCCATTGCTGATCATTGTGCACAGAACAGTCACCCTAGTAATTTGGGGTCCGAACTCCTAGCGACGGTTGACGATCGTTCTGGGGGTCATCTGCATGATTCCTCCAAGATCAAGGCTGCTCTCGAGGTCCTGCAATCACTGTCCAAGACACAGGACGGTGCATCAAGAAATAGTGATGAAGAGAATTCTTCCAATGTGGGTAGCAGTTACTCTGACGAGACATCCCCTCCTAGGAACATATGCAAAGATAATTCTTCTGAAGGAAATGTGTCTGGGAAAAAAGGCCCGGGTCTTTCAAATAAGCCAGCTCCAGAGAAAGCAATAGTATTTTCACAGTGGACAAGAATGTTGGACATACTAGAAGGTCGCCTGAAAGATTCATCTATTCAATATAGAAGACTTGATGGTACTATGTCGGTTCTTGCGAGAGACAAGGCTGTGAAGGACTTTAACACTCTGCCGGAGGTATGGGTGTGCTGTTTCACACATTTATTTTTTAATATACTGATGCAACACATTCACTCTATATTGGCTGGAAGTCTTTTCTCACATTATCTGTTGTCCTTTTAAACCTGTAGGTTACTGTTATGATTATGTCCTTGAAAGCTGCGAGTCTAGGACTTAATATGGTCTCAGCTTGCCATGTTCTCTTGCTGGATCTTTGGTGGAATCCTACGACAGAGGACCAGGCTGTTGATAGAGCACATCGTATTGGGCAGACTCGTCCTGTTACAGTTTTGCGACTAACTGTCAAAGACACAGTTGAAGATCGCATCTTGGACCTACAGGTCAGATAGCACCCCTAGCTTTTATTGTTGCTTGTCGTGTCCATGAAATTTCTGGGTTTACCAGGCAGACATATATTTATATTTCGTGAATTAAATGACAAGTCGAGTGATCTGGGGGTGGATAAAAGTGGTCAGTTGGTTGTGTGGTCAGGAATAGGATCGGGTGTTGGCGTCATATACACGTTAAACTTTCCTCACCGATGTGCATGTTCTAGAAACATACGAGATAAAAAAAAAAAGGCCCCTGGTCTCTTCTTTTTCCCCCCAAATGAACTTGCCCATGTCACGCATGCTTTTCAGTTTAAATTTAACCCAAGTAACTTTGGTCACTGAAGAAAAAAAGACGGAATCTATTCTATAGAGCCTTTACATGGTGAACTGAGTGAGTTTGGCTATTGGAAGTGTATATCACCAAATATAAATTTGATATGTTCTGAAACAAATGGTTTCAATTAAATAATACATCATCAGTCGGTGCAGTTTTTATGGGTAACCTTCATCTCGACTTGCAATATCGTTTTGCCATGTTAGAGAATTTACTGCGTGGATATCAGTATATTAATGTGCTTTTCGTCACTCATTGGGCATGGGTTTCTTTTACAAAGTAGAGTCTGGTAAATGGTTTTTTTGTTTGTTTTGTCATCAGCAAAAGAAGAGACGAATGGTCGCATCTGCATTCGGAGAAGACGAGAAAGGTGGTCGTCAAACCCGCCTAACAGTGGAGGACTTGAACTACTTGTTTATGGCGTGATTCGGAAGTCTAATTTTGCGGATCACAACACATCCTTTACTAACCTTAGTGCTGCCTGGTAGAGTTCGTTCTCAGTAGCGGCGGCGGCCTTATTATACTTAGCGATTTCGACAGAAGCGATTTGACTGGAGATTGTTCGACTTTCCTGCTTCACCATCATTTGTTACTGTACAGCGGGCGACAGATAGCAACAGCTAACAGTAAAGTTGCAAATTTTTTTCCCCAGAAAATGTAAATGATATAGGGTTTTTGTTCTCTCTCTGTGCTCTCCTCCATTCCTTATTTGTATACGGAGATCACAAACTTGAGGTCAGTGAATTTGATAATTATGTCTTGCCTAGCGCGTATTCTGATCTTTTCTCGTACCCTTTTACGAGAGTCTGCTCAGGGGAAACCAAGCCGACGATCCTTGACCCACTGTCATCATCGTCATCGGTCCGTCGCCGTGCCTGTGCCCCTGCAGAGATAACTAGGCCTAACAATGGCTAATTCCTTATATCTTCATTAAGTCCCTAATGCCCATCAACTGCCTCAGGATCTAAACTGAACAAACATTAGTAGACACCGCCGGAGCCGATCGATTCGACTCGACAGGACCGCCCCCTACTGGGGAAAGAAAGAACAATTGATTCCATACCAAGAACACAGGGTGGAAGAGAATGTTGCCCCAGCAAACTTCTTATAAATGTCACGAAGGCAAGTTGTCCCTTCGATCAAAATGAGAAATTGAAGTTACAAAAGATTGAGAATTCTCCAATCATCATTGAATCTCGACAGGGCGGTCGCATCTTTCCTCCAGCCAAGCCAGGATGTCGCGGCGCACTGCCGCGATGTTCTCCTCCGTCTCCCCGAACAGCAGCGAGTGCATCATCCCGTCGTAGATCCGGATCGCCTTGTCCTCGCTCCGGGCCTCCCGGTACAGCGCCTGGCTCACCTCCGGGTCGGTCACCGCGTCCTCGCTCCCGTGCAGCACAATGAAGGGGATCCGGACGTCCCCCAGCCTCTGGTTGAGGCAGTCCGTGACCCGCAGCAGGTCCAGCACGGTCCCGAGCCGCGGCTTCCCCCGGTACCGCAACGGGTTCATCTCCGCGACCACCTTCTTGGCCTCGACCCGCACCGACTTCCTCATGATGTCGGCGGTCGGGACGATGGGCAGCGTCGGCATGACCCGGGCGACCACCGAGAGCACCTGCGGGATCGGCCAGGCGGGGCGGACCTTGTCCGAGATCTTGCACATGGGCGCGACCAGGACGGCGCCCTGGTACGCCGCCGAGTCCCGGAACTGGATCAGCAGGCAGATCGCGCCCCCCATCGACTCCCCGTACAGGAACAGCGGCAGCCCGGAAAACCGCGGGTCGTTCTTGACGGAGTCGAAGTAGTCGATGGCGTCGTCGACGACCAGGTCGACGTCGGGGACGAAGGCGCGGAGGCCCGCGGAGCGGCCGTGGCCCTCGAGGTCGAAGGCGAAGCAGGCGAAGCCGTGCTGGGCGAGGAAGATCGGGGTGGCCTGGAACGTCCAGGTGACGTCGTTGCCGTAGCCGTGGACCATGAGGACGACGGCGCGCGGCGGCGGGGCGGCGGCGGGGGGGAGCCAGGAGCGGACGAAGAGGGTGAGGCCGCGGGGGAGGTGCGGAAGGAGCGGGTGCCGCGGACGCCCTGCTGCTCGAAGTAGGCGTCTTCGTCATCGGGGGCGTTGCCCCAGAAGTTCTTGAGGTTCTTCTCGTTCGGACAACCTTCCTGCAGCGCAGCATCGTCGCCCATGAAGAATTCTCTGTTTGCGTGCGGTGTGGGCTGATGATGATGGAGGGGAAGAAGGGGGAGGGGAGATGTGTGGTTGGTTGATGAGGGAGGCTGGGAGGGTCCCCCTTTTGTGCTGTTTTTTTTTTATTTTTAAATGTCTGGACTTTAACTTTAGGTTTTTGGTCGGCTGAGTATTTAATGTGCTCTATTCTTTTTCTTACAAGTTGAGAGACTATTCTCCAAGCTTTTTAGGTTTTATTTATTTATTTATTTATTTCGGGGAATTACCCAAACCCCCCCTGAACTTTGGGACCATCGGGCGTATTGTATAAGAAATGGACTTTCATTTTACCATGGATGACGACTCGAATGATCCATAAATTTTGACTTGATGTGCAATGTAATCTATAAACTTTTTGATTTGCTCAACGTGGTTTATAAACTTTAGCCTGATATTTAATGGGGTCATTGAACTTTTAATTTATTCAATGTAGTGTTTGGATTTTCATTTATAAATAAATTCGTTATACGTTCAATTATTCAAAATCTAGAGGAATAATGTATCGGAGTTGAAAATTCAGGGATGAATGTGTAACGCTCTCAAATTTTGAGGGAGTTATTGTGTTATTATTACCCTTTGAATTTATTTTCATTTCACTTTTTATTTCCTTTCGGGTCGTATCATGAAAAAATAATTGAATTCTCTCTCAATTTCATATTGTAAATAAAGGAGACCGCTTCATTTTCACATACACCAATGTGAATTAAGGGAGTGGTCCACCTCATCATTTTAATTGTTTACTTTTAGCTTGACCTAATTCTTGTGGCAGACTCATTTTGACTTTTTGTTAAATTTTTCTTTTCAGTCGATAAGTAGCATTCATTACTAAAATGTTACTGAAACACAATTAAGTCTGAAATCATTACATAATAAAGACCATAGTGGCCCCGCGTGGTGGGCTTTTGCGGCCCAATCGGTAGACTTGGACCTTGGTGGCTTCCTTTGAAAAATAAGACATTGATATATTTGGAGCTAGGCCAGCAAACCTTTATATATTCCTCTTAAATAGCGTCAACTGCCCATGGCCTTGGCTTTTGGCCTCATTCTCACTCCACAATTGATAAGTTATAAGTTTTTACTTTGATTGTTGTCTAATGCGAGGGTTTCAAGAAACCATTTGTTGATTCTAGTTATTTTTTGGGGGAAGGGTTGATTCTTAGATCCGGGTTTGACCATACCTTTTTTGTCCATTGACACAGCAAAAACATATGCTTTGGTGTCTCTAGTTCACGGTGGCATATTGGATAAAGCGGGTCAGGTATCATCTTTCTCTTGTAGAGATTTTCCTTCGTTAGGAGTGCATTATTACACATATTCCATGTAAAAAACTTGATTTTTGGATAGGTGTGGAGCTGCCATATCAAGTTCCATAATTTCTTGGGTGGTTGGTATGACGAGGAACCCTGGAATTGATTGTTGTGGTTGTTGGCTGAATGTAGTGTGTTGTGTCCACTTTTGACGGAAGAGGCTCCAGATCTATTTTTTTTCCATATGATTTTGTCGGTCCCTGTAGGAATAAGAGGAATTGCAAGAATTTTATTTACAAGACTCATGTCAAATAAGCTTGATAATTTCTACATAATCTACCATTTAGACTCTTGGTCGATAGGTTAGCCACATATTTAAGATTCCTTGGTTTGTAAGTCCTCCAATGTATCCTCTCTTTAACCATTTGTCTTCTTTTAATTGGATTTGCGTGCCATCTCTCACAGACCACTTGATTTGTTGCTCTAATACCTCTCTTCTTGAAAGTAGGCTTTGCCAACCCCAAGATGATCTAGATCCTTTATTTGCCCTGAAGAATAGTATAGCCCTTTCATCAACTGACTCCATATGGTCCCTTAATTTGTCAAAATGCATTGGAAAATTTTGCTTACTCCACTCAACTAAGGCTTTAGAGACTTCATTCAGCTTGTGTGCCAAGTTCAACTGTGATTGTTGCTGATCATTCCACATGTTCTTAACTACTTCTTCGCATTAAGCATCCTTTATCCAGTAGGCTTCAAAACAAATTTGTCTCTTCCTTTTTTCCATCAGTGGATATAAAGACAATAGTATAGAGTTATGGTCGGAGCCAATGGCTAGTAAGGCAAAAGCTTATGCATTTAGCAACATCACCCTCCACTCTATATTACATAAAACTCGATCTAGCCTCTTTTTCACCAATGCTCCCTCTCGGTTGTTGCCCCAAGTGAAACTTTGTATCAAGAGAGACTTCAAATATGGTAGTAGCTTCGGATGATTCATTCTAGTAATTCTTTATCGTGGATTTGTATGGAGACTTTAATGAAACTTTGTATCATTGAGAGAAGTACTGAAAAAAGGAAACAAACTACTATCGAGTAGCTTCCTTTTGCAACCCACTAAAAGATTGTGCTCTTATGGATGTAGAGAGCAAAGGATATGACTTTTTGTTAATTCAAAGCACCCAAATTATCAAAGAATATAAAATGTTGACACATATGTTTGAATACATTTTTTCATAAAATTTTAAAATGTATAATATTTTTGATTTTGGCGGGAAAGTATTTTTTTTTAAAGAAAGGTAAAATGTCTTGAGTTCAATTTTCAACATTTATGGAAAAATAATAATTACGCTGAAATTAGTATAATGGAAGGATACTACAAAATAAGCATGTAGAGATGATAGGTTTATAGCCATTAAGAGTGATGGGTTTTCTCCATTTCGATTCAACCAGCGTGCTGATTGTGAGAGTGGCGTTAATTTGTGCCAAGAGTTCGAGGATATGTCATGATTACTTTTATAGGAGATCATCGAAGATGAAATTGACTCTCTCAGCAAAAGCTAATTGGGGTGCCGATGGCGCTCTCATGACGATGGATATCAGTTATTAAACAAAATTCCAGGAGTGAGTGCCACATAAATCTGTAAAAATTAAACAATAATAATAGAACCCATCCCATATAAAAAATCTCATACATAAGCTTAATCAAATTCACAATCAAGTTAAGCCGAATGTTTAACTTTGGCTCATGCAATTTTGGTTCTAATAAACGACCCGTGAGTGAGGATTTCCAGTGTCCAATTGGAAAAAAAACTAGTCCATTGGAATAGTTTTGTGGGCTTTCGGGCTAATGTCGGGTCTCTCAACCCAAGAAGTGTTAATTGGGCAATCTCAATCGCTGAGGATATGACAAATTAGTTAATGGGGTAATAACATAATTATACTCACGAAAGGAGAATCTACATGAGCAGTTTTGAGATTTGAGTGCGTGACATTTCGATATCATGCATGATTTATTGTACCTATCCAAAATTGTAGATTGGTATTAGTCGCTTTGATATTGAAATTCTGTGTAGAACTACTAGCTTGAACGTCGGAGGGATCGTAGCCGGTGAATGATGGTTGTTGAGGAGAGAGGTGGTGCTTTTTGAAGGACTAGGATCTGTTCTTCGGCTAGTGAAAATGGGTCATTTGACTCGTTAGTTTTTAAAGTTGTGACGTATGAATAGAACTCAATTAAGGCGTTCGAGAGGATTAATGTCTTTGAATATTATTATGCTTCGCTTTTTAAGCTAATGCTAGCACATTTTGGACGAGCCTGGAAAGGAGTATTTTCTCATGGGCCTGGGCTCACGCATTTAGACCCAGTTAGATCAGCCCAGACTCGACCATTTGATGAAGAAAATGTGATTTTTATGGGCTGGTTTGATGCACAAAGGAATCATCTAATGCATTATACTACCTTTCATCAGGCATGACTTAGAAGCGGAAATTGCAAACATGTCAAACACTATTTCCACTTTCTAAAAGCCTACAATTTGCATTTTGGAGAAACCAAAAAGATCCATTTGCTCTCAAACTTTACACCCATCTCTCCCTCTCCATCCCTTTGCTGTCGCAATCTCCGGCAATAGGACCTGGAGCTCGTGCGAGTTGCAGCCTCAGCCATGTGGGGCCTGCGCGAGCCCGACATTCTATGTGAAAAAGCTCGAATTAATCATGTGAGCTTTGTCATAGATAGACTTCAATTTGGTCCCGATCGGATTGCCCCACCTCAATCTAGATTGGGTGTTAGAACCGAATCGAATCGAAATTTTGTGCATTTTTGGTTTGGTTCGGTTCATGAGAAAAACAACTTTTTCTTAGCTGGTTCAGATTTTTTCAGTTCGGTTTGGTTTATAAACCAATCTAAACCGTTCAAACTAGTCCTAAACTAAAATATACCTTACGCTTTTTTCTTCACTCTCTCATCTCGACTCCTAAGCCTGAGAATCTAATACCTTAAATTGAGAAGCAAGAGGGAGGAAGGGTGAGCGGCGACTATTGGGTTGTGCGCATGACCGCTTCGGCCTCAAGGCTCTGCAAGGCGCAAGTGAGATGACTGAGCTCGTGCCTCTCTCTGCTTTGTCTCAACACTCTCGGCTTCCCGCTTGATTGTCATTCCGGCTACCACAAGCGACCCCTCGACCTCTAAGCTACTGGTGAGGGCTAGCCTCGCTTGTGGTTGATGAGGTCACCTTCGTTGGCGTTCAATGTGGGTGACCCTCGCTTGATTTGGCGAGGTTGGCCCTCGCTAGATCTTGATGAGGGTGACCTCCCTTGAGGTGGTCGAGGTTGACCCTCGTTGGTTGTAGCCTTTGGCCCGTTGCCAGAGGCTGGGTGATTGGCCAAAGGAAGAAAATGCCAAAAAAAAAAAAAAAAAAAAAAAAAAATGAAAGAAAAGAAAAATTCAAAAAAAAAAAAAAATTTAAAATTGTGTTTATGTTAGCATTGACTATGTCACATTAGTGAAGTCTGGCCAAAATTGGCCAAATGGACTCAATTGACAAGAAGTGAAAGGGTTTAAGATTGAATTGGTAAATGTCTATGATTGAATTGACAAAAGTGCAATAGATTTAGAAATTTTCGGACAATTTTCCCTTTTAAAACTATAAGGTTGCATTTGGCGGTCGAGATAAGATTCAAGATAGGATTAATTAATCCTATTCTACATTTAGTGTCTGTTTAAGAAATGATAAAGTTTGATATAAGGGAAATATAGATCGAATAAAATTATCCCATGGAAATGTGGGATAAATGTGGATAGGATTTTTAACATCCATAATATGAAAGTTATTTTCTCGAATAACAAACTTCTTAAATTAACAAAATTAAAATTATTCAACAAAAAAATTAACAAAGTTAAAATTATATTTCAATATATAAATAATATTTGAATTCTAATATGAGAAAAATTTTTTTAGTTATTTTAATTTAATCTTATTTATACTTATATATTCGAATTTAATTCTATTTTAGAATATAAATTTAATATAAAAATATGAAAATATATTTATATTTATTACATATTCTAGGTATATTAGTATAGTTTACTATTTAATAAAATTTAATTTGAGAACGATAGAAGGGGAAGAAAGACATAACAAAGAAATTAATTAAAAAAAGAGAGGAAAAAAAAGCAAACAAAAATAAAGTAAATAAAATTGATGCGAGAGATTTTTACTATCTCTCTTTGTAAATTTTTTGATTTATTTGATACTAATATGCCGTTTATACTAAATAATGTACATGATATGATATGAATATATCATATCAAGTCTAATCTAATTTATTTGAATTACAAAATTACCTCTATTGCTAGTGAATCAGACAAAAGTACGTACACAAACCAAATGAAGGACATTAGTGACCACATTAAACGGGAACAAAATCTAAAATGAATTGACCCGAGTTTACTTAGACTTCTCACTATGGATGCCGCCACTAATGGTGCGTTTGTTTTGTGTTTCGTTAAAAAATTGTTCTAGGGAACATAAATATAAAAATTATTTATGTTCTGGAGAACAATTTTGACTAGAAAAACACGTTTGGTAAAATTGTTCGGGAATAAAAATGAACAGAAACACGTTTGGTAAATTTGTATTCTTTTATTGTTTCTTTTAATTTTTTAATATTTTTATTTTATTTTTCCTTTTTTATTTTTTATTTCTTTTTTTCTTCTTTTGGCTGGCCGTTGTCCTCGGCCATGGCTAGCGACCGGTCGACGAGGGTCAGCGGCCTCGCCTAGCCATGGCGAGGCTCGCCGGCCCCAAAGAAGGTCGAGCCTCGCGTGGTTGGGCGAGGCTCGGCCTCGCCTTGGCCGGGCGAGCTCGGGCTCGCCGGATTTGGGTGAGCTCGAGCTTGCCGAGCCTCGCCCAGCCAAGGCGAGGCTGAGCCTTGCTAGGGGCCAGCGACGCTTGGCCTCGCCGGGGGCCGGCGACGCTCAGGCGAGGTCACCGGCCCTCGACGGTCGGTCGCCGGCCAAAGAAAAAAGAAAAAGAAAAAAGAAAAAGAAGAAAAAGAGAGGAGAGAGAAAATTTGTTCTTAAAATTGTTCTTAAACAAGAAACATGTTTTTGTTTTTGTTCCAAATGTGTTTTTGGAAACAAAAAATAGATTTGGAATAAAAATGCAAACAAACGAGTTTTTTGTTCTTTTTTTGTTCCTTGGAACAAAAAAACAGAAATTTTGTTTATAAACAAAAAACAGAAACACAAACAAACATGGCCCAAATAACCATTGTTCATCTCATTTGCAGGTACGATTCTTTCTACATGCGCATTAAAATTTTCAGGAAGGTGCAATGCTTTCAATGACATTTATCTCATCATCAAATCAGAGAAAGTGGCCTGACTGGAGAGAGGGAGAGAAACTAATTTTCTTTTAGAGACAAAAAGGAATATTGCATCTGGGCCCGTAGAGTTACATTTTTATGAAGCACTTGAAAGTTTAAAATTTAAACCGATGAACCGTGGAGGAAAAAGCTAAAAGTTCTTAGTACTTCCTTGTGGTTGTAAATAAAACTTATCATATCCTCGTGACTTTGTCATGTACCACATATGATTGATTGCTAGTGGGACTTCTTGGCTGCACAGTGCTGATGTAAGACAAATGCATCCTTTTGTGATCCAAAGGAGAGAATTATCTATCTATGCATCGGCTTCTATTATATGCGTATCAATTTATTTGTATTTTTTTTTTACTAAAAGTTCAAAGAAAATGGTTTGCGTTAAACCAACAATTGGATGCTTTATGTAGGATTTTGGACACGTCATGTTTATCAAGTTGAAAAAGATCACGTTACCAGGAAAATTACTCTTATAATATATGACAGCAAAAACAAAAAGCAAAAAAAAGAAGAAGAAAAAACCGAAAATCCGAACTAAACCCAAACGGGTTCTCGGAAAATTACTCTTATAATAAAATACAGCCAAAAAAACACAAAAAAAAAAAAAACATAAAATCGAAAACTGAAAACCAAAAACCAAAGATAGAAAATTTGAATCGAAGGTTCGGTTCGTATTAGTTCGGTTTAGCAACTTTTCCTAACGGTTCGATTTAGTACAGTTTTTCAAATTGACACCCCTATTCTAGATCAAATGTAGGGCAGGAACCGTTGCGGGCTTCAAGTCCATGGTCGGTAGTGGTTGGGTCGGCCGGGTGGCCAAGAGGAAGTGGGGGTGGCAGGCGGGTGGCCAGTTCGTGATTAGGCAGGACGGAGATGGTGGAGGAAAGAAAAGTTTAGGGTTGGGGATTGTGGGTTTGTTTATTGGGTAAGGGTATTTTAGGGAGTGAAGTGGTTTCAAAAGTGTGGATGTTATATGACGTGCGAGAGTAAGCATCCTGTTGCCTTTTGTGATTATCCCTAACCTATCTATGTTGGTAAATCAGATATTTTGGATATTTTTAGGTCTTGTTATATTGGGGTCTAGACAAGCCCTAGGCTCTACCTTTTCCTTTTTGGCTTGCCTTCCCATGCTTCTTATTTAAATAAAGCAAAAGTTACTTTGTAAAGGTGTGATCACACCATAAATATCATCGATTATGTTCGTGAAGTTTAGCCAAAATGAAATAGACTTAATTCATTTCGTATATTATCCTGACACAACCGAAGCTAGGGCAAGCTTTTAGCGTCACCTGTTTAGATCTATTGTTGCATTCATAGTCGAATTTGTTATTCAACTTGCATTAAGAAGATGTAAAAGGCTAAGATGTCTTATTATTTTTCTTTAGCGAAAGGAAAAGTGTTGGTGTAAGCTTCAGACATACGAGGCATCTCATATTTGATTCGCCGGTGTTTTTGCATCTCCCCCAAACTTGATACTTTCTAAAGTTAAGTTCACATGCATGACCATGATTAAAGATACACCTCCGCAGCACACGTTTCAACTCACTAATGTTTTTTAATCAGCCAGTAAATTTTATTCATGATATCATCAATTTAGTATCGCTTGTCCAAAACATTCTTGTTGGGTGGATACGGTTGGTCTTGCGCATTTACTTTTGATGCACCCAATAGGACCACAATCCCCAAAGAAAGTTAAAGATAGAGAAAGAGAGAGAGGACGAACGTATGGAGATTAAAGTGCAAATCATTATATCTAAGTAAGTGTACCTCTTATTGGGGAGATGGCCACTAAGGCTAAAATTGCACTTTTCTCAAAAGCGATTACGCGAAAAAAATCAAAAGTTGATAAGAAGAAAAAGGAAGATGATTGTGGTTTGACTTGATATGCTTAATGGGAGACTTGGCATCACTAATTTATTGAGCATGTGGCTTTAGTTTATTGCTAAAAAAAACAAAAGAGAGGATTTATCCTTATTCTATCCATGATTTTCACAGGTCAAGTCCATCAACGCGTTGATCGAATTGGGTTGGTCAATTTGGGTCATCATCACATGATTCGGAGTGCTTCTGGTATTTGTAATCTTACTTGGCAAGAATTTGATAGCTATCATTTGTCGCCCTAGGATAATCAGAATACAGTATGACGCAACTTGATCATCTAACTCTGTGGAAATTATGTCGAGACATTGCAATATCCAAACTAATGGAGAGCGTGATATATAAATTTCAAACCATATATTTGTTTGCTAAAACTCTTATCCGGCACCAAGCGATTGGGATGTTGGGTAATGATCTAGTCATTGTCATTTGAAATCTGTCTAATCTGATCGCATATACGCAATCCCACTGAAGTCATTTCTGCGAAACTCACCATGTGTTCCAGTATTATGTACTCGAGTAAAATTGAAGTGGATACTAAAGTTTCAAGATGGAAACGAAAGTTCTTCTAAAGTAGAATAGATTTTAGGCAACTAGAGAGGGAAACAATCATGGAGGTGATCACTCTCACGATCCCCCACGAAGAAGAAGAGCACTAAACCCTAGAAAAAATAAAAAAGGTAGATCTCCATTCAAACGTCAACTTTCATTTCGGGGAAGAAAAAACAAAAGAAATGCAATAAGACAAACAAGAACGTGATTCATGCAAATTAATAAAAGAATTTATGCACAGAATGCTCCATTTACAATCGAGTGCCAACCTTTTAATTTTCTTGATTACGTCGGGCTATTTTTTATTTTTAAATTACAGAATGCTCCATTTTACTACGTCATAATAATGAGCTAATCTCCATCATAATACCAATATGGGCTCCATTCGGCAGAAGCGCAGTGTACCAATTGTTCAGAGGGAGTAGGCAAAGATGTAAATTTATCCCTCCAAATGTAGAAAAACTTTATTGTTATTCTTCCAACAATTCCGAATAATAACCTCAGATTTGAATCTTCTACTTTTTACGTTTTTATTTTTTTTTTTATCTAGTTTTTTTCTTGGAGTACCTCATAGAATACTCGAACAACATCATTAGCAAATCTCCAACTAGATAAAAAAAAAAAGAAGTGCATTAGAAGTCCTAAAACTTATTATGAAAGTATGATTGAGTAGGAAAACTTTAAAAAGTGTATTCAAAAGTCCTAAATTTTGTTAAATCGGCACAATTAGTAACTCTATCCAATTTGATTAACTAAAGATGCTGATATGATTTAATTAATTAATTTATTTTTTATCTCGTACATGGCGTTAATGTTACTAATGCATTAATCATAATATTAAAATGACGTCGTTTTGGTCCAAATCTTAAAACCTAAATCTTAATCTCCATAAAAAAAGGCCTAAATCCTAATTAAATTAACTTAAAAAAGGCTAAAAGTTTTTAAAAGAGCACAAAAATAAAAAAAAAACAAACCTCCAGTGGAGGGTCGTTGCCCCATCACCAAAAAGAGCGATTGAGGGGCAGTAATCCCTGACTTTGTGGTCAGTGAGGGTCGCCAAATGAGGCCCCGCTGACCCCCCCCCGACACCCCTGATGATGGTGGGGGGCGATGATGCCTCTAAGGGATGGTTTGGGTTTTTGTTTTTTCCTTCTTTTCTTTGTCTTTCTAAATCTTTTATCTTTATTTAGTTTTAAATCTAATTTAACTAAAATTTGGGTAAAAATTATGATTTGGACCAAAACGATATCATTTCAGTCTTATGCTTGGAGAGAAATAATCGGAAATGCTACATCAACATTTTCTGTTAATCGTTTTTGATGAAGCTAATAAAATGACTTGATTGCATCAATGTGATAAGCTTTAGCAATTGATTGCACTTTTTAAAAATTGTAAGACTTAACTGCACTTCCCTGACAGCTTTTATAATTTTTAGTGCATTTCAAGACTTGTAGTACCAAAGCACTTAAATCTCGTGGCTCTCGTCTATCTCGTATTTTCATATGATGCTCTGATAAGATACGGTTGTTGACATCGAATGAACTAAATATCCAATTGGTCCAGATGCCGGAAATAAAAGTGCGTTTTATCTCAAAACTTTGGGTCATGGGATTGATCATTTCTCACCTAACAAGGGACCCAAGACGAGAAAGAAGAATTTGGATAACATGCACAAAGAAACCCTAGAAGCCCATCGTGCGCTTTGCATGCTAACGTGTCTCTTCACGGTTCAAGATTGTTGCAAGAGACCAAGCGAAGCACCGAATTCACGCATTCAACATTGGCCTACCTTCTTAATGGAGGTGAAGGCTGACCCGCATCAAAGTTTGAATTCGCTCTTCTCACTGTTTGCATTGAAGAGACACCCACTTCTTTTTTGGTGAATCTTTTGAGCGGCTGGTTTGACAGATGACAGGTAGATGCACGTCCATTGACCAATGAAGAGCGTCTTTTTCGGAGTAAAAATGTTGAGAAGTGCTCTTTCTTTCGAGCAAAAAGGTGAACTTATCTGTTTCCCCCGATCGGGAGACAAGGTCTACTGTTCACGTGGTGGGTAATTACGGTGACTACACGGGAAAATAGTGTGCGCATTATCTATGACGATGTGGAAAATCGTGTTCACTGTTTCTGTACCCATGACAAGTATGCGGACCACAGTCACATGGGACGTTTATAATTCGAGTCTTGAAACTTGTACGTGCATTTTGAATCTTAAAACCATTACGATGACCATTACGATGACCATTTTTGATCCTACATTTGCATTTGAGTGCTTTTATTAACTTCATTAATTTTAAATGGATCGAAATTTCCCGATTTAGGGTCATGAGAGATCTTTCTCGAATGCAAAATAGCACCATTTCTTGACCACATAAAATTAATGAAAACTAGAATTCAGAAGAACAAAAAAGAAAATTTCTAAAATAAAGAAGGAAGGCAAAACAGAAAGAAAGAAACAATCACAGCCGTCCTTTACCGGTGAGGGTCATGACCCTTGTTGGTGGCCAAGCAAGAGTTGGCTGCCCCACCACAGTGAAAGTTTTAGGGCTCAATTCAAATGTAGTATTGTGACAAGTTTTAGGATTACTATTATAATTGTACTTAGTAACATGAAATATATTTAGTTAAAGTGCTAATTGCTAGGGAAAAACCGTTAAGGAATGTGGCAAAAATATATTAGACTCATTTTCCCACAGTTCAAGCATTTAAGAAAGAAAATTTGTCTAAAATGATATTAGAACACTAGTGAAGAGTTCGAATTTCGACACTGCCTCTCATCTTTATACTGCCATTGTTTCATAATACTTTGTCTGTTTCCTTGTATCTAGTTATCTTCGGTGTGGCTATATCAAAATATCCTATGTTACAAGAGTAAGACACACCTAACCCGCAAGTAGGAGGGGATAATTATCCAAAGAATCCTAAATCTATTGTATGATGGCCAATTCAGTCATAAACTTTTCAATTATATTAATTTAGTTCTATAGCTTTTGACGTTTGCTAATTTAGCCATTAACCTTTCGATTGTGTCAATTTAGTTTTCAAGCTTTTGAAGATTTTCCAATTTAGTCCTAAAATTATTAGTTGAAAAAATTGGCCGGAAGGATTATATTGATAAATTGTTAAAATGTTTAGTTCTGAATTAACACATCATTAAAATTTTAGGACTAAATTTGCACATTGAATGATTTAGGATTACAATGGCAAATTGTCAAAAAGGTTTAGGACTAAATTGACATAAGTAAAAAGTTTAGGACTGAATTAGTTGCCGTACAATTTAAACTTTTTGGACAAATTTTTCCCAAGTAGGAGTGACAACAGATATTCTAGAAATAAATGGTTGGCTTGCTTCTTGATAGCTCAAATTTTTGGGAAAAATGTTTTGATTCATTGCAATTTACTTGTTCTAGTAGTGCTGTCACGGGAAACCGAATTTTACTCCTACAATTTAAACTTCTAGAACAAAAGGATTGCAAGACTTCATCTTGCAACAGTATGGTTTGATTAATTGTGATATCCCGGTTGTAATATTGTTACTGAGCTTTGAAATATGTTTAGTCGTACTCTAACAATTTATGCTCCTAGAATAATGGTTTGCACAACTTTATCCTATTATAGAGGTGTCGAATTTGTTTCATGATACTTGCATAAGATATTTTTGAATTTTTCTTTCATTATGCAGAATGGGTTTCAAGAATTCTTTCACCCGCACATGTACCGGGTTCTCACTCTTAATATTGTTATCATAAGACTACATTGGTGCTTTAACAACTTTAGTTTTTGGAGATGACGGTTGCGGAATCAACTCCTCAATTAGTGTCAAGGTCAGAGGTCTCGAATTCAATTCCTCCATCCGGTTTACCTAGTTAGGGGCTCAATTTTTTTGTATATGCCTTGAAATTCAGTAGTCTTCTCCCACGGAACATTCATTGGTTTTTGCATGTTTAAACTTTCTCATCCTATCACCCTTATTGTAAGCCCGACTGTCAAACCGTAACTATATTGACCACCATACTCTAAACATCGACGGTGAAAGTTTTACCTCAACTAAGGTAAATCAAAGGTTATGGCATGTTCTTCTTGCGTTGCTAGCTCCCATCTGTGCTCATTAGTCCGTGTACATGTTTCCCTCTCGAAAATTATGCTTGTCTCCATCCGAGTAGTTTTGGCATTTAGCAACTTGGTTCATCGTATTTAGGCAGATGGAAATCAAAACTGTGAACTCTTGACCTAAAAGCTAAGCAACTTTAAAGCTCATGGCGGGTGTTGACGAAACGAACCATGATTTGAATGAACACACTGCATGAAATAAAATACCATTTATACGTTGAAACGAGCATAAAACTGCTTTCGTGGTTTACCTCATTAAATTGAAAAGACACAAGCTAGCGACCGAGTAGGTACAAAGCCAACGACATTAACTTCAAAAAAATTTTCTAGTTCAAGTAATAAAGTCAAGAAAAGTTTGGTTACGCAAAGAAATTCAAGTTTGAGTGGAGATCTAAATCGATTTGGGTCCAAGCTAAAATATATTAGCAATGTTAAAATATTCATAATATCCAAGAAAATACCTTCGTAATTGCTCAGTTGTTAAGAGGAAGTAATTAGTAGACATAATGATGAGAGGAAGGAGTGAGACACCAAGATTGCACGGACTTGATAACCAATTTTGTTAGCTGATGAGTAGAGAAAATCTTATAAACACTAGAAAGGTACCTCCTACAAATAGTATTTTCTTTCATTAGTTACTTCCAGGCAATATAACACCTAGAAGCTAATCTTATTCTAAATCGGGGATACCCAAGATAGAAAAAAGTAATTAGGACATAAACGATGTCATTGACATCTATTTCTCAGGAATGTAAGATGAGGGCATTCTGGGGATAATTTATCTATCTAACGTGGGCTTCTTTGTCATTAACACAAAAGACTTTCGCCAGCTTAGTTTTATCGGGTCAAGATATGCATATGTATATTATGGCTTTTGCTTTTAACTTTCATTTTCTTCAATTTGTAGAGCTGAAGTCAAATTTTTATTACATTAAACTCCTCAAACTACATGTAACACATATTTATTAGTATGTAAGGTCATCCTCGGTAATATTTAAGTATGACTTAATGAATTTACTCAAGGCTAAAAAACAAAAAAAAAAACCAAACCTTCATACGACTCCTAAAACCTCTTATTGAATTTCGAATTCTGATTATCATAGCAACGCAATATCACATCTGGAGTCCTTTTGCTGGATTAATTATTGAGCTTTTCTATTGGTACGCATGAGACGAAATCCAAAACATAAAAGGCCGAAATTAGTGCTTGTAGCAACTTGAATTTGTCATTTACGGAGGCCTAAACGATTAACTAGTCAAGATAGATGATTTCCATATCATTATCAACTCAAATAAAAGTTGGAATCCTACTCATTGTTCAACAACCAACATGGGTTTTATCTTTTTATATTCTTTTTTCTTGGTTTCCTCGCATTTTCTTCCCACCACAACGTTGATATCATCAAATTTCAGTAATCACAACCCACAAGGTTCGCCACAAAACAGCAACTTTCTTCGTTGTGATGATGAGATTCTTTCTCTCTGTCCTTCAATTTGCTTTTTATATCGCAGAGACACCGCCAATGTGGAATATATACCTACAACATCTTTCTAAGCGTAGCTTTCTCATGAAGGGACATTTGACTACCCAATGACGTGGGTCGATCCATTCAAAGAACTCGCAACACGTGCAATGACATGCCAAAACAGCTTTTTGCTGATGGATGTGAAAGTTTACTCGGCGCCTAAAGACTTCCTAACAGTAGAATTACGTCACGAAAATCTTATATTCTCCCAAATCGAAGAATATATCTTCTAGTGCTTGTACTTAGCTGATTTAGATTAATCCACACACCTTACATCAGAAAAGGTTAAAAAAGAAAATATAAACAAGGAAGGATATACGATCTTGATGGTGGCAACAATATCCTAATATTCTTTTAATTAAAACGGTAGGTTTTTTTACTCGAATAGACCCTAGATATAGGATGGGCCGTTTGTAGCCCTAGGTTGGAAACCATGGATTCTCCGACATTCTTAATGGATGATGATAGTGAGATAGAGATGAACAAATGCCCGGGGTTTCCGCTTTTGTGCAGGGAAGAGCTTTTTGAATATGTAAAACCTAACCATCACGACAAGAAAAAGAAATGAAACTGATCAAGACCTGCTTGTGCTCCACTTTGATTGGCAATCTTAGTCCAAGCAACTTATTTCAAGATTCTAGAGAAAGTTAAGAAGCCATATCTTGGAGGAACCTGTTACCCGTCTTTATGCTAATCGTCTTCTTCGTGGAAAAAAGTGGCCTTCGTCGCATCCTTGCCCCTTATATTATACCCACCGTGCTATCTAATTCATAATATAATAAATATGAGGTTTGACTACCCTTTTGGCGATTTTGGTCCCCAGGGTCTCGATTATCGGTATAGATTATGCGATCGTGTTATGGTCTTGTGCAATAATTGCGAAACAAGTTCAAAGAGATATTGGAGTCAGGATCGAAGTTCCAGGAAAAAAGATAAGTTAGGGTTAGAGCATCAATTTCCATAGATTGGAGAGTAAAATCAAAATGGTTATAGTTTATAAATCATGAGTGAAGCTTTTCCAAGAGAGAAACTCAAAATTTTGTTGGTAGCATGACCTATGCTCATGTTTATTCTCAACGTCACGAAGATCGACAGAAATTTAATTGACATAAATTGAGACACAAGATTTTATTCTGATTCACCATTAAACTAATGTTACATCTAGTAGAGAATTCTACTATAATTAGCACCTCTCTATTACATATCAAAAGTGATTACATATACCTAGTAGCTATTTATGGCTCCAAACTTAAACTACCAATAAAATTTGGGCTCAAATGATAAAAGTCCTTTGATGGCTCGAGGGCGTTGCCCTTGTGGTCCCTAGACGCTCGTGTTATCCTGTCGATGGGGAGTATAAACCACACCTCAACAATAGTGTGGATGGAAATAAATTTTCCTATACTAATAAATATATACTCATATGCCAGTCTTGCTCATGTTCAATTCTTTGGGAAAACTATAAAAAAACTCATAAATTTATTGTGTTTGTATTAATTCAGTTTTGAACATTTCAATTGGCCTTAAACCTTTTTACATTGGTATTAATGGCGTCAATTTGATCATTTAGGTTAGAATTGCTCATGTGGACAATTTTTAAATATTTTTTAATATTTTTTGAATTTTTTATTTTCTTTTTCCTTCTCTTTTCCTTCTTATCTTTTTTTCCCCTTTGTGGCTAGAGAGGCTAGCTCATCCAAATCTAGGTGAAGTTGGGTGAGGGCCATGACCCTTATTGGTGGCCGGCGAGGGCTTTGTGGCCCTTGCCCATTGGCCAGTGAGCTTTTGTGAGCCTTGGTGGCCACAGTGGAAAATAGAAAAAAGATAAGAAGGAAAAGAGAAAAAAAAAGAATAAAAATATATAAAAATTCAAAAATATTTAAAGATTAAAAAATTGTCCACGCCAAAAAGCTTCAACTATGTCACGTAGGACGACTGACATCCATGTTGGTAATTTTTAGTCTAAATTAGCCGGATGGATTCAATTGGTACTAACGTGAAAATGTTTATGATTGAATTAGTTTAATTGAAAGGTTTATGACTGAATTAATATTATTGTAATAGGTCTCTAACTTTTTAGATACTTTTTCCTCAATTCGTCCTATGACAATTGGCAACTGACCAAATTAGGTGTGAAACACGATCTTGATTCCTAGAGCTGATTTCATCATTCTAACATGTCCAAGAGAAACTGAAAAGAAGATTCCTAATTATATCAGCATGACTTTTCATTGTTTTTCAAAGGAACTATTATAAGGTCTTGCCACCGTGACCACTGCATAGGCATCTTCATATCGAAATATTTATACAATGAAATGACCAGACGCAAATAGATATGAAATCCTCATATACTTGACTTGGTATGTTGCCATATAATTTGACATTTTCCGGGATATCTCACCGATCTTCAGAATATTGCGTATATCTTGTAAGTTTTCACATTAATTTGGGGACTACATGATCTAGTCAAATACAGAAACCCTAATAAATTTTTTCTATAGCTAACGCGGTAATCAAATCGAAACTTCCACATCCTTCATACATAATAATTCCATGAGTTTTGAGGAAGGATATTAGATAATACATGATGTGTTGCAACTTGATTTGGTATGTTGCCATTTAATTTGATATTTTTCACGTTTTATCGAATCTTATAGATACTTAAAATATCACGTGTATCTTGAATATATGTTCTGACATTCTATCTAAAGGATCAGCACTTCCTTATTCTGGTGAAATACAGAATCCCTTCATTACTTCTCTTTCATCGCTAACACAATCTTTTTATTTGCTCTAACTTGCTTGATAAAGGATTCACACAAGAACTTCCATGGAATATACACTAAGGCTTTTCCCTTTTTTTTTTTTAATCTCCTGGATGAGGATGAGGCAAGATAGAAATTTGTTTCTCATAAAAATCTTACTTATTACTGCACAAGATTTTATTTTTCCATTTTAACTTCTTGCGAGGAGGAGTCAGGTAAGGCTATGGCTGTTTAAGTAAGCTGGATTTTAAATGAAAAATCATATTTCCACAATAACGCTCGAATAATTTTAGCTATATTTAGCACGTACAAAGGAAAAAAGAGATTATTTCCAAGGGAAACATATTCCTTTCCAAGGGAAACATATTCCCTCAACTTTTTTCCAATATTTACTTCCTTTTGATCATTATGTTTACCTAAAATATTCTCATTGCTTACCTCAAATACTCAATCTCAAACTTGGCGTTCTCGTCCACTAGCAACATCACAAGCGTTATTCTTATGTTATGTTGATAATCCTTTGATTTTCCATAAGTGCGTAGTATAAATTCATTCTATCACTGAAAAGTGAAGCACAAAAATATAAAAATAGAAGAGTAAGGAATCTATCTACCTTCATATTATCGTAGTTAAGAATCAAAGCATAAATCTTCTCCTTTTGGTTATGCAGTTAAATGATTATAACTTGTGTGTAATCACAATTGTAAATGGGGCTACATATTCTCTACCATATATAATATGAAGATGTTGCCTTAGCTCCACATACCCACTACCTGCAACTCTCCCCCTCTGCTTTGCTCTGTTCTGCTTTGCTCATGGAAGAATTATCTAGAACACGACCAAAAAGTCCACGTCAAACGGCACACCGTTTTGTCGACCAAATCACAGTGAACACCAAGCCACGTAGGATCCTCTTCTCCCACTTCTTTTTAATTCTTGTCTTATATGCAAACCCTCCATGAGTGACCAGTGACTACGCCTACTTCCACTATCTCTATATATAGGAGCGTCCCTCGAGTCTTTTGGGTGTGGAGACCTTCGTGTTCAAACCACTCATTGCAGAATTCAGTGTCTCCAATTCGCAAAATGGGGTTCTTCTCAAAGGTGATAATGAACCAAATTCTGGCTTTTATAATATTTTCACTTTATTTCGAGAGCGGTTTCGCGAGGGGAAGGCATGGGAAACATCGGGAGAATGATCCAAGTAAAAGTAAGGTTGTGGACATAGGAGAGGGAGTGGGGGATCTAGTGACGGACTTGCCGGGCCAACCGGCGGTCAATTTCCGGCACTTCGCAGGTTACGTCCCGGTGGATGAGACGAATGGAAGAGCGCTCTTTTATTGGTTTTATGAGGCAGACACTTCTAGCCCTGAGGAGAAACCTCTTGTCCTTTGGCTTAATGGAGGTAAACCTAATTTATGGATACTCTCACTCTCTCTCTCTCTCTCTCTCTCTCTCTCTCTCTCTCTCTCTCTTTTCTCTGTGTGTGTTTTTTGTGAGAAAAGACACTACTTAATTTTTCTTCCACCCTCTCCCCAAGATGCTTGCCGTTTGTCAATGGTAGCTGTCGCTAAATTATTTGGAGAGGAAGGTTAACTAACATGTTTGACTCAGTCAAGGGACAATGATTTGGTATAGCCGAATCCAAAGTCTTCAAACGAATCTGTTTGTTGAATATTATAACAGTAAAGAAATGCTAAAAGAATGATTTTTATTTGTCTCAATAGTTTTATTCATACATTAATAAAATATCACTCGCCTATGGAACAAATGTAGCTACTAAAAGCGAAAAGTACATGCGTCGCTCTTTGGATCGTACTTATAATAATAAATTTTCTAAGTTTGATTGGCACAACATGAAAGTATGTTGAATAAATTGTTCTGTGTGAATGGTGGACTGGACAGACGCGTGAACTACTTGTTCATATTCAAACACGCACTTACACCATTCAACACTGTTCATGGAAACAGTAACTCAGACCGATGATACTATTGCTTGGCATAAAGACTTCTATCTTTATTGAACTGAGCATCACCGATTAGGTCGACTACCATAATCTCCACTCCAATTTGTTGACCAAATCCACGAGGAATGAGTACTTGTAATCTCTCCCATCTGCTGTTGTGGGTGGGTCATGGTTCGATCATAGGGGTTGGCGCAAATTCTAATGAGGCTCATCTCTCTAGGGTTAATCGGGAGAAAAAAGAGAGTTTTAGGTGGTCCTAACCCTAGCTATCCCACGGAATTTTCTCGTGATAAATTTTCTAATGAAACTCTCACTTTTATATGCTGGTGAGGAACGGATTAATCAAGTCCATACCATCACGTGCGGTAGATCCACAGCTGCCGAGCTTATAGATAGGTGACCCTAATATAATAACCTAATACTTTTCCCTCTAGACACTCGAGTTATTATGCTGATTAAATATAGTATTATTCAGTGATATTCAGTCGATATTTTCCTTGTCCGATGGAGAAAGAATACAATACAAAAAGCCATGATTGCCATAATCATCGCAGAAGACCTTGAATAAACCTAGAAATCATCTCTTGATATATTTTAAATATTCTTGCATCTAGACAAAGCTCTTCTATCCCTTTTCCCCCCTTGTCATTTTCATGATTTGTTGCCGCACAGGTCTTTTTTTAAAAGGCTCCAATTGGCACTTTATGTGCACTTTGTTCTCTAGTAAGGTGACAAGATGCTCGTTGCGTGTTTTTGTGGGTGGTTTCAGGTCCTGGGTGCTCCTCTGTGGGATATGGTGCAACACAGGAAATTGGACCTTTTATAGTGGACGCTAATGGTCATGGACTAAAGTCCAATCCCTACGCTTGGAACAAGGGTATGGTTAATAGGCCTCTCTCTCTCTCTCTCTCTCTCTCTCTATATATATTATAATTCGATCATGCATGCACGTGATTGAGCAATCATAAAAAGAAACCCTAAAAAAATCTTTAAATAAATAATTACTTATTTCACGGCAAACTGTTGAGAGATTCCTTGACAGAGGCCGTTGACACATGTCAATGCATGTATCGAGCAAAGACGTTTGGAAAAATCCATGTCAACCTTCCCCCTAATGACCCATTTTCGTAGTGCTGCTTCTGTGATGGATAAGAATATATAAGATTGATTATGGTACAGAAAAGGATGCGTGTTAGTGCTTGTTTTATAGTACAATGCTATGATGAGATTAATGAAATGATTAAACGGGGAATATGATATGTTTTATTCTTTGTTGATGACGCAGAGGCCAACATGTTGTTCCTGGAATCTCCTGTTGGTGTGGGCTTTTCATACTCAAACTCAATCAACGATTATGATATCCTGGGAGATGAATTTACGGGTGATTTTCATTTATAAGACTCTCGATGCAATTACGCAGAAACTTGTGGCTGTGAACTTCGCTTCTTCCTGACCTCTTTTTTTGCACATAAAGGATCTTCTGTATCTTGTTCTATAGATAGAAATCCTTTTTCTTAATTTCTTTTCCTTCTCTTTTAATTTCTGTTTTTCGAAACCATGAAATACTTCTCTAATTCTAAAACTTCTTGTTGATTGATCAGCGAACGATTCTTATAGTGTCCTCCATGCGTGGTTCACAAAGTTCCCGTCGTATCGAACACGGGACTTTTACATTGCCGGAGAAAGCTATGCAGGTATTCGTCGTCTAAATAAATTGTTGACTTCATTTAGCAAAAAATAGGCAATAATTACTTTTGGAGCTTGGCCACAGGAAAATATGTGCCGGAGCTGGCTGAGCTCATCCACGACAAGAACAAGGATCCCTCCCTTCATATAAATCTCAAGGGTATTCTGGTAATTAAGTAATTATAACCTGTAAGATCTATTCCTTTTTGCTACGTATAAAAACATATATACAATGAATATGTATTAAAAGGAGATTTTTAAGAGATGGTCCATCTAATTTGTGCGCGCGCGCGTTTTGCAGTTAGGTAATCCTGAAACATCTGATGCTGACGACTGGATGGGACTAGTGGATTACGCATGGAGCCATGCAGTGATCTCTGATGAAACCCACAAAGTGATCGGAAAGACATGTGACTTCGCCAGCAATAATACATGGAGCAACAAGGAATGCTGTGAAGCTGTGGAAGAGTTACTCCATCAATACAATGAGATCGACATGTATAGTCTCTATACCCCGACGTGCATTGGTGATTCGGCGAGCTCGGATAACAAGTCATACCAAGTCATGATGAAACGTACATCAAGAATGGTGAGTCGTTGGAATTGTTTAAGACCACAGAACGATGCGTCCTCTGCTTGTGAGTTTTCTCCAATAAGATGTTCTCTTCTCATTTTATTTAACATAGTGTATTACACTATATAAATCAGATGCCTAGGATAATGGGGGGTTATGACCCGTGCCTGGATAAGTATGCGCAAGCTTTCTACAACAGGCCTGACGTTCAAAAGGCCCTCCATGTGAGTGATGGTCATCATCTCAAGAATTGGACCATTTGCAAGTATATATCTCTCTCTCTCTCTCTCTCAAGATTTACACCGATTTTCCAAGTGAATGATCTTGCACTTTCATGGTCTCTTCTATTCTTTTCAAATAAACTAACCCTTTATGTTGTGTGATGGGCGACGCACCGATTGCAGCTTTAAAATATTCCACGACTGGAAAGACTCCAAGCCATCTGTTATTCCAATATACAAGAAGCTTATTGCGGCAGGGCTTAGAATTTGGGTCTACAGGTACATAAAATATTCAGAATCTGCCACGATCACGAAAGTACGTTCATGAACCTTCTACTTTTTTGTTATCTTGACTTCTTTTTCCCGGTTGGTTGCATCAGTGGGGACACAGATGGAAGAGTCCCAGTGCTGTCCACGAGGTACAGCTTAAGTTCTTTGGGTTTGCCTATCACCAAGGCTTGGAGGCCCTGGTATCACCAAAAGCAGGTAATCATATAGTACCTTCCATAGCTTTTCGGATATATATCCCAAAAGGGAAGCTCAACTGATGCGAAATGCAGGTGAGCGGTTGGTATCAAGAGTACGAGGGACTGACATTTGCGACGTTCAGAGGGGCTGGTCATGCCGTGCCGGTCTTCAAGCCAAGCGATTCGCTCGTGTTCTTCTCTTCTTTCCTCAACGCGCAAGATCTTCCATCCGCTCGTTGAGGAAACAGCAAGGACAAGAAGACAAAAGAGGAGTCCTTCATATGAACTCTGTGTACGAAATAGTTAAGGGCTACATATAGCAGGAAGAGCTAAAGTAGGAGAATAAATAGGGCTTGGACTTTCAGTTTTGGCAGCAGTGAAATTGGAGAAAAGTTATTGCAGTTCTACTCTTCTTTCAGTCTTAAGAGGCGGTCTTAGTCTAATTGAAATGTGATAACTTCAAAATGGAAAACCTCAATCTTCGATATGATTCAATAGAAGTTAATGAATTCCTAGATCAAATCAATTGAGTAAGAATGATGAATGTTTTCCTAATCTTGGAGTCACTTTGAATCCCTGTTTATGTGGGAAAATATTGAGACCGGTGAGGTTCGAAGTGAAATAGTGCAAAGAGATTAGGACGTTGAGACCGCAGATGCTTACTCTTTTTTATCATCTATATTTAAGAGGGTATCAATTATTGGTTCCTTTCACTAACTACTATATTCTTTTTAAGTCATCAAGCAATAGCTGTTACTCAAATCGAATATTCCAACAATGGGCGTGTATGGTTGCTAACACAAGTCGCCCCTTCTTTCATGTTGTGTTAGGCGGAAACCACGTAGAAAAATAAAATCAAGGTTTATCCCACTATTTATTTTGGCTTAATTATATAAATTCTATTATGCTATTAAACATAATTTTTTATTAGATCCTCCATAAAGCCTAAATATTTCATAGTTTTTAATTAACCCAGTTTTCATTCCTTGTTCACATCTCCTCACTAAAGCATCTGACGGTCTTCGTCGAACATGGCCCAGAACCCTCTCAATCGACACTCATTTTCTTTTTCTTGAATATGACATCTACTTTTCGATTACATTTGATTCATGACCTCGTCTTTTCGCATGTGGCCGAGCCCACAGTTCTAATTTTCACCAATCTCCCACAATTCTAATTTCTAATTCTCTCTCTCTCTCTCTCTCTTAATAATATGACTAGTTGCCATTACTATTTTGACCTTAATTTTAACTAGAAGGTTCCAAAGTGCTCAAAACTTAGACGTATTAAAAGGCGGAGCTGTACCAATTTCCACGCGGCCAACAACAAGATTGAAGCACCAAATACCATTGCATTTAAGTACGTGGAGGAACTGTCCATGAAAATTTTTCACATTTTTTATTAAATCACGTGTCAAGTGTAAGCCATTGAGCAAAGTCCGACCTGATGTTAAGTAAGAAAGTCAAGGCAATACAAATCGGCCCATCTCCGGAATATATCACAGAAGAAGTTTTATTAAAAAATTAGCCACTTCCCAATTGGGACTCACATTCTTTATATTGAATAGAGAAATGCTTACATATAGAGGACGCTCTCGGTGGGTTGGCCGCACAATTAGAAGAAGATACTAAGTTGGACCGCCCGGCGAACTCAGGCTCACAGATCCCGGAATCGCATCTTCCTCTGGTGTATCCTCCGCGGCCCGGGTCCCGATTGCTGGCCGGGCACCGACTCAAGCCCGGCCATGAAGATCTCGTAGGCCACTTCTTAAGGCGCAAGATTGATGGCCACCCGTTGAAGTCTTTGATCCCCAGGTTCGATGTGTCCGGACTTGAGCCATGTAACTTGCCAAGTACCATGAATATGGTGTTTTATGTGTTCTCGGGTTCCCCTTGAAATTCTCGACTTGTATATAATGAATGTGATCTAAATCTGCATATAATTATAAAGGAAAGGAATACCATAGAAGTTGCAAAACTTGTCGGGGATATACAATCGAATCCTAGAACATTACATAAGTATCTCCGATTTCTCGCTGAGATGCTAAAGAGCTAGGGAGGCTCAGGAATGTAGATCTACAGCTAATCCAGCCGGGCAAATTGTTGATTTCAAACTCAAATCACATATCACGTAATATTCCGGTGTTCTTTATTGTTGTTCCTTTTTTGATTTCTATGGTGATTTCGTTTCTCGCAAAGATTTAATTGTAAAATCCGTTCTCGCATTGATTTTATGATGTCTTTCTAAACTACTCGGGGTGTGTACTCTAACCTTACATACTTGTTTCATTATTAATATATGCTTTACATATTCTAGAAAGGAATATACGTGGGAAAACCTATACTAATTGGATCTTGACCATAGTAGACGAACATATAACACTGCTATAACTAAGGGAAAAAACACAAACTAAAACTAGATGGCTTGTATATCTTCTCCCATCTCTTCACTGGACCACTGTGGGAAGACGTTCGAAACCTAATCAAGCTATTCCTTGGGAAAAATTCGAGGCCGAGTTGGCCAGACCAGCTCTTGGCTGTGAACACCCGTGGCTTCGGTCCCGATCACTCCGGCAAAGGCCTTAGGGGCTTGAATTTGGGGACTCACGGCGGGACCACGAGTGCTTTCTGGATGTCGCGGAGCATGTCTGTGTCCAAGTCGTAGTGGTTGGAGGAGTTGAAGAACGTGTGGAACACTTTCGGGCAACAAAGTTGGAGCCGCCTGCTCGGCTCCGGCAAGTCAGAGAGCTTCTTGTCGAGGACGTGTTGGACAAACTCTTTCTTCATCTGGTCGAGCAGCAATTGCACGAATTTGATGGAGTCCTCGATGTTGGCTTCGGGGTTTTCCTTTAGCTAGAGCAGCACAAAGTTCAATTGCCCTTCTTCTTTCTGGAATGTGAGAAAATGTAAAAAGAGGGAGACAAAATAAGAGAGTGTACATAGGTGCACAATAAGAGCAACAATGAACAAGCGCCACTTAGGAAGCAACGGCCAGACTTAGCTCTATCATACTGAACAGTTCAAATAGCCTCAGAACACGTGCTATCCAACATTAGAAACTTGACCTGGTAGCTTTGGATGTCATTGAGCAACTGAGTGATGGCCATGAACAATTTGGTGAGGGGCAAATTGGGTTTGGGCCATAGCTGATGCAATGGCGTCGTGGGGCTTGCGAGGCATGAAGTGGGAAGGACTAAGATGTGTGCTGCGATGGACGTCATGCTCGTGCCGATGTACTCGTGTCGGAGGTGCACCTCCGCTTCTACTCCACTTCGCTTCCATGAGCCATGAACGAAATGTCTCACTCCACTTGTGAACCATGTTAGAATATAATACGCGGAAACGATAGGATCTTGCAATTTACGTCAACACGAAATTACTAGAGAAATAAATGAGAAATAATAAGAACACCAGAAATTTACGTAGTTCAGTCTGAATATCGGTACCAACGTCCACGGGGAGAGCTAGCAGCAAATAAGCCACTATAATCGGAGAATTAGAGTTTACAATTGTTCACACGCTTGAGTGTTTCCCACACCTAGATTTAAGTCTAAACCCAAAGTGTTTATAAATAAACAATTCACTTGGATATAAATTCACTGCACAAAATTACCACGCATTCAAGCTCAAAATAAAATGCTCTATGTACGCCAAAATCAAGAACTCCAGCGTTCGTCTTTGGTCCACGTATGTAAGTCTTCACGTTCCTTTTCAAGGCTTCGCGTGGCTTCTACGTGCGGTTCCTTTTTCTCTCGTAGGGCTGCATTTTTCTTTTCCGAAAGAGCACACCTTTTATATTGTTTGTGTGCCCAAAGTCAAAACTTTGACTCTGGGCCCCAACCTTGATTCTTTTTCTCCAATATGGATTCTTCTTCTGCATCCTTCTATACGTACAATAAAAGAAAGATAGAAAACCCTCACCTTTTTTTTTTATTCTATCTTTATTTTATTTCCTCCTTTGTGCAGCTTTAAGGAGTCCAAGAAAAGAAGGGCTTCTTCATCCAATTGCTAAATCGTTTAGGAAATCTTTCTCAATAAAATTCGATTTAACAAATTGTTATTTGAATTTAAACTCGAAACATTAATTTAACAATTCTCCACATTGGCTCGATGTTTGAAGCCAAATTATAGTGCCCATCCATGCTGCTCTCCCAACGCCCCGACATGCGCTCACTCTCCACAGACGCTAATAGAGCTCAAGCAGAGCTTGAGTTTCGCCAAAGGAACAGACTTAGTCATCATGTCTGTTGGATTATCTGTTGTAGCAATCTTTTTGATAATAACATTACCCTTAGCTAAGACATCTCGGATGAAGTGGTACCTGATATTGATATGCTTTGTTCGCTCGTGATAAACTTGATTATATGCCAAATATATTACACCTTGGTTATCACAATGTATATCCGCACTTTTATGTTTTAACCCAAAGTTTGAAAATAAACTTTATAACCATATCGCCTCCTTCGCTACGAAGGTTAGTGCCTTGTACTTTGCCTTAGTCGAAGACAATGCAATGTGATCCTGTAAGGACGCTTTCCAACTAATTGCACCACATGCTAGCGTAAATACGTACCTTGCTAAAGATCTGCGATCATCTAAGTCATCGGCGTGATCCGAATCCACAAAACCAGTGGTCTCACTGCCATTGCTGTCCCTCCAATACACTATACCCACGTTTGTTGTCTCCAAATATTTGAGGTTCCATTTCACAGCTTTCCAATGAGCTTTACCAGGATGCTTCATATAGCGACTAACCACGCTCACAGCTTGTGAAATATCAGGCCTAGTGCATACCATAACATACATAATACTACCAACGACACTAGAATAAGGAACATGGGACATATGCTCCTCCTCCTCCTCAGTTTGCGGTGATAATTTATCTGAAAGTTTAAAGTGCTTTGCTCAATGTATATTTACAGATTTTGCCGATTGCATATTAAAACGTGCCACGATCTTCTTAATATATTTCTTTTGAGATAGACATAAAACTCCTGTAATCCTGTCACTCAAAATCTCCATACCCAATTTTTCTTTGCAACACCTAAATCTTTCATTTCAAATTTAGCATTTAACCGCCTTTTCAGTACATCAATATCAGACATATTCTTAGCTGCATCAGTATATCATCAACATATAAGAGTAGATAAATCAAAGAACCATTCTCCAATCTCCTAAAGTAGACACAACTATCCATCTGACTTTTTGAATAGTCTTTGTAAAGACTAGTAACAACACCTAGAGGGAGGTGAATAGGCGTTTAAACAAAACCTTGTCAAATATATGCGGAATAAGATAAAGGTTTGGGGAAAGAGAATAAGAACACAAGGTTTATAGTGGTCGGCTTAGATCAAGCCTACGTCCACCCTTCCACGCTAACAGCCTTCTTGGCTGGATTCCACTATGCAATTGACAAGAGATTACAACTTTGAGTGCAAACACTTAGTAGTAGATCACACTATCTCACTAAGTCACTCTTTTGGTATTTCTCTCACGATCACAAACGTTTAAGCTCACAAAGATAAGTGTATGATCGAAGGTCGCTCAGACTTTCGAATTATAAATTCTACGCTCCGTCTCTTTCTTGCTCATCGGTACTTCATCTCTTTAAATACTCCTCCACTTCCAAACTAGCCGTTGGACAAAATCTCAGAGGATCGTCTTCCAATCTACCCATTGGACAGATCTGTATCTAGAAGATTTGGTAGCCGTTGAGTGACAAAAGTAGAATCCCAAATTGATTTTGATCGCCCATACAAACAGAATCTTGGTTTCCATAAGTAGAGCTTCTTCGTATAGAAAGTTCTTGTCTTCAATATCCAATCGTCAATCAATTAGATTGAGTCAATCAAATCTATCTTGATGTGGAATCCAAACCAGATCACTAGCCATTATATGATTGGGGCTTGTGTTACGTTATGTCGAATCTGGATGTAAAGTCTGAGAGCAATAGACTTTACAATCTCAGTCTGAACATATTCTGCTTCTGAACAGATTTAGCTTTAAGGTCTGAATACAGTCTGAATAAGTCCAGCTTCAGCATAGAGTCTGTCTTTTGATTCTTCATTCACGTTTAGTCTGGAATTTGTCAGAGTGAGCAGACTTCTGATGTAGGACAGACTTTGACACTAAAGTCTGGCAGTCTTCAAACTTTGACACAGAAGTCTAGAAATCTTCAAAATATACTTTGGACATGTGTTACGTTCAGTCTTTTGGCCGTCTTCAGACTTTGACAATATCATTTACATGTTCTATCATCTGCATGGTCTATTACTTAACCATTAAACACGTTAGTAGCCTTTGATTTATTTTGTCATCTTCAAAACATCATAAGAGATTTCCCTAACAGTCTTGACTAGCTATGAAAGCATGAAAACATTTATACCACTGCCTAGGAGACTATTTCAGCCCATACAAAGATTTCTTCAACAAGCAAACATGATCTTCCTTACTTGGAATAGCAAATCCCTTTGGTTACCTCATGTAAATTTGCTCCTTCAACTCACCATGAAGAAACGCAGTTTTCACATCTAGCTGCTGTAACTCGAGATCCTGCGAAGCAACTAAGGCAAGTAAAACACGAATAAAAGTATGTCTACCATAGGACAGAACATCTCATTGTAGTCAATGCCCTCACGCTGTGTATATCCCTTCGCCATAAGTCTCGCCTTATACCTCGCTGCCTCGACATTGGGAATGCCCTCTTTCCGTTTAAAGACCCATTTACTTTTGACAATCTTTTGGCTCTTGTATACTTTGACCTGCTCCCATGTCTGATTTCGATGGAGTGATTCGATCTCTTCACTCATAGCCCCTAGCCATTGCGACGACTTAGAACTAGCCATCGCCTTAGAGTAAGACAAAGGCTCATCTGTCTCCACCTCATCACCTACAATCAATGCATAAGTAATATATGTACAACCATAACGTACCAGTGATTTGATTTTCCTTCTCTGTCTATCTGTGGCTATAGTGTGCTGTGGCTTTGCTGGTTGTTCACTATCACCAACTTCAAGAACTGCGGCCTCATCTTCAGTCTCAATTTCTGTTACCTTAGAGGTCTCCGGAGTCTCCACCTAAAGCTCCACCTGACACCATGATCTGTCTTCTCTGCCGGTTGTGTCTCAAAACTCTTCTGTTGAAGCATTGCAGTCTTGTCGAAGATCACATCCTTGCTGATTAAAAAACCAGGTGATCTGGGATCAATGCACCACAGCCGGTAGCCTTTCACCCCATCTACATAACCTAGAAATATGCACTTCTTTGCCCTAAGCTCAAGCTTACCATCACTTGCATGAGCATACGCAGGACATCCTAATATACGTAATCTAGAGTAATCAACAGGTTTCCCCAACCATACTTCCTCAAGAGTCTTCCACTTGATAGCAGATGATGGAGATTGATTAATCAGGTAACATGCCATGTTCACTGCTTCGGCCAAAATTCCTTGCCAAGTCTTGCATGCGAAAGCATGCATCGAGCTCGCTCAAGTATTAGGATAGGAAATAGTGGTGTTTTCGAGGTTATTGGCACGGGAGATGTTTATTTGGAAACCGATGTTAGATGTAATTTGCTTTTGAAAAATGTGAGACACGTTTTGGAAATTCGCCTTCACTTGATATCCACAGGTGCATTAGATGATGATGATTATTGCAATTCCTTCTTTGATGGCAAATGGAAGTTGACTAAAGGTTCCATGATATGGCAAAGGGTAAGAAGATAGGTTTTCTCTACACCATGCAAGCAGACTTGATTAAAGAAGAGGTAAATGTAGTGGAGGATTTCTCGGTTGATTTATGGCATATGAGGCTGGGTCATCTTAGCGAGAAATGACTTGAAACTCTGGTTAGAAAGAACCTTTTACCTTTGAAAGAGAAAATCTAAAGGAATGCACTCATTATCTTATAGATAAGCAACATAGATTCTCATTTCATAGTTCCTCTCCACACATGAAATCAAATGTACTTGATTTAGTTCACACTGATGTTTGTCGCATGGATGCTAGAACTTTTGGAGATGCATTATATTTTGTGACATTTATTGATGACTGTTCTAGAAAAGTGTGGGCTATTGCTTTGAAATTTAAAGATTAGGTACTTGCGGCTTTCAAGCAATTCCATGTCAATGTGGAAAGAGAAACCGAGAAGAAGCTGAAATGTGTTCGGGCTGACAACGGTGGTAAATATAGATGCCCATTTGAACACTATTGCAGGGATTATGGTATCAAGCTTGAGAAGATTGTTCCAAAAACACCACAACATAATGGAGTAGTAGAGAGAATGAATTGGACAATTAATGATCGGATTCGGTGTATGCTTTCTCATGCGAAGTTGCCTAAGTCATTTTGGGGTGAAGCGATGAGAACAGCAGTGGACTTGATAAATATTTCTCCATCAGTTCCTCTTAAGGGGGATGTTCCGCAAAGAGTTTGGAGTGGCAAAGATGTTTCCTACAACCATCTAAAAGTGTTCAGTTGTCGGACATTTGTGCATGTTCCAAGAGATGAAAGATCCAAGCTTGATGACAAGTCTAAACAGTGTATCTTCTTAGGTTATGGACATGAAGAGTTTGGCTACAGGTTATGGGATCCAGTCGCAAAGAAAGTCATTAGAAGCCGAGATGTAGTATTTTGTGAATATCAAACTATTGAAGACATTGACGAGGCGGAGAGACCAAAGAATATAGCTCAATGTTCAGTTAGTTTCAGCCCAAATCCTTATAATGTTGATAGAATTCATGGGGGAGAAGTGCTTGGAAATCATGAAGATGATGAATTCTCACATAATGTTGATTCTTCAGCTGAGACAGGTGAAATAGCTGAGCAAGAGCAATCTATCCTATCTCAAGTTAGAAGATCTGAAAGAGAGTGTAGGCCTTCTAAAAAATATTTGCCGCATGAGTATGTGTTACTCACTGATGCAGGAGAGCCAGAAACTTATGAAGAAGCTATATCATGTGAACAAAAGAATGAGTGGCATGAAGCCATGTAAGAGGAGTTTAAATCCTTGCATGAGAACCACATATTTGAATTGGTGAAGTTGCCTAAGGGTAAGAGAACACTCACAAATAAGTGGGTGTACAAGTTAAAGATAGAAGAAAATAGTTTACAACCACGACACAAGGCTAGACTTGCTGTGAAGGGCTTTCATCAAAAGAAGGGTATATACTTTGAAGAGATTTTTTCACTGGCTGTAAAGATGTCTTTTATTTGAGTTGTTTTTGGGTTGGCTGCTAGTTTGAATTTAGAAATTGAACAACTTGACGTAAAGACGGCTTTTCTTTGTGGAGACCTAGAAGAAGAAATATACATGGAGCAACCAGAGGGTTTTGAAGTTGAAGGCAATGAGCACCTTGTATGTAGATTGAGGAAAAGTTTATATGGTCTCAAGCAAGCCCTGAGGCAATGGTATATGAAATTTGAATCATTCATGGAAGAACAATGATACGGTAAGACAAACTCCAATTCTTGTGTCTTTATGAAAAGATTATCAGATAATGATTTTCTTATTCTCCTACTTTATGTGGATGATATATTGATTGTTGGGCATGATGCCAAGAAAATCAAGAGCTTGAATAATGAGTTGAGTAAAGCTTTTGCAATGAAAGACTTAGGCCCGGCTAAGCAAATTTTAGACATGAGAATTACTCGTGACAGGAAGAATAAGAAACTGTGGTTATTTCAAGAGAAGTTTATTGAAAAGGTGCTTGAAAGATTCAACATGAGCACATGTAAACCGGTAAGTACTCCACTTGCAGGCCATTTCAAGTTGAGTAGTAATGAGTGTCCTTCAAGTGAGAAAGAGAATGTAGAGATGATGAAAATTCCTTATGCGTCGGCCGTGGGTAGTTTGATGTACGCCATGGTTTGTACAAGACCCGATATTGCTCATGCAGTTGGTGTTGTGAGTAAATTTCTCTCTAATCTAGAGAAGGAGCATTGGATAATTGTTAAATGGATTTTGAGATATCTTAGAGGCACTTCTAGACTTTGCTTGTGTTATGAAAATGCGAAGCTTGAGTTGAGTGGTTACTCGGATGCGGACTATGCCAGTGATTTTGATTCTCGGAAATCTACATCGGGTTATAATAATCTTTGCAGGGGGAGTTGTTTCATGACAATCGAGATAACAAAAATGTATTGCTTTGTCTACAACTGAAGCGGAGTATATTGTTTTACCGAAGGAGGTAAAGAACTTTTGTGTATGTAAAAATTCCTACAAGAGTTGGGCTTGAAGTAAGAGAAATTTGTTATATATTGCGATAGCATGACTGCCATCTATCTTAGCAAGAATCCGGTGTTGCATTCAAGATCGAAGCATGTTGATGTGAAGTATCATTGGATCTGAGAGCAATTAAAAGAGAAGGTTTTTCTACTTGAGAAAGTCCACATCGACAATAATAAATCCAACATGACCAAGGCGTTGCCCGTGATGAAGCTTGATGCTTGTAGAGGAAAAGTGGGCATGATGAATCTTCCCACATGAGGTGGAGGGGGAGATTTGTTGGCTGGGTCCACCTTCATGTGGGGCCCAACTAACATTAAATAAAAGAAAAAAAAACAAAAAGAAAAGAAAAGAACAAAAAGAAGTGGAAGTGGTGGTCGTGCAAGTGTGCATCCAAAAAGTGAAGAGAATAGATAGAAAACAAAAATTGCCGAAGCAAGGGAGAAGATAAGAAAAGAAGAGGGCTGCAATTTTGCGACTCCGATTCGAAGGCCAAATATTGACGGAATCAACTCAAATTTCAGTATTTTGTTCGTGAGACCGAGGGCTACAAGTTGATGGTTTTTGTTCGTCGAGAACCATCTCCGAATTCTCCAGTTGCGGTTAAGGTTTTCTTACTCTAAACTTGTTTATCAACCTATGTGGTGAGACAAAGATTATTGTAATGTTGATATTGAGCCTCTAGTGTGTGACTAGAGAAGAATACTTTGTGTATCCTACTATTCTTGGTGATTAGTGGATATTTTTGGGCGGTCTGTGGTTTTGCCCGCCTCAGCTTCTCCACGTTAAATCTTTGGTGTCATCATTTACTTTGTCTACTTATCATTTCGGCATTATGTTTGCAAATTGTGAGGCTATACATTGCTGGTTGTTGCTGGGGGTTAAGAGAATTTTAATTGATTTAGTTTCGGGGGAGAAATTGGTCCTGTATTGGGTTTAATTTGTGGTGAATTGTGTCCCCGGGTTCTCCCCAATAGTAATCTACACTAAAACAGTCAAATTACTGAGGGTCCTTTCCCAAAATTGTTATTGACTCACTAAAAACTAAATTACTGTTGTACTCTCGTAGAACAGTGGGTAATTTATTAGCATGATACAGGTTAAATAAGATGCCAGTCAAAGTTTAGTTGCTAACAGGTTTGAAATTTAACAAAGCTTAACATGAATTATCGGCACCGCATAATGTCCTGTATATTCATACACGGAACGCTAATGATCTGATTGTTGGGTCTTATTTATGTAGCCCTTCCTGGGCTTGTGGTTTAAGGGTCTTCACAGAGGAGGGCAGATGTGGAACCGCATGAAATGCGCATATAGTTCCAACGACTAATGTCCAGAACCAGACGCTATAAAATATCATGGACAGCAAAAGATGCTCCAAGAGCAAAAGATGCTCCAAATCTGGCCAAGACCAGTCATCTAGAATCGACAGAAGCAATAACTTAATTAACTTTTGTGGTGCATCTACATAACAATCCAACTACCAAGAGAGTCTACCATTCCGTGAAGCTTCCCAGAGAGGTCAGAGACCAGTGCCATAGCTCAGGGAGGGAGGGTGGGAGGGAGGGAGGGAGGGAGAGAGAGATGAAGGTGGTGTGCGTGACAGGAGCATCAGGCTATATAGCGTCATGGTTAGTGAAAGTCCTGCTCCAAAGTGGCTACACCGTCAAAGCAACTGTTCGTGACCCCAATCAGTTCAAGACTTTCGATTACATTCATGCATGACATCGTTTATGGCTCCACCATTCCAAATCATTACAAGAAGTTGTTCCAATTTACATGTAACAGGTGATACAAAGAAGACTGGGCATGTGCTTGCTCTAGATGGAGCCAAGGAGGGACTTCATCTTTACAAGGCAGACTTACTGGAAGAAGGATCTTTTGAGTCCGTTGTCGATGGATGTGATGGTGTCTTCCACACTGCATCACCTGTGCTTCTCACCCTCAAAAACCCCAAGGTTCTTTTGCTCTCTCAAAGGCTTGTGTCATGGTCTCTCAAATGTTCTTTTTTCCTTTGTTTCTTTGGAAACATGAATTAGAAATTTGCGTTTAAAAATTGTGCTGCCAAACCAGTGGTTTTGTAATTTGTATATCGTTTTGGCCATAGCAATGAAATGCAGAAGTTGTAATAGTCTACATATACGGGACAAAGTAGGAGCCAATTTTAAACTATTAGCAAGAATTCAATGGCCAAAAAGAAAATAGAACGTTCAACTCAGGGTTTCTGCCAGGGCAACAAATCTAACTCTTCACACAATGCATTTATCCATATTGCGGTTTCTCCATCTCTATATATGTGCTCAACTTCAATAAGTTCAGTAGTTCATACTTGTCATTCCATGTCTCAGATGGAGCTGATAGATTTTGCAGTGAAGGGAACAATTAATGTTCTTTCTTCTTGTGCCAAAGTCCCTACAATCAAGAGAGTGGTGATAACATCTTCTATGGCTTCGCATCCAATGGAAAGTCTTAGACTCTTGATGTGACAGTAGATGAGACTTGGTTTTCTTATCCAGTATTCCGTGAGAAATCAGAGGTAATTATACATGATATTCTAAATTCAACTAAGCTGTCAGAACATGCTGTTTTTCACTTTTCTTGCATCATCAAGTAAATCTTAGAAAATGTCAGAAATGCAGAACATTTTTCATTTTTGTTTATTGGATGAACTGCATAAAAAATTCTACTCAGAGGTATACCTTGGATCTGTTGCAAGTTCTTCTAGCAACTTTAAACCATCACATAGGAGCTAGCATGCATCAACTACTCAAATTGATTTCATTGTGCACTTCTTGCTTTTCTGTTTCAGCTTTGGTATCCAGTTTCAAAAACCTTAGCCGAAAAGGCAGCACGGAGATTTGCAAGATAGAAGGGGATCGATTTGGTCACGATGCATCCTGGGTTTGTCATTGGTCCCCTACTACAGTCTTCGTTTAATCTTAGCGCAGAAATGTTTCTCAACCTCATAAATGGTAATCAAGTAACCGATAAATTTATTATATTGTTTATTCTGATGAGATTAGGATTTTTATAAGTACTTCCCGTAAATAGTACTGTTTACACGATTTGTCCTCAGTAAGTTGTCCACAACTTAACAAGCAAATGTCAAGAGGATATATATGTTGATTCATTTTATAATGGACAAAAGATACGTGTGATGGAACTCATTAAACTGATACAAACGGCGATCCATGTGATGTAACTTGCTTCAATGAAATATGCAAATTTATTGGAACCATCTTTATAACAAGAGGAGACTTACGAGTGAAGTTGTTCCCATCTGATGCTGAGATATTTGCTGCAGGAACTCACACTTTTACCGACACAAACTATAGATTTGTTGATGTAAGAGACGTTGCACGTGCACACATTTAAGCTTTTGAGTCCCCTTCCACTAATGGCAGATATTGTCTTGTTCACAAAGTTGTGCATTCTGGCGATGCTTTCAAGATTTTGCGAGAGCTCTATCCCGCTCTACACCTTGCTGAGAAGCAAGATTTGCCCATTAAATGTCCAGTTATGACATTCATATAGTGAATTAAACTTGTCTGCTGAAAAATTCTTGGCCATCTTCCTATCCCTCATGATTTGAATGATGTCAACAAATCCAATTTTAGCAGTCTCAAATCTTGGCGACATCAAGTATAAACGTTTAAGGAGTAACGTCTGGAATTCTTTGAACAGAATACCGAGCGATTGTCTCGAAAGCATTTCATGTTTTCTATATTTTGTGCAAAAGAATATAACAAGACGACTCATATTTCGCTTTGCTAAAAGCAGATGTGAAGATGAAAAACCTTCTGTGCCAACCTATAAAATATCAAATGAGAAAGCCAGAAGTCTGGGCATCAGCTTCACTCCTTTGGAGGTGAGTTTTAAGGACACTGTGGAGAGCTTGAAAGAGAAGGGTTTCTTCAAGGACTGATGCTGCAACAGGCAACTTAAAGAATAAAAACCATGCCAAAGTCAATTAGATGGGCATTTTCTGCTGTAATACACTTATGACAGATTTTTCTTCGGGTGATCCGAAGTTTTCTAATTTCTCACAGAATATTTACGATGCTACCTGAAGCTTACAGATGCATCTATTGTCATTGTCAGACAAATGTTTGGCTGTTTTCTTTATTGAGTAGCTTGAAATCCAGGAGTTTACGTTTGCATGGCAGTGAAGCTCCAGTCTCCTGTGCCAAGGGGAAAAAACACAAAATGGCAATAAAGCCAATGAGTTTTTAACAACCAAAATTCTACGTGCAGTAAAGGTGCAAGTGATGCAGTCAATTACAGTAAACAGGAAGATGTTCTGGCCTGCTATGCCCTAAGATGTTCTGGCCTGCTATCCCAGGGCAAAATGCCAATCCAATTAAGCAACCGGCGCCACAGCATACAACTTACCCCCTGGTTCAAGAACACAGCGAGCAGGGAGATGTTCTCAAGTCTCTTCATCGGCTCATAGCCTCTCAATGACAATATATTACTGCGAGACAACATAAATTGGTTATTTGTCCCTTTCAATTTTTTCTAGAAACATATTTAAAACAAAGAGTGAATGTCAGTGCCTCACACAAGTCGGTCAAATAAATGATCTTGACAAAGCCGGTCATAAAAGAGAATTCCCACTTATAAATGTATTGCACTCAGTATCCCTCTCATCCCCAGTTCCAAGGAGAAGAGGAGAGCAGAGATGAGTACAGCAGATTGTCACGCCTCGATCCTCAGGCACGCGCACATCCCTGACCTTGGTCGATTTTAGAATCCGATATCCTAAGACTACGTATCGCCGACCCTTTCATTTTCAATAGCACATGCGGAAGCAGTTATAAATCCCCGGACAATAAAACATTGGGATAGAATGGTAGGACTAAATTTCAAACCTTTAAAAACATTTACTCTTATATACATTGCAAACCAGTGCACATATATATACAAGGTGAACTATTAAGTCAAATTCAACTTAAGCTAGTTTAAAAACAAGGTCTACAAGCAGGTGTGGGGTTCTACAAACTACGAGTCCTCGTCGTCCTCTTCATCATCCTCCACACTCCAACTGGAGCCTTCAGTAGACTGCACCGGACTTTCGAGATCTTCAAAATCCAAGTCTGCTACATCTAGGGACCTGAAATGGTTATTCAATAACCAATGAGACAACGTTTCAGCAAGTTCTACCCCTAAGACCCGATTAGTAAATCAATACACCTTAGGGCTGCCTATGCACAACACGAGTCAGAGGACTTACCTTGGTCTCAGTCCCAACTTGCAAATTAGTACAGTTCAATAGGCATCTGACAAGCTCAACAGATCGAAGCATCGATCAAATCGACCTAGTCGATTACATGTCGGTCGGACCATTCCCAAGTCAATCAATTACTACCATACATTCTCTATGATGTATAACTAGTCGTCGAGCCCATGTGCATTCTCTTAGTCGCCAAGTCTGCCAAAGTGATGCATCAAATCACCGAGCCCACGTGTCTCTTCCAAGATGCCATGCTTAACTCACTGGGCTCATGTGCATTCTCTTAGGCACTAGTTCGCCAAAGTGATGTATCAAATCACCGAACCCACCTACTCTTTTTACGATACCTGGGCCCACGTGCATTCTCTTAGGCACTAGTTCGCCAAAGTGATGCATCAAATTACCGAGCTCACGTGCCCTTTTTACGATGCCTGGGCCCACGTGCATTCTCTTAGGCATTAGTTCGCCAAAGTTATGCATCAAATCACCGAGTCCATGTGCCTTTTTTACGATGCCATACTCAACCACCGAGCCCACATACAATCTCCAGGTGGCATTACTAGTCATCGAGCTCACGTGCATTCTCCAGGAGGACATATCGAGTCTCCGAGCCACGTGCATTCTCTAAGGCGACCTCTTCGCCAAGATGACTGATTCAATCACCGAACCCACGTGTCTTCTCCAGGTGATATTCCAATTCACCGAGCCCGCGTGTCTTCTCTCAGGTGATTACCAACTTACTTTCGATACTGACAACTAATACTAGACGATTTCTCAATCAAATAATTAAAATCACATAACTTAGGAATATACCTTAAAAATTCACAATAAAATCAATTCCACGCAACGTAGAGCTTAAATAAATAAACGGACTACACCACGACAATCGGCATGAAATTTCGGTTGTCGGCTATCCCAGCCTAATTTCCGAAAAATAAATAAATTTCGAAAATTAATAAATAAATACTAAAAATCCAATTTAGGCCCATAATGCTTAATAGGAGACCGAGACAGGTCGGGAAAAATCCCGAGATGCATTCAATAATTATTAGAAGCTCTCTACTTGTTAATGACTAAGTCTAACCTGTTAGGACTAGAATTAACACCTAGAGGGGGGGTGAATAGGTGATTAAAGCAAATTTAACAATTTAATCCGAATGAGAGATTAATAAATTAAAACAACAATCGTTGCAAATGAAAGTTAAAGATAAAATGATTAGAAATAGAGAATCAAGACTCCAGATTTATAGTGGTTCGGCTTAGACCAAGCCTACGTCCACTCTCCCGCACGGACAGCCCTTCTGGTTGGATTTCACTAAGAATCAATAAGAGTGATTACAGTCTCACGCTCTTGAGTCCACAGTGTAGAAAACTCTACTACACTTCCTCAAGGTCTCACTACAATATGATCTCTCTTTTGATTACATATAACGCTCGAAGAATGATATCGCAAAATAGAAAAGGAGATTCAGACTTTGGAATTCTTCTATCCGGCACCCTTCAACAACTAGAGCATCTCTCTTATATACTTCTTCATGCCTTCAATACCGTTGGCACCTTCCAAAGAAGTTCTTCCAATCAACCCATTGGACAGAATCAATTAGAAAGATCTCGAGCTCTTTAAGGTAAGTGTTGATAGCCCATCAATCCTGCTTGCCCATACAATCAGGATCTCGGTTTCCATAAGTAGATCATTGTTGACACCTAAAATTTTGAGATTTGATTTTGCTAAATTTAAATTAAAAAAAAAAATCACATGGCATATAGGTTTAGGAAAATTTTATTTTTGTTATATTCCGTTAAGATTTCTCACATATTTAGGAGATGCACTTTTGCACAAAAGAGGGATTTTCTTAATGGAATATGCAAAAAATATTTCAGCGATATATTTAGGGGTATCATGTTCAAGCAAAATTAGAAATGAAATATACCCCGAAGATACATTTTTTTTGGCTTATAAAAGGGGTCTCGTACAATCAATTGAAAGGGGGGCTTTTCATTCGGTTCTTTAGGGGATTTCTCTTGGTTTTGAAAAGGTAAAGAAAAATTCAGAAGAGAAAGAGGGATTGTCTGCAAACAGTACAAGTCAAAGAAAAGCAAGGAAGGCCGTGCGTGGAGAAGAAAAAAGCAAAAAAGGAGTACTTTGAAAGGTAAAAAGCTGCAGAGGGGGAGAAAAAATGGAAAAGTAAAAAGTAAAAGAAAAAAAAACTTTTACTGTTCTTCTTCTTCAGCAACCTGCCTCCCGATCGACGCCGAAGCCCGCCGCGCCTGAACCCCGCTCCGCCGCTTTCACCCGTCGTCGCCGGTGCGCCAGTAGCCCTCACGGCACCACCGCTCCGCCCCGAGATCCGCCGCCCAGACCGCCTCTTTGCCGTGGCTCCCGACGACCTGCAATTCCCCGTGGGCACCTCTGCGCCCAGTGTTCGGCGACTGCACCGGCGACCTCCATCCGCCCGAGCGCCGCACGCCTCTGCGTTCTGCTCAAGCGTCTGCAGCCCGCGCCGCCGCGCCCCTACGCCGCCTGCTGCCGACCTCCATCTGCGAGCCCTCTTGCCGGTCACCGCCCAGATCTACTCAAGCTCGGAGCCCCAAATCGACGCTCCGCCGGTCTCCGCCGTCCCAGGAGTCCCACCCCGAAGCCCTTCCGAGCTGACGCCCGCGACGCTCGCACCTGAAGCTCGCGCTGCCCCAATCGCTCCCCGATGCCCGAATCTCGATCCGCCCGAGCCGCTCCATCACCGCCACCGCACCTTGCTCCGCGCGCGAAGCCTCTGCTGCAGCGCCAGCCCGTCCGTCCGACGTCTTTACAGCAGCCTCCTCCCGACGCCAGGAGACCCCTCACCCGTGCTCCGCGTTGATCGCCGCCGCACCACCCTCGCCGGAGCTCCGCCGCCGGTGACTCCCCTTGCCGGATCAACGAACGGGCTGCCCCTTATTTCCCTTAGGTTGCTCATTTTTCTTTTATTTTTTTTATTTCTTTTTATTTTATGTGATTTTACTTTACTTTTAGTTAGTTTCATTATTATTGTTTAAGTTGAATATTGTGAGGTGACTTTTAGGTATTGTTTATTATAGGCGTTTATCCATAGGAGTTTGTCCCTAAGGTTATTGTAATTATTTAATTTGACCCGTAGGACGTCGGGTTATTTTTTTTTAATTATAATAATTTTTGGGGTTTGTTTATGATATATCAATTGTTGAATTAATTTAATTATTAATTTGATCCGTAAGATTTCGGATTAGATTTTTAATTATTTTGATTTCTTATCATGATGTTCAAGATTAAAAATAATCGTTAATTTGACCCGTGAGATTACGGGTTATTTTTCGTTTATTTTAATCCTTTATTTGTTAAGTATCTTGCTTGTTTAGATTTAATGTTTGTTTTAGAAGATCACTAAGAAAAAATCAAAAAGATATTTGAATTAGGATTTCAATTGGTTTTAGAATATTTCTTGTTATTTTGCATATCTAGAATACAGGTTTCATTTTAGATTTAAAAAATATAAAAACAAAAAATGCATTCATTTAGGATCTTAGTTTTTGTTTAATTTAAGTTGCATGTTTAATTACATGGCATTTTTAAATTTCGAACATTGTTAAAAATAAAAAATATCATGCATATGTCATGTAGAATTAGGGCATGCTCCGCACGTCATTGCATATTAAATAGACTGCATGTTAGATTAAGATAATGTCTTAATTTAAATTGGATTTAATATTATCTAATCCTTAGTTTAAATTAGATAGAATTTTAATCTAGCTAGATCATTTTTGCATTCGAATTTCATGAAAGAAAATACAGAATTTGTCTTTGCATAAGTTAATTTCAATCTTTAGGATAGATTGCATTTTAAAAATAGGAACATCAAATGCACGTCATTTAGTTTATTTAAGTTCATTTAATTAGAACTTTCTTGTCATTAGAATAAGTCATTCAATAAATGTCACGTGACATATAGCTCGCATATTAAGTTGTATGAGGCATGTCATTTTAGTTTAAATAATTTTGTATGTCATTGCATCGCATTGCATGTTATTATAATTAGATCATTTAGATTGCATTTAATTATTGCATTTTTTCATGTCATATAGTTTAAGTCATGTCGTCATGGCATGTTAGGTTATTAGCATGTATCGCAGGATTTTCATTAAAAAAGGTGAAAACAAAAAAAAATTGAAATTGCGTGTCTATATGATTTTTGATCTAACAACGCAGATGCTTTCGTTGCCTTAAGGTATGTCCCGCATTATTTTATTCGTTTTCTCGGGTGTTAAATTGGTGGTTTGTGTACTCGCATGATCGCCTCACACGTTAGGAAAATGAATTAAAATCAAATCAAGCTGCCTGCAAAACATTTTTTTTTGAAAATTAAAAAGAAATGGTACCGAAAGGGCACTAGGATAATCTAGTGTAACCAAGTCCCCGTACCCTTAGTCTCTGGTTCGTAGGAGTAAGATAATCCTCTCGTTATTTTACTTAGGTGTCTAATCGACCTACCCCAAATTGATTAGTGGCGACTCCTAGATAATAATCTTTTGCATGTTAAAACCCTAAGTCGCGATTTGGTATGGGCTTGGGAGAGCCCGAGTTAAGCTTAAAGGCTTAGTAGTCCATCAACCTAGTTTTAGGTGACAAACCCGAACAATTGGGTCGCGACAGCTTGGCGACTCCGCTGGGGATTCGAGTTAAAACTCTTAGTGGACTTAGGCCAATTTTTTCTTTTCTTTTGAAAAATGTTTTTGTTTGGCAGCAAGGATCCCAGTTATGTTCTTAACATTTCTAAGGTGTTAAATGTTCTTGCAGATAGGAGGTATAAGGGGAGTAGTTTTTGCTAACATTTGTCTTGCAGGTTGGAGTGTGGGATGAATGATTTATTTTTCCAATTAGAAGTGCCGTTTGCATTTAAACTGTTGTGCATGCTTTATTACTTTAGCACCACACTATTTGCACACACAACCTGCGGTCTGACCTGGGCTGCGATAGGATTTCTAGGATGGTGTTGAGAAGTATTCTTCCTCCAAAGCGAGACTGCTATGTAGAGGTTAACCTTCTCTCCCCCGAAAGTTTTTCATGGTGTCAAAATGTGTTTTGTCCATATCCGCGAGATTGCGTGATTATTGGACATTCCATTCGACTGAGCCCGGAGTTAAGGGGACCTGAAGTTAATGCGAGACTGCAACGATCAGACCACCATCTTAGCTCCACTTTGTTAAGCCTTTTAGATAGAAATCGAGCCTCACGTTTCATGTGCATGTCTATGTGATTGCCATTGATTTTATTTGATAAAGTAAGTCTTCTATCCCTATACCATGCAATTTATTTTGTTGTATTTTTGGTCGATCCATGACAATCTAGGTCAATCATTAATTTAATTTATTTGTCAATTAAAATGAAATGAAGAAATTGCCATGCAACGAATCATTTGAAAAATAAAAAAAAACTGGAAATTTGTTTTCAATTCATGTCTTGACTCTTCCTAGTTCATGTCTAAAACAATTTCATCTCTCCTAAGGCATCCCATGTCCTTATTTTCCTAATCCATTTTTAGGGAATCCTTTTCATGAGTGGACTTTTCGTGACTAAAAAATAGATTGTTGTCATGGATTGATTTTCTCATTATACCTTGTTCTTACATATTCCCCTTATTTTCCTTAGGTGATTATGGAGCGACCTCGCTCACCCATCCGTACACGGTCGAGAGCTAAAATGGCGGATCGAAACTATATGCTGGACCGTATCATTGACAATATGAACAAGCGAATTGCACACCACCAAAGTCAAGTCGATGAGTTGTCTGCTACTGTGGCTTTTCTTATCAAGCAAAAGGGCTGTGATGACATGGGTACTCTATCTTCAATGAGAAACTGCGACTCAAAGAAGAGAGCCAAAAGAACTTTTGAATCGTCTCATTTTCTTGAGGTAGCTGAATTTGATGCCACCATGAAGAGATTAGTGACATATCTGGAAGGAAGAATCTCTGATCTGGAGAGTTCGCATCACAAGATCAAGGAGGGTGAAGAACTCAAGCACACATGATTCATGTTCTTAAATAGATCATCTTCCTCATTTAATTAGGGGCATGTTCAGTTGCACATTCCCTTGCGCGGGAATTTTTATCTATTTCTAGGAATTTTCATCGCTTTCTAGGAATCATCATTTTCATTCCAATAATGTAATTCATTTGATTCTATTCAATGAAATTACAATTTTATTTTCAATTTTGAGGACATGATAGGGTATACCAAACCAGTCCAATGACGATATCCATCCATAAAAAAAAATCATCCACGGAGAAATCCTGAGGACTGGACTCTCTCATGCTTCCTCCCAAAAACTTTTTCGAAAACAAAAAAGCATTTCACTATAAAAAAAAATCATTTTTCAAGCAATTTCCAAAAGAATGCGTTAGGTTACCCTTGTTTGTTTTTCTAACTCATTTACTAAATGTCTCAGAGCATAACAGAGAGGCATTTGAAAATAATGCGTCAATTTCCAGTGATAGTTCGCCCGTTGATTTGGGAACATGCATCCGAAGGAAAATAGACATGAAGGCAAATGATCATTTCCTAGCCGATTGTAATCTCCCAAGAGTGAAGAAAATCATTTTGATTCCAAAGTGTGATATGTGGCACATCTCATAACAATTTGTGTGAAAGTCATTCTTGAAGGCCAAATGAAGTTTCTCATTTCCGTGAGAAAATGATGGAACAAGTCAAAAGAGGATCATTTGTTTTGGATGAAATGGATATATTAATATAACTAATTTCGGAATTGACACTTTTGTTCTTTTTCTTGCAGATGAAGAATTGGGGCACTACAGATTCTAGTAGTGACATGACTGAGATAAAATCTCGATCCGAGCCAAAATGGTTGTGCAATTTGAATTTACTCCGATGTTGCATAGTATCCTATTCATGCACATTCTCTTGTGCAGGGGCAAAAGTGGGTCTCCACTTTTAATGGATAGAGACGATCCAAGGACATCCTTTGTTGAGGCAATTCTTTTGTGGAGCAATTCCCCTAAATGAGTGCTTAAAATCATGTTTTGAGTGCAATAAATTGTTTGTTTTGAAGTAACAAACTCTTTTCATGCTTAAAGTTGCTAGACTCTTTTGAAAAGGGAATTTTCATATTGATTTAGCTCACCAATTTCATGTGGAGATTTGTCAAGATAGACAATTCAATAAAGTGACATCAATGCTTAAGAATGCGAAATGAGACATGTCAGGATGATGAAAGGCAAGCCCTATTCTATACACAGTCCCATACTTATACACTTGTGAGATGAGTGTAGGAAGTTCCATATCTGCAAGGTAAAGAGTTCTCTCGCAAAAGGTACGATGACCAAAATGATGAGGGGCAATTCATTTTTCTATCCCAAACACTACAAGTGATCCATTGCTTAACATTTTTGAGCCTATACACTTATGGATTCTTTTCAAATTACCCCTGTCAAGAACCACCTCACATTGGGGCAAATTGGAGGGTAAGACAATACCATAAGGCGAAGAAAATGGATTGAAATTTTCTTGCTCTCACTTGCATCAATCTTCAAGTTATGCTATTACATTGAATTCATGTGTTAATTTAAGTGCCTTAGGATGACGAAGAGCATTTCTTTCTCTATCCTATACACTTATATCCTTTGCATAGCCCACTTGAGCCTGCAATTTCATTTCTTTAAACCCAGTTGATGATCATCCCCACACTGGGGCAAGGCAAAACCAGTTGATGATCAACCCCCACACTGGGGCAAGGCAAAACCAGTTGATGATCAACCCCCACACTGGGGCAAGGCAAAAGGCAGATGAAGACTCTTGAAGGGTTATAGTGTCATTTAAAGTGTAATTGCTTGACGCATGCATTATGCGCAAGAATTGAATTCAAAATAGAACTAATGGGCATGAAAAAGCAGTGTGCCTGGTAAAAGCAAGGCCGATGTCCATGAAAAAAGAAGTGAAGAAAAAATGCATGAGAACTAGGGGCATAAAAAGCAGTGTGCCTAGTAAAAGCAAGGCCAATGCCCATAGATGAAAAAAGAAAGTCAAGATAGGTGACTGTCAATTGTAAGAGTTGAATCCCAATGGAGCAATACTCAAAGAACTCAAATGCTGAGTTTTTACAATCAATGGGGCACTTCATGAAAACAATCCCCGATGGTGAAAAAGAAAACTGGTGGCAATGCCAAGATGATCATCAACTCTCACCCTTTACATACTTTTTGAGCCTAATGATCCTTTCATTTCTCAACCCATGAACCCAACCTACGTTACGTCCCTTACAAAGTCTCTTCAGATTAGGGCACTTGAATTAACGTAAGAGTTCATATGTTTATAAGCATCGCTCGAAGAAGTGCGAGCAGGATTATTTCTTTCTCATTTTTGCACGGTTCTTGACTTATAAACCCGGAAATGATTACAAGACTATTCATTCAATAGCTTTGACTCAAAGAGTCCCTTTGTTAAGCCGTTGGCCAAGCCCACATTATGGTCCCTGTTAAAGACCTCTCAGATTGGTAAGATCGTACCGCTTGCGAGAATATTCGGACCCATGTCGATATGATGAAATTGAGTGATTCTCATAAAATAGCCATTCTAAATGAGAGTGAGTGAAAGTCCTTTCTAACCGAAAGTCTCTCATTTAGTATTCTTAAGAAATCAATGTCATGAGTGAAAATTGTCTTGAACGATAATTCTCTCTAGTGGAAATTCGGATGATGCAAAAATCATTATGCACAAATCTTGATTGAATTGATAAAAGTTTCAGTAGATTTTGAAGTTTGCATTCTAGAATAGCCTTAATTGCTTATTTCTTTGGTAAATGCATTTTTGCTCTAATCATGTCTGACGGATAATGTTTTCTCAAAGACTCGAGAGCTCCTAACATTTAGGTTCTTTTCAAGATGCCTCATGATATGAGGAGATGAGAAACCATCATGAGCATTCAAGGTGCATCCTTAATGTTCCAAAATTTATTTCTACCAGGAGATGAGAGGCCTCCACAGGATATCTAAGTTCCAAAAGACATATCCCAAAGAATCAGAGATATCATATCTCTACCCATTCTCGACACTTGACTCGGTCAAGCTGTCCTTTTATATTATCCTGGCGTGCTTTCGTAGCCAAATACACATATTTACAGGAGACATATCCCCAATGAGCAGAGATGTCATCAGGTAAGTATATCTCTATCTACATCTTAAATACTTGTCGTTGTACAAGTATTTTCCGTTTTGAGTACACTGACACTTGTTGGAGTTGTCCCCAAAACTTTTTTCCCTATTCAGGCGACCGTAAAATGGTACGGGTCCTGGAAGGTAAACCCCCGTTTAGGCGACCGTAGAATGGTACGGGTCCTGGAAGGTAAACCCCCGTTTAGGCGACCGTAGAATGGTATCCTAGACAAAGCAATTTCCCCATTCAAGCGACCGTAGAATGGTACGAGTCCTGAAAAATCAATTTTCCGTCAAGGCGACCGTAGAATGGTACGGGTCCTAGAAAATGAATCCCCATCTAGGCGACCGTAGAATGGTACGGGTCCTAGACAAAACTTTTCTGCCATACTGGGCGACCGTAGAATGGTACGGGTCCTAGGAAAGCAGTTCCTTACAAAACTTTTCTGCTGTATTGGGCGACCATAGAATGGTACGGGTCCTGAGAAAGCAATCCCTTCCTGCCGTATTGGGCGACCGTAGAATGGTACGGGTCCTGAGAAAGCAGCTCCATTCTGCCATACTGGGTGACCGTAGAATGGTACGGGTCCTGGGAAAGCAGTATCATCACAAAGTCATGTTACTATTCTAGGCAATCGTAGAATGGTACGGGTCCTGGACAGGTAATACCCACTACCTCGAATTACTATCCTCCTCGAAGGTAAGTTATCCCAGGTAGGTTCATCTATCATTTGCATTAGTATTTCCATGCATCATATAATTTGCATTGAAAAAAAAATGGAATTCATGTTCCAACAAAAAATCATTCATTACATGAGCATGACCAAAATTTAGGTCTCAATTTGTCTTTAAAGGCAACCTCTGCGAGCTCACCTTCAAAGAGGGGCAGCTGTTGACACCTAAAATTTTGAGATTTGATTTTGCTAAATTTAAATTAAAAAAAAAAATCACATGGCATATAGGTTTAGGAAAATTTTATTTTTGTTATATTCCGTTAAGATTTCTCACATATTTAGGAGATGCACTTTTGCACAAAAGAGGGATTTTCTTAATGGAATATGTAAAAAATATTTCAGCGATATATTTAGGGGTATCATGTTCAAGCAAAATTAGAAATGAAATATACCCCAAAGATACATTTTTTTTTGGCTTATAAAAGGGGTCTCGTACAATCAATTGAAAGGGGGGCTTTTCATTCGGTTCTTTAGGGGGATTTCTCTTGGTTTTGAAAAGGTAAAGAAAAATTCAGAAGAGAAAGGGGGATTGTCTGCAAATAGTACAAGTCAAAGAAAAGCAAGGAAGGCCGTGCGTGGAGAAGAAAAAAAGCAAAAAAAAGGAGTACTCTGAAAGGTAAAATGCTGCAGAGGGGGAGAAAAAATGGAAAAGTAAAAAGTAAAAGAAAAAAACTTTTACTGTTCTTCTTCTTCAGCAACCTGCCTCCCGATCGACGCCGAAGCCCGCCGCGCCTGAACCCCGCTCCGCCGCTTTCACCCGTCGTCGCCGGCGCGCCAGTAGCCCTCACGGCACCACCGCTCCGCCCCGAGATCTGCCGCCCAGACCGCCTCTGCGCCGCGGCTCCCGACGACCTGCAATTCCCCGTGGGCACCTCTGCGCCCAGTGTTCGGCGACTGCACCGGTGACCTCCATCCGCCCGAGCACCGCACGCCTCTGCGTTCTGCTCAAGCGTCTGCAGCCCGCGCCGCCGCGCCCCTACGCCGCCTGCCGCCGACCTCCATCTGCGAGCCCTCTTGCCGGTCACCGCCCAAATCTACTCAAGCTTGGAGCCCCAAATCGACGCTCCACCGGTCTCCGCCGTCCCAGGAGTCCCACCTTGAAGCCCTTCTGAGCCGACGCCCGCGACGCCCGCACTTGAAGCTCGCGCCGCCCCAATCGCTCCCCGATGCCCGAAGCTCGATCCGCCCGAGCCGCTCCATCACCGCCACCGCACCTTGCTCCGCGCGCGAAGCCTCTGCTGCAGCGCCAGCCCGTCCGTCCGACGTCTTTACAGCAGCCTCCTCCCGACGCCAGGAGACCCCTCACCGTGCTCCGCGTTGATCGCCGCCGCACCACCCTCGCCGGAGCTCCGCCGTCGGTGACTCCCCTTGCCGGATCAACGAACGGGCTGCCCCTTATTTCCCTTAGGTTGCTCATTTTTCTTTTATTTTTTTTATTTCTTTTTATTTTATGTGATTTTACTTTACTTTTAGTTAGTTTCATTATTATTGTTTAAGTTGAATATTGTGAGGTGACTTTTAGGTATTGTTTATTATAGGCATTTATCCATAGGAGTTTGTCCCTAAGGTTATTGTAATTATTTAATTTGACCCGTAGGACGTCGGGTTATTTTTTTTAATTATGATAATTTTTGGGGTTTGTTTATGATATATCAATTGTTGAATTAATTTAATTATTAATTTGATCCGTAAGATTTCGGATTAGATTTTTAATTATTTTGATTTCTTATCATGATGTTCAAGATTAAAAATAATCGTTAATTTGACCCGTGAGATTATGGGTTATTTTTTCGTTTATTTTAATCCTTTATTTGTTAAGTATCTTGCTTGTTTAGATTTAATGTTTGTTTTAGAAGATCACTAAGAAAAAATCAAAAAGATATTTGAATTAGGATTTCAATTGGTTTTAGAATATTTCTTGTTATTTTGCATATCTAGAATATAGGTTTCATTTTAGATTTAAAAAATATAAAAACAAAAAATGCATTCATTTAGGATCTTAGTTTTTGTTTAATTTAAGTTGCATGTTTAATTACATGGCATTTTTAAATTTCGAACATTGTTAAAAATAAAAATATCATGCATATGTCATGTAGAATTAGGGCATGCTCCGCACGTCATTGCATATTAAATAGACTGCATGTTAGATTAAGATAATGTCTTAATTTAAATTAGGATTTAATATTATCTAATCCTTAGTTTAAATTAGATAGAATTTTAATCTAGCTAGATCATTTTTGCATTCGAATTTCATGAAAGAAAATACAAAATTTGTCTTTGCATAAGTTAATTTCAATCTTTAGGATAGATTGCATTTTAAAAATAGGAACATCAAATGCACGTCATTTAGTTTATTTAAGTTCATTTAATAAATGTCACGTGACATATAGCTCGCATATTAAGTTGTATGAGGCATGTCATTTTAGTTTAAATAATTTTGTATGTCATTGCATCGCATTGCATGTTATTATAATTAGATCATTTAGATTGCATTTAATTATTGCATTTCTTCATGTCATATAGTTTAAGTCATGTCGTCATGTCATGTTAGGTTATTAGCATGTATCGCAGGATTTTCATTAAAAAAGGCGAAAACAAAAATAATTGAAATTGCGTGTCTATATGATTTTTGATCTAACAACGCAGATGCTTTCGTTGCCTTAAGGTATGTCTCGCATTATTTTATTCATTTTCTCGGGTGTTAAATTGGTGGTTTGTGTACTCACATGATCGCCTCACACGTTAGGAAAATGAATTAAAATCAAATCAAGCTGCCTGCAAAACATTTTTTTTTGAAAATTAAAAAGAAATGGTAGCGAAAGGGCACTAGGATAGTCTAGTGTAACCAAGTCCCCGTACCCTTAGTCTCTGGTTCGTAGGAGTAAGATAATCCTCCCGTTATTTTACTTAGGTGTCTAATCGACCTACCCCAAATTGATTAGTGGCGACTCCTAGATAATAATCTTTTGCATGTTAAAACCCTAAGTCGCGATTTGGTATGGGCTTGGGAGAGCCCGAGTTAAGCTTAAAGGCTTAGTAGTCCATCAACCTAGTTTTAGGTGACAAACCCGAAAAATTGGGTCGCGACAATCCTTCCAAATATAAGTTGCGAAATCTTTAGAGAATCTATACATATTCTAATACGAAAGTAAGATCTTTTAGTGCTGAATCCAGTAGAAAGATATTCTCTAGCCGTTAGAATAAAGATCATATAAGATCAGAATAAACGTCGGTCTGGAAACTGTTCATGAGAGTAGACTTTGAAACATGAGTCTTGAGTCTTGCTAGCTTCAGACTTTGATCTTCAGACTTTGATCTTCAGACTTTGTCAATAGAGTCTGTAAGTCTTCAGACTAGATTGATGAAAATGTTTTGTCAACTTCAAAATACTTTAAGAGAATTTATCCAACATAACCACCTAACATGCATCATTAAGTCACTAATTTAATTGTTCTAAACTAATCTAACCACCTAATTGCACTTAATTAAATCTAACCAACCCCTAAGCATAATTAGCAAACTAAGGAAGCATTAGTGAGCAAAACTCACTTGGTTAAAAGCGGAGACCGGATCACCGCGACGACTGCGTGACGGCAGCCGAAACTCGGGTTTTCGGCGACGTCGGCGGACACTCAGGCCAGGCCTACAAGCCTTGCAGGCCCACAGAAAAAGCTGGGCTTGGGCCGAACTTGGGCTGACTTGCTTCGCGGGCTGAACTGCTGAAACTTTTTGGGCTTCAAAACTGGGCCTGAAATTTTCACGAGCTGATGAGCTGATCCATTAGGGCTGGACTGAGCTGAAATTGGGTTGAAAACAGATTGGATGGGTTGCGGGCTTAACCGCTGCAAATCTTCGTGGGCTTCTAATGGCCCACTGCTGGGCCGAACTTCACTATAGCGAATTGGGTCGAGGGAGAGAAGCAGCTTCGGTGGAGTCTTCGTGAGTGGAGGGATGACGCGCGTTTGAGGAGATGCAGACGTGAAGACCGAAGCTGAGAAGTGTTCGGTAGATTGTGGCTTCGTGGAGCTCGGTCAACTTTGGGGAGGACCTCACCCACTCGTTGACTCCATTTCATCGCTGGGCATGAGTAGGGGTGAGCGTGGTTTCCGGGTAGAACCAGGAACTGGAGAATCGAACCGGAGGTTCCGGTTTGGTTCCCGGTTCTAAAGGGACCGGTTCCGGTTCCCAGTTCCCCTTTTTTAGGAACCGCGGTTCCAGTTCCGGTTAGGGCTAAAAAAAGTGAAAAACCCCCAAATCAAAAATTCACTCACTTCTTCCACACGACGCTTTTTTTCACTCACAGACTCACAGTTCTCTCTTCGCTCGTCCGTTCTCCACCTCTGCTGACGCCACCGCCGGTCGCCCTTGACGCCACCATCGTTGATCTCTGCTCGAGGGTCAAGGCCACCTCCGCTCGCCCTCGACGTCACCGCGGCCGACCTCTGGGTCGCCGTTTGCCCTCGACGGCACCATCGCTCGCCCTCGACGCCGCCGCCGGTCCACCGCTCACCCTTGACGCCACCGTCGCTCGCCCTCGACATTTGCAGGTGGCCGTATCCATTCCTCGATGTATCATCACCTTGGTCTGCTGCCTGGTACATCGTCTTTCTCGAATTTGCCTATCATGTTTAAATGATAAGCTGCTTCTAGTCGTAAAAATCATAACCGGTTTGTTTATCTGTCAGGTATTTTGCCATTGCCGTGGTTCACATCCCATCCTACGGCTTGTACGCGCTGATCAAGAGGTCGAAAAACTCAATTCTTTCCAGATTGTTTCCTCATTCTTTCACAAGGTCATTCTAGGTTCTTCTTCTTGTGACCCGATAGGGATTTTCCTTTTCGGGCCTTTCTGTTTGGCTGTGTTTGTTGTATAGAAAAATGAGAGATTACACGAAACGCAATTCATCCTTTCTAAATGCTGTGAATTCAACACCCTATCGGACCCTTTTTTGAAAAGATTGGACTGGTGCTTTTGAGCGTCAATCAATGTATAGACTTCCTAATATCAGAGCCATGTTCTTGTTGTCCAAACAGCAAAAGAGGAAGCCATCCTCTTGGTGTCTTTGTTATGTGCGATCAGTTTTTAATCTGATTTCCACTTACATGTCTAGGTCCCAATAGTGAGGAGAACGGGTGGTCTGGCTGACACGGTCTTTGACATTGATGATCACTCAAACAGCCATATGGCAAATGGGTATTATGTTTAGACTCATTGAACTTAAGTTTTTTTCGAAAGAGGTGGAATTTGCACCACCATCCTTTGGTTAAATGAAAAATTATTGTGCATTTATAAATTATTTGGAAAAACTCAGTAGTAAGATGGATTTAATTTTCTCCTAATACTTTGATAGACATTCTTTGTATTAAGTGTTGGTCAATCAACATGTAGTGCTCTCCCAATTCTTATTTGCATAAGGAAAATTACATGCCATTATCACTGAGAATTGGTGTTAGTGTGGGAGTTTGATTCTGCAACTGATTTTGATGTCTCTTGTTTGCTGCTTTACATGACATGATGTCACTGAAGGTTTTCTCGTGTTTCCTAGGTTTGTCTTTGAAGGAATTGATGAAGGGTCCTTGAACTGGGCTTTAGAGTTTAGACCGTGCCTTTTCTCTTTATAAAAACAGTAAGTTCTGCTTTTTTCTCTCCCTCCTCTCATTAATTACTTATAAGTAGCTTCTAGGTTTGAGCTTGAATCTTTGCAACTTGTTGCGACACTTTTCTTGTAACCTCATACATATTAAGTCTGAAACTGATCGCTGTTGTGTAGACAGTAATGACAGTAATGCTGGTAACCACATGCCTCACATCCTTGGTCATAATTCTCTGTTGGCACAAACCCCCTATTCTGTCTCTCTGCTTTCTACTCTTTTTCGGCTCAATCGAGCTGCTCTACTTCTCAGCATCACTGACCAAGTTTACCGAGGGCGCATGGCTTCCCATCCTATTTTAATTTATTTTTTTTCTAAGGCCCCTCTACATGTCAACCTCTCCCCAGTAATTGATGCTTTACATCTTCTGTTAATTCCTCCAGCTGTTGGACTGAGATCTAAACTCTTGCTAATCAGTGCGGCCATTTCACCTTTCTGTATAGAAAGCATTGACTCAAGAACTTGATTATGCAATGACGGCTTCATTTTCCTTAAATGAAATTCCTAAAGGACTATTCCTTTTATAGTTTATTTATAGTTCACTTTTGAACCTTTCATTTGGGTCTAGACTTTCGACGTTCAATTGATATATCTATGACTGATTGTGAATTGAATAAGCAGAGAGCGGAGACAGAAATTCACGTAATGACGCACATTTTTTTAAACCGACGTTCATGCACTCGGACCATGCACCTCTTGTCAATGAGTTCTAAGTTATAATCAAATCAAACCATATTTTCACTCACAATCCTTTTGCTCTTGTAATAAAAGAGAGAGGAGTAGATTCTGCTGCTCTTTCTTTGAGGTTTGTATCAAATCCTTATCCATGCTTTCTCTTTTCTTTAGTCCTCTCAATGTTTGTCATCATATTTGTATAGGTTGTGAATCCTACGTCTTTTGGTCTTTAGCAGAACTTGCTGTAAAAACTCATTACCGTTTAGTGATATCTCTCTCCTATTATGAAGATGAAGTGAAAATTTTTCATTTGGGAACTTTTCTACCGTTGACACTTGTCAAAAGAGGTGAAAAAATAATTAGCCTAGTTAAATGAGTCCTTGGAACTTCTCTGTCAAGGCATATCTAGCTTGGTACACATTTGACAAAGTTTTTCTAGGTTGTTACATCAAGTGCAAGACCAATTATTTCTTACCTGAAAATAGGCATGTTGTTTACCTAAGAGATTAGAAAATAAATAACCTGGTTAAATGAGTCCTTTTAACTTTTCTGTCAAGGCATATCTAGCTTGATTTCACATTTGACAAAGCTTTTCAAGGTTGTTAGATCAAGTGTGAGACCAATTGTTACTTTATAAAAAGGAGTGTGAACAGTACCTCCATGATCAATTGAAAGAGAAATAGGCATGTGTACATGTAAGTGAGAATGTGCTGATATTCTAATTTGCCAAATTTCAGTCCTTGTGCTGATATTCTCATTTGCCAAGTTTCAGTCCTTGGTTCTATCTTCTTTTAATCGACTAATCTGTGTTTTCTTTTTTCAAATTTCCTTGCATATGACACCAAATGACAGTACTTTCTTTAACTTTTGGTGATTCCATACCATTTTGCTTCTCTTTGAACTAGGAAATGACTTTTTTTAGGTCATATGCTGCTGTCTTCATTCAATATCCAAATATAACCAAGTATTACCTACGAGCAAAAATTGTCAATAGACCATGTGGAGCTCTTTTTGACCCATCTTGTTTTGTGGTTGATTGTATCGGTGTTATTCAGTAGATTCACTAAAAGATGATTACAATACCGTAAGCTTCTTGTTGCTATATGTTATAGCTTCTGTATAGTCCAGTGATTTCTTTTGGTTGCTTCTGTTTTGCAGGGAGCTAGCTAAAGATTTTGTTGTTGCTGGCACTGCCCCTTCGTAGGCCTGTGCTTACAGCCGAACCGAATTTCAACATCAGTCCCAGAGCTGTCAGTTAGGGGCTTTCTCGACACTGTCTGACCATCAAATTTCAACATCACCTGTAGATTTTAGTGAGATAGCTTTGCAATCTTTCTGGTTCAAAGGTAGGTGATGAAATGAATAGACTGAAATTGGTCTACTTTCCCATGGTTTGTGCTGTATTATGTTTCTATACAGCATTGGTATGCTGTATTTCAACATAATAGACTTAGCTTATGTATAAAAATGCTGTATTATGTTTCTATACAGCATTGGTATGCTGTATTATACTGTGTTAACATTGTTATCAACTAAATTAATTATATTCTGTTATTGTTGTGTAGTGTGAAGATAATGTATCAAGATAACACATCAATGGAGGTGGAGGGACGCGAGGAGATGACTCCGATCACGGAATTGGAGTTTTCTGGCCATGAAAATGAAGAAGAGGCACCCCCTATCATGAGTGCCACGAGTAAGGTACCTGGTTCTCATCTTCCTCAAGATAAGAAATATACATCAGAATGCTGGAATCATTATACAAGAATTAATGATAAGGATGGAAAACCAAATCAAGTGAAGTGCATTCATTGTGGGACAATGCTTAAGTATCGTGTTGCTAACGGTACTTTTGCGATGAGGAAGCACTTGACCACATGTAGGAGGTTTCCCCGTAATGTAGATAAGAGACAAAAATTCTTTGCACCACGTAATGTAGACATGGTTGGCAAGTCAGGAGGTGATTCTAATACTGGTAATATCTTATCGACATGGTCGTTTAATCAAGAACGTTGTAGGCGAATGCTTGCTCGATTCATCATCATTGATGAGCAACCTTTTTCCTTGGTTGAGCATGTTGGATTTCGTGAATTTGTCAGTGAGTTACAACCTCTCTTCAAACATATATCACGTTTCACAATGGCAAAAGATTGCATGAAGTTGTATTTAGATGAAAGAACTTCTTTGAAGAATTATTTTCGACAGATTCAATCTAGGATCGCACTCACGATCGATACATGGAGTTCCATTCAAAATCTGAATTATTTGTGTCTCACTGCACATTTTATTGATGAAAATTGGAAGTTGCATAAAAGAATCATTAACTTTGTGGTGATGCATAGTCACATGGGTAGGGAGATTAGGAAAATGGTGGAGAAATGCATTCAAGAGTGGGGAATTGAAAAAAAGATGTCTACAATCACTGTAGATAATGCTAGCTCGAATGATGTTGCAATTAACTATTTGAGGGATAAATTTTCCAAAGAAAAGTCATTGATATTGGATGGTAGTGTTTTGCACATGAGGTGCACAGCTCATATATTGAATTTGATTGTGAGAGATGGCTTGACTACGGTACGTGACTCCATTGCACGTATCCGGAATGTGGTTAGGTATGTAAAGAGTTCTCCCGCGAGAGCCAATACATTTCAGTCTTGCATTAAGAGTGAAGATATCACTTATAAGGGTTTGGTAGTTCTTGACGTTGCCACTAGATGGAATTCCACTTATCTCATGTTAGACACCGCCATCAAGTTCAGAAAAGCTTTCCAAAGAATGGAAGACGACAATTTATCTTTTGCAAGTGAGTTGAATCATGAAACTCCTAATGATGATGATTGGGAAAATGCTATTATTCTTTCAGATTTTCTAAAAGTATTCTATGATGCCACCAATCGGATGTCGGGGAGTTCATATGTTACTTCAAATGATTATTTTGAAAGAATTGCTCTTTTGTATAGATATTTGAAAGATGCGGTCAATGCTTCGGATCCTAGGCTTCAAGATATGGGTGTGAAAATGAAAGAAAAATTTGATAAATATTATGGAAGCTTGGATAAAGTGAATATGATGGTGTTGATTGCGGTTGTGTTAGATCCTAGAGTCAAGTTGAATTATGTGACTTTCTTGTATGGACAAACTTATGATGATGAAGTGAAAGTTAAAGAGATGCATTACAAGGTGAAGGATGCATTGGAGCGTTTATATGAATTTTATGAGCAATCTTCTCTTATTTCAAGTGATCAAAATTTTGGTGGACATAGTTCGGGTGCAAGTAGTAGTGCTTCCAATGTCGATTCGGGTGGTAGTGAAGGAATAAAGAAGTATGACGCCCAAGCTTGGAAAAAAATGTTTTTATACTCGAATGAACAAGGGTGTGATGACAACAAGTCCGAGCTTGATCAGTATCTTCAAGAAAAAAATGAAAAAGGATCTTAATCTTGACCTTTTGATGTGGTGGAAGACTAATGGCTCAAAATATAAGATCATTTCTTTGATGGCTCGAGATATTTTGTCAATTCCCGTAACTACCGTTGCTTCCGAGTCAACTTTTAGTACATCGGGTTGTGTGCTCGACGGCTTTCGAAGTTCTTTAACTCCCAAAGTAGTGGAAGCTTTGATTTGCACTCAAGATTGGTTGAGAGCCGTTCGTGTACCAATTGATGTTGAGGAGTGCATCGAGAATGCAGAAAAATTTGAGTTGGGTAAGTGACATTGTTTATATCTTTATATATTGTAATTCTTTTTGTATATCTATAAGTAAATATTTTATTTAATCTATTTTTTTTTTTTTTTTTTTTTTTTTTTTTTTTTATAGATATGGATGGTCTTAATGCGGAGATTATCGCCGGTAAATAGAGTTTATCAGCTAAAGCGGAATGAATATATGTGGTAAGTCCATTAGACTTGTTTCTAAGTACAATCAAATGTTCATGCCTCATCTCAATTGTATTATCTAATGAAGCCTACCCATTCCATAGGGAAATAGAACTAGACTTATCAGTTTCAAGTGAAGGATTAGATTGGAGCCAAAAGAGAAGTATGCTCAGAGATACGTTACCTGTTTATGCTGAGTTTTGCTTATCTATATAATTTGATGGTTTCTTTAGGCTTTGAAGCGTAGCAACTATGATTCTGAACCTATGCTGCGTTCATGCGGTATCACAATTAGCAATAGCTTTACTCAAGTTGAAGGCCGCGTTCTACCGGCTCCTAAGGTGCCACTGCTAGTTCCCCTTTTGCATTTTGTTTGCTGGATTAAAAAAGAAAAAGAAAAAGAAATTCTATTTGTTTGCAATGGACTGTTAGACAATCATCTGCAATAACACAAACTTTTGTGGCTTCCTTCCTAGCTAAAAGTGGGCAATGGAGAGGATTTCTTCCCCGCAATGGACGGTGGAGCTTTCAAAATAAGGTTATTTGAATTATCTGCCACCAATTATTGTGTTCAATAAGTCTGTTTATGCTATCTTTTCACTCTTCGCAGAAATTTGTTGGTGATAGACACCTTTTTCATCCCCCGTTTGCCCTGTTAATTGTGTTTCTTATATCTTGTCCGGTGTCAATTATAATGCAACATCTTCCGATAAGCTAATGAATAGTCCGTGACCATCATGCAGCTCACCGAACAACCTTTTGACGTGTTTGAGGAAAGCCCCCAATTCAGAAGAGCCCCTCCTACTGTTAGAGTGGATAAAATGTTTGAGGAGATACAGGCTAAACTACCTGGGGCACCGCTCTTCCTTCTTTGTTTGATTCCTGAGAGAAAGAACTGCGAAATCTATGGTATAGTCCACTGCATCTGTTTGTTTGTATTGCTAAATTCTTGGTTACATATCTATGATTACTTGTCTTCATTCAATAATTTAGGTCCATGGAAGAAGAAAAATCTTTCTGACTATGGAATCATTACCCAGTGCCTTTGTCCCATGAGGATTAATGACCAATACCTTACCAATGTTCTCCTCAAGATTAATGCAAAGGTCAACAATTCTAATGAGTAATTCTTTTAGATCCTTTTTGTGTTGTGAGTTAACCAATTGATGATGACTTAACCTGTAGTGGTCCATTGCTCGATGATTATCAAACCATACATTTATACCCATACTTTCTTCCTGCAGCTTGGTGGCTTGAACTCTTTGTTGACGGTGGAGTGTTCTTCTATTCCTGTGGTTTCCAAGGTTCCCACCATGATCCTTGGAATGGATGTGTCTCATGGCTCTCCTGGGCATTCTGACTACCCACTAAAGTGTTATCGACTACTAAACCCAGCTCTTCCTATGCGACTGATGTTCCAGTAAAGAGGAAATATTGGCCATTGAAGCATAAAATATCCACGAGACTGAGACCAGTTTGTCATCTAATAATATGGCTAATATAGAATGATGCAATGCAGTCGTTGCACCTATGCATCATGCTTAAGTATTTTGAACCTAGATGACTTATGACTTAAGCATGATACTAATTTCACTGTGTGTTGACATGCATTAACTTCCCCCTTTGATGGTTGGTCTAGGTTAGGTCCTCTTTATCCATTCTATGTGCTTGTGATGGTCTGATGCAATACGAGCCTATGTATCTCTTGTCATTGCTCAGGTCCTAGAAATGCTAGAGTGCAGTATCCATTCACTCCATGATATCTCCTTTTCTGCATTAAAAACAAAAGTGACTTTGCCCTGGGGCTCTTGTCAAGGTCAATTGCATGGTTCCTCGAGTTTAATATATTTGGAGCTCTTCTTTGTCTCAGTAAAATCTGATTCATTAGTTAACCTATCTCTGCTGCCAGAAAATCAGATATTTTCATTGGAAGATTTGATTTTTCTTGTGCATTTGTGTTTTTGCTAATAACACCTACTTTGTCTTTATTGTACATTCATTATAAGGATATGACCTCTTTAATCTATCAACTTTATTTGATGAGAGAAGTTAATGCTTGCTTAATGCGGATACTGTTTAAAATATGTATTTAACTCATGGTTGTTCCTGTTGCCCAGACATTCTTCATTGCTGCACTATTGGCCATGCAATACAAAAAGGGACTGGTAATCTCTCTCCCTCCCTCCCTCCCTCCCTCCCTCCCTCTCTCTCTCTCTCTCTCTCTCTCTCTCTCTGGCACACACTAGTGGTGTCAGAACTTGATTTGACATGAATAATTTATCTAATATTGTTATCGACCTGTAGATTTGAATTGAAAATATCTCCTTATGAAGGAAATATCATCTAAGGTTCACCAATCATTTACGCCTGTAAAAATTTTGTTTTTTCTGCTTGATAATACTAGAGAATTTACTCTTCATGTGAACTAATATCAGATGCTTCAACAAGATTCTGCCCATGATGGGCGATAAATTGTAGCACTGAAAACTTGATCCTGTTATTTTACAGGATCATTTACCTTCTTTACTAATTTCTTTACTAATTTTAGTGCTGGGATGGACAGCCTTTAGTAGAATGTCTAAAAACTCTTATGTTTTGATGCTCTTTAAAATATATGAACAGGTTCTTTTAGGATCAATGGGTGCTCTTTCATTAATGACAATCTTGTCTATTGTGATTGGAAAGATATTTCAGTCGCATACCGCTCGGTTCCGGACTAGTAAGTTATATTGTTCCTTCGTGTTTTCCTACCGGCTTGTCCATGTACTTTGAAAGAGCTTCAGTAGAGAGACACTCTCAGAATGTGCTTGAAGTATCATCTTATAGGTTGCAACGAAGTTGGACATTTGATACATGTCTTCAACAGCAATTATTATGTGCATCTCTGCCATATCATTCCAAAGATATGAGAAAATTGAGTTAGCTCAGCATAATGAGCTTTAACTAATGGTAAAATGTTTGCATACCTCCAGTTTTGGTCAACTGGAGTTCATGCATCTCCCATTACTTGAAAATAGTTATTAGTGAGGATAGATGACATGACATCCCTGTCCAATCGACATTTATATCTTCCCTCAAACTCTAAACTTTCTGGATGATATTATATCCTTTGTACTATGATAAAATTACACTTGTGTTGTAAAACAATGTCATTAGTTAAACGGTAGCATACGAAATCAAAATTTTTCGCACAAATAGAGTTTATTTTTTGCCCATGGTGAGTGTATGGACCTTCCTCATTGACTATGTGGGTGTAGATTGACGTAGTTGCTTGTCACATCAGTAGCACTCAAGGCGGGGTCATGGCATGTCTGCATTACCTTATGATATTTCTCATTAGCTTGTTGACTCTGGACCTTGTTGACTCTCAAGATCCCAAATGTGCGTTCTGTTGGTCTTGCTTTGGACTTGTAGAAATTATGCTATTGAGATATGGACTTGCAAATTCAAATCAAGAGCTAGAACTCAGGAGAAAGGTGTTCTCGCTAGTCTTTAATCCCCGACAGTTAGCTACTCTCGGCTGGGATTGAAGAGCTCGAAAAGGCTTGTGTTGCAATGCCTTTATTCGTGTTGTAACCTCGGCAAAGAAAGAAAAGGAGAGAGAGCGAACAAAAGATATAGGTTATGTTTCCTTTGTATGTTCTACCACAGAGGTTTCTCATCCACACTGTTTATACTAAAAGGAGACTTATGGTGCAGTTCATTCTCTTAACATGCTCGATTAAAGCACGAGAGATTTCTTATCCTTGACTGAATTAAATTCACCTGTCAAGTAAATGTTACTTGTACATATGAAATTTCTGCCACATGTTGATGCTGATAGCTTCTCATTACTTCAAGTCTAAAATTTGTGTCTGTGCATCACAAACTAATGTAGGGTTGAGATACCAAACGAGGGGATACTAAAATAAACAATTCCCTTTGCGATCCATGATTAGGCATGTGCAATGCATTTTAGGATTCATTAGAGATTTGGGACGGAAAAATCAACATTCCTTACATTTTAATGTAAATGATAATTTAATCTCGAAGACTTATGTGTTTGGCAGTATTTTATTGTAAAATCATCTGTTTGAACTTCACTTGCATCAACTTGGATGCACATAACTATCAATTATTGAATTTACTAGTTGTCTCTGCAACTTGTCTTTCCTTGGCATGATTGAGAATCCATTTGATCCTTTGGCTCTTTTCTTACAAGAGTTTTCATTGAAACAGCCTTACCAATTGGGGAATATGCTGCTGTGACTTTGCTTATATTCTTTGGTCTCAAATCAATAAAAGATGCATGGGATATTCTGTCAAATGTAGATAAGAGTGGAGAGAAGAGCAGTCCCGAACTAGATGAATACGTCGAAGCTGAAGAGCTTCTAAAAGAAAAGGTTATTTTTTAATTAGATGCTTGCTTCCTTGTGATCCTTCACTGGATATACATTTTCTCACTTGGCTATTTGCTGATCTATTTCTCAGCCTGCTATCTTATAGGTTTTGGCATTTAAGAAAGTTTGTGGTACCTGATTTGATTCAATATGTTTATTAGGTCTCCAAACGGCTTTCGAATCCTCTTGAGATTGTCTGGAAGTCCTTCAGTCGTTCTTCTACTGGTCCAATATTTCGTCCAAAGTAGAAGATGCAGATTGTTTTTCCCTCACTGCATTCAATGAAATTGTTAAATTTGCCACCAGAAAATTTTACATTGCCATTGAAGAACCTGTCTTGGCTTGTTTTGGTGTTCTATAGCATTTGGTCGTTGACTGCCTAATGAAATCTGTATTTACTATGTTCTTTATCAATATTGTGTACACATACTGTGGAGATGGAGATCCTTTTTCCTCTTTTTAGTACTTGTAATATTAATGTTGGTACTTTGAATGGTCATTCCTCTGATCGAAGTGGAAAGCTGGTTCTCAATATGTTTATCATTTTGAAGCTGTATCAGTAAGCCATGATGTTTAATTATCTGTGTCTCAGGAACCTTGGCCGAGTTTAACTAAAAAAAAAAGAAAAAAGAACCTGTTGGAACCTGGAACCGACCCCGGAACCTGTGACAGGGTAGGTTCCAGGTTCTCGGTTCTGACGGGTAGATTCCAGGTTCCAAAAAATGAGGAACCTGTACTCGAGGGTAGGTTCCAGGTTCCAAGCGGAACCTGTAAGGAACCGAGAACCGCTCACCCCTAGGCATGAGGCCGTGTGGAGGAAGAGACAAAGGTGCTGGGTCAACAAGGGCTTCTGCTGGCTCGATTGTTGACCGGTGGAGACGCGAGCTGGCGGAGAGCAAGCACGGACGAACGGCCAAGAGAAGCTGCTTCGTGGATCTTCGGTGGCGCAAGGAGGACGATCAACAAAGGAGAGGAAACCTGTTGGTGTTGACCCGTGAGCTAGAGCGTGGGCTGAAGTGGAGAGGAATTCGGTGAAGGCTTCATTCGGTGGGGACAACTGCGATCAACGTAGGAGTTTGATGGGTCTTCGTTGCTGGAATGGAGTTGACCGAACAAAGTGTAGACGCGGCCAAGTGGCAGCGTGGAGGAGAGATCACGGGACTGTTTCGGTGGAATGAAAGAAAGCAACAGATGGTGGACAAACTGAGGTATGTAGGCGTGAGGCAAGAGGAGAGATGGACAGCTTCGAAGTAAAATGAAAATAAAAGCAAAGCTAAAGCCAGCGAAGAGGATGGGGTTGCGGGGGACGTGCGCAAGAAGCTAAAGAAAAAGGGAAAAAAGGCAATAATCCTAGCCAATACATCGAATGTTTTGGTCCTACAAGCCCACAATACTATCCTCTTTGTCCTCCCATCACTTTCAAGCATATTAACTCACAATTAAACCAAATTGAAACCAAAGTTTCAGCTCCTAATTTGCATCCTAATTTTATTGATTCGGGGCTTCAATTCCTCACCATAATTCCCAATTTAATTTCCAACTTCGTCGAATAAAATGTCCATACCATTTCTGCAAGTCCCTAACGCCAAATAGTTCAGCTTGGAAGTCAAAACTCTCCTCATTTTGGCCAATCCGAACTTCCGATAATTTCCGCGACGTTCGAAACAATTTTCCGTAAAAATCTCAAACTCGACGGAATTTCTCCGAAAGACAAGACGATGTCCTATAAATGAACCGTGACATGCTCGAACGTCCAATTTTCGAATCCGAATTCAATTTCGTGGTTAAAATCGACCGAACACGATTTTAGTCCAATCCGATCTACCGGGTAGCTTTTAGGGATTTTACTGCGGTTATATCCCTTAACGGCTTCACTCAATAAATTGGTTAACTTATAAGTGATTAGCTCAGAAAAAAAAGGACCATAGGCGTGTCAACGAGATGCCCATTTCATATATTCGGGACGGGTCGAAATTCAGGATGTCACACAGATAAGGTGGTGTGTGTGACTAGAGCGGCTGGTTACATAGCCTCCTGGCTTTTCAAGTTGTTGCTTCAGTGTGGCTACACGGTCAAAGCAACTGTATGCAATCCCAGTAAGTTCGTGACTTTGTTCATGCTCCGTTGTTCACAATACTAGATTTCTGAATCTTTCGTTTGTACAATTTAGTAGTTGAATGGTTTACTCTTTCTTAGTTGGAAACTTGAAACGTTCTATAGATAATACGGAAGTGGTACCAAAATCTGTTACTCAGTTATGATGAGAAAACTACTCTCTTGTAATATCTCTTACCTTTGCAATTAACTCATACATGCATGAGTGTACTTGTTTGTAGGGGTTTGTGTGCATGCCTATACATATACGTTATGCTTAGGGTACATATGATACAATAGCATCCAGAGTCCACTAGCTGAATATATGAAGCTCTTGTAATATCTGATTCCATTGGCTTAACTATTCAAGTTTGGTTTAACACATTATCTTATGCTACCTCTATAGTTAGATCCGATGCATAGCGTACATTAGAAATTTATATTTGTGGTCTTCTTATCTGTTGATAACATTTCATGTTATGTGACTGAAAGCTCCCAGAGTTTCATTCTATCAAATCAAATTCTCCTTTTTGGAATGCATAAACAGATGATCCAAAGAAGACACAGCACCTTCTGGAACTTGAAGGGGCTAAGGAGAGACTACATATCTTCAAAGGAGAATTGCAGGAAGAAGGGTCTTTTGACTCAATAGTTTGATGGGTGCGAAGCTGTCTTTCATACAGCATCACCGGTTTTTTTCTCAGCTTCCAACCCTGAGGTATCTGCATATTGCAGTTTTACATCGTGATTTCATGTATTTGTTAAATGTAAAGCATTGCATTTTTCGAATTCTAGTTCCTTTTCCCTTGTCGTCTGGTGCAGTTTATCATGAAGCAAGGCTGTCCAAAACAAGGGAAGATCGTCCACAGCTGCACCACCTGCCACGAGTTGATCAGTTGAAACCTCTTGGACGAACAATTTTTCTCCGTATTTAATGCCTCCAGCAAGAGCATGTAAAGTGCCTTAGTGGCAGCAGGTCATGACTATAACAAAACATTTTCTTACTGGTGTACGATACAAGCAAAAGCTGATATAGCAGAATGATGTCCCTGCAGTACAGGAGTTCGAAGCTTACCTTTAGAGCAAACATCCCAAACAAAGAAGAGCCCTTGAGAGCACGATCAACAGAAGTTGGTACATCAGGAGATACATTACTGATAAATAATCCATACGAGCCCATACCAAATATCAGCATGACAGTTCCAGCTAGATAAACATCTGTATCAGACATATGTATTATTGGCATCAGCTTGACATGGGAGGAAAAGATATAAGGAAGAGACGGGAAGAATAATCAGTTCAAGAAATAGAACACATGCTTTACAAGGATGACACAAGAGTACAATGTCAGTATTTGAAACTTCATTTTTTAAAACATTGCAGCATGATTGTGGGAGCCAGTTTTTTTCAGACTCTACTTGCTCGATGGAACTCGATGTACAAGGCCGTGATGATTGGAACACAATACCAAAGATAAATTGCTAATATCAAATCTAGTAGCTTTTATTCCTACTGAGGATACATTTATTATGGAGTAAAGCAGCTAAACGGAATTAGACATACGAAGAGATGAAACATAGAATTACATAAAACAACTTTTTTCTACTGACAAGTACAGCTCTTCAGCTTGATGACCAAACCAGATTATGGAACATATTGAAATGTAGACTCCAAGCATGGACCTAAAGGTTGAGGACCTAAAAAAGTTAGAGAATTATAAGAGGACTTAGATGAATTATTTCTGCCATATCAATGGCTAACTCAAAGGAACGATATGGAGTACTTAAAGTATACAAAAGATTTAATACAAGATTAAGCAAAATGGACTAAAAGGATTTCATATAACCAAGCCCACCGTGTGGAATAAGGCTTAGTTACAGTACTTGTTGTGATGGCTCACTTAAAGGAAGCTAACCATCGTGCAGCCTCTCCTCTCATAGAGATTCACAGTGCATGGGAATTAACTACTTAATATCCTCAGAAACTAAGTTGTTATACATCATTTCTGCTGTTGAGATGAACGTGTGGAAAATATCAGTGATAGAAATGCTAAAAGTTCAATGAGCTCCCTTGTTCTAAATGATGCTTGTCCAATGCAGGAGATAATCCCAGGGAAAAGTATCTATCAGGCCCTTACCAATGGCTTCAACCAGTCGAAGAACCATCTGTCCAGTGTGAATTCCTTTCATGCAGCTTGTCCAGTACACTTTATACGCATCAACAATATAAACGCTACCCTATACAGATTAGAAGCAGTCGTATTCTGCACCACATCGAGGAGAACAGTATCTTGGTTTGAAAAAAATAGGATCTCAGCTAGAAAAGGATCAAAACCTGTCCTCTGGGTTAAGACAGCAAGATTGTGTAGAAAGGGGTTTGAAAAGGCCTCTATTTAATCAGCAAAACACGAGTTAGTAAGTGAATCAAATAAATCTACGTCAGAAGAGGGTACGTAATGGATTTTATTTAGAGACACATTGCTAACTGTTAAGCACCAAATTAATTTGTTCCAAATCCCCAGAAATAACAATAGAAATTGCGTAGCATATAGCATCTTCAAGTGTTATGTATTACATGAGGAAGCATGATGAGCTGCCAGTCGCTATATATCTGTCAGTCAAGAACTTGGTTAATCCTTGGAATACAGATAGCACGAGCAACTCAGCAACATCTAGAAATACATCATTCCCTTCACCCCTTTTACTGGGTTGGCGGATCAAGTTCTTCCATTAAGTATCTATAATTTGCAGCCTCAGTGATAATCATTTCAGCATACTTTGAAAACTATCACTGAAAACGCGTAGTAGGATTGGTAATTTGCGATTTTAAGGTTTAAAACATTTAACCAGCATGGGCATTAAAAGTAGCAGGAGGGCTTACATTTAGGAAGCACAAAACCGAACCAGCCAATGAACCTCCAATAGCCAAAAGCGCCAAAAAGCGGAAGTCAAAGATCACCTGCTCAGCAATGGAGGACTACTCTTTGAACATACATGCACTAATAAAGGCAATCAATACGAAAGAATACACTGGTCAAGAAATGAGAATTAAAGAGCCACATCCAGTAAAGCATTACAATCAAGCACAGCTCATTACAAGTCCATTGCAATAGCTATTGCAGTTGATGATACAACCTTCAATTCATCAGGACCCTCCAGCAATTAGGCATATATACTCAGTATGCAACAGGATCTCAAACATTCAAAACCACCAAACCCAAATCATCGAAGCTCTTTCTAACTCTCTGTAGCTGAGCAATAAACAAACTTCCCACGGCTAAGGATCAACAATTGATCAAAGAAAGAGCAAACAATGGAGTGAACGGACAAGCTAAAGAACCGGGTCGGTTCGGCTCACTTTTTTGATGTTCGACTCAGCGGCCTGAACGAAACGGACGAGGGGACTGCTGTTGGGACCAGCGGGTGCGTACTTGAAGCTCTTGTCCGGCGCTCTGGCGGAAGACAGGACGGTCCCGATCGGGTTCGTGGCCGTCGACGGCGACGAGTAGGGAGACGTCGACGGCGTGCTGGAGGCGACGGGATGGAGAAGGCCACGTCGTTTCCATGGCGGTCGGCCATGAGTATGCATTCGTACGGACCGAGACACGGGTGATGCAGAGACCGAGGAGAAGAGAGCCATCGGACACAGACGCACGATCAGACACAGAAACAGAGAGATATTTTTCAGTCATTGTGGCGGGTAGCCGTTAATTTATCAACGGTGGAGATCGCATCCGGACGCACTGCGCTTTTCACCGGCCAAAGGTGCAAGTACAACTACAGATATTTCTCATCCGGTCGTTAATAAGTTTACTGCTCCCTGTATGAACTTACATATAAATTGCTTGGAATTGTAAAGAAATGTTTGATACTTTTCTGAATCTATATCAAAAGTTAGTGAATAACTAAAATTAGTTGGTATCTAATGGGATCAACAACAGCAAGTCGATCATATTAAGATTGGTAACTTTTGAACAAAAGTCTCTGACTTTAAAATTTTGGTAAGTCATAATTGAACAAAAGTCACTAACGTCATTAAAGCATTTGGTAATCTTAAAAGTATAACAAAATACCAGTAAATGATTGGAATCGAAATCTTAATGTGATGGATGTCAATGCACCAATCAAATCAAAGTCAATAATTTCTTGTATAGGTTAGTGAGTTCCATTGGGTTGATAAGCTATAGATATAAATATTTGTAGATAATTAAAATACGCGAGAATTTATCCTGTAAGAATGAATGTCAGATACTTGTCAAAATTTGTTAGTTACTAATGCGAGACTTGGTAACCAAATAGACACTTTTTGTTGATATTTGACATATGCAATTCTATAGATACAGATAATATAGTAATACAGCACATGGTCGTGTTCATTATTTCTTGGCATGTCCCTAAACGAGGATGCTGGACCAAATCAAGGGTTCGAGTCTTCTAGAATAAGGATCGAAAACCATTTACCTTCGGCCTTGTCGCCTATTTCTTCGAAGCTTTGCCCTCCTGTTTCCAATCGGCAACCACCTTTCGGCAATTCTATCTATAAGATCAAAGTATGCCTCTGCCCAAGAACTTTTGATGTGCAAGACAATGGCTGGAACTAAGATACCGACAGCATATCCAAGGCCGACGCTCAAGTAAAACCACTGATCGATGAACTCATCATCATCGCCACCATCCTCGGTTGTCCCTGGTTTGTCAGGTTCATTGGCTGGACAAGTGACATTAAGGGGAGCACCACAGAGTTGCGGGTTTCCATAGAATGAGGAAGGGTTGAATGTCGTCATCTGTTGTGTGTAAGGAATCTTGCCTGAGAAATTATTATTGGATAAGTTCAAATAACTCAAAAATGACAGTGATGGCATGCTTTGGGGGATTGCATGATAAAACTTGTTGCTTGAAAGATCAAGGGATGCCAATTGGCCCATGCTCGAAATGCTTTCAGGGATTTCACCACCAATGCCATTCCTTGATAAGTTCAAAATGAGCAATCCAGCAAGTTTAGTAATTTCTTCTGGAAATTCTCCATCTAAATTATTTCCGGAGATGTCTATGCTAGTGACAAGGGAAAGAGTCTTGGTGTATAGTTGGGGCTGGCTTTTTGTAGTCACTAGGAAGTTCTCTTCATAATACACGCCTCTGAACTTCCCATAGAATAGGTACTCGTTTCTTTCTCGCCCTTCCACCATTGCTTTAAGATCTCCAAAGCTTGAAGGAATGTTACCTGTCAAATTGTTTTCTGCGAGATCCAGCACTTGCAATGAGCTCAAACTTGAGAGCTCATGAGGAATTTCTCCAGAAAATGCATTGGACCTCAAACTTAAAATTCTCAACTTGATGAAACCCTCCGCCATCCAGCCAGGTATGGTGCCATTCAATTGGTTGTTGCCAATATCTAGTGTTTCTAAGCTCGACAGATTCTTGAATGAAGATGGAAGGTCTCCTGAAAGCTTATTGTTGCTCAGGTGTAGAGATCGAAGCTGTTGTAATTGGCCCAAAGACGCGGGTATCAACCCAGATAAAGAATTGTTTTGCAGGTCGAGTACCTCTAGTGTTGAGCAGTTCCCTATGCTTGGAGGAATGCTTCCACTCAAATTGTTGTTTGCTAAGTCGATGACCTCAATGCATTGCATATTCTCTAAAAATTCTGGGAGCCCACCTGTTATTCTGTTAGATGAAAGGGAGAGGAAGAACAAAATTGACATGTATTTGCCTAAATTTTGCGGAATGCCACCTGAAAATTGGTTGTTAGAGAGGTCTAACGAATTAATCTCAAGAATGGGAAGGGGTAAGGGTCCCTGAAAAAGGTTAGAGCTGAGGTCAACTTCTGCATAACGAGGTACTGGCAATGGATTAGGCAATTGGCCTTGCAACCGATTTAGAGACATGTTTAGGAGAGAAAGATTGGAAGAAATGTCCCAAAACCAGCTTGGCACAGGCCCCGAAATGCTGGCATTTGAAAAACCAAGAAGCTTGATCCTATTTTGATGTCTAAGCCAGGCAGGGAAAGACGGACCAATCTGGCACGATCCCATGCCAAGTTCCCAGACTTGGAACGGAGGCATCCAATCGGCACTGACATTTAAAGTGAAAGAGTTGGATGAGAGATCTAAGGTCTCGATTTTGCGTAGATTTGCAAAATGGTCTTCAGATAGTATACCCGACAAATGATTGTAAGACACGTCTAAATAGTCCAACTTGGAAAGCTGTCCCAGATCAACGGGAAGAGTTCCATTTAATTGGTTCCTACCAAGGCCCAGATTGGTGAGGTTCTTCAGAGTCCCAAGAGGAGGAATCGGCCCTTCAAGAAAATTATGGTCAAGGGTAAGTTTCTCAAGGTTTTTAAGTTGGCCCACCCAACTTGGCAGAGAACCCCTAAGCCGATTGTTGCTCAGTCTCAAGTACCTCAAATTAGGCAGAGGACTCTGGGAATCACAAGTTTCAGATCCCCCCCGCAAAATTTCTGGCAAAGTACCTGTCAAGTTATTGTCGGATAAATCAAAATTAACTAAACTGCAAAGTGAACCAATTGAGCTCGGTATTCCTCCCTTGACAAGATTCTCAGAAAGGTCAAAATCACTGAGAGTGGTCATTTTCCCAATGGAAGTGGGAATTCTTCCACGTATTTTGTTACCAGCCAAATACATAACTTCTATCCTTTTCCACGATCCTTGGAACAATTGAGTGCAACTGACTGAGAGATTATTGTTACCAGATAAAATTAGGATTTGCAAACGTGGCAGCTCGGCTAGACCAAGAGGGATCCTTCCATATAGACCACTGTAACTCATGTCAACGCCAACGAGGCTGCTTGCATTCACAAGCCATTGAGGGAACTTTGAATCGAATTTGTTGAATCTAAGGTCCAGAACAGCGAGTGAAGTGAAGTTCACCAAACTAGGTGATGATATTGAACCAGATAGGCCACAATAGGACAAATGCAACCCAGACAACGATGGAATCCTGTTTAGCACATTGATCCACATGGAACCGACCATTGAGAGGTCCACTTTATCAAGCGCAAGATATTTTAGAGAACCAAGACCAGAAATCCACCCAAGATTATTAGTACTCAAGCCAGAAAAGTCAGAAGAAAGATCAAGATACTGCAAGTTTGACAAATTTCCTAGATTTGGAGGAATTGCACATTCAAACCCGGCTTTTGACAAGTTCAGGTACTGCAGGTTCTCCAAAGAGCCAAGAAATTCAGGAATTGGAATGCCATAAAATTCATTCGAACTCAAGTCCAAGAATCTCAAAGACTTGAGTCGCACTAATGAAGGTCTAATTTCTCCACTCAGCCAATAACCAAACGTACCAGAGTTGCCATGAAGATCAATGCTTATTACCCCTCCGGTCCTCTCATCGCAGCCTATTCCTCGCCACTGGCAGCAATTGCTTCTTTGCCACGAGGACAGGCGATTATCGAGATCATGAAGGCCATTTTTGAAGTCAATTAGAGCTTCTCTATCATACTCTGAGCAATTCCCGGCAGGGGTGTTGCCATCACAAGGTGATAGCCATGCTAAAATGGAGATAGAGACTAGTATGATGCAAAGGGATGAATCTCTCACCATCTTGATCAGAAGATGTAAAATTGTAGGTAGCAATACAAGGACCGGTATCCTAGGACTAGTTTGTTTCAAGTATTGCTTGACAAGTCAAGCGGGATCAGCAGGGGATTAACGGGATAATCAGGAGATGTCCAAAGAAAGTTAAAGAGATGTGGACTTGCTAAGTCTTTGCGAGTAAAATATTCTGGCGTGGAGTGTAAAAAGGTTCAATGACTTAGAAAAACTAAAGGTTAATACCTTGAGAAACCCGAAACCGATACACTTATGACAAAATTATCCCAAATTAATTTTTTGATTACGAAAAATCATAAACTGGTACATTTATAACAAATTTACCCCAAATGACATAAAAAAATCCTAAACTAGTATACTTATGATAAATTTATCCCTAACTAATTTTTTCAATTGCTAAAAACCCCCAAACTGGTACAATTTTAACAAATATACCCTTTGTAAAATTGGATTAACACCATAAAAACCACAAAAATGATACAATTGTGATAAACAGAAAGTAAATCCCAAATTGGTACACTAATTAACTGTTACGTATAATCCAATTTAGCAATTTGATAGTAAAATTTAATGAAAACTAATAGAGAGTAAATTTGTCACAAGTATACCGGTTTGAATCTCTCGCCATCTTGATAAGAAGATGTAAAATTGTAGGTAGCAGTACAAGGACCGGTATTGCGGGATTAGCGGGATAATCACGAGATGTCCAAAGAAAGTTAAAGAGATGTGGACTGACTGAGTCTTTGTGAGTAAAATATTCTGGCGTGGAGTGTAAAAAGGTTCAAAGACTTGAAAAACTATGGAGTGTAAAAAGGTTCAATGACTTGAAAAATTAAGGGTTAATACCCTAAAAAACCCCAAGCTGATATACTTATGACAAAATTACCCAAAATTAATTTTTTAACCACAAAAAACTCTAAACTAGTACATTTGTAATAAATTTACCCCAAATGACCACAAAAAATTAACTAGTATACTTGTGATAAATTTACCCATAATTAATTTGTTCGACCACCAAAAACTCCCAAACTAGTACAATTGTAACAAATATACCCTTCGTTAAATTGGATTAATATCATAAAAACCAGAAAAAAATGATACAATTGTGATAAGCAGAAAGTAAATCCCATACTGATATACTAATTAATTGTTACGTATCATCCAACTCAGTAATTTGATAGTAAAATTTAACATAAACTAACAAAGAGTAAATTTATCACAAGTATATTGGTTCGAGATAAAATTGTTAAAATTGTACCAATTTGAGATTTTAGGTGGATTGACTGAGTCTTTGCGAGTAAAATATTCAGGCGTGAAGTATAAAAAGGTTCAATGAGTTGAAAAACTAATAGCATCTATTGTATTTAATTCAATGTTTGGTTTTGGAGTCAAAGAGATGGTATTCATGGATTCATTCACATCAACTGGTCATCCCATTCTCGTATCAACGTCAGATCTTATTTATGATATTATGCCATCTCAAACGCGGATCTCGTTTATCAACTATCGCATCAAGTTAGCTTTTGAAATTGCATTTCTTTTTGACCAACAACAAAAATAATTTCTTGATGGGCACACTTCCCGTAAGAAAAAAGTTCATCATGAGTCCAGTTATCTTCATTGATGGCAAACATGAGTGCAGGACTTGGAGACTTGAATAGAATGGGGGGGAATTATATTTATCTTTTCGTAATTTTAAGTCGAGGAAAAGAAAAGAGGGGGATTTAGAGAATGTTGGGAGTCTGATTTGCAATTTTCTTGCCCATGGATCTATAATTTACGAACTGATTTCTTGACCTTATTGAGTCCCAACAAGTCTTTACCCCTTCATTTGTTAGACCAATATCAGAAGGCCTGATGTAGAGAAAAAACTGAGTTTGATCCAATTTTCAAATTTAGTCCCACATTTCGAACTTTTCTCACCTTTTCATTTCGCTTCAAATTTAGCTGACCGCCGATGCAGGATAATGTTGTCTGGATAACTTCCTATCTTTTTCTATCTCTCAATCATCTTCCAAGCATAAAAAAACTTTCCACAAGTCTTAGTTTTTAGTTGGCAGAACATATATAATAGGTACAAAGTGGTGCTCGTGGGTAGGCTTATGAGGTCTTGACACGTTTAATCGTCACTTGAAGACAAGTTATCGTTCATGAAAATGTTTCACTAAGCAAAACGACCGGAGAAGAACAGGCAGAAGAAATAGATGAAATCAAAGCGTATTTTGACTACACATCTGTCTCAGCATGTGAAGCATTATGGAAATACCTCGGTTCGATGTACATTTAGATCACCGTCAGTCTAAAGATTGACATTTCATTGGCCAGATATGCTGCTTATCACATTTTATAGATATGGAAAGCAGCAAGATAGGCAATTGAGAAACAATGGTTACAGAATGGATGAATCTAATGAACTCTATGAAGAGGCAAGAGAACTTACATATGCGGAGTTCCGACAAAATACGTTGGCAGCCCAATCAATTTTGTTAGCCGAACTGTTTATGCTCAACCTAGTTCAGGTGAAAAAACTTACTTGATTAGGTTGCTTAACATTGACAATTGTGAAAGGAGCAAAGAGCTTTGACAACCTATGAACAGTTAATGGAACGTGACATCCAAATTTTAAGTCGGTATGTTTTGCCCTGGGTCGTCTAGATGAAGATAATGAATACCTGGAGCTTTAAGGTGATGTTGTTGACGGTTCTGATGGGTTTTTTTTTTTATAAAATTTGTTGGGCCAAGCCAAGCCCATTTGTCCATATTAAGTCAAACTCGACTTGTAAGAGAACGGCCTATAAGAGAGAAAGAGAGCAATTATTTTTTAAGTAAAAATAATAGCTGTATAAAAAGGAAAAAATGGAATGTTGAAACATACAGAGCAGTATGCACATTCTTTCTCTTTCGATGACAGTGAATTCTCGCTCAAAGAACCGAACTCTAAGATTTCGATTGATCCCTCTGAGACTGTAACAGGTATTTAACCTATGACAAATAAGGTACGTCCATCTTCATAATGTCCATTTTGATTGATGTTACATGTATCATCGGTTCTGTTTTCGCATTTGTTTTTGGTATTCGATCGTTTGAATATCTATTTGTTTTTAGGAATCGGTTTCCTTTATTAATGTCAGAGCATAGTGTTGTTGTTTCCTGATCGTTGTCATTTTTTTATAATTGCTTTTAATGTTGGAATTTGAGAATCAACACCGACGAATGTTTGGGAGCAGAAATCTCGACATCCAACGTCTTGTTCTCCCCCCTCATTTGACTTTCTGTACATCAAAATTTGTTTTTAAAAGTGCAGGATCATAATTGTCGTTGAGAAGAGAAAAACGAGTAGCGACATTCCGTCGAATGTGGCTGAACACGTAGCCATGCGTGGTCGAAAAGTATTGGGCTCGTCGGCGCGTGCAACTTCCCCCAAGCGTGTGCACGACACGTGCAAGGCAACTGCAGCACGCACCTACCCTGCAATTATCGTTTTGCCCTTCTTTTTGTAAAATTACGATTTTGCTCCAGTCAGTTGATTCTACAGCTTTGCCCCTTGGCTGACTCGACCCGTTGACTCAACCTGGCTGACCTGTTGACCCGACTCAATAATTAGTTGACTGTTGACCATGGTTGACCGACGTTGACTGATCGTTGACCTCGTTGATTGACCGTTGACTGTTAACCGACTGTTGACCTTTTACCAAAAAAACAGAAAATGGGTTTTTTAATTGTATTCACTACGGATTATGTCCCTTTTTGTTCTACATTTGTTGTAGGAACAATGATGCGTTTTATACGCATGCCTATATTCCCAAGAACGGATGAACAGAAGGCGAGACTTGAAGGGCTGATAGAGGAATTAACTAATTATCGATGAAATGACAATGATATAGTGTCATATGTAGTTATGGTCAATGAGATGATGTTGACACCTAAATTTTAGCGACCTAGTCATTTATTCATTGTATAGAAAAATTAGAGATTAATTTTTAAGCCTTAAAAAAAAAAGAAAAAAGAAAAAAAATTAATTAATATAATTTTAGGCTCATGACCAAAATAATGAATGATGATTTGATATATTCGGTGAATCTTTCATATATTCATGCGATATACATACTGAGAGATATATTTCGCAGTAAATTAGAAGATTTCGAGGGAATATTGCAGGTGGGATATATATTTGGTACTAATCTTTGGGCAATATATATGTTTTGGAATAATAAAAGAAATGCCAAATCTTTAATCGTCAATGGGTGTGAGCAAAGGAAGGAAAATAAAATAAAATTGAGAAGATTGTGCCTTGACCGTGCGAGATGTGATCGAAAAGAAGAAGGAAATTTTGCTTCTTCTATCTAGGGACTCTTTTCCTTTGCATATAAATGGGGTGTCCTGCACATATGAAAAGGAGGAGGAAAAAATAAAATTAAAAAGGAACCCTCTCTCTCTCTCGTCCATTGAAGAAGTCCACAAAAAGGTAGTCTTTCTTTTCTTTTCTGACAAGATGCAGAGGAAAAGAAAGAAGAAGGCAGCAAGAGCGAAATGGGTTCACTGAAAAGTAGAGAGAGAGAGAAAGGACATGAGGGACAGAAATTTTTTTTTAAAAAAAAAGAGAGGGTGTCTTCTTCCAAGGGGGCTTCTTGCTAGCCGTACAAGTCAGCATTAAGCCAAGATCTCATCAACGCTGCACCGAGCATCAGCCACCGCCGTCCGTGAATCCCTTGCCGTGGTAAAGCGAATCATCCGAACAGGTAATTTTCTTGAACCGAACTTGGCCTCATTAATACTAATATTGATCTTGTTGAGATTTTAGACATTATCCCATAGAAATTTGTTAATAAAAATCATTATAATTACTAATTTGATTCGTAAGACTCTGGATCATTTTTTTAATTATGTTGATTTTGATGATATTTTGGCCTTAAAATCATCGTAATTATTAATTTTGATCCGTGAGACTTCGGATCAATTTTTAACTATTTTGATTTTTCTTGACCATTATGATGTTTAGGGTTAAAATAACTGTTAATTTAATTCATGAAACAATGGATTAATTTTTTTAATTATTTTAACCCTTTATTTGATGAACATCTTGAGTGGAATGTATATAATGCTTATATTTGAAAATTGATTGCTTTGGAAAACACCCAAAAAAAATCAAATTGTATATTAGTAGGACAGTTTCCTAAATTAGAATTGCATTTTTTTAGATTGCACGTTAGGATATATAGGATTTCATGATAGCATTGTCTAATTTGAATAAATTGCATGTTTAGATAATTTTGATTAGATTAGAATAGAATGTAAGTAACATTTTCCTTTATAGATAGGGTCTTAGATAACGCCTGCATATTTAGATAATCTCGCATTTTTAAAATAGTTTTCTGAGATAGGATAGGGTTTAAGTCAAATTAATCCCTAAAATAGATTAGAAAACTATTCATTTTAGATAGTTTAATTAGGTTTTCTTTTTATTACGAATTTTAATAAAGAATACAAAAAATATTAGGTGCAGGTCAAATAGTTTGCATGTTAGGTTTATTTAATGAAAAATTGCTTGTCAATAGAGTTAGGCCATGTAGTTAAAATGCATGTTGTATTCTAATTTCAAGATAAAAGAAAACCCAAAAAATAATTGCTTGCTTTGTATGTTTAATTCTTTTGGTGCAAGTTATTTGATTGTTTAATAATGGATGAGCATCCGTGTGATCACCCTATTGCATGATAGTGATCTAGGTTAAAACCAATCCAGACTGCCTGCAAAGATATTTTTGAAAATAAAAAGAAAGGTACCGAAAGGGCATTAGATAAATCTAATGTAACCAAGTTCTCGTATCCAATTTCTCTAGTTCATAAGAGTAAAATAATTCTCCCGTTATTTTACTTAGGTATCTAATCAACCCATCATAAACTTATTAGTGGCGACTCCTAGATAAAATTCATTTAAAAACTTTAACTTCAGTCATGAATTAGTATGGGCTTGGGAGAGCTCGAGCTAAGTTTTGACTTAGTAGTCCATTAACCAAACCCTAGGTGGTTTACCCGAGGTTAGGTCGCGACAGCTTGGCAACTCCGTTGGGGATTTGGGTTAAAACTCTTAGAAGACTTAGGCCAATTTTTCTTTTCTTTTTAAAAATGTTTTTGTTTGGCAGCGAGGATACCGGGTACGTCTCTAATATCAAGTGTTAAATGTTCTTGTAGATGGGAGGTATTAGGGGGAGTAGTCTTTGCTAATCCATGTCTTGCAGGGAGGTGTTGGAATGAATGATTTATTTTCCTTGATTATAAATGTTGTTTGCATTTAAATTGTTGTGCATGTTTTATTGCTTTTGCACTCCACTATCACACACACAACCATGTCGCCGGACCTGGGCTGTGACAGGATTTTAGGATGGTGTTGAGAATGACTTTTCCTCGAAAGCGAGATAGACTGCTATGTAGAGGTTGACATTCTCTTCCCCGAAAGTTTTTGTTGGTGTCGATTGTGTTTGTCCTTATCCGCGAGACTGCGTGACTATATGACATTCCATTCTACTGAGCTGGAGTTAAGATGAGTATGATTGCAATGGTCAAAGCTCCACCGACTCTAGGGCTCTCCCAAGTATGCAACTTTGCGACTCAAATATGAAGAGTTAAGGAAAGAGAATGTTGCACAAAAGGGGGGGTGAATACGAAATTTATAGTGGATCGGTTTAGATCAAGCCTATGTCCACTCTCCTACGCTAACAGTTTTCTGGTTGGATTCCACTATGTAATCAACAAGAGATTACAACTTTGAGTGCAAACACTTAGAGGTAGATCACACTATCTCACTAAGTCACTCTTTTGGTATTTCTCTCACGATTACAAACGTTTAAGCTCACCAAAGACAAGTGTATGATCGAAGGTCACTCAGACTTTGGAATTATAAATTTTACGCTCCGTCTCTTTCTTGCTCATCGGTTCTTGATCTCCTTAAATACTCCTCCACTTCCAAACTAGCCATTGGACAGTATCTTAAAGGATCGTCTTCCAATCTACCCATTTGACAGATCTGTATCTAGAAGATTTAGTAGCCGTTGAGTGACTGTCGCGACCCAATTTTCGAGGTGAACCATCTAGGGTTTGGCTATTGGATTGTTAAGCCTAAACTTAACTCGGGCTCTCCCAAGCCCATACCAATTCGCGACTTAGGTTTGAGTTCTTAACATGCAAATGATTTTTAATTAGGAGTCGCCACTAACCTATTTTTGGTGGGTCGATTAGAAACCCAAGTAAAGCAACGAGAGATTTACTTTACTCCTACGAACCAGAGACTATGGGTACGGGGACTTGGTTACACTAGATTTCTCTAATGCCCTTTCGGTACCATTCTTTAGAAAAAAATGTTTGGCAAGCAGCTTGAATTGATTTTAAATTTATTTCTCTAACATGTGAGGTGATCATGCGGGTGCGCAATCCATCAATTTAACACCCAAGAAAGCAATGAATAAATTACAAACTTACCTCAAAGCAACGAAAGCATCTGCGTTGTTAGATCAAAATTCACATCAGCAATCCTAGATATGATTTCTAATTAACAAGCAATCACTCAATCTTTTTTGTTTTCATTTATTCAATGAGAATCATGCGATACAATGTTATTAATCTAACATGAGTTGATATGACATGGTAACATGACCTAAACTATATGACATGAGTAAAGGTAATTTCTAAAGAAATGCAATAATTAAATATGCAATCTAAATTAATCAAATGACCTAACTCTAATGACAGGCAATTTCTAATTAAATGAACTTAATAATAATCACTAAATGACGTGCATTTCATGAACCTAATTCTATATGACGTGCACATGAATTTTCTATTCTAGAAAAATGCAACATGTTCTTGAAATTGAAACTAAGTTACACTAAAACAATTTTTTATGAAATTCGAAATTAAGGAAAATGCAAAATATAATTATCTAGATTAAGATTCTATCTAGTTTATATTAAGGATCGGGTCAGACTAAATCCTAATTTAAACTAAGATCTTATCTTAAACTAGTAATTTCTATCCTAAGATGCAAAAATCAATCTAGACTTAAAATAAAACACGTAATTTATTCTAAAATGCCATGACGTGCAAATAATGCCTTAATTCCTAATTTTTATGAAATTCGAAATTAAGATCAAACATGCAATTCAGATAATAAAAGAAAAACTAACAATCCTAAATGAATGCACTTTTTCATTTTCTTTTTCATAATTCAAAAATAAAAATCCCTATCCTAATCATTCAAGATAGTTAAAAAACAAACCTAATCCTAATTCAAACTTTTTTTTTTTTATAGATTTCCTTTTACGAAAAATAAAATTAACCTAAACACCATGACATCAAATCAAACAGAATGAGATTAATATTCAAAAATTGGCGAACCATATCTCGCGCATGAGATCGGGTTGTCCAACTTTAAAATTAAATCGCGAATCGAATCTCGAGCGTGAGATCAGATTGTCGATTTTTATAAAGGATTGCGAGTCGGATTTCGAGCGCGAAAATCGGACTGTCAATCCTTAATTTGAGGGGGCACTTTCATGTTTGAAATCTCAATCATGTATCGATAAATGATCACACTAAAAAAACTATTGGAAAACAAACTATAAACTAACATAAAAATAACAAAGATAAAATAATAGAAAACTACCTAATCTGATTTTTTTTCTGTTTTCTTTTCTTTTTTCTTCTAGGTCACGTGCTGTGCAGCTAGTCTCCAAGGGATCTGGTCGGATGGGTCCGGCAGGGGCTCCGGTAGAGGGTAAACCGGCGGCGGGCAGACCGGCGGTGGCGCGTGAGTGAGGCGTCGGGCGGATCTCGGCTCGGGCCGGGCCGCCGGGTAGATCGGCTTCGAATGGCGAGGACTCGGCTGGTGTCGCAGCAGAACGGATCGGGAGGCAATGTCGGGCTCGTCGGACTGAAGTGGCCGCTGCAAAGAAGGGCTCGGATCACCGGCGAAGGGCGTTGGGGCGCGATTGGGCCGCGACTGCGTCGCTCGGGCGTGGATCCGGCACGGGCGTTGGGGCGGCGCGAGCTTTGGCTTCGGATTGCCCGGGCGGTGCAGACCGGTGTGGGGAAGCTCGGACGGCTCGCGGGTGCGGTGGACTCGGGCTTGAGGCGAGGCGGCGAAGCGGTCTCTTGGGTTCTGGGCGGTGGTGCTGGCGTCTGGCGCGAGCGGATGCGGGCTGTTGCGTGCGCCGGTCCAGGGGTGGAGTCGGCGTGGCGAGACGGCGGTGGGCGCGAGGGTTCCGGCGTGGGTGAGCGGCGCGGCGCGGTGTCCGGGTGGAGAGTTGCGGTGGCTGTGCGGGCGCTGCACGAAGAAGGAGAAGAAGACCTTTCTCCTTTTTTTTTTTTTGTCTTTTCTCTCTCTCCTGCTACCCCCTCATGTCACTTCCTTCTTTTATTTTTTCTTTTTTGATTCCCAAGAAAAGCCAACCCCCCAAAACCTCTCGTACACATGGCCTTTTATAGGGAGAGGAATTGGATTTTCAAAATTTTTCCTCGAATCAATCTTCGCAAATCTTTTCACGAATTTTTCACCTATTGATAACGATCCAAGATTTTTGATAAGATTACTCATTAATTCCAAATCCTAAAAAGCCAAATCGCAATATTTCGTAATATTCGTTTTTTTTTTCACTTGCCCTATCCCGGAAAATTTCAAATTTTTATTTTCTCACAAGATAATTTCTGATCATTTTAAAAAGTTTGGCCAACTAATTTGAACCCATCCGCCAATGATTCAATAAAAAGCAAAAAAATGCAAATAAAAAATAAATGCAACCTAAATCTATACGCTATGCAATTAATAAAATTAACCCCTAATTTTCTAAATGGGCCGTCAAAATTTAGGTGTCAACAGCTGCCCCTCTTTGGAGGTGAGCTCGAAGAGGTTGCCTTCAAAGATAAATTGAGACCTAAATTTGACTAGGCATATGCATTGAATGATTTTTTGTTGTTGATCTTTTCTGATTTTTTTGATTTTTTTTTTGTTGGAAAATGAATCCCATTTTAAAATGCAAGTTATATGATGCATGGAAATGTTAATGCAAATGCATGATGCGAAAGGAAAGAACATACCTGCAATTACCTACTAGTCAGTGTGGTAAAGCATCTTGAGGTACATGATAAATTCCTATTTACTTCACAGATACCCAACTCTCACTCAGGCTCCTTGAGGAGTCAAACAGGTAATGAATCGAAACATTGAGCTCGAGAAGAACATTCACATCCAAGTGAAATGTTCAACGACAAGAATTAAGACATCCAGATCCAGACTGAGATGTCAAAAGAACCTACCCGAAATATCTTACCTTCAAGGAGGGTAAAATGATTCAAGATAGATTGATGTTATACGTCCAGGACCCGTACCATTTTACGGTCGCCCAGAATAATAATATGACTTTATAAAGAAAACTGCTTTCCTAGGACCCATACCATTCTACGGTCGCCTAGAATAGTAACATGACTTTATAAAGAAAACTGCTTTCTTAGGACCCGTACCATTCTACGGTCGCCTAGTATAACAGAATTTGGTTGTGTCTAGGACCCGTACCATTCTACGGTCGCCTAAACGGGGATTTACCTTCCAAGACCAGTACCATTACTCTACGGTCGCTTGAATAGGGAAATAAAGTTTTGTCTAGGACCCGTACATTACTCTACGGTCGCCTAAACGGGGATTTACCTTCCAAGACCCGTACATTACTCTATGGTCGCCTGAATAGGGAAATAAAGTTTTGTCTAGGACCCGTACCATTCTACGGTCGCCTAAACGGGGGTTTTGCTTGGCTAGGACCCGAACCATTCTTCGGTCGCCCGGCATCGCGATCTGGAGAAAAATCTTTAGGGACAACTCTATCGAGTGTCAAATTACTTAAAAGCGAAAATACCTGTATAATGACAAGTATTTAAGGTATAGATAGAGATACACTTACCTGGTGACATCTCTCGCTCATTAGGGATATGTCTCCTATAAAACATGATTGTAGGAGATGCAACATGTATTTGTGTTTACAAATAAACACGCATTAATTTAAGCAAGGTTTATGCATAATGATTTCTATCAACCATGCATCACCTAATTCCAATGGAAAGGATTTCAAGAGAAAATTCCAATCCGAACACATAAGTGTCATGGATGTGTCAAATGAGGGATCACTTAGTCTGAAAGGACTTTCCACTCATCCTCATTAAAATGGGCTGTTTTATCCTGACCTTTGATGCAGGATTTTGTCAATCACTTTATCTCACTGTCATCACGCCAAACAAGAATCTGGGCAATCTCGCAAGTGGTACGACTTTACCAATCTGAGAGGTCTTTAATAGGGACTGTAATGTGAGCTTGGTCAATGACTTAACAAAGACGACTCTTTGAGTCGGGGCTATTTAAAAATGACATTTCACAATTGTCTTTGGATTTACAAGTCAAGAAACACGCGAAATGAGGCAGAAGTTATCCTACTCGTACTTCTTCAAGCGATGCTTTCAAGCATATGAACTCTTACATTAATTCAAGTGCCCTAATCTAAAGAGACTTTGCAAGGGACGTAACGTAGGCTTGGTTCATGGGTTGAGAAACGAATGGATCATTAGGCTCAAAAAAGTGTTTAAGGGATTAAAGTTGGTGATCATCTTGACATTTCCAACATTTTCCTTTCCACTGTCGAAGATTTTTCTTCATCAAATCTCCATTGATTGCAACATCATTTGAGTTTAGTACCGCCTTTTGGGGATACGACTCATTATATCAAGAGTTTGATTTTTCTTCTTTGTTTCTCGGGCATTGGCCTTGCTTTTACCAGGCACACTGCTTTTCATGCCCCTTAGTTCTTATGCATTATTTTTACTTCTTTTCGTGGGCATCGGCCTTGCTTTTACCAGGCACACTGCTTTTTATGCCCCATTTTTAGCACTTATTTTCTTTTAACAGAAGCTCCATTTGGTCAGCATTCTAGTTCATGCTACTTGAATGCTTTTTGTGTTGCCCCAGCATGGGGGATGATCACCAATTGGGTTTAATATGAAATGAATTTATAAGCTCAAGTGGGCTAAGCAATGGACAAAAGTGTAGAGGATAGAGAAATGACTGCTCTTCATCATCCTAGGGCACTTTGAATTATCATACGAGTTACGATGCGAAAGCAATACTTGAAGATTGATGCAAGTGAGAGTAAGAAAATTCCTATCACTCATCTCAAATTTTGTCCCAAAGTGGGATGATTCTTGACAGGGATGATTTAAAAACTCTTCACGTGTATGGGTTCAAAGGGCTAAACAATTGGTGTACCTGTAATGTTTTGGGTAGAGGAAAGAACTGCCTCTCATCACTTTGGTTACCGTATCCTTTGCGAGATCACCTTTTTTCTTGCAGGTATGGAAATTTTATACAACTCAGTGAAGATTAGTGTATGGGACAATGTATGGAGTAAGGTTGCCTTTCATCATTCCAAAACATCACATTTGACACATTCAACCTATCTTACGCAATTCATCAAGGAAAACATGCAAGATTTGCAACAAATATGAACAATTGAACTTGCAACTCATTAAAGCAATTTATTCATTATAAAAATGCTTGTAGTTCAAAACACAGCATGGCAAATTCAATCATGAGTAATTTCTCTTGACAGCATTAGAACTAACGAAGTGAAGAATTCACGACCATCAATCTCTGCTAGGATTAAGGTACCTCCAAGAAGCACCTTCTTCACTATATATGGACCACCGTAATTTGGAGCAAACTTGCCCCCGAGATCCGGAATTGGATTGGACCATTTTCACACATTTGCATACCATAAAACCATCCCTGAGACAGAATGTAGATAGATCAAAAAGGCAAACGAGGTAAATCATCATTTTTTTGAAGTTTTTTTTTTTTAAAAGCAATTGGAAAAGCATTTTAAAAAACATTTTGACACGAGAAAACATGATGAAGCCCAGGCCTCGAGAATTCTCCTTGGATTTTTCTTTTTGTTTATCGGCTGGATATCATCACCTGGCTAGTTTGGTGTACCTCATCATGCCCTCAAAATAAAACTTGTAATTTTATTGAAATTCATCAATCAATTACAATTTATTGAATGGAAAATGCGATTCAAGCCCTAAAAAGAAAGGGAAAAAGAAGAAATTGAAAACAATTCCTAGAAAGCAATAAAAATTCCCATGCATGGGAATGTGCAACAGTAATAAGTTACTCTTGTGGGCCAAGACCCATTTCTTCCAGAGATCCTTCATCAATGGCATTCACCATATCCTCATGCTCAGGTAGAGGATTCTTCTTGACATTCGGTTGAGCAGTACCGAAGGCAAACGCCTTGGTGTCCAGTAAGTTTTGGACTTTATGCTTCAAAGTCATGCATTCATCAGTTGAATGTCCTACTTCCCCCATATGGTACTCGCATTTCTTGGAGGGATCGTAGTTAGAAAATTTTTCTGCATTAGGTCGCTTTGGCTCATAAGACATCAATTCCTTCTTTTGAAGGACCTTTAAGACCTGGGACAGAGAACCAGGAAGAGGAGTGAACTGCCTCTTAACAAACTGTCGAGGCGCGGTCGATCGGCCTCCGCCTTGTTGAACAATCGGAGGCTTGCCAGATTGTGCATATGCAGCATTGACTTCCATGCTAGGTGCTTTATCTTTCTTCATAGTGAACCTTTTGCCTTGATGGGTTGGTTCATTGAACCATCCATCTCTTAGCCCAACTTCAATCTGTTCACTCACCGGGATAAGCTGGTTGAAATTCTCAATGTACGTGCTAGCAATCCGGTTGCGAAACTCAAACGGGAGAGTCTTGACGAATAATTTCATCAGTTCCTTGTCAGCGGGCCCAGTCAAACTCGCATGGAATGATTGAATCATGAGGGGCTCATTCTTGACATATTGGGCCATGCGTACGTGGTACATCTGCAAATGAGCTTTTGGGCAGGAAGTACCGTCGTACTTCTCGAACTCCGGCATTTTGAACTTCTTTGGCATCTTGACCTTTTCATATACGGACAAGTCGAACGGTAGTGAACTTTATAACTCTTGCAATTGCTTCACTTTCTCCTCGAGTTTTGCAACGCATTCATCTTGCTCCATCTTAGGCACGTTGTCAATCTTAGCCTTTTCGGTGGTGATCAAAGGTGGGTCATCCTCCAGCTCAGGCATGTCATCATCAATCATTTGGCCCTTGTTTGTCGGCTTCGAAATTATTATCTCGGGGAGAGCAGGTAGAGGAGCCGGATTCGCTCGGAGGGATTGAAATTGATCCGTCATAAGCTGTATAGAAGCAAGCACTTGTTGGAGTTGAGTTTCCACAACGGACATACGATCACGCATTTCAATTTGGTCGGCCATTCTAGCTCTCAAACGCGTGATTATGGGTGAACGTGAGGGATCCGTTATAACCTAATTAAGAAATGAACAAAAGTAAGTAACCCATATGAAGTACGCCGGTCCATGACAAAGGTCTAACACTTTTATTCATTAATGAGATTTTTCTGAAATTGACAATGTAAAAACTTTGAAGTGTCCTAAACACATGAACTAGGAAAATAAATGACTCAACTTCCTAAACATTAATCTAGAAATAGTAAGATTGATTCAAGCACTTCATCTAGCTTGATCAATATACACTCGAGACGCCATTCGGCGCAATCGCTTGTTCTCCTCTTGAGCTTTTTCAGTAACTCTTTTGAGGCGTTTATTCTCAGCACGATTGGTGATCTTCAGCGGCACCTCTGGTATCTTTGGAAGCAGCTCCTCTTGAATCTTGTGTTGTTGAATGTACTTAGTCGAAGCATAGTACCTTCTTTCTTTACCCTTCAGCTCTTCCTCGGGCCATTTGAGTTTTCGTGGATGGCACATGTCCCACATTGATTTGATAGTGAGAATAGAGTCTTCATGGTCTCGGTTTCCATCAACGAAGCTGACTTTGAGTGGATTTGCTTGTAATGTCGGGGGAAGCTCTTGCACTACCTGATACTGGCGAGTCACTCTAGTCGGATAGTACTCCAATGCTCCAGTGAATCCCAATAGAGGGATTGGGCCAATACCTCCACATGTGAGCCTCGCCACACGAACTTGGAACCACTTAGCATGCCATAGGAAACCCTTGGAAGTTGGTTTTTTTTCATGAAAGCTAGCCACCTAGAATAATGGTAATCCGGTGCATGTTTTTGGTTGTTCTCAAATTTTATAATAGGGTGATTAGAATTACTAATATCATGTATATTCATTAAACCACCAAATCCCTTTATATGAGAAAGAAACCAAATTTGCAAAAGCTCGGGAGAGGAACGGAAAGTCTTATCACCGCCTCCTTTAAATCGAGTGAGGGAAAGAAAGGTTTCAGCTAGAATGATGTTGACAAAATTTTTCCCTTCCAACACTTGCTTAAGTAAATGAGACATTAAAGGGTTAATAGCATTCTTGCAGTAAGGAAAGATTATGAACCCAAAGAAAGCTAAAAGGAAAACCCTACGCATTTGAAATGAAGTACCATTTTCGAAACTTTCTTTTAGAAAAGATAATGGGCAAGTATGACGGTGAGCCTTCAAAACTTTTCTTATGTTGTCCTCTTTGATTCTTAAAAAATCAGATAAGGCCACAACGGGATCAATTCCAATAGGTGGACTAATCAATTCAGCTTTCAAAGATTTTCCCAGGGCAATGCTATATTCTTCCAAAGTGGGAGTGAGCTCATGCTTACCGCCAAAGATAAAGGTGGAAGTCTCGGGGCACCAATAGTGGGCAAGTGCTTGGATGATACCGCCATGGATGTTGATACGCAGTAGTGGAAGTAATCGAGCTATATGCGACTCTACAAATTGGCGGCCAGCTTGGTCTAACTTGTCCCACCAAGTGCTAAGCTCTTCCTTTGGAGGGAGAATAATTCGAATGTCCGATGTCCCCATTGTATATTGATCAAGACTCAAGACAATCCTAATGCCATGGACCGACAAAATAATGCAATAACGTAAGTAAATTGCAAAAGGCAAGAATTTAGAGAACTTACTTTACCAATAAAGGGCAATCACATAGACATGCGCATGGTAAGTGGTTCGATTTCTAATCTTTAAGGCTTAGCAAGGTGAAGCCACAAGGATGATCGGACTAGCCACGGGCTTGTGGACTATGTCGGGTCCTCATGACTCCGGCTTGGTCAAAGAGCCGACCCGGGTCGCGGGCATGCGGACCAAGGTGGGTACTCTTGACACCATGAAAGAAATTTCGGAATTGAGATGGGCGACTCGTACCGAAAGCATGCGGTCGGAGTGGTATCCATCTCAACACCATCCTAAATGATCCTATGCGGCCCAGGTCTGGCGGCAGGTTGTGTGTGCAAAAGTGTAGTGCAAGATGCAAGGCATGCCCAACAGTTTAAATCAAACAACACTTCATATGAGAAAATAAACCATACACTCCTACACCTCCCTGCAAGACAAAGGTTAGCAAAAACTTCCCCTTATACCTCCCCATCTGCAAAAACATTTAACACCTTAAATGTTAGGGACATACTTGGAATCCTTGCTGCCAAACAAAAACATTTTTCAAAAAAAGAAAATTGGCCTAAGTCCACTAAGAGATTTAACTCAAGCGTTCCCCAGTGGAGTCGCCAAGCTGTCGCGACCCAATTTTCGAGGTGAACCAACTAGGGTTTGGCTAATGGATTGTTAAGCCTAAACTTAACTCGGGCTCTCCCAAGTATGCAACTGACTCAAATATGAAGAGTTAAGGAAAGAGAATGTTGCACACGAAATTTATAGTGGATCGGTTTAGATCAAGCCTATGTCCACTCTCCTACGCTAACAGTTTTCTGGTTGGATTCCACTATGTAATCAACAAGAGATTACAACTTTGAGTGCAAACACTTAGAGGTAGATCACACTATCTCACTAAGTCACTCTTTTGGTATTTCTCTCACGATTACAAACGTTTAAGCTCACCAAAGACAAGTGTATGATCGAAGGTCACTCAGACTTTGGAATTATAAATTTTACGCTCCGTCTCTTTCTTGCTCATCGGTTCTTGATCTCCTTAAATACTCCTCCACTTCCAAACTAGCCATTGGACAGTATCTTAAAGGATCGTCTTCCAATCTACCCATTTGACAGATCTGTATCTAGAAGATTTAGTAGCCGTTGAGTGACTGTCGCGACCCAATTTTCGAGGTGAACCACCTAGGGTTTGGCTAATGGATTGTTAAGCCTAAACTTAACTCGGGCTCTCCCAAGCCCATACCAATTCGCGACTTAGGTTTGAGTTCTTAACATGCAAATGATTTTTAATTAGGAGTCGCCACTAACCTATTTTTGGTGGGTCGATTAGAAACCCAAGTAAAGCAACGAGAGATTTACTTTACTCCTACGAACCAGAGACTTTGGGTACGGGGACTTGGTTACACTAGATTTCTCTAATGCCCTTTCGGTACCATTCTTTAGAAAAAATGTTTGGCAAGCAGCTTGAATTGATTTTAAATTTATTTCTCTAACATGTGAGGTGATCATGCGGGTGCGCAATCCATCAATTTAACACCCAAGAAAGCAATGAATAAATTACAAACTTACCTCAAAGCAACGAAAGCATCTGCGTTGTTAGATCAAAATTCACATCAGCAATCCTAGATATGATTTCTAATTAACAAGCAATCACTCAATCTTTTTTGTTTTCATTTATTCAATGAGAATCATGCGATACAATGTTATTAATCTAACATGAGTTGATATGACATGGTAACATGACCTAAACTATATGACATGAGTAAAGGTAATTTCTAAAGAAATGCAATAATTAAATATGCAATCTAAATTAATCAAATGACCTAACTCTAATGACAGGCAATTTCTAATTAAATGAACTTAATAATAATCACTAAATGACGTGCATTTCATGAACCTAATTCTATATGACGTGCACATGAATTTTCTATTCTAGAAAAATGCAACATGTTCTTGAAATTGAAACTAAGTTATCCTAAAACAATTTTTTATGAAATTCGAAATTAAGGAAAATGCAAAATATAATTATCTAGATTAAGATTCTATCTAGTTTATATTAAGGATCGGGTCAGACTAAATCCTAATTTAAACTAAGATCTTATCTTAAACTAGTAATTTCTATCCTAAGATGCAAAAATCAATCTAGACTTAAAATAAAACACGTAATTTATTCTAAAATGCCATGACATGCAAATAATGCCTTAATTCCTAATTTTTATGAAATTCGAAATTAAGATCAAACATGCAATTCAGATAATAAAAGAAAAACTAACAATCCTAAATGAATGCACTTTTTCTTTTTCTTTTTTCATAATTCAAAAATAAAAATCCCTATCCTAATCATTCAAGATAGTTAAAAAAACAAACCTAATCCTAATTCAAACTTCTTTTTTTTTTATAGATTTCCTTTTTACGAAAAATAAAATTAACCTAAACACCATGACATCAAATCAAACAGAATGAGATTAATATTCAAAAATTGGCGAACCATATCTCGCGCATGAGATCGGGTTGTCCAACTTTAAAATTAAATCGCGAATCGAATCTCGAGCGTGAGATCAGATTGTCGATTTTTATAAAGGATTGCGAGTCGATTTTGGGCGCGAAAATCGGACTGTCAATCCTTAATTTGAGGGGGCACTTTCATGTTTGAAATCTCAATCATGTATCGATAAATGATCACACTAAAAAAACTATTGGAAAACAAACTATAAACTAACATAAAAATAACAAAGATAAAATAATAGAAAACTACCTAATCTGATTTTTTTTTCTGTTTTCTTTTCTTTTTTCTTCCAGGTCACGTCGTGCAGCTAGTCTCCAAGGGATATGGTCGGATGGGTCCGGCGGGGGGCTCCGGCAGAGGGTAAACCGGCGGCGGGCAGACCGGCGGTGGCGCGTGAGTGAGGCGTCGGGCGGATCCGGCTCGGGCCGCCGCCCGGGTAGATCTCGGCTCCGAATGGCGAGGACTCGGCTGGTGTCGCAGCAGCAATGGACCGGAGGCGATGTTGGGCTCGTCGGATCAAGTGGCTGCTGCAGCAAGGGCTCGGATCACCGGCGAAGGGCGTTGGGGCGCGATTGGGCCGCGACTTGTCGCTCGGGCAGGGATCCGGCACGGGCGTTGGGGCGGCGCGAGCTTTGGCTTCGGATTGCCCGGGGCGGTGCAGACCGGTGTGGGGAAGCTCGGACGGCTCGCGGGTGCGGTGGACTCGGGCTTGAGGCGAGGCGGCGAAGCGGTCTCTTGGGTTCCGGGGCGGTGGTGCCGGCGTCCGCGCACGAGCGGATGCGGGCTGTTGCGTGCGCCGGTCCAGGGGCGGAGTCGGCGTGGCGAGACGGCGGTGGGCGCGAGGGTTCCGACATGGGTGAGCGGCGCGGTGCGTTGTCCGGGTGGAGAGTTGCAGGTGGCTGTGCGGGCGCTGCACGAAGAAGGAGAAGAAGACCTTTTCTCCTTTTTTTTTTGTCTTTTCTCTCTCTCCTGCTACCCCCTCACGTCACTTCCTTCTTTTATTTTTTCTTTTTTGATTCCCAAGAAAAGCCAACCCCCCAAAACCTCTCGTACACATGGCCTTTTATAGGGAGAGGAATTGGATTTTCAAAAATTTTCCTTGAATCAATCTTCGCAAATCTTTTCACGAATTTTTCACCTATTGATAACGATCCAAGATTTTTGATAAGATTACTCATTAATTCCAAATCCTAAAAAGCCAAATCGCAATATTTCGTAATATTCGTTTTTTTTTTCACTTGCCCTATCCCGGAAAATTTCAAATTTTTATTTTCTCACAAGATAATTTCTGATCATTTTAAAAAGTTTGGCCAACTAATTTGAACCCATCCGCCACGATTCAATAAAAAGCAAAAATGCAAATAAAAAATAAATGCAACCTAAATCTATACGCTATGCAATTAATAAAATTAACCCCTAATTTTCTAAATGGGCCGTCAAAATTTAGGTGTCAACAGTGACAAAAGTAGAATTCCAAATTGATTCTGATCGCCCATACAAACAGAATCTTGGTTTCCATAAGTAGAGATTCTTCGTATAGAAAGTTCTTGTCTTCAATATCCAATTGTCAATCAATTAAATTGAGTCAATTAAATCTATATTGATGTAGAATCCAAACTAGATTACTAGCCGTTATATGTTTGGGGCTTGTGTTACGTTCTGTCAAGTTGTTTCGTTCTGGACATGCTTTGTTCTGATTGTGTTACATTCTGAACATGTGTCTCATTTTGGATGTAAAGTCTGAGAGTGTTTTGTCTGAAGTAAAGTTTGAGAGTCTTCCTTCTTCACTTGCGTTCAATCTGGAATTTGTCAGAGATGGCAGATTCTGATGTAAAACAGACTTTGACACAAAAGTCTGGTAGTCTTCAGAATAGACTTTACAGTCTGAACGTAAGTCTAAACATAATCTACTTCTAAATAGATTTAGCCTTAAGGTCTGGACATAGTTTGAATAAATTTAGCTTCAGTATAAAGTCTGCCTTCTGGTTCTTCCAAGTATAGACTTTGATAAAATCATTTACACACTCTATCATCTGCATAGTCCGTTACTCAACAATTAAACACGTTAATAGCCTTTGATTTATTTTGTCATCTTCAAAACATCATAAGGGATTTCCCTAATAATTTGCACTCCAAAAAAAGAGCTCAAAATGTGGTCGGACCAGTTAGATCAAGATGGCCAAAGATATGTGAAAGCTAGGATCGCCCGACTTCTCCCATTGTTAGAGATCAACATCCACTCTAGTGTTATGCAAGCGCTACTCTACTTTTGGTGTTCACAAACTTCCACCTTCATATTTGGTGAGTACGAGCTAACCCCAACATTAGAGAAATATACTGTTGCCATTGGAATACCTCTTGAAAAGGAACTTGTTAGGCCGCCTATCAGCATAGATTCTATTTCTGAGTTATCACGGATTTTGAGAATCAAAGCCAAAGCGGTAAGGAAGGTTGTCAAAACTAATTGTTATGCATGCCCATTTTCATTTATGACAAAGTGTTTTGCAAATCAACCAATGATTTCAAAGGCTAGGATTTTTATTTTAACATTTTTTGGTCTAATTTTTTTTCCTTATCGAAAAAATGCCATTAATCATTCAATTTCATGGGTAGTTAGCCGAGGTTGACGGGTTAAATTATGTTAATATGATTTTAGCTGAAACATTTTTGTCATTAAACCGTTTCAAACAAAATAAAGAAAGGACCATGCGTGTCCTTCCTAAGCTTTTGCAAATATGGTTTTTCTCTCACATAAAAAGGTTTGGGTACCTCATGAAACAATTTAAGATAGATGATTTTAGGCATCCCATACAAAAATTAGAGGTCCTAGAGCGTTTTTCCCCAAATAAATAGTACTCACATTGGATTAATTTTTTGAAAGATTCTAATCCTAAGACATTCCTAATGCACACTAAATGGTTCCATGTTGAGGAGGCTCGTTTCTCTCATAAATATAATGAACCAATCCCGTTGCTGGGCCTTTATGGTGCTACTTCTTAGCACCATATAGGGTGGCCTGTTAGTACAGAGCTCTTCAAGAAATTCCTCCGCCTCTCAAAACGGAATTATTCCAAGTTCGTTTTACTCGTACGGGCTATGACTACTTCGACGATATCTAGATAATCATTGCTGCATGGAATGAGTGCCATCTAGAGAAGATTTTGATGCCTAAGAGACTGAAAGGCAAGGAGGAGATTCACCATGTGTTAGCATTCTACATCCAACTGAGAGGGCTAGTAATAACACCTAGAGGGGGGTGAATAGGTGATAAAGAGGTTTTTATAAAACTTAACAACTTAATTCGTCATATAAGAATAATAGACTGAAGATGTAAAAGATTATAAACAGTTATATAAGACCACGACTTAAAGTAAAGAGTTTAGGGAAAGAGAATTGAGACACAATGTTTATAGTGGTTCGGCTTAGACCAAGCCTATGTCCATTCTCCCGCACTGACAGCCCATCGGCTGGATTCCACTAAGAACCAAAAGAGATTTTACAGTCTCACGTCTTTGATTCCATAGTGTAGAAACACCACTACACTTCCTCAAGGTCTCACAAGTATTTAATCTCTCTTTCGAATGCAGTATAAGATCAGAGAATAAAATAGCAAAGAACTAGGAGCTTCAAACTTTAGAATTTTCTATCACGCGCACACTCGAATAACTTGAGCGTCTTCCTTATATACTCCTCCATGCCTTCATATCCGTTGGCACCTTCTAAAGGAGTTCTTCCAATCTACCCGTTGGACAGAATCAATTTAGGGAGATCTCAAGTTATTTAAGGAATGTGATGATAGCCCACTAATCCTACTCGCCCATACAATCATGATCTAGGTTTCCATAAGTAGAACCTTCCAAGTATACTTCACCAATCAACAGATCTAATTATCCAAATTGATTTCAATAAGAATAATTGATCACGAGGTGCTATCTCCAGCTGTGAGAACTTCAACTGTACGAACCAAATCCTTAAAGATATACTCGCATATGAATAAGTCTTCTCTTCGTCGGTCTGGAAACTATCAGTGAGGTTAGACTTTGAATCTTGAGTCTGGAGGTCTTTAGACTTTGACGATAGAGTCTATAAGTCTTCAGAATAGACTGATGGAGACGTTTTGTCAACTTCAAAACAAATAAGGAAGTTTTCTCCAACAATCTCCCTATTTTTTATGGTGATAAAACTTTCCTGCAGATTTGGAAAACTTCTTGACCTGCAAAACAGCACTTTATGCAATATATAACATCTTATAAATTTGATTAGGACTTTGAAAAACTTTGGTTCTGCAACCACAAAACATATGTTAGTCCAAACCAGTTATAAGTAATATCGCAAACTTAATCACTATACTTGCAAACAAAAATATTAACAATATCAAAAGTCAAATGTCAAACCAAATCATAATCATAAAGTCCACAGAAAGTAAAGTCCAAAGTCAATAAAACCATAATCAAATCAAAATGCAAATCTGCACTTAAACTCATTCTCCCCCTTTTTGTCATCAGCAAAAAGTGGAGAAAAAAAAAAACGCTTAAGAAAGATGGTTTGAATCAGGGTTGCTTGGGGATACGAACGAGCTGGAAATCCCCCATGGACTTGACAGTGTCCTCAAGCTTCTTCAAAGACTCCTTAATCTGTTGAATATCCGCATCCTTCACCTATTCTTGCAGTTGAATCTTTAAGGCTTGGATTTGTTCTTGAAGAGAGTCTGTAGATGTCTTGAAAACAGTCATCATGTGCTTCATATCAAACTCGAAAGCATATTGCTGGCCCTTTAATTATAAAAGAAGCTCCATCACTCTCTGAAAATTTGCTGAGTGAACTGTAGAAGAGTTGGGTCCAACCGAACCAGATGCAGGAGTTTGAACATGAAGGGGAACATCAGTAGTTCTATCACCACAAGTAGGAGTGTATGCCTCGAAATCTGCTTCAGGGAAATGAGAGGCATAGATCTCTTATGGGTCTGGTAGAGATCTACTAACATCATTAGCAAAGATGGGTGAAGAAGTACTTCAATTTTCACCATCTCCCCCTGTTTTTGTGCCTTCAGGTGGAGAGTTATGTTCTTCTTCAATCTCTGCTTTAGCACTGTAGCGATGTTGTTCTCTAGTCTTTCCACTCCTTGTCTTCTCCGAAGTATCGGACAAGGATGCAGCCAATGTTGGTTCAAAAGAGTCATCGCGACTCCTTTCTTCTTCGCTTCTTCTGTTAAATTATGTCTCGAGTTTGAATTCGGATAAATCGAATTTGTCGATAAAGATTTCCCAAGCCAAGAAGAAATTTCGTCGGTCTCCGAAGGATTACAAAATAAAAGGAAGATATAAAAATTTATTTTCTTTACCTGCGGAAGTTGGCCGAATTCTTGTCTACACAGTGGGGCCCAAAGGCCATGGGCTTTCTTCTTTATTAGCCGATGAAATAAGAAGAGGAAAGAGGTCTGAAACTTTGGCGTGCAACTCTCTGCACGTGAATCAAAATAGGTGGGCCCAAGGTCAAAAGTTTGACCTTGGGCACACGCATAAAAACAGAATTAAAAGAAGCAGAGGATTTACTTCCTTGTTTAGACGGTAGGGTTCTGCACGTACGAGCCGACGAAGAACGAAGCCGCACAAGAGAAGCCACGTTCATGCGTACGTCCGCGAAGAGAAGCCGCACGTCAAAGTGAAGATTGAGCGCGCGCGTTATACTTTGAGGCAAGGGACGCGCGGTAATTTTGTGCCGTGAGTTTATACTCAATTGAGTTGTTATTTATAAACACTTAGGGTTTGTGGTTAAATCTAGGTTTGGGAAACACTTGAGCGATTGAGCGATTGTAAACTCTGATTATCCGATTTTAGTGGATTATTTGCTGCTGGCTCTCCCCGTGGACGTAGGTACCGATACTCGGACCGAACCACGTAAATTTCTGGTGTCCTTATTTTTCTCGTTTAATTTCTCTGGGGTGATTTCGCGTTGACGTAAATTGCAAGATCCTGATAATTCCGCATATTATATCCCAACAATTGGTATCAGAGCTTGGGTTTGGATTTCTTGATTGTGATTTGGGGCTTTTGCTTGTCTGATTATTATTTGGAAATTCTATTACTGCAATTATGTCTGAGAGGAAATCTGAGATTGAGAAGTTTGATGGAAGAAATAACTTTGTGTTATGGAGCATCAAGATGCGGGCTTTATTGACAACACAAGGTTTGGCCAAGGCACTAGATGGTGAAGATGAGTTGCCAATTATAATGAAAGTTTCAGAGAGGGTAGAGCTTATGGAAAAAGCAAAGAGCATAATCCTATTAAATTTGTCGGATGAGGTCTTACTAGAGGTTATTGAGGAGAAGGATGCCGCAGAATTATGGGCAAAACTTCAAGCACTCTATGTGAAGAAAGGTTTGAACAATCGCTTGTACATGCTGAAGAAGATGTTTCAATTTAGATATATCGAAGGTACGTCTATCGAACTCACCTAGATGAATTTAATAAACTCATGTTGGATCGAAGAACGTCGGTAAGATACTTGATGATGAAGAACGGGGTATGATGTTGTTAGCCTCTTTACCGAGTCATGGGAGCACTTTTGCGATTCATCGTTGCATGGGCGTACTACAATTACCTCAGAGGAGGTAAAGTCCGCCTTATTCTCTAAGGAGTGGCAGAGAAAGTTGCGAGATGACGGTTTGGCCAAAGGAACAGCACAAGCACTAACGATTCGGGGTAGAGAACAACATCGAGAGCCTAGTAGCAGCAGAGGTAAAAGCAGATCAAAATCATGCCATAGAAAGTCCAAGGGACGCGTGAAGTGCTTTGAGTGTCACGAGGAGGGGCACATCAGGAGAGATTGTCCAAAGAGGAGGAATAAAGTTGATAGACAGAATGCCACAAACAATGTGGCAAACGTTGCTGAAGGGAGCACTAGTGATGCAGAAGCTGTCTTATGTGTGACTGCTACTTCGTCAGGAGACGAATAGGTGCTAGATTCGGGGTGTTCTTATCACATGACGCCTCATAAGAACTGGTTTACTACTTACCATGCTGCAGATGGTGGTAGGGTTCTTTTGGGGAATAATGCAGTTTGTAAGGCTGTGGGGATAGGGACAATTCGGATCCGGATGCACGATGGGGTGGTTCGCACATTGACAGATGTGAGGCATGTACCGGAGCTCAAGAAGAACCTTATTTCTCTCAGGGACACTCGATGACATCGGGTGTAGGTACACCGCTGAAGGTGGAGTACTGAAGATCTCTCGAGGTGCCATGACAGTGATGAAGGGGAAGAAAATAAATACTCTCTATCATCTACTTGGAGAGACCGTGACCGGAACCGCTGCAGTTTCATCAGGTGAGTCAGATTCTGACTTGACTCAATTATGGCATATGCGTTTAGGGCACATGAGTGAAGCAGGTATGACGATGCCGAGTGAAAGGGGGTTGTTGAAGGGTCAGAAGACAGGGAAGCTGGACTTATGTGAGCACTGCATCTATGGGAAGCAGCATCGTGTTAAGTTTACTACAGCTATTCATTCGACCAAACGACCAGTTGAATATATTCACTCAGACGTCTGGGGCCCGTCTTCGGTTCCTTCGAAATGAGGTGCCCTATATATGCTAACATTTATTGACGATTATTCGAGGAAGGTATGGATATATTTTCTGAAGCACAAATATGATGTGTTTGATCGGTTCAAGAAATTTAAGGTATTGATTGAGAAGCAGTCAAATAAACAAATCAAGTGCCTGAGAACCGATAATGGCATGGAGTTCTGTGGTAAAGATTTTACTGAGTTCTGCGAGAAAGAAGGTATTGTAAGACACCGCACAGTACCTGGGACACCACAGTAGAATGGCGTGGCAGAACGGAAGAACAGAACTTTGCTTGAGCGAGCTCGATGCATGCTTTCGCATGCAGGACTTGGCAAGGAATTTTGGGCCGAAGCAGTAAACATGGCATGTTACCTGGTAAATCGATCTCCATCGTCTGCTATCGAGTGGAAGACTCCCGAGGAAGTATGGTCGGAGAAACCGTTGATTACTCCGGATTACGTATATTCGGATGTCTGCGTATGCTCATGCGAGTGATGGTAAGCTTGAGCCGAGGGCGAAGAAGTGCATATTTCTGGGTTATGCACATGGGGTGAAAGGCTACCGGCTGTGGTGCACCGATCCCAGATCACCCGGTTTTCTAATCAGCAGAGATGTGATCTTTGATGAAACTGCAATGCTTCAAAGGAGGAGTTCTGAGACATAACCAGCAGAAAAGACAGATCATGGTGTCATGAGTGAGGTGGAGCTTCAAGTGGAGACTCCGGAGACCTCGAAGGTAACAGAAGTTGAGACTGCAGATGAAGCCGCAGTTCTTGAAGTCGGTGATAGTGAACAACTAGCAAAGCCGCAGCACACTATAGCCACAAATAGACAAAGAAGGCAAATTAAATCACCGGTACGTTATGGTTATACAGATATTGCTTATGCATTGACTGTAGGTGATGAGGTGGAGATAGATGAGCCTTCGTCTTATTCTGAGGCGATGGCTAGTTCGGAGTCGTCGCAGTGGCTAGGGGCTATGAGTGAAGAGATGGAATCTCTCCATCGAAATCAGACATGGGAGCTGGTCAAAGTACCCAAGAGCCAAAAGATTGTCGGAAGTAAATGGGTTTTCAAACGGAAAGAGGGCATTCCTGATGTCGAGGCAGCGAGGTATAAGGCGAGACTTGTGGCGAAGGGGTATACACAGCGTGAGGGCATTGACTACAATGAGGTGTTCTCTCCTGTGGTAAGACATACTTCTATTCGTGTTTTACTTGCCTTAGTTGCTTTGCAGGATCTCGAGTTAGAACAGCTAGATGTAAAAACTGCGTTTCTTCATGGTGAATTGGAGGAGCAGATTTACATGAGGCAACCAGAAGGATTTGCTATTCCGGGTAAGGAAGATCATGTTTGCTTGTTAAAGAAATCTTTGTATGGGCTGAAACAATCTCCTCAACAGTGGTATAAACGTTTTGATACTTTCATGGCTAGTCAAGATTACTCAAAAAGTCAGATGGATAGCTGTGTTTACTATAAGAGATTGGAGAATGGTTCTTTGATTTATCTACTCTTATATGTTGATGATATGCTGATAGCAGCTAAGAATATGTCTGATATTGATGTGCTGAAGAGGCAATTAAATGCTGAATTTGAGATGAAAGATTTAGGTGCTGCAAAGAAAATTTTGGGTATGGAGATTTTGCGTGACGGGGGCTGCAGGAGTTTTACGTCTATCTCAAAAGAAATATATTGAGAAGATCGTAGCACGTTTTAATATGCAAAGTCGGCAAAATCTGTAAGTACACCTTTAGCAAAGCACTTTAAACTTTCAGATAAATTATCACCGCAGATCGAGGAGGAGGAGGAGCATATGTCCCGTGTTCCTTATTCTAGTGCGGTGGGTAGTATTATGTATGCTATGGTATGCACTAGGCCTGATATTTCACAAGCGTGAGCGTGGTTAGTCGCTATATGAAGCGTCTGGTAAAGCTCATTGGGAAGGCTGTGAAGTGGATTCTCAGATATTTGAAGGGGACAACAGACGTGGGTATAGTATACCGGAGGGACAGTAATGGCAGTGAAACCACTGGTTTTGTGGACTCGGATCACGCCGGTGACTTGGATGATTGCAGGTCTTTAGCAGGGTACGTGTTTACGCTAGCGGGTGGTGCAGTTAGTTGGAAAGCGTCCTTACAGGATCACATTGCCTTATCTTCGACTGAGGCAGAGTACATGGCACTAACTTTTGTAGCGAAGGAGGCGATATGGTTACAAAGTTTGCTCACGGACTTTGGGTTAGAACAGAAAAGTGTGGATATACACTGTGATAACCAAGGTGCGATATATTTGGCGTATAATCCAGTTTATCACGAGCGAACGAAGCATATCAATATTGGGTACCACTTCATCCGAGATGTCTTAGCTAAGGGTATTGTTATTGTTAAAAAGATTGCTACAGCAGATAACCCGGCAGACATGATGACTAAGTCTGTTCCTTTGGCGAAGCTCAAGCTCTGCTTGAGCTCTATTGGCATTTGTGGAGAGTGAGCGCCCATCGGGGCGTTGGGAGAGCAGCATGGATGATGAGCACTATAACTTGGTTTCAAATATCGAGCCAAGGTGGAGAATTGTTAAATTATGTCTCGAGTTTGAATTCAGATAAATCGAATTTGTCGATAAAGATTTCCCAAGCCAAGAAGAAATTTCGCCGGTCTCCGAAGGATTACAAAATAAAAGGAAGATATAAAAATTTATTTTCTTTACCTGCGGAAGTTGGCCGAATTCTTGTCTACACAGTGGGGCCCAAAGGCCATGGGCTTTCTTCTTTATTAGCTGATGAAATAAGAAGAGGAAAGAGGTCTGAAACTTTGGCGTGCAACCCTCTGCACGTGAATCAAAATAGGTGGGCCCAAGGTCAAAAGTTTGACCTTGGGCACATGCATAAAAACAGAATTAAAAGAAGCAGAGGATTTACTTCCTTGTTTAGACGGTAGGGTTCTGCACGTACGAGCCGACGAAGAACGAAGCCGCACAAGAGAAGCCACGTTCATGCGTACGTCCGCTGAAGAGAAGCCGCACGTCAAAGTGAAGATTGAGCCGCGCGCGCGTTATACTTTGAGGCAAGGGACGCGCGGTAATTTTGTGCCGTGAGTTTATACTCAATTGAGTTGTTATTTATAAACACTTAGGGTTTGGGGTTAAATCTAGGTTTGGGAAACACTTGAGCGATTGAGCGATTGTAAACTCTGATTCTCCGATTTTAGTGGATTATTTGCTGCTGGCTCTCCCCGTGGACGTAGGTACCGATACTCGGACCGAACCACGTAAATTTTTGGTGTCCTTATTTTTCTCGTTTAATTTCTCTGGGGTGATTTCGCGTTGACGTAAATTGCAAGATCCTGATAATTCCGCATATTATATCCCAACATCTTCTTCGTTCTTGTTCTTGTTCTCTTCTTTCTTCTCTTCTCTCTATTCCTTCTCGATCTCTGTTCTGTTTATGGCTCACATAACTCTGGAGATTTCGCATTGCAAGAGCTGAGATAGTGAGATCATCATCATCTTCTTCGTCTTCTAAGATGAGAGATCTTCTTTTTCTTCATTGGTTCTGGCATGGGCTCCTTGCCTTTCCGTTTCTTTGCAGCAGAGTCTTGCTTTGCCTTCACAAGGGACTTCTCCTTAAAGCACTCCAGCTCCTTGCTTAGATCCTTCAACCTCATCTTAGAAACCATTTTAAGACTAATAACCATTGGAGCAATGGTTGTAGCATAAAGAGGAGCAGGAAGTTTGATCTTGAAATGCTTGAAGAGTTGTGAGATAAGCGCCGAGTAGGGAAGTTGTCCCTTGTCTTCCACCACAGTTCTATACATGTGCATAAGAATTGTGTGAGGAAGAGAGAACTTACGACGAGAGATGATCGCGTACATGAGCTTTACTTCGGAACGAGAGACATTTGTCTTTGAGGTAGACTTTGGCCTGATGCAATTGATCACCACCTTGTGAAGAGGAATATTATAGGCATTCATTCTTGAATAAGAAATCTTGCCTTCGACCATTCTGTCATTTACAATGGACAAGGTAGCATGGGCATGAGACACACCAATTAGTTGGAAACTTCCTCTTTCCACACCAATTAAGTTAGCCAAGGTGTCCACATCAACGACGAACTCTTTGTCCCTTATGGAAAAACTGAACTTATTCACATCTATAAATGATAGATTTGAATAAAAATAGGCTATGAGTTTAGGATGTGCAATAGTCATCTCGGAGCAAAATCGTTCAAGTTGAAGAAAACCAAACTTTTCCCTCAAATTAACCTTCACGGAGTCAAGAAAATCGAAATCCACGCTTATGAGGTTCATAACTAGGGGTGAGCGGTTCCCGGTTCCTTACAGGTTCCGCTTGGAACCTGGAACCTACCCTCGGGTACAGGTTCCTCATTTTTAGGAACCTGGAACCTACCCGTCAGAACCAAGAACCTGGAACCTACCCTGTCACAGGTTCCGGGGTCGGTTCCAGGTTCCAACAGGTTCTTTTTTTTCTTTTTTTAGTTAAAAAAATGGAAATGAAGGCAACAATAATAAACAAACTTGTCATTCATCAAAGAGAATATAACACGAACACAGTCTATAATACTCATAAGCGTTCAATGATCATAATTCAGAAGTTGCAATAAGAGAGGACAAATTCAGTCTTTACCTATATAATGGCATTGGCCAGTTTCAACGCAAACATATGTCGTTCGGTGTCCGCCTCGTAAATGTTTGGTTACCATTTCTCTTCTTTCCATCATTGTTCACCTTAGCATCGATGTATCCCTTTCTTTCAGATCGGCAAGAGCATTTCGTGCAGCAAGTTTGTGCGCCATCTTTTTTGTGGATTCGAGCAACCCCAACCCGTACTCCATCAACAAAGACTTCAACTGTGGCCAAGTTGCCATTTCGGGAGGCTTTATACTCCAAGCCTTCAGCCTCGCTACCGGCAGCGCTCTTGCAGCTCCACGACGGGATGCATTGGGAGTCTATCCGGAGTGACCATGGGATGCAACAAGGGCTGAAAAACCTGTAAAAGAAAAAGACAATTCAGTATACTCTCTATGTATTCACACTTCCAACAGAAAAAAAAAAAAAAACGAAGTTCACTGTTTTTTTTCCATTTATCCTCTTTTTTTGTTTTCCAAGAGGGCATACGAAAAGAATGCCCCTAGGTCAACCAAATCGAACTAACCTTCCACACAACAGCAATATCATGTCCACTATCAAGGAATATAGCACCAACAATGGATTCAACAATATCGGCAAGGACTTTTGGTGCTTTAATCCCCTAAACCAAAAGAGTTGAAACCTGGCTTCGACAATTCATCCTGAACTTCCTTTACGAAATCCCTAATCTAGAAAAAAAAAAAAAAAGGCCAAAAGACCTAATAGTCATTACCCTCGTAGACAAGTCAAACAATATTGTTTACAGGTCATGTTATGTATCAAAAAACCACAAAAGAAATTTAATGATGATACAATGTCACGAGCAAGAAAGAAAGAAATGAAAAACCTGCTTCTCCAAGGCACTGGACCCATGCCGAAGGTGTAAATGGAGCTTGTGTTTAACCGTGACACCAACTCCAGAAGATGGTCGTGATGCATGAGTAATAGCTTCTATCAAGAGGCCTCTATCTTTAAACTTCAAATTAAGGGCAGATTCTAAAGCATCAAAATTGACACTCGAGGATGCTCTCTAGGACATTTGATGACCTGATTGCACATTCTTTCGTCAATATCAAACTCAACCCGTATTCCTACCCATTTCATGAAGTGATTGGCAGCATTCTTCCCACCTTCAACATAATACACCCCAATCAATGCTTCAACAACATCTGCTAGTGTCTTGTTAGACAGAACTCTGTAAGAACTTGAGTCACTCTCAACTTCACCATCTTCAATGCTTTCATCATCAAACTCAGCCTCAATTACATCTGACCTACCTCCAACTTCAGCAAGTGAATGCTCCATATCAAACAAGGAAGTTTCATCATTTGTATCCTCATTGAAGACAGGAAGCACTCCTTTTGTAGACCATCTAGATGGAGCAAATCTATCCGCTTGGTTATATGATTGAAGTCCTTTATTCAAAGCATACTCATACAAGACCATGTTACTCACCATTTGTTGCCTCATCATGCTTTTGAGGATATCTAAGAAATAGAAATTTGCTTACAACCCATTTTAAGTAAGCATCTCCAAGGTGCTCTGCTCTTTCATAACGAACGTTCGACATGAGACTGCAGTCAAAGCTTCCAAGATCCGTCGAGACAAAAGAGACGCACTAATAAGATACACAAGACAGCAACTTTTTCAAAACTTAGAACATAACACACCTTCGAAGCAAGGACCGAACAATCTATTGCATCCTTGAGTTGAATTGCAAGCAGTATGCTCTCTACCCTTCTCATTATTGAAGGCAATCGCTGAGCTCCATGAACAAGTGACCCGGGAAGTGGATGCACTAGACAGAGTTCGGGGGCGAGGAACACATAATATGTCCTGTCCAGAAACGGAGATGGTTTTTATCAACGCAGACGGAACAGCAGCCCACCAGAAACGACAACTCTTATATCCTTAAATCCACGAACCGCAGATGCATAATAGAAGAATCAAAAGGAGGAGCAAAAGAGCGAGGCGCGAAATCCTCCCGGCGAAAACCGTATAGCGGAGGAACCACATGCAAACTACGGAAGAAATCGAATCTCCGATCGGAAACGACATCGAAAGACCCCCTCGTTTTCCCCCCTCATTCGAGGTTTTTGTGAGGGAAGGGTGAATCGAAGTGAGCGGACGAAAATGAAGAGGTGAGGAGAAGGGAGAGGAGGAGGGAGCATATGATGTCGATCTTGAGGTGGGAGGAGAACTTGCCGAGGATCGGCCGCTCCGCCGGGGCTTCCTTCGATTTGGCGGCTTTAGGCGGCATTTCCGGTTGGGAACCGAAGTGACGGTGGCGTCAAGGGCAAGCGGCGAGCCGAGGAGGTCAGCGGCGGTGGCCTCGAGCGGAGGTTAGCGAGCCAGAGGTCAGTGACGGTGGCGTCGAGGGCGTCCGGTGGTAGCGTCGAGCAGAGGCGGAGAACAGGCGAAGATAGAACCGTGAATCTGAAGGTGTCATGTGAAAGTGAAAGTTTATTTCGCCCTAACCGGACCGGTTCCGGTTCCGCTTCAGGTTCCCGGTTCCGGTTCCGGTTCTCATAGGAACCGGAACCGGAATCGAAACCGCCGGTTCTCGAAAAGAGGAACCGGGAACCGGAACCGGTCCCTTTAGAAACCTCCGGTTCGGTTCTCCGGTTCCCGGTTCTACCCGGGAACCACGCTCACCCCTATTCATAACCCCTCTTTTCAGCAAACTCAAGTAACACTTTTTGTGGTCCTTGGAACGAAATAAGTTCGTCCCTTCACCACCAACCTTCGCAGCAACGCCCACCCTTGGCTAAAAATTAAAAAACAGTCTTTCATCGTTGTCCTTCTCTTTTGGCTGACCGAATCTCGGATCACTAGGAAAATTTTCAAATGACCATTGTGCCAAACCCTAAGGCGCAATGCCTAGTCTTTCCATAGTGTTTAAGAAAAAGGTCTCATTTCTATAGCCATGTGCTTTTAAGAACTCATCAATCAAGTTCATAGCAGAACCACCCCTCTTCAAGTTCAAATACAGTCTATAGATAAATTGGGGTTTTTAAGTCCTTACAGGTTCAACTTCTTCAATGACCTCTTCCTGATCTTGCTGAGGAGGAGGATATTGTGCTGTTTGTTGACGCGGTTGAGAATGTTGTCTTGGCTGTTGCTGTTATTGTTGAGGAGAATCTTCTTCCTTGGTCAAATCGAAATGCGTCATATGCTGTGGTCCCCGACTCGCGATTCTCGAAGACGTTCTTTGGGAGACATTGTCAGAGTCTAGGAGAATTTCTTGAACTCGTTCTTTTGAAAAGATTAGAACTTTTTGGACGAAACTCAAGTAGATTAAAAAGATCACAGTATTCTAAGGTTTCAAAGGAGTGTGTAAATGAAGAAGACGAGTTTCAACAGTATATATATATAGCAGGTATACGAAGCATCGTAAGGAAAAAGTAAAAACTACTCCTTTTTGAAAATGAAAAAATTGCATTTTTCAATAAAAATAATAACTGCCGTTTTGAAAATGAACAATAAAGATAATTTCTAAGAATGAAGTATTCAAAGAATAACGTACCTTTTTGAATTTTTATTTATAAATAACTTCACATTTTAGAAGAAATTTACTTACAGTCATAACATCTGGAAATTCTGAGTCCGAGCACCTTTAGACTTTACCTGGCAAAAGATAGAATGTTCAGTCTTACACGAATAGACTCAAATAGGCTTTTCTCCAATGGCTTTGTAAATATGTCCGCCAGTTGATTATTTGAATCGATGAACTGGATCATAATTTCTCCACTTTGAACATGATCTCTAATAAAGTGATGTCGAATCTCTATGTGCTTTGCTCTTGAATGGAGAATTGGATTCTTTGTGAGATTAATTGCTTGGTATTGTCACATTTGATCTCGGTGCATGAATCTCCGATTCCAAAGTCTCTCAGTTGTTGTTTTATCCATAAGATTTGAGAACATCAACTTCCAAGAGCCACATACTTTGCTTCTGCTGTTGAAAGAGCCACAGTATTTTGCTTTCTTGAGAACCAAGATACTGTCCTGTTTCCCAGCAATTGACAAGTACCGGATGTACTCTTTCTATCAACTCTATAACCTGCTAGATCTGCGTCTGAATATCCAAGGAGAGTAAAGTCTCATTCTTTGGGATACAACAGACCTAACTTTGAGGTAGTTACAACGTATTTGATGATGCATTTCGCAGCACTTAGATGAGATTCTTTGAGATCAAATTGAAATCTAGCACAAATACAAACACTAAACAAAATGTCATGTCTAGAAGCAGTAAGATAAAGAAGTGAAGCAATAATACTCCTGTAGAGCTTCTGGTCAACTTTCTTTCCTCCTTTATCTTTGTCCAACTTCGAAAAACTTGACATTGGTATCTCAGTCTTCTTACAATTCTCCAAACCGAACTTTTTAACGAGTTCTTTTGCATATTTTTCTTGGTGAATGAAAATTCATTCTTTCAATTGTTTCACTTGTAATCCGAGAAAGAAAGATAGTTCACCCATCATACTCATCTCAAATTCATCCTGCATAGACTTAGAAAACTTCTTACACAGATTTTCATTAGGTGATCCAAATATAATATCATCAACATAGATTTGAACAAGTATCAAGTTTTTACTTTCTCTTTTAATAAACATAGTATTGTCTACTTTTCCTTTGATAAAACTGTTTTGAATTAGAAACATACTTAACCTGTCATACCATACTCGAGGTGCTTGCTTTAATCCATTTAGAGCATTTTTCAGTCTAAATACTAGGTATGTTTTCTTTGGATCTTCAAATCCGGGAGGTTGTTCCACATAACTTCTTCTTGGATAAATCCATTTAGAAATGCACTCTTGATGTCCATTTGGAATAACTTGAAATTTTTATAACAAACAAAAGCAAGTAATAATCTAATTGCTTCTAACCTGGCTACTAGTGCGTAGGTTTCGTCATAGTCTATCCCTTCTTTTTGTGTATATCCTTTGTCCACGAGTCTTGCTTTGTTCCTGACCACTTTTCCTTTTTTCGTTTATCTTGTTCCTGAAAACCCATTTAGCTCCAATAATGGATTTACCTTTTGGTTTATGAGTTAATTCCCATACATCGTTAATGCTGAATTGTCCGAGTTCTTTTTGCATTGCTTCAATCCAACTTTCGTCAGCTAAAGCTTCTTCTATGCTTTTGGGTTCTATTTCAGAAATAAGTGCCACGGCGCTAGACTCTTCTTACTTTTTGGATATGGTGCAAATCCCTTCATCAATATTACCGATGATGAGTTCTTTGGGATGACTAGACTTGTGCTTCCAGTTGCTTGTTGGTCTGACAATTTGCTAATCATCTACTTCAGTTGATTCTTCAACTTTAGTTTGTTAATGATCTTCAAAAGTCTGAGCCACTTCAGGGGAAGTAGACTTTGTAAGTTCTGGAGTAAATTCAGATTCTTCAGGTTGAGTCTGAATCAATTTATTTTGCACAGAGTCTTGAAATTTGACATTCATAGATTCTTCTATGGTCTGAGTCTTCTTGTTGAATACTTTATAAGCTTTGCTTGAGGTTGAGTAGCCAAGAAAAATTCCTTCGTCTGATTTTTCTTCAAACTTACAAGTTCGATCATTTGCATTTTTCAAAATAAAACATTTGCAACCAAACACATGAAAGTAAGAAACAATTGACTTCTTTCTTTTGAATAACTCATAGGGAGTTTTCTCCAGAATAGGCCTTAAGAATACTCTGTTAATAATATAGCAGGCTGTAGAAACTGCTTCAGCCCAAAAACGAGAAGAAATATTACTTTATATTAAAAGAGTTCTTGCTATTTCTTGTAGAGATCTACTCTTTCTTTCCACGACTCCATTCTGTTCTGGAGTGTATGGAGAGGAGAAAACATGCTGAAAGCCTGATTCATCATAGAATTTTGAAAAGTTTTGATTTTCGAACTCACCTCCATGGTTTGTCCGTATGTTTGAAATAACATATCCTTTCTCATTCTGAACTTTCTTGGCAAACTTTGAAAAGTGAGAGAAGGTTTCAGATTTACTTGCCAAAAAATAGACCCAAGTAAATCGAGAATAATTATTCACAATTACTAGGCAATATATCTTTCCACCAATGCTTTGAGTTCTAGTTGGTCTAAAGAGATTCATATGTAGAAGCTGCAAAACACGATTAGTAGAAACTTGATTTATTGGTTTAAATGAACTTCTAACATGTTTTCCCAACACACATGGTTTGCATAAGTCAGAATTTTGATACTTTAAGTTGGGCAGTCCACAGACAAGATTCTTGGAAGAGATCTTGGCAATTTGCTTCATGTTGGCAAGACCAAGCTCTCGATGCCAAATATTCGCTTCATCTTGAATTGATAGTAGACATTGAGAGGTTTCTGGTTTTATATCTAGTAGGTAGATGTTCCCATGTCTTCGTCCAGTAAAAGATTGAGAAAAATCTTTACTAGTTCCTGAACATACTCCTTGAAAATTGATTTTGAATCCAGTGTCGCACAGTTGGCTAATGCTAAGTAGATTGTAATTTAGTCCTTCCACCAAGGAGACGTTGTTGATTGTGAGACTTCCAATCTTCAAGTTCCACATCCAACAATTTTTCCTTTGCTGTTTCCACCAAAAGAAACTATTCCACCATTCATTTGCGCAAGTTTTATAAAGCAATTAGAATCTCATGTCATGTGTCTCGAACATCAACTATCCAAATACCATTTTACTTTTTTCTTGATAGTGACCTGCAATTAAAAAAGAGACTCAAGCTTTCTTTGGTACCTACATTTTCTTGGGTCCAGAGGAGTTAGTGCAATATGCAGTCTTTGCCCATTCCTTCTTAACAGGTCTCCAAACCATATGACATTCTTTCTCAAAATGTTCTGAGCTGTTGCACTTTGAACATTTGAGAGCACTTCGGCCAACAGATTTTACAAAGACTTTTTGAAAATGATTTCTGTAAAAAGTTTTTGTAGGCCTTTGTTTGATTCGTTCCTTCACTTTTGGAAAATCAATTAGATGAATAGTTTCTGAAGTCATTCCCAAGCCTGACTTGTTGAAGTAAGGTCTTTGTACTGAAAGAATCTTTTCCAGCTTTTCAGATCCTATTGAAAATCTTTTTGAAATACTTGAAATGTCAATTTTTAAGAAAGTATTTTCTTTTGAAAGAGAGTCTGCATTTTCTTTCAAAACAATAAAACTTTTGTCTAAATTTTCAACCTTTTTTTTCTTAGAATTTTCCTGTTGCTTCAGTGTAGAATTCTCCCCTTTTAGTTCGGAAATCCTCTTAAGAGAGGTTTTGAGACTAAGACAAAGCTCATCAATGTATTTCGAGACTTTAGTAGGAATTTTTAGAGCTTACCTCAATTTATTTGTCGAGTCCGAGTCCGTATCTATCTCAGAGTCTGAGTCTGATTCTGATTTTGCCATTAGTCAAATGTTGGCATAATCTTCATCACTTTCTCCACATTCAGTTTCATTCTATGTCTCTGCTTTGAGAGCCTTTTTGAATCTCTCTGTGTTTCCCTTCTTTTTCTTTAACAGAGGGCAGTTGGGTTTGATGTGTCCTTTTTTCTTGCATTCGAAACAAACCACGTCTTTGTTTGTCTCATTGTCTTCATTTGATTTCTTCTAAAATCTTTAATTGCTTTGCTTCTTCCTTATCATGAGTGCAAGTTCTTCATCGTTCAAGTCATCTTCTGAATCTGTGACATCAGAATCAACGTTAGATTTCAAAGCAATTGATTTCTTACCTTTAGGATCTTCCTTCTCATTGATTTTCCCCACCTCATAGGACTGAAGTGTTCCAACTAGTTCGTCTACAGAAAGCGGCATGATCCTTTGTGTTTCCCTTATTGAAGTCTTTATGTGATTCCAGTCTTTGGAGAGTCCACGTAGCAATTTGTTGACCTTCATTGGTTCTGAGATTGGCTGTCCCTGATACTCTAGACCATTTACAATTTCAGTAAAACGAATAAACATATCAGTGATAGATTCTCCTGACTTCATCTTGAAGGCTTCATAATGTCCGAGTAGAATATTAATCCTTATTTCTTTCACTCGATCAGTTCCTTCATAGGTAATATGCAATATATCCCAGACTTCTTTAGAAGGTTGACAAGAAGATATTCTGTTATACTCAGTAGGAGATAATGCACAGTATAAAGAGTAAATTGCTTTAGCATCAAGAGCTTGTCTCTTGGTTATTTCTTCTTGAGTCATCTCGCTAGCATCTGCAACTTCTTTTCCTTTTTCTGAAACTGGTGCAACTTTAGGAATGATTCATTTTTCTACCACATCCCATTCCAGAGGATCTTTCGATCTTAGGAATGCTTTCATCTTGTTTTTCCATATGCTGTATTCCTTTCCATCGAAGTAAGGTGGTCTGGTGTTGCTCTGACCTTCAACCAAACCTGGAGTCAACATACTAATCATAGATCTTTAACTCAGAAGTAAAAACACTTCAATTAAATGAGTACACAGGCTCTGATACCAATTGAGAGGGCTAGTAATAACACCTAGAGGGCGGTGAATATGTGATAAAGAGGTTTTTATAAAACTTAACAACTTAATTCGTCTTATAAGAATAATAGACTAAAGATGTAAAAGACTATAAACAGTTATATAAGACCACGACTTAAAGTAAAAAAGTTTAGGGAAAGAGAATTGAGACACAAGGTTTTAGTGGTTCGGCTTAGACCAAGCCTATGTCTACTCTCCCGCTCTGACAGCCCACCGGCTGGATTCCACTAAGAACCAAAAGAGATTTTACAGTCTCACGTCCTTGATTCCACAGTATAGAAACACCACTACACTTCCTCAAGGTCTCACAAGTATTTAATCTCTCTTTTGAATACAGTATAAGATCAACGAATGAAATAGCAAAAAACTAGGAGCTTCAGACTTTAGAATTCTTCTATCACGGGCACACTCGAATAACTTGAGTGTCTTCCTTATATACTCCTCCATGCCTTCATATCCATTGGCACCTTCCAAAGGAGTTCTTCCAATCTACCTGTTGGACAGAATCAATTTAGGGAGATCTCGAAAAACTCGGTAGAATCTTTACTATAGAACTCCATGCCATTATCAGTTCTTAGGCATTTGATTTGTTTATCTGACCGCTTCTTGATCAATACCTTAAATTGCTTGAACCGATCGAACATATCATATTTGTGCTTTAGAAAGTACACCCATACCTTCCTCGAATAATTGTTGATAAATGTCAGCATATATCAGGAACCTCCTTTCGACGGAACTAAAGACAAGCCCCAGACGTCTGAATGAATATATTCAACTGGTCGCTTGGTCGAATGAACAACTGTAATAAACTTAACTCGGTGCTGCTTCCCAAAGATGTAGTGCTCACATAAGTCTAGCTTCCCTGTCTTTTGACCCTTCAACAACATTCTTTCACTCAGCATCGTCATACCTGCCTCACTCATGTGCCCCAAACGCATATGCCATAATTGAGTCAAGCTAGAATCTGACTCACCTGATGAAACTGCAGCGGTTTCGATCACGGTCTCTCCCAGAAGATGATAGAGAGTATTCACTTTCTTCCCCTTCATTACTGTCATGGCACCTCGAGAGATCTTTAGTATTCCACCCTCAACGATGTAATTACACCCGATGTCATTGAGTGTCCCCAGAGAAATAAGGTTCTTCTTGAGCTCCGATACATGCCTCACATCTGTTAATGTGTGCATCGCCCCATCGTGTATTCGAATTCGAATTGTCCCTATCCCCATAGCCTTACATACTGCATTATTCCCCAAAAGAACTCTACCACCATCTACAGTCTGGTAAGTAGTAAACTAGTTCTTATGAGGTGTCAAATGATAAGAACACCCCGAATCTAGCACCCATTTGTCTCTTGACGAAGTAGTAGTCACAAATAAAACAATTTCTGCATTACTAGTGCTCCCTTCGGCAACGTTTGCCACACTGCTTGTGGCATTCTGCCTATCACTTTTATTCATTCGCTTTGGACAATCTCTCCTGATGTGCCCCTCCTCGTGACACTCAAAGCACTTCTCGTGTCCCTTGGACTTTATATGGGGTGATTTCGATATGCTTTTACCTTTGCTATTACTAGGCCCTCGATGTTGTTCTCTATCTCGAATTGTCAGTGCTTGCGCTACTCCTTAAGCCAGACCGTCATTTCGCAACTTTCTCTGCCACTCCTTAGAAAATAAGGCGGACTTTACCTCTTCTGAGGTAATTGTAGTACGCCCCTGCAACAATGAATTAGTAAAGTGCTCACTTGACTCTGGTAAAGAGGCTAACAACATCATGCCCTGTTCTTCATCATCAAGTATCTTACCAACGTTCTTCAGATCCATCATGAGTTTACTAACTTCATCTAGGTGGGTTCTGATAGACATACCTTCAATATATCTAAATTGAAACATCCTCTTCAACATGTACAGGCGATTGTTCAAACATTTCTTCACATAAAGTGCCTGAAGTTTTGCCCATAATGCTACGGCATCCTTCTCCTCGACCACCTCTATTAAGACTTCATTCGACAAGTTTAACATGATTGTGCTCTTTGCTCTTTCCATTAAATCTACCCTCTCTAAGGCTTTCATTATAATTGGCAATTCATCTTCACCATCTAGTGCCTTGGCCAAACCTTGGGTTGTCAATAATGCTCGTATCTTGATGCTCCATAACCCAAAGTTGTTCCTCCCATTAAACTTCTCAATTTTAGATTTTCTCTTAGACATAATTGCAATAACTTAATTTCCAAATAATAATCAAATGAGCAAAAGCTCCAAATCACAATCAAGAAATCTAATCCCAAGCTCTGATACCAATTGTTGGACTGTAATATGCGGAAACGATATGATCTTGCAATTTACATTAACGCGAAATCACTAGAGAAATAAACGAGAAATAATAAGAACACCAGAAATTTACATGGTTCGGTCCGAATATCAGTACCTATGTCCACGAGGAGAGCCAGCAGTAAATAATCCACTATAATCGAAGAATCAGAGTTTACAATCGCTTACACGCTCAAGTGTTTCCCACACTAAGATTTAAGCCCAAACCTAAAGTGTTTATAAATAAACAACTCACTTGGATATAAATTCACTGCACAAAGTTACCACACATTCAAGTTCAAAACAAAAACGCTCTACATATGCCAAAAACAAGAACTCCCGTGTTCGTCTTTGGTTCACGTACATAAGTCTTCACGTTCCTTTTCAAGGTTTTGCATGGCTTCTACGTGCAGCTCCTTTTTCTCTCGTAGGGCTGCCTTTTTTTTTTTTTTTTTTTTTCCGTTGAAGAGCACACCTTTTGTATGGGATAAGTGTATTAGAAGTCCTAAAACTTATCATGAAAATGCAATTAAGTCCTAAAACTTTCAAATGTGCAATTAAGTCCTAAAACTTATCATGAAAGTTCAATCAAGTCCTAAAACTTTTAAAAGGTTCAATAAAGTCCTAAAACTTGTCTTGAAAGTGCAACCGAGTCCTAAAACTTTCAAAAAGTGTAATCAATGGAAAGACTTAGATTGAACCATTTTGATAAGTTTTAGGACTTGATTGCACTTTTTGAAAATTTTAGGACTTAATTGCACTTTTTGAAAGTTTTGGGACTTAATTGCATTTTCATGACAAATTTTAGGACTTCTAATGCACTTATCCCCCTTTTGTATTGTGTGTGTGTCCAAAGTCAAAACTTTGACTCTGGACCCCACCCTCGATTCTTTTTCTCCAAAATGGATTCTTCTTTTGCCTTCTTCTGCTCGTACAATAAAAGAAAGATAGAAAACCCTCACCTTTTTTTTATTTTTTTATTCTATCTTTATTTTATTTCCTCCTTTGTGCAGCTTTAAGGAGTCCAAGAAAAGAAGGGCTTCTTCATCCAATTGCTAAACCGTTTAGGAAATCTTTCTTAATAAAATTCGGTTTAACAAATTGTTATCTGAATTTAAACTCAAGACATTAATTTAACAAACAAAACACACAACATTTTAGCCTATTCAAACGAAAGATATTGCTCGATGTAGCAAGGTAAAGAAAGAGAAAGTATGATGTAGGAACATGAGACGTACTATATCTTGAAGGTTCTTCTCAATGTCCTTCCTCGACTGTTTGAAGCATTTCATTCTAAAGTCGGTGACGAGATTGTCTAGGGCTTTGAATATGGTCTTGGCGTGCCCGCTTAGTCCTTCCCCGTCCCACCTAGTATCATGTTCATTGCCCACTGAAAGAGAGATTTTGAAGGATAGCTAATCGAAGGGATTGTGATGCCATGGGAGATGAGTATAGAAACCCATGAACCATACACACACTAATTTTATAGCTAGACATAGAGCGGCCTTGTGCAAATGGTTTAGCGAATGCACATCTTGATATAAATGTAAGAGTTTTCTTGATGTGAGCTACATTAATTGAGATTGTAATTTACCGTTTTATAGGGTTGGTCTAATAAGATAAGATATAAGGTTTTCTTAATAGTTGAATATGGGCTTGAGTTTTGTGGGCCGAGTTTGGCCCGGCCTGTGATGAGAGGGCCTGGTTGATATAAATAGCGCTAAGGTCTTTCCTCTAATCCTCATTCTTCCACGAACATACTCTCACCCCACATAAGGAAGCTAAGAGGGGCGGTCTCATCATGCCAGGATCGGAGGGCCATAGAGGAAAAGAACCTGAGCGTCGAATCGTCATCATTCTGTATAAAGAATGATGGATTCCAAATCAGATACGTAAATCTTCGTCTTCTCCTCCAATATGTTCGAGTTTCTAGCTATGTTGATCCCAGGATGCCGCTTTGACGGCCAACATTTGGTATCAGAGGCCGCATAGCTTAGAACTCAAGCCGTTGCATTTGGCCCGTTTTCAAAAATTTTGTCCGTTGAAACTTGATTCTGAACACACATATTTGGATTCTTCTTGTTGTATCGAACATTTTAGTGGGTGGCACGCCTCCTACGGAAGCCAAATGCGCCGCTCATGAGCATTTCGGATTTCACTTGCCTTTGGATTGTTTTTGTGATATCCTGATTTTCTCATTTTGTTTTCGATTGAATGAGATGGGCTTTTCATCGATGCACCTATACTTTTTTTCCCTGAGTTGATCACTCACGGGATAACTAGTCTATCGGGTGAAGTCATTAAGGAATCAAACTCAATAGACTTGAGAATTCGACCAGAAATCGACTGCTCGACTGTGCTAATCTGCAAGGGTCATTACGGCACTGTTAAAATCGATCAGAGATCAGAGATAGGTCGATTCGACAAAGATATGCGATTAAAGTGTGGGTGATTCCACTTTATTACAAAATTCTCGTTGAACGGCACTAAACTGATTTTTCTATCATTTTTGTACCCTGTGCCCGTATTTGAATTCTCGAGATTTTCACGAAAATTGAGAGTCGTCAATGAGTCGAAGATGTACAATGTGGCTTGATAATAATCGACCACGGGTCAATTACACAAAAAAATTCCTAAAAGTACCTGGTAGGTTAGGTCACGCTAAAATTACGCCCGGTCGAAATTAACCGTGAAATTGAACTCGATTTCAGAAATTGAAAGTTCTGTCATGTCATAATTTATTTTAAGAACGTTGATTTTTCCTCCGAAGATTTTTCTGCAAACTTGAGTTTTTGGCGAAAATCCAAAGTTGGGCTATTTTGGACCAGAAAAATTAGAGGGCTGTTTTTTGTCGTACTTTTGGCTGTCAAGTTGGTTCAATTGATGAGGAAAAATCATGGCATGAATGTGGACACTTACCTTGGCCTTGTGGCACATGAATTGGATTTAATTGGAGTAGGATTGAATGAAATTAGAGGGGAAATGTTACAAAATTCGTAAGCCAAGGGGGGAGCAACATTTGGACCACTTGGGAGTCTTGTTGGAGAAGCCTTGGTGCAGCAAATTGGTTGAGGATGAGGTAGCAGCTGGTGGGGCATGTGTGATGAGTGTTCTTGATATTTTTGAAGACTTTGAGAGACTTTTGTCCCCCAAGCCAGCTACAGCAGCCTTCTTCTCCCTCTTCAGCCTTACTTTCTCCATTGTTGGAGTGTTTGAGCTCAAGCAAAACAAGAGGAAGCAAGCAAGAACCAGCCAGCAGCCGTTGATCGTCCCTACTCACCGTTTGATCGCCGCTCGTCTGCCTGTCGTGCGCCCGAGCCCGCGTCATCCCCCGCTCGGCGTCTCGCTCGCCCGCGCGTTCGTGCGCCATCGTCTGCACCCTAGTCGTCATTGAGGCCGCCTGGAAGTCACGCCGCCGTCGCCGTCCAGCCAGCCGTAGCTTGCTTGGTCCGCCGCTGCTGTCCGCCACCGTGTCCTCGCCGTTTTAGCCTTGGTCTCATTCGGTTCAACCTTGGATAGAAGCAGAAGTTCCAGCAAGAGCTAAAACTTTATGGCCTGTTTTAGGCCTCTTTCGGGCCTCGTTTGGTGTTGCCGTGGGCTCGTGTTCCGCCCGCCGTCGCGTTGCCGTTGTCGTGGACTCACATGCCCGCTAAACCGGTGAGTTTACTTTCTAAACTCTGCTTAGGGAGTAAATGACGTTTAGTAGGTAATTAGTTTAGACTAAGTATGGATTAGGTGGTTAGTTAGCTTATATTAGTGATTTAATTACTTAATTATGCTTGTTAGGTGGTTAGAATAGATTGATTATGGGCTAAATAGATTGTACTATTTATCTAGATAGGTGCATTAATTTTCTAGGCCCGTTTAGGTGGTTAGATTGGCGTTTCCGGCCTAGGTTAGCATTTATTGGATTTAATTTACATTATTTAATTATTTTGTAATTTATTTAATTATTTAATATTTTTCGGAAATTATACCGGGATAGTCGGTGACCAGAATTTCGTGCTAATTGCAGTGGTGTGCTTAGTTTATGCAATTGAGTGCAATTGAATGGTGATTTTGATTTTTGAGTTATTATTTCAAAATTGTGAAATTATGATATTTAATTAGAAAACACCGAGTGTCGAGTTTTGGCCCCGAAAATATTTTTAAATACTATATCAAATAGTGGGGTTTTAAAAGGAAGGATATCAATTTTTCTGGTTCGATCTGACCGTGTACCCATACACGATTATTTTACCAAGTGTTTTTAATACGAAGAAAACAAGCCAAGTTCGTTATCTGAATTGAGACATTTGAGTGCAAAGCACAATGTCCTTAGCCGGAATTGAATGATCGTGTGGTTGTTAAGAGAACCCATTCCCGATATGAGTCGGGTGGACGTTGTCCCTATATGGGATGCCCCTGGACAACGGATGCCGGTCGCAGTAGATTCTGGACCGATGCTCCTTTGGGATTGCCATCTAGTAGAGACGTTGCCATGCTCAATAAGGTGAGACGACGCTTGGCTACGCCAGAAGACTGCCAAACGTCGAGTAGGCTGTGCCCTGGAGGCCGTAATCAATTCGAACGTGTGATTGATTGAGATAGACGCGCCGGATTATGGGACAAAATTGTGTGGCATGGTATGGGACATATCATAACGATTTGGCCCTATAATCGGGACCCCTGTGATTGATTGAGTTTTAGTGAGGTGTTCCAATTGATGTGTGCATCTATTATATGCATTGTGTATATGAACTGTGTTGACGTGCATGGAGGAACTGAGGCAAGGTGAGTCTCTGTGGTTGTGTGGTTAGGCCGCCCCTAGGCTTATTTCCTTCCTAGTCGGGGTTTAAGGGGTGAACTTGCTGAGACGTTGTCTCACCCTGTCGTGGGCTCATTCTTTTCTGGTCCTTAGATGGTGGTTCCTTCGGAATGTTTTGGTCAGCCTCGAGCTGTTACTGAGCAGAGCATGGACATCCCTATTCCCGGGAGTCATTGGGTCTATGAGCTGGTTGTGACCATTGTCTGGGTCAATGAGGGCCTACCTCAGAGGGTACCTCATCGATTCAGGGCGTGGTTTCGCCATGGACTCAATAGGTATAGGGTAGGTCCCCTTCAGAGATTTAATATCCCCGCCGTTGTGGTCAACACCGCTCTAGGCAAGGGTGCAGTCGACCCTCCTGATGGGGTTGTGGAGGACCCGAAGCTCTCGGAGCCTGTGGAGGTGGAGTTCGAAGGATCGGCAAATGTGTCCGACTAGTAGGTCGTAGGATAGCTTATTTTTGAAAGCTGATCCTTTTGTAGACAGACCAATTTGTTTATAAAAGTGTGGTTTGTGAATTTTGTTGTCCTGCTTTACTATCCCCCGTTATGTGTTGTCTGGAGTTTGTTTATACGCTTCCGCATGTGCAATAAAATGTATGGGTCGGCAACGCGTCCTGGGATGTCGCAATTTTATCGACCACCGAGGGATGCGCGCGCACTTGAGGTTCGGGGTGTGACAGTTTTGCTCATTTTCGTGATTTTTGGCTAAGTAAAAGTGCATTTTGATCAAATATTTGGACTCCTCTAGCTAAAACGAGCATTTTGGTGGGTCGCATGCCTTCGGAGGAGGCTAGATGCTCCCGTACATGCCAACATGCATCGTGGTGCCTCTGGCGAGCGGCGCCACGCACGAGCGCTTGATCGCCTAAGGCGGTGGCTGACATCATCAATGACGTCACCCCCCGCTTACTCGCCTTACCACCATGCCAATGATGACGTCATGGATGACATCAATCGACGTTGATGCCATCATTCACTAGTGGGTTGACCCGACCCGGTTGACCAAGTTGACTTGACTCGTTTGACCTATTGACCTGATCGGAGTTGACCATTGATCGGTTGGACTGCCGATCGATTGGATCGGTCGGATTGCCGACCAATCGGATCGGTGACCGGTCAGACCGATCGGACTTGGTCGAATCGACGTTTCAGGTTGGTTTAGCACACTCGCACATGCAGCTCACCCGCCGTGCATTCCAACGGTGTGTGAGGGAGCGTCGAGCGTGATTTTGGCATGTTCTTGACACCGGCATGCTCATATGTAGATTCTCTACACGTTGGTGTATTTATTTTACATGTTTGATGCTTTTAAGGATATAAAAATGCATGTGGAACCTTAAATATATGGATTGTTTGGGTTTTTTTTTTGCATATTTTTTTTTTATGTATTTCTCTATGGTTTTAGAAATACGTTGCGAGCTCATATGCATATCATCACATAAAGAATGTGTAGAGCTTTGATTCATCAATAACATGTACAAGGTTCAGCATGCATTAATGAATGGAGTAATGTAATTGGCATGACGTATGATTTTAGTGACAAATTGTCCCTGTCATCAAGTCTAAAATCACATGTATAAGGTGAATGTGAGTTATAAAATTTATATTCCTAGTATGAGAGAGTTGCAATGATTTAATTGGGTTATGACCGCCAAAGTGGCACACTTGATTGGATTTGAGAAATATTTGTCTCATATCGTGATGGGATGTCTACTGTTCTAATGTGTTATCATATTCTTAAAGGAGGTGATTGTGTGTTAGTTCATGAAGGGATGCATGTACAACATATGGTTGAGGAATGACTAACCCTAGTAGTTCATACACCAAAAGGTGGTGAATTCGCGAAATGTTAGAATATATTCTCATGACTGCTGTCAAGTGGAGAGTGTTAGAATATATTTTCATGACTGCTGCCATGTGGAGAGTGTACAATTGCATATCATGTATTCTACATAAAGTTGTTTATATGGTGATGCATGTAGCTCTCGAGATGTGTACTTATAAGATTTTCAAGTTACACAGTACTCATATGATGCCAATTGCATACATTGCTTGTTATTAAGTCATATTCTCTGTAATGGCAACTCTATTATGTTTGAGGTTCCTACTGAGTCAAATTTTAGGTAGTGAAAGGAGGATTTTTTTCAAGCTAATAGATGCTCATATTACTCTTACTAAGAATAAGTTCGCAATCTCACTGTTAGTGACATAGAACTAGAAAGCACCTTTTGCTACTTGGGAAAAAGGTTATCCATGGGGTGTTCCGTTTAAGAACACTTGAAAATGGTTTATCAGCTGACTGCACTGCTAAAAGGATGATGGAAGCCTTGGTATTTTGAAATTATATCTTGCCTAATGTCAAGATTGGGATAAATGCAAGGATTCTTCAACATGAGGTGTGATGGTTCTGATGAGGTTAAGGATTACATCCTAAGGATGGTAGATATGAAGTCTAAAAATCATACTCATAAAGGAACCCATGAAATTATCGGTCATTCTAATAATTTGGTCTCAAGATAGCTCCCTTTAAAAGAAGTGGTGTCATTTACTACTTTTGTGGGAAGAAATGACACATAAGGAACACTGTAATGAATATAAAGCTTGGTTGTCCAAGCGTGAGTCTGGAGTTAATGATTCCTTGGCATTCATTCATGAATCCAATTCTTATTGAAAGCTTCATCCGATTCTTGATGGCTAGATAATGGTGTAACAAATTATGCTCTTTACCATAAGGAAATTCATAAATCTAAGAAAGCCAAATTAGGATGAGTCATAACTCATTATGGGAAATAATATTTAATGTCGAGTTAGTGAGAGATGTTTTGATTCTGGATTATGGATTCTGGTTTGCATTTAATGTTGAGAAACATTTTAATGTACATTTCTTTAGACGGAACTTAATTTTCATATCATGTCTGGAAGTGTGTGACTACTCTTTTGAAGTAAAGAATATTGTTATTTTTATGTTTTCCAATTCAAATAAAGTTGGGTACTGCAATATGTTAAATAAATTGTATCAATTGTGCTAATCTCCTAACGTTATATGCATTGTGGCATAAACGTCTTGATTATATGCCTAGAGAAAGAGTATAAAGACTGATAATAAAGACTTGTATAAATTATTGTAGAAGTAAGATGATTAAGATAAATAAGAAAACTGTAGTCTGAAGTCCTAATCTGTTGAAGGTCATTCACACCGATATTGGTGGACCATATATGGCAACGTTGTATAAAAATTTTCATTTCAACAGAGTCATTGACAACTATTTCTTTTATATTTTATTAAAAAAAATTGAATCTTCGGAAAGATTCAAATTTTTTTGGACTAAAGTCAAAAAACAGTTGGGATAAGTCTCAAAGATTGTAAGATATGACCGTAGTGGTGAGTGTTTTGACAAGTATGACAATGCTGGATAGCTTAAAGGATTATTTGTCAAATACTTAGAAGATTCTAGGATGGTAACTTTGTTTACTATGCCCGAAAATCTTGAACAAATTGGTGTGGCCGAAAGGCATAATTGCACCATAGTAGACATGATAGTGAGTATGATTACTAGGATTAATTTATCAGGTTTTCTGTGTGGCGAAACAACCCAATATGCATTAAACCCAATTTCTACCAAAGTTGTTCCATTGGCTCATTTTTGAGTTGTGGGTTGGATTTAAATCTAATTTGAATTATCTTAAGGTTTGAAGTGTCCTGTAGAAGTGAGGTTATATAATCCAATATTAAGTTAGTTGGATTATAGAACCACTCGGTATTATTTCATATCTTACCCAAGTAGTTCGAAAGGATATCGGTTTTATGATCCCAATGGAGTTACAAGAATTTTGGAATCATAGACAACAAAGTATCTGTAATTTGACGTAGCTACATAGGATAGCTGTTCCTAGACTATTAAAGATAATAATATGGTGGGGACGACAATGTCTTTGTCTTTGCCTATACAGATAGTTGTAGAGTCTTCTACACCACAGACTAAGCTGGTTGAGGTTCGGGATATTGTTATTGATAGAATTCCTAATGAAGTTTATTAAGCCTCTCAAGTGTAGGATGAAGTGGTTGTAGTAGCTCCACTTAAGAGATTTGCTAGGGAAAAACGTTCAATTATACCACTAGACCATATAGTTTATCAGTGAGAACATGACTACGATGTATGTTGTGTGGTCGATCAAATGACTTATGTAAATGCCGTTTCTTGTCCTTCGTCAGATCTGTAGTCAAATGTGATGAAAGATGAGATACAATCTATGAAACATGGTAGTGTTGGGAGCCTATTGAATTGGCTAAAGGTCACAAGCCCATTCGCTGCATGTGTGTGTACAAGATTAAAAGAAATTCCAAAGGAAATATTGAGAAGTTTAAACTCACACTAGTAGTATAAGGTTTCACTCAGAGAGAAGGAGTTGACTATGAATCGACTATTTCTTAGTCTTTTCTAAAGACTATTTTAGAGTGAATATGTATTAGTAGCTCATTTTGACATGGAGTTACGCTATATGAATGTTAAAACTTTGTTTCTCAATAGATACCTTGATAAAGAAGTCTATATGTTATAACCCGAAGGTTTTGCAGCAGATGATTCAGGTAAGCTTGTGTGTAAATTGAAAAGCTTTATTTATGGCCTTAAGCAAGTCTGTAGACAATGATGCTTAAAGTTTCATAGTGTTGTCACTTCATTCAGTTTTGTTGATAATAAAGTAGATTTGTGTATATACTGTAAGATCAGTGGGAAAAAATTTAGTTTTCTCACATTCTATATAAATGATACCTTGCTTGCAAATAGTAACATTAGATTACTGCATAAAACAAAGTAGATGTTGTCAATGAATTTTGACTTGAAAGACCTTGATGATGTATCTTTTGTCCTTGACACTGAGAACCATAGGAATCCTTCTTGTCGCATGTTAGATTTATCTCAAATTACATATGTTGATCGTATTTTAGAAAGACTCAATATGCAGCATTGCAAACCAGAAATTACTCCTGTTATTAAGGGTACTAAAGTGAGTCTATTGCAGTATCGTCATTCAGATTTTGGGAAAACCCAAATGAAGGATATATCTTATGCTAGTGCATTTAAAAGTGTCACGTATGCTCAAGTTTGCACTAAGCTAGATATTGCTTTTGCAGCAAGACTTCTAGGTAGATATCAGTCAAGTATAGGATATGATAATTGGATTGCTACCAATAAGGTTTTGAGATACTTAAAATGACAAAAAATTATATGCTGACAAAACATGTTTTGGATCTAGAGCTAGTAGGATATTCGAATGTAGATTTTGTTAACTGTCAGGATGACAAGAAGTCGACAATAGAATACATCTTTATATTAGCAAAAGGTGTAGTATTATGACACAGCGAAAGATAAAAATCTGTATCATCATCTACCATGTAAACGAAGTCTGTAGCATGCTTTTTAACTATTACTTGGGATATTTCGCTTCGGAATCTCATTAAGGAGTTGACAATATTTGATAATAAGAATAGACCCATATGGTTGTATGGAAACAATAACTCTTTAGTGTTGTTTATCAACAACAATAAAGGTCTCGAGGGGTCTGAACATATGGCGGTCAAGTTTTTGACCATAAAGAAATGGCACAAAATGGTGATACTATAGTAGAGCACATTTCCACAGATGATGTGGTAGTAGACTCACTAATCAAAGACTTTTCCCCCTGTATACTTGAATGACATGTCATGAACATAGGCAGAGAAGCATTATTGGATGTTGCTGTTTAGTGGGAGCTGTTTTGATTTTGCTCTAATAATGCTTATATATGTATTACACATTTAATAAAGTGTTCATGAATGTGTGGTTACCATATTGAGTTGTAATAGAAATCTCAAGGTATTGTGTAAACATTGAGTGAAGGATGGGGCATTCGATTATCAGCCTTGAACAAATGTCTTGATTATACATAAAGAAAAGTTGATAATAAAAATAAGACATATGTGGGTTCATTAGAATCATAAGAATATTCTCTAGTGGCACATCCAGTTTCTTGTGACACTTAGGTAAGAGAATGTGACCGACGAAAGAGATAACACATAAGGTATTACTCTTTATGAGGTGTTATCCATCATATTAAATCTATATTAATAAAGTTGAAAACACTCCTGACTATGGAAGACTCTGTGTGTGTACATGCGGTTATCGCAATGATTCGCTATTTGAGACTTTATGGAATATGATTAACTATTAAGAATTACCTTTAGACCAGCATAAAGGTGCACACATACAGTATGGTCTCAATTAATATAGCCCAAGTGAGAGAATATAAGAGTTTTCCTGATGTGGGTTACATTAATTGAGATTGTAATTTACTGTTTTATATGGTTGGTCTAATAAGGTAAGACATAAGATTTTCTTAATAGTCAAATATGGGTCTGGCTTATATGGACTGAGTTTGGCAAGGTCCTAATGAGAGGGCCTGATTGAAAACTCTATAAATAGTGTTAAAATCCCTCTTTTAACCCTCATTCTTCCACGAACATACTCTCACCCCACATAAGGAAGCCGTGAGCGGCGGTCTCATCATGCCAGGATCCAAGGGTCATAGAGGAGAAGAATCTGAGCATTGAATTTGCATAAAGAATGATGGATTCCAAATCAGGCACGCAAATCTTCATCTTCTCCTCCAATATGTTCAAGTTTCTAGTTATGTTGATCCTAGGATGCCGCTTTGACGGCCAACAATAAATTGTAGAAGTAGTAGGTTAGTCTAGTTAGACAAATATTAAGTTTTTGGTATAGGTTCAAATTTCACCAGACGCAAGTTTTTCTGTCTATTTCTTTTCTCAAGGAAGATATTGATATTTTGAATAATTTAAATAAGAAATGCTCATAATACATCGTTTAGCTGACAAACATACCTTTGAACAGCATCTGTTAGCTTTTCCAGAACCTCGAGTGAACCTTCTATGTCGAAAAAGTCGTCGGCAACGGTTATTACGATTGCACTCTTGGCAACCACTACTTGTAGGTCGGAGTTGCAAGGCAGAGAAATGGAAGTGGCGACAGCAAAATAAGAGTAGGTAATCTTTTCTCGACCGAACCCCATCTTGTTAAGTCTGGTTGTTTCGGACCACCTGAACTCATCCATTACTTAAGATTCATTAGGAATAAGCACTTGCTAATGAACAATCAGTTATTATACCATGTAATTACTAAATCAAGCTCCATCCTGTAAACAGATTGTCTCAATAAATAGTTTTGCAGAGCAATTTGCATTATATATTGATTATGAACCAATGATGACCTAATGAATCCAAAGAAAAACAAAAGGTTAATGACATATTATGGCATAGGAAAAAAACCGAGTTTATAATTTCCCTTTTTTGACATTAGTACCTATGGTAAGAAAATTTTCCCATCCATAGTACACAAGTATCCTTTTCCTCCATCCACATCCTATGTTCCAGGTGGTCTAGTCAAGCCATCCACGGAAGACCCAATTCATGCTCAATCTACATGAAATTTCAAGCGTTAACCGCTATGGTAACAACTATAGTATAGTATAGGAAAATAGTATAGGAAAAGGACTACTGAATATTCACGTAGTCCATTCTATGATGACTTGATGAGATGATGATCTGATCTCTTGTTCCTACGGATGTAATTGTCTCGAGAAATTTCTTTGAGAATATCCTTGCTTTCTCGAGTTCATGTTCATTTGGAAGCATAAAATTGCTGGCTCTATAAACGTTAAGGAGCACGCTCAAGAAGTATTTGTGATGTTTTTCGATGTGATCTTGAACTTCTTTATGATCTAGAAACCAACAGAAGCTTGCTGCAAAATGTAAAATACAATTGAAATTAATTGATCCTTTTAAAAATGTCATCCATGAGAGACTTAAAGGAAAAGGAACTGATTGAGGAGGTTACAAAGTTTGCAACTCTTACATGGTGATACCCTATAACCATGCATGCGCAAAAGCCAGAATTCCAAGCAATCTTTGTATAGCTCGGCAGCGATCGTATGAATTGATTTCATGATTGGTTTTTCATGCTTATAGTTCCTAAAAAAGTAAGTTATTCTAGAATTAGTTAGAGACGCCGTATGGACAATTTTGGTGACCTCAAAAGCGATCAGTACTAATACATAGAAGGGATAATTGTTTAATAGTCTTCAACCTATTGCGTTCAATTTTAATCATAAACCTTTCAATTTTATCAATTGAATATTAAATATATTCGCATTTTGCCAATTGAAGCATTTAACCAATTTTTTTTAGGAATCGCTGACGTCACTATAAGCTATTCTACATGACACGGTCGGCGCTTATGTGAATAATTTCTAATAATATTTTAATGTTTTTTGAACTTTTTATTAATTATATATATTTTCTAACCCTACGTTTGTGAGGTCACCGGTTAACCTTCGCATGGTCTAGGCAAGGGCCTTCGCATCCTCGTTAGCAATAGGCAATGGCGTTGGCCCTCGCCTAGATCTAGGTGAGTTGAGGGCCTTCGTGCCCTTGCTGGCTACAAGCGAGGTTGTCGAGCCCTTGCCTAGACTAGGCAAGTTTGGGCGACGGCACAGAGGCCCTCGCATGTGAATGCTGAGTGTCGGCCGGTGACCTTGACAGCTTAGGGTTAGAAAAAAAAAAGTAAAGAAAAAGGAAAGAGAAAAGAAAAGAAAAATAAAAAATTTGAAAAAAAAAAAAGAATATTATTAGAAATTGTCTACATAACCGCTGTCCATATGACATAGGATGATCGGTGTCTATTAGCAATTTCCGGCCAAAATTGGTTAATTGAACTTGGCATAACGTAAACATGTTTAGGACTAAAGTGATAAAAGTGCAATAAATTTAGAATTTTTGAACAATTTTCCCAAACATAGAAAATATGTGATAGCTTTGTAGGGACGGGGTTTTGGGCTTCAAGGGACGGTGTTGCCCGTCCCCGATTCTCCTTTCTTTTAGTAGTGGATTTTCTATTTAAAAAACACATGGAGACTAGGGAGTTTTTACTAACCGATAGATTTGTGGCAACATTTCAGTAATCTCCCGGTCGAAATGCTTGGTCAACCCTAATCTCACCAGTTGATAAACCATGGAAAGTTTTGGAAGCTCTTCATCCACGGGATATAAAAGCACAGTAAATCAATTTTCATAGTAATGATGAATAAGGCTGCTTTGCATGTGCTATAATTACTCTACTTCCAAAAAAAGAGATTTAGTTTGTTTGACGTTTAGTGCTCCAGCATTTCAAGCCTTGGGTCATGCCAAACACATCCTAGTCAATCAAGATGCAGAGTTTGAATCGCTACTTTTAAGTCCCTGTTACGAGGACTTAAGGATTTGACCCATTGAGTCATCAAAGTCTTGGCTTTTGATCCTATGTGCAGATGGCTTCCAGTTTGAGGCCATCGAATATGCCACAAAAGTCTAGCTAAAAAAAAAAAAGAGTGAAATGAAGTTGATGCATTCTTTGTCGTTCCTTTCGTCGTAGAGAAAGGTAATTTCAATGCGTCTGATATAAACGACATTTTCGTCAACTCAAGTCAATCACAATCCATCAGGTACTCCAATTAGTTTATTCTCTTCCCCAAAAATGACAAAATATAATTTTTGTGAAATGAAATTAATCAGGAAAATAAAAACGACATGCTCCGAAATTATCTAAACATCTCTTAAACATAAGGTTCACTTATTGCCACTAGAAGCACCATTTGAAGCAAGAGATTGAAGATAAGCCAAGCATGCTTCGTTCCTGGTGGCTAGGTATGCTCTGGATGTTGCAGAGGGTGATTGAAACAAAGAGCCATCGTTGTCTAGATGCTTCAATATGGTTTCATGGCTGATTTTGTATATTGGAGGTAATGCCTCGAGATACGACAACAACGGGTAATATTGATTCTTGTCCACAAGCTCTTCCCTGCAAAAAGGCCAAAACCATAAGTTATGGTAGCATCTCAGGTGGAAGAAACGAAAGAGTTGTGGGTACTTTTAATATTTAATTTTAAGATTTGAGACTCTTGCTGTTCTTGAACATTTTATTAAAAAGAAGAAGAAGCATATGATATTTTTTTATCAATCAAAAAAGGAAGTATTAGAATTACCTTTCAATAATTCGTCATCAATTGTTGAATAAATTCTCAATGGCACGTTCAATGCTTTTAGGGAATATGACCTCCATACCACTGTCACGTGCCAAATCAATCATTCCGAGCAAGATGATAGCGATCCTACGAGGAAACTTTCCATGCTTGTTTCCAGGAAGAAGCAATTCCACATTTTTGTGAATGAACTTTAATCCTAAAACATGAAATATCCAGAAAAATGGAGACGTATTTGAGAAGAATTCGCGATGAAATATATGACTGTTGCATTTCATTAAGGAAATGAATACAATAGTTACTTGCAACATCTTTTAAATGCTTTCTTAATATGAGTGATTTCATGTCCATATTAACTTAGATTCGACTTTCGTTGATGATTGTTTGACTTTATTTTAACTAGAAACCACATTAAATTTGGTGAGTTAGGCCATGGGTTGGAAAGTGAGCAAAGTCATATGATTAAAAGTTAAGTAGAAAGTTTAGTTAGTGATCACAAAAGTAATCTAATTGTATAAAAATTATGTTGCAATGTGTCACGCTCTGACCCTCGAGCGCGCGCACATTCCTCTGCGGTCTACACAATTTTGTGACTTCCTAAGACGAGTCGCCGACTCTTTCATTTTAATGCACATGCGGAAGCGAAACAATAACTCTTGACAACAAATAAGATGGGATAGGAAAGCAGGGCAACATTTCACAAAAGCACACTTTTATAAACAACCGGGTTTAGGTACAAAAAGAGTCAAAAGCCTACAAAATGATTGACTCTCAAAAGAAGCTATCCTACAACATACTAGTAGGACACATACGCCGATCCTTCAGACTCCACCTCCACAGACTCCAGGGCTTCAGTCCTCCATGACAACTATCGAAGGACCTGAAAATGGTTATAAAATAACCGGTGAGACAATGTCTCAGCAAGTCTACTTTCTAAACCCTTATTAGGAAGGAAATACGCCTCAAGATGCTCTAGCCACACAATGAGAACAGGGGACTTACTTCGCCTCAGTTCCTCCCTACACATCAGCATAGTTCATATCCCAAATGCATATAATTAATGCACACTCATGAGATAACTAGATTGGATAAGTTGGGCCTTTCATCAACGCGACTATAGTGCTTTTCTCTGAGATGGCCACTCATGAGATAACTAGACTATTTAGGGAAGCCATTAAGGATTTTAAGGCAAATAGACTTGAGGATTCGACCAGGAATCGGTTGCTCGACTGTGTTCATCTGTCGAGATCATTATGGCACAGACGTAAATCGATTATAGATCAAAGATAGGTCGGTTCGACTAAGATTGGTGGTTAAACGTGGGTGATCCCACTAAATTGCAAAATTCTCATCGATCGGCACTAGTTTGATTTTTCTATTGTTTTGGTACCCTATGTGACATCCTGATTTTTCAGGTTCTAATTTCGATTGGATAAGTTGGGCCTTTCATCGACGCGCCTATAGTGCTTTTCTTTGAGAAGGCCACTCGTGAGATAACTAGACTATCTGGGGAAGTTATTAAGAGATTTTAATGCAATAGACTTGAGAATTCGACTAGGAATCGACTACTTGATCATGCCCATTTGCAGAGATCATTTCGGCACAGTAAGATCGATTAGAAATCAGGGATAGGTTGGTTCGATTGAGATATGTGGCTAAACTTGGGTGATTCCACTAAATTGCAAAATTCTTGTCGATTGACACTAGATTGATTTTTCTATCATTTTGGTACCCTATGTCCATATTTGAGACCTCGAGATTGTCATGACCACTGAGAGTCGCCAATGTGTCGAAGGGGTTCATTGTGGTTCGAAGAAAGTCGACCACGGGTCATCTGCACTAAAAAATTTTAAAAGCTATCTAGTAGCCTAGGTCACGCTAAAATTGCACCAAATTCACCATGAATTTGAATTCGATTTTAGAAATTGAAATTTCTATCATGTCACTAGTCTTTTTAGGAACATCGGATTTTTCTGCAAACCGAGACTTTTTGGAAAAAAGTCGAGGTGGGGTTGTTTTGGTCCAGAAAAGTCTGAGGACCATTTTTGATTGTGTCATTGGGATGCAAGTAGGATCACTTGGTAAGGAAAAATACCAATTGGATCAATGGGGTGTTGGTTGAATTTATAGAGGCTAAAGGGGATTGATTCAAGAATAATTGAAGGTCCAATTGAGGAGAAAACCAAGCAAATTCGTATGCCCCCCTTGCCTATGACTTTTGGACCATTTCCCTAGCCTGTCGAGGAAGCTTGAAGGCTGAAGAGTTGCTATGGAAGATAGCCAAGCTTGGTTGACAAGTTGGACTTGGTCTTGGGGGACAAGAAGATGAGGATAAGAGACCAAGTGGCCCCCCTTTGTTCCCTTATCTCCTCCTTTCTCCCCCTCCAACCGGCCAACACTCCTTCCTCCTCCTTTCCTTTAGTTTTTCGAACCCTCATAGCCAAGCAGAAGTCGTGGAGTAGCCCCGCCGGTTGCACGCCACCGCCGAAGCTCGCCGAACTCGCCCGCGACGCCATCGTCCGCCCACGCCTCGCCTTGCCGTGCCATCGTCCTCCGCCGTTCCAATAGCTCCGTCTCGTCCATTCCGCCTCCCAACAGGCCGTCTAGCCACCGTGTGCCATCGCCAGAGCCGCTGTGGAGCTTGCTTGGACCCGGTTCAGCCTTCTTGGTTCACCTCAGCCCGTTGTCGCCTCAACCGACTCTTGTTTCAACCTTTGTCGACCCCGAACAATAGCTGGAATTTGTGGGTTTCCAGCAGCTATCTTGGTCCGTTTTGGCCTACTTCTGGACCCTGAAAGCCAGGCCCGCTTTGGAGTTTGTCGCTTCCCGCTGCGTCCCCGTCGATTTGAATCGATCGGATTGCGAAACAAGTGAATTTGCTCACTAAACCTTACTTAGTAGGTTAATTATGCTTAAGGGTTATTTAGATTAGCTTAAGTATGGATTAGTAATAAGCTAGAATGGTTAGATTAGTCTTAGAATGGATTAGTGACAGTTTAATTAGTGAGATTAGCACAATTGATGATGGATTAGTCGAATCCAGTAGAATTTTTGCAGTAGAGATTTCTAGACCCTTGCCGTTTGCCATTTTTGTAGATCGAAATGGATTATGAATTTGAGGTTGACGTCTTCTTGGGAAATGTTTTAGACATCTCTAGATACAACATATATTTTTCTTAAGATTTTTAGGGACTTAAAAGAAGGAGATATCAGCTCCATCATTTTCAAATAGAACCTTAGTTTTTGTTGGAGTTGGTGACCTTTTAGGATTATAGGGGTTTTTATCAACTCTTAGGGTTCGAATTTCAAAATGGTTTCTTCACAAAAGTTGTATTTCATGTCTTCTTGTTTAACATACTCAAATTTCATATCAAACAGACATGTTTTGGACCTCAAACCAAACTGATTTCGGAAAATAGGCTTTCTGGAAAACAGACACAATTTTTGTACTGGATTGAACGATTTACTGGGCCAAATCTATAAGGATCCGGGCTAAGGTGTCTGCATGAAAAATGTTCTTTTATGTGTCTATTACAACATATTCAAATTTGGGGATTTTCTGAACTTGTTTGATTAGATTTCTGGATTTAAACTTGGAGGCGTGCGAGTGGGCCTATTTTGTCAGTTAGGACCGGTTATGATTTTGTAATGGTTCTTAAGGTTTTGATTTCTGGAAGGTGCATAATTGATGAGTTATGGTTGGTTTGTGATATGCCTTTAGTTTATGCTTGATGATCGTGTGATAGTTGAGAGAATCCGTCCTCTGTGTGTGCTGATGGTCGTTAATAGTTAAGAGAACCCGTCCCCAGCGTGTGTTGGTGGACATTAATAATTATTATCTAACCCCGGCGTGTGTCGGTAATTATTATCTAACCCCGGTGTGTATCGATAATAATTACCGAGGCAAATTCGTATGCCCCCCACCACCACAACTTATGGACCATTTCAAAGGCCTTCTAGAAGGAAATTAAGGCTGGACATTGCTGGTAGAATCCAGCCATACATAGGGGATAGGGTCAAGGGGACAAATGAGGAGAATATGTGACCAAGTGGCCCCAATTCTTGCGGCAGCCTTCTTTTTCCTCAATCCACTTTCTTTCTCCATGGTTGAGTGAATTTTGAAGCTTCAAAGAACTAGAGAAAACCCCAGCTCATCCCCCTTGGCCATCGTACGTACGCTGGAACCACCGCCGGACCTTATACCTCATATGTTTTCTCTTCTGCCAGTTTTTGCTCCACTTGACCTTTCTCCAAAAATCCGAGTGAAAAGTGGTCTTCTCAGATGAATTAGCTTTCGTGCCACCCACCGTTGTTCTCAGCACATCTAAATCGTTGAAAGGAGCCCGACCTCGTGCCGAATGGAGCCGTCAGCCGTCCTGTACGCCAGCGAGAAGAAACCGGTTGCCGGACCATCTGGAAGCCACCCGCCTACACTGTTTCGCCTGTTTCACGACTTTCAGCCGTTTTCTCCCCATCTCGACCCTACCTCCACCCATACTAACCACCAGCAAGCTCCCCTTGATCCCTGGGAGCCATCGGTTGCCGACCTCCCGCTCACCGGAGCTCCGATCAGCCCATTTCCTCGTCGTTCAACAATTGTTTCTCCTTTGTCCAGCAAGCAGAAGTAGAAGCCGAACCAGCCTTTGTTTTCTTCTTTTGCAGCCCAAAATAGAGAGCAAAGCAATGGGTATTCTAGCAGCTTGTAGGCCCGTTTTGGCCCGCTTTTCCGGCCCCGAAAGCTAGGCCCGCCTTGGGAAGAATCGAGCCCTGTTGCGTCCCCGTTGATTTGAACCGATCAGCTCGCTGAACAAGTGAGTTTAACTCACTAATCCTCGCTTAGTAGGTTAATGATGCTTATGGATTGATTAGATTTAATTAAGTGTGATTATGTGGATAGATTAGATTAGAGTAATTAATTTAGTGCTTTACCGATGCATGTTAGGTGGTTAGTTGTAGGAATTAGCAAGTAAATAGGTTCTAGTATTTATTAAACAAACTTCAGAATTTTTCCGGGTCCGTTTCGGCATCCAATTAGGCATTATGGGCCTAAGTTGGATTTATTGCTATTTAATAATTAATTTTTGTAATTAATTAATTTCTGAAAATTAGATCGGGATAGCCGGTGACTGGAATTTTATGTTGATTACTGTGGTGCAGTCTGTTTATTTATTCGAGCTTTAATTTGTGCTGAATTGATTTAATTATGATTTTAGAATTTATTTCCTAAATTAATTAAATTGGAAAAATTACCGGGTGCCGGTTTACAGCGCCAAAAATATGTTTATGGGATGTTGAAACTTGTGGGATGTTCTAAAGCAAAAATATTATATTTTGGCTAAGGCCGACCGTGTACCCACACACGACTACTTTTATCGGGAATGATAAAAAGGTTCAATTGATTGAATAGATGGGATGGTATACTATATTAACCTATGGGCTCTGATATGTCAGCTTAGCGAGAGCAGTATATCAGTGTACTATATCAACCTACGGGATCTGATATGTCAGCTTAGCACGAGTAGTGCGCTTTATCAGCTTAGAGTGAGCATCAGGGGTATGCTATATCAACCTACGGGTGATATGTCAGCTTAGCAGAGAGCAATATACCGGTATACTATATCAGCCTACGGGCGATATGGCAGCTTAGCATAGAGTAGTATACCTTATCAGCTTAATTAAGCAATGTCGGTATATTATATCAGCTTAAGGGCGACATGATAGCTTAAATAAAGAGCAATATACCCGATCATCTCATAAGCGAGCTATACTATCTATTTATCAGCTTAGCAGTGAGCAGTCCTGATATAAGCGGACTTAATAGATAGTATGAGATGAGCCGATCAAGAAAGGGTCGTGGTGACATGTAATCGACTAGGTCGATTGATCAATGATTTGATATGATGTTATGAATTGATTGGTTGAATTGATTTGCAGGATGGAACTGAGGCCAAGGTAAGTCCTCTGACCCGTGTTGTGCTTAGGCAGCCTTTAGGGCGTCTTGGCTTCATAATCGGGTCTTAGTGGGTTGAACTTGTTGAGACATTGTCTCACTGGTTATTGTATAACCATTTTCAGTTCCTTAGATGGTGTTAGTGGATGACCAAAAGCCCCGAAGTCTGGGAATGTGGAGACCGAAGAATCGGCGAACATGTCTGACTAGTAAGTCATAGGACAGTTCCGTTTGGAATGAGTCAACCTTTTTGTAAATAGTATGGTATTGTAAATAAACCTGGTTGTTTATAAAAGGTTTGTTTTGGTTTGAAAAATTGGTCCTACTTTTTTATCCCATCTGATTATTGTCTAGGAATTTATATTGTCACTTCTGCATGCGCATTAAAATGAATGGGTCGACAACGCATCCTGGAACGTCGCATTTAATCGACCAGTGAGGGATGGGCGTGCGCTCGAGGATCGGCGCGTGACAATAAGACCAAACCATTATGACACGTCCCATACCATGCCACACAATTTCATCTCATAATCAAGCGCATTAGCTCAATCAATCATGCATTCCAATTGTTAAATTTGCCTTTTAAGGGTACCACCTAATCATAGGTTTGGTGTCTACTAACATAGCCAGGCATCCTCTCACCGCCATTGAGCACGACGACATCTATATCTTAATAGACGGCTTCCCTGAAAGGGCGTAGGTCCAGAATCTACTGCGACCTGAGTACGACATACTCATAAGTTTGGTGTCTTCTGGCGTAGCCAAGCTTCGTCTCACCACCATTGAGCACGGCAATGTCTATATCTTAATAGACGGCTTCTCGAAAGGGGCGTAGATCCAGAATCTACTGCAACTTGAGTCCCAATGAATGGGTATCCCATGTAGGGTAACGTCCGGCTTAAAAGCTCGAGATGGGTTCTCATTAACCAACACATGACCAATCAATCTTGGCCCAGGACACCGTGTATTGCACTCAAATATCTCCATTAAAATAGTGATCCTGGTCTATTTTCTTCATATTAAAAACACTCGGTGAAAATAGTCGTGTGTGGATACAAGATCAGATCGAACCCAAAAAATTCATATCCTCCAATTTAAAATCTCACTATTTTATATAGTATATAAAACTATTTTCGATGTTAAAACCCGACACCCGAGATTTTTTGAATAAATATTGAAATTCACAATTTTTTTAGAATAAATTACCAAAAATCCAATCAGCACTCAATTTGCACAAATTAACATCAAATTGCTTAAACTGAACACACTATTGCAATCGGCATGGAATTCCGATTCGACTATCCTAGTTTAATTTTCGGAAAATAATAAATAATTAAATAATTATCAAAATTAATTAAATAATTCAATTTAAATACAAAAATAGCTAACTTAGGCTGGAAATGCCTAATTAAATACCGAGACGGGCTCGAAAAATTTCCAAACCAATCTAGATAATTAATACAACCTATCTAGGCCTTAATTAATCTAATCTAACACCTTAACATGCAAAATTGGATAAATAAATCACTAATATAATCTAACTAACCACATAATCATTAATTAACTTAATCTAATCATCCCCTAAGCATAATTAACCTCCTAAGCAAGGTTTAGTGAGTTAACTCACTGGATTTGTGAGCCAGTGAGTTCACGGCGACGGCGGCACCGCGGCGAGCAATAAATTCCAAAATGGCGACGCCAACGGGGCACGGATCGGGCTCGAAAAATGGCTCGAGGAAGCCCACGGTTGTTGCTTGGTTAGGCTAAACTTGCGACTGAACTTGCGTGGTTACTAGGCCTACTTTGCTGACTTCATGCGGCTGAAATGGAGACGCAAAGAGTGAAGTGGGTTGGATTAGTGAGGGTGTGGGCTTGTGGACGTGAAGGCAGTCAACTTCAGTGGAGGAGATGCTGGTTTGTTGACCGATGGAGACAAGCAGTAGTGGAGCTGTAGGTTGGGGACGCTGGCTACTGCAAGGGAAATGAAAGGGAAATGGTAGTAAGGGCTTCGGTGAAGTGGGGCAGCTGGCGTGTCCATTGGTAGAGGGAAAAACTAAACGAAGACAAAAGATAGTGGATGGCAGTAGCTTCAATCGAAGAACAAATGAGAGAAATGAAGTTGTTAGGGAAAATGGGCAGAACCGAGGGTTCAGGAGAGAGAAATCGAAGAAGAAGGGAGAGAGAGAGTGAACGGATGAGGGGAAAAAAAGGATAAGGGAGCAGGGGTTTGTCAGCTGAGAGGGGGAAAGAAGGAAAGTGATGTGCGAGAGAGACATGTGAGAGAGAGAAACATGAGAGAGAGAGAGAAAGAAAGAGTCCCGTGGGGGGGAGAAAATAATTAAACACCAATCTTTGACCACAAGAGAGTTTAATCATCCTCACCTCTAACTAACAAAATCAATTGGTCATGCAAGGCCAATTTCAACACCCACTTGTCCCAATTGAAGTCTAAAAGAAGACCAAAATATGCTAGCCCCTCTAACCTACGAATTTCATCCAATTTAACTTCCGTTTCTTTGTCAATTTCTCCTATTTGATGTCTAATTTTGCTGAGGAAGAAGCCCACACAATTTCTACAATTCCCTTTCACCAAGTAGCTCACTCTGGAGGCTAAAAATCCCTTCAATTTGGCTAATCCAAATTTCCGTTCTTTTCCGAAATGTCCGAATCGATTTTCCGTAAAATCCCGGAATTGCCGAAAATTCTTCGAAGGATGAGTAGACGTTCCTAAAATGAATCTTGACATGACAAAACTTTCGATTTCTGAAATTAGATTCAAATTCGCGGTTAATTTCAATTTGACACGATTTTAGCATGACCTAACCTACCGAGTAGCTTTTAAAAATTTTTAGTGTAATTGACCCATGGTCGATCATTTTCGAGCCACAATGTACATCTTCGACACATTGGCGACTCTCAATTGTCATGAAAATCTCGAGATTTCGAACACGGACACAAGGTATCCAAAACGACAGAAAATCGGTCTAGTGCCGATCGATGAGAATTTTGAAATCAGGTGGAATCACCTACACTCTGATTACTTATCTCAATCAAATTGACCTATCTCCGATCTCTAATAAATTTTCGATTGTGCCGTAATGACCCTTGTAGATTAGCACGGTTGAGCAGTCGATTCTTGGTCGAATTCTCGAGTTTACTGCGTTAAAATCCCTTAATGGCTTCCCCAGATGGTCTAGTTATCTCATGAGTGATCAGCTCAGAGAATAGCACTATAGGCGCGTCAATGAAAGGCCCGATTTATTCAATTGAAATCAGATTTGAATTTTTAAGATGTCACACAATGGCCATGGTTTGGCGTAAATAAAGAAAAATTATGTTTGTGATAGCCATATTTTGGTGTTTATTTAAAAATGAAGCAAATGGTACCTTTCTCTATTAAAGGTGAACCAACATTACACTTTTTTTAGCACAAGCATGCAAACAAGGGCTGAAGCAAGACACGCCACACTATCGGACATTTCATGTCCATTGTAATTAAAATCTCCCCATAACTCTTCTTCTTTTTGAGTGTGGACCACCCAATTCAGATCCATCGAACATGGGACGATCATGTGGACAAGGATTATGAATCATTGCCAATCATGGGGTGTCATATGGTAAAGGGGAGAGGAATGAGTGCGAGCCCATGTTGGGGAGTATCTCTTTTTTGATCATATTGACAAGAGATCGAATAGATTGGGACTCCATGAAGATTTGGGTGAGAAGAATTTGGTTCGCTTCTTTAAATGAGAAATTACATAAACCAATTGGGTCTTTTATACATGTGTTTGAGCCGGTTCTTTCTAGGAGCTATCATGTCAAAATGCAAATCGTGAGCGTCATGGCACTTGAATTATGTTAGATGCCATCTTTGATGTAGGTCCGACTAGTAGTTGAGGCTCCAAACAGACATGGACTTCTCTGACGTAGGTCTGACTAGTAGTTGAGGCTCCAAATAGAAATGGACTTCTCTTTTTGAGGTGGAAAAGAAATTACTGTACTTTTGAGGTGACATTTGAATAACTTGCGACCAGGGAATATAGGGAAGGCTCAACAGAAGTGTAGGCACTGCATGATAACTTTCCTACTTCTTTATTTTTTTATTCTTTTGTTTCGTAAAATAAGAAAAGAACAAAAATTCGGGGAATAGATTTGGAATAGAAATGAGAAGTAGAAAAAAGTGACTTCTTATTTAAGTGAACGATTTCGGCAAAAGAATACCTCAAGTGCCAAAACTTGGCATAAGGAGATACTTGAGTGTCAAAAGTTTAAAAAATGACACTTAAGTGCAATTTTTTTTTTTAAATGGGACACTTGAGTGCCACATCTGGCGAAACTTGTTGAAAATTTTATGTGGCAATTTTTTATTAATTTTGTTCGCTTACGTGGCTCACCAGAAGGCTAACTTAGCAAAAAGACACAAAAACGATATTGTTTTAGCACAATTCCAATTTTAATATAAAAATTAATTAAATTAAATTTAAAACCATTTAAAAAAAAAAAAAAAAAAAAGTCCTCAACCGCCAACTGTTGTTCATCTTCCTCCTTCCTCCTTTTTTAAAAGAAAAAAATTGGTTTTAAATTTAATTTAATTAATTTTTATATTAATTATTTACTCATATCAACAGCAAAAGGACGTCATTTTGACACTTGTTTAGCCACCTCAGTGTGCAAAACGACGTCATATTGCACTTGGCTTGTTGAAAAATTGCCACATCAGCGTTTGGCCAAATTTTATCACCATTGGCACTTAACTGATTCATTTGCTCTGGTTTTGGCACTTAAGTATCACTTTCCTAATTTTTGGCACTTAAGGGTTTCTTTGTGTTAAATTTTGGCACTCCAGGTGTCCTGGACTCGAACAATTTCTAAAAATAAGTCATTTTCTTTCTTTTTTTTTTTTTCTTTTCTTCTTCTTCCTCGCCGCTTGCTACCCTCACTGTTTGCCACCCTTGCTGTTCGCCAACCCTCGCCCAGCTACCATCGTTCGTCGCCCCACCGTTATTGTTCGCTGAATGCTGCCGCCCAACGACTAGTTAAAGGATGAAGAAGAAGAGAGGGGGAAAAAAGAAAAAAGAAAATCTAAAAGAAATTATTAAAAAATTAGATCGTTGGACCCAGAAGTGTGTATTTGTCGGCTACTCTTCCACCAAAAAGGCCCACAAATGCTATGATCCCAATACTAAATGAGCTTTTTTTTTTTTTTTTTTTTTGCGATGTGTTTTTTAACATGGCCCATTCCAGCAAGGTTCAAATTCAAGGGGAGGAAAACTATCAAGATTTTTCTACTGAATTTGAGTCCCTTTTTGTTCCTATAATGGTTGGCAGCACTGAAAATAACCCCAAAAATCAGGAGGTTGAAATTGGGGTTGTTGTAGAAAATCACTAAGGGGATGGGACTGTTATCGAAAGTCAGGAGGCTAGGGTTATTGGGCACTTGTTGTCAGAAACAAGTGTGTTAGCGCCTGGTGAAAATTCTGAAATTGTAGGTGTAAAGTTGATAACTGAGACTTCGACAACAGAGGTTCCTACACCTATTCCTTCTTGTAGGTCAGTTCGTATCCCTAGACCTTCAACCCATCTTTGGATTTTTCTACCTTTCATACAATTCAACACCCCATCCAGGATTTTGTTGTATATGACAAAGTATCTTATAGTTATTTGAGTTTTTTCTCTGCCATTGAAGAACAATAGGAGCCCAAGAGTTTTGAAGAAGCAAATAAGAAAAGTGTGTGAATTAAAGCCATGAAAGATGAGACTGAGGCGCTAAATCGAAACCAAACTTGGAAGTTGGTGTAGCTGCCAAAAGGAAAAAAGACAGTGGGATGCATATGGATCTATAAGATCAAATATAATAGCGATGGCGTGATCAAGAGGCACAAAGCTAGGCTTGTCACCAAAGGGTACACTCAAACCTACAGCCTAGATTATAAAGAAACATTTGCTCCGATGGTTAAGATGAACATAGTACAAGTACTTATGTCTGTAGCAGTAAATCAATGGCGGCCTTTGTTCCAAATGGATGTGCATAATGCCTTTCTGTATGGGGACTTAGAAGAAGAAGTTTACATGGATTTACCACTTGGGCATTTATTATAGGGTAAGGATGGAATTGTTTGCAAATTGCGGAAAGCTCTATAAGGCCTTAAACAATCACCTAGAGCTTTGTACGGCAAGCTTAGTGCAACACTTATCAGATTCAAGTTCAAGAGAGGTGCTTCGGATTCCTCTATGTTCATAAATCAAATGACCAAGGTATTGTTATTATTCTTGTGTATGTTGATGATTTGGTCATTACATGTGGTAACTAACTTGAGACTGAAGCACTCAAGCATCATTTGAGGAAAGAATTTGATATCAAAGACCTTGGTAGTTTGCATTATTTTTTGGGTATTGAAGTGGCACACTCTCATAAAGGACCGTTTTTATCCTAGATAAAGTATGTTCTTAATTTATTAAAAGAGACTGGCAAGTTGGGAGTTAAGCCTACAAATGTCACTATGGAGTATAACAGCAAGTTTGTTTCTAGCAATGCACTACCGCAAGATGTTGGTCAGTTTCAACAGTTAGTAGGACGCTTGATTTACTTAACTATCACTAGACCTGTTATTGCATATGTTGTTAGTTATATGAGCCAATTTATGCATAATCCCACTGAAGATCACATGGGATTGGTGGATCATCTCCTTCGATATTTGAAAGCTTCATCGGGAAGGGGAATCTTGATGAAGAACAATAGTCACACAGATATAGTGGATTACACCGATGCAGATTGGGCTAGAAGTCCGGTGGATAGAAAATCCATAACTGGTTTCTATATGTTTGTTGGTGGAAATATTGTCACTCGGAAGAGCAAAAAACAAACGATTGTTACATGTTCAAGCGCGAAGCCGAGTATCGCGTCATGGCCATCATTACTAGGGAAATTGTGTGGCTGCGTCATTTACTTCAGGAATTGGGATGGAAGCCTATTGCTACACCTATAAAGCTATTTTATGATAATCAAGCTGCAACTCACATTGCTTCGAATTGGATCTTCCATGGGAGAATCAAACACATATAAGTGGATTTTCACTTTGTGAGAGAGAAGGTTTGGGATAAAACAATTGAGACTCCATGCATTTGTAATGAGGATAAGCTTGTACATGTCTTTACCAAAGGGTTGTCAAAAGGGGTTTTCCAAACTGTGGTGGACAAGTTGACCTTCAATGAAGTTTTCGCCCCAACTTGAGGGGAGTGTTAGCGAGATTTTAGTCTCCTATTCTTTCTTGAAAGGAGATATTATTGCTATTATATTATTCTTGTTTCCTATTTCTAGTGTTTCATTCCTTATGTAAATGGTTGCTTGTTGCCTTGCTGTAAGCAACCGTATGCTATATATATGATTAATAATGGCAAACCTACTCCCTAAGAAACAAAGAAGAGAAGGGGAGTTTTTTGTACGTGGATGTTGGCATAATGCTGAACCATGTTCTTTTCTTGTGTTATTATTTGTGTGTTTGATCTTGCTAAACTTCAACATCTAGCCTTTCTACTATCCCTACATCCAACCATATGAAGGCTTGTTTGGTAACCATTCTATTTTCGGAAATAATTTTTGCTCATAAATGATTTTTTTTTTTCAAATTTTATTCCTTGGAAGAGTTTTTGACTATTTCAAGACGTTTGGTAATTGTCCAAAATTTCTCTTCCCAAGTAAAAATGCGTTTGATATGACCTTCAAATTCTTTTGTGGCTTAGAATTTTTTTTTTTTAAATTTTTTAATAATTTTATTATATTTTTCTTTTTTCCTTCTTTTTTTTTTCCCCTCCTCCTCCCTCTTCCTTTAACCATTCATTGAAGCATTGTTGGCCCCCTACAAGTCCAAGCCTTGTTGGTGGCTGGGCAAGCTTGGCCTCGCAGATCAAGGCGAGGTTGACCTTACCCAACCACCAGCGAGGCTTGACGTCACTAGTGGCTAGGCGAGCTTTGCCTCGCCGGATCTAGGTGAGGTCGAGCTCACCCAGCCAAGGTGAGGCTCCAAGGCGAGGCTCGACCGACGAGGATTAGCCTCGCCGAGGGCTGGTGACGCTCAAAGCAAGGTTGACGATCGTTGAAAGGAAGAAGAAAAAGAAGAAAAGGAAAAGAAAAAAAGAAAAGAAAAAAAAAGAAAGTGGTCTTGATTATGAGGTTGTTTCCAAGAATAAAGAAGTAACTTTTTCCTATTTATTGATTTGTTCTAAATCTATTCCTGGGAACAAAAAAGTTACCAAACGGACTTTTATTCTTTAAAAAAAAAAAATTTGGGAAATAAAAGAATAGAATCAAATATCGTTTGGTTGGTTATCAAACAAGCCCTAAGCCTCTTCTGTTGTACTTGCACTAGAACAATGTTAGCCTATTCTGTTGTTACATAGCTTGCTTGAAGCCACATCAGTAGCCTCATCAGCCTATTGTCACCTAACCCATTGGATTGGTTTTATAAGATGATCTAATTGTGTATATTCTTGATTGGTTATAATTAATGTTGTAATATTTTGTTATCTTAAATAGTTATCTTATAATACCTTAGTACCCTTCATTAAAAGACACACAGAGATATATTCAAAATTATACAAAAGTAAGTTATCCAATTTTTTCTGCCACATTATTCTTATGTATAGTTCTATACTCAATAGATAAATTTTCCACAATCGATTTGTATCCCTCATCAATCTTTTATTCAAAAGTACAGGCTAAAGAATCCCTTTCTTAGGTGCACCACAAAAACGGATATTTTCAAAGCACGTGATGTGATGACAAGGTCATAAAGTGATCAATTATAATTAGGACCGTTAACATCCGCAATATGAATCTTTGAAAATAAGCGTACGCCGAAATAGCGATGTGCATTTGTCTGGTTCAACTTAAGAACCAGAACGAATCAGCCAGTTTTGGGTGATTCTTTCTCAATTTCAAAAATGCAGAATCAAGAATAATTGGTTTAGTTTTCGATTCCTTTTACGGAGCCAGACCAAGCCGTATTGGTGGACTGAACCGACAAAACTGGCCAGAACTAACCTCGAATTGAGATTAGAACTCTCTCTCTCTTTTAGACCTTAGGTTATCAACTCCCTTCCCTACCCTCGACGCTCTCAGCCTCACACCTCTCTTTCTTGTGCTCAAACTCTCAGTTCCCTCTCTCACACAGCCACCGCTAAGGTCTCGGGCGGCCATCATCACAGCGAAGCTAGACAAAAGTAAAGTCACCATCACAGTGAATTGGATGGCCACTTGTGGAGAAGGTACAATGGAAAGTTACATGATGAGTGAGATTGTGGTCACTTGGATTGGATGTGACGTGTAGTTTCAATCTTGAAATCTTTCAATGCAATAATGGTTTTAAAGGTCTAAGAAACGAGATAAACATAAATTTCCAGCTAAACCTTTTAATGAAAAATGCATGAATAAATATATGGGAATAAAAAAACTTGCCGCTCTTCATTTTCGTCATTGTCACCATTGATGAAAATAGTGTCTTGGATTAAAGTTATAAGATCTAACTGATGAGTATCTATACATCCGTAATCTAAATTTTGTTATGTAAAACCGACTTTTGAGTATTTATTGTGGTATCACTAATGCAAGCAAATATCAGTTCATAGACTAGTCAAACCGGCCAAATTTTATTTATGGTATAAATAGGAAATGGTGAATGATGTTGTGTACAAATATATGCATGTGGTAGATGGAATCAATCACGAAAAATTGTGTACTACAACAACTTGTGCTTTTTCAATAGGATAAAATATACTTCTCATGTATTCTTAAAATGTGATTGTCACAACCTACCCCTCGCGAGGGAGGAAGATAGGTTTAGAGGCACTCGCTTATAAAGCATGGACTCTCCCTAAGTTCATATCTTTTGCGACATTGGTTCCTAAAGCCGCCACTAGCCATTGTTGAGGGTTGGCTAGAAACCTTAATCAAGACTTGGGAGTGTCGTCTTGATGCATGCACAGCTAGAGATTTCAGGATTGGAGACTTGATTACTTTAGCTATTTAACTAGAGCCCTTTTGGTACTTAAACTTGACCATTTGGTAACCAAAGTGTTCGGTAGCCTATCGAAAATTCTAAGATTTATCCTAACCATTCTAAAAATGAAAATGACAATCAATATATTAAAAAAAAATTAAGAATAATCAAATTGAAATGCAAAAGCAACGTCCTAGTATCGTCTCTAAATAGAAAACAACACAAAACAACTCCTATTGTAAATCCCTAAAGGCTTGTTCAAATTTGGGTATAATTTTTTATGAAAGGATTTTCAGTTTTTTCTAATAGCTAAACTAGTTCTAAATTAGAGTTAACATGAAAAATGTAATAAAACTAGTTCAAATTTAATTTCTAAGCCTTTTCCAATTTTGTTTTGAATTTTTGAATATTTTAATTTAAAATATATATATATATATTCTTTAAACATTTTTTAATTCAAAAATAAAAGTCTGGGCTGGATTGTTGAGCCAAACATTTTTTTAATATGGGCTGAACTTGGACTCTGGGGCTTGGGTCAAGAATTTAAAACATTCTCAAACTAAGCCTAAACCTATCGACCTAACTTCAAGCCCATATCTACCAGAGCCCAAGCACGCCCTAACCCACTTAAACCCATGACTAGTTTGCTCCTCCCCATTTCGTCTTTTTTATTTTCTTTTATTACTTTTTATTTCTTTTATTTTCACTCCTTCTCCACGTTATCTTCTTCTCGACGTCCCCCCTTCTCAAGCGATGTCCTTCACCGAAAGCTCCTACGTTTTTAGACAAACCTAGGGAAAATCTGAAGCCGCCGCCGAGCTACCACCCTTCATTTGTCGTCCACTCCAAATGCCAATAGCCTGCCGACTTCCCCACTGTCGGCCAAGCATACCCTCCACGGCAAACACTGAACAATCAATGGCGATGAAGGTAATGTAGCGAACGACTACACAGCCGACACCTAAGGTCGCCCAACACCACTAGAACATCCCAATAGAACGTGAAGCGTACGGACGACTCGGTTTCAGCCAAAGACAAAGGCACAAAGAGTAGATCTCGTTCAGACATTTCATCGAGCAGTTGTAACGTGCTACAGGAGCAAGAGATTCCTGGCTCGACCAAGACGCAAACTTGGACTGGGGCTCCCCAAAAACGAACCAGAGCACTCATCAACACAACAACACCAGTACACCTAGTTGATGTGAACTCAACATGTAGGAATTATCCTACTTGGACCATACCAAATAGGAAATATGATTTCTGCGTTGCACCGCCATAGACATCCACAAACCTTCAACTTTCGGACTTTCATTTAATCAATTGGGCTTCCTCCCAATTCATTTGGGGTCGGCTTAAACTCGAGATATAAATTAATAAATCGATTAATAGTGAGAATTTAATTTCTTTGCTTTGCTTTTTCCCTATTTTCATAACCATTAAAGAAAACACCATAAAATTTTCTTTTACTAATTGAAAGGTGATGACACATGACTCGATGATGTGAGCTTCAAGAGTTTCGAACCGCTGGGATTTTGGGCATGCAGAAGTCGGGGTGTGTAAAATAATTGGGAATTGCCTAAAATCAGACAGACCGACTTAGAATTGGTGATTTCCATGTGATCGGTCTGATTTTCGATTCTAATTTATTAGAACACGTGAGTATTGGTCCGGTTCCTGGTGCTACGTGTGGAATTGCTCACCTGGACTGGACCAATACATATATATAATTTTTTCTAATTTATAAGTTTTAACTTTTCAGATTGAAACCCCAATTTCCTCTTTGCCTCTCTCTATCTCTTGCCTGACTCATCTTGCGAACTTGTCTCCCTCTTTCACTCTCACTCTCGGTGCCCCTTGACCTCGTCGATCCCTCTCTCTCTCTCACTCTAGATCGCCTATGGTCTCATTGCTCCCTTTGTCACTCTTGTTCTTGGTTGCTTCTGGCCTCTGACCTCGTTGTTCGCTCTTAAGTCTCATGCCTCTTTTGAAGTGAGGACATTTCGACTAGTTTTTGGACCTAGCCAAGAATCGAACCTCGTGGTTTAGTTCCCAAGTGTGTCCATGGAACCAATGGACAGTTTTCAATTCCAAATTTTCAAAACTCATTCTTACTGGGCGTTCTGAGGAACTGATCACCCTTATGTAGCTCAATGTTCCAAAATAAGACTAATCTATCTCTTTAATTAAAAAATTGATTTTAATTTGTCGCTGGTGACTTATCCATTAAATTGAGATACTTTCAAAAAATACTCCCTTATATTTAATCTGCAAGTAATGGAAAATGAACTCACATACGACAGATTCCATTATGCTATATCCACTTGGCTACATTTGCCAAATTTAGTAATTTATGCTTACATGTGATAGGGCTATGGAAAAGATTATGGGTGCGTTTGGATGGGCATTTAGAAAGCCCATACAGCCCCCAAAGCTCCTTCAGTCCAAAGCAGAGTGTTTGGCAACCATTTTCAAGGAGCTTTCAAATGAAAGCTTGGCCTTGAGAATGCTCAAAGCTCAAGGCTGGTAGAGACAGCCTTGGCTTTCAAAGATTTGGTGAAATGCTGAAAACTTTTTTTCTTCCTAAATTACCTTCGGTAATTTTTCATATTTCCGTTATTGCCCCTATATTTAATTATTTTTTAATCGAAAAAAAGCGGCCGTCGCCGGACCGGCAAAGGGCGACGCCGCCGGGCGAGCCAGATCTGGCGCCGGCGGCCGTCGGATGAGGTCGCCCGAGGTCGGGCGACCTCCGGCGAGGGTCGCGCGACCCGGCCCGAGGGCCGCCGGAGGTCGCCCCACCTCGGGCGACCCTCGGCGAGGGTCGCGCGACCCGGCGGAGGGCCGCCGGAGGTCGCCCGACCTCGGGCGACCTGTGGTCGCTCGACCCTGTGGGACGCGCGACCCCGGGCGGCGACCGCCGCCCGGGTCTCGCGGCCGCAGCGGCCACGAGACTGGCCGTGGCCGCCGCGGCCGCGAGACGCAAGCGGCGGTCGCCCGAGGTCGGAGACCTCCGGTGGCCCTCCGCCGGGTCGCGCGACCCTCGCCGAGGGTCGCCCGAGGTGGGGCGACCTCCGGCGGCCCTCGGGCCGGGTCGCGCGACCCTCGCCGGAGGTCGCCCGACCTCGGGCGACCTCATCCGACGGCCGCCGCGCGCAGATCCGCTCGCCGGCGGCCGGGCCTCTTCGCCGGACCGGCGAAGGGCTTAGCTGAATTTTTTAAAAAAAAAAAAAGAAAAAAAAAATACATTATACCCATTATACCCATCAAAGCCCATTGGGAAAGTTTTTTTTACCAAACACATATTCAACTCAAAGTCCATTTGCAAAAAAATTTTACCAAACACAATTGCATTTTCCCCAAGTAGCTTTAGGCTTTCAGCATTTGCATTGGACTCAAAGCCCATTGCAAATCCGAACCAAACGCAGCCTATGAATATCTGAGACAAGTATACTATCTTACAAAACATAATTATTTTAGCCCATAACTAGGAATTGCCTTTTAACCTCCAAATTTCATGAACTTGCTCCGTGTACTCTTAAGTTTCAAACGTTTTCTGATTCATGGAATCCAGAGAGTGGTAAGTGGAGCGCATACTCAAGACCAATATATATTTCAATTTTAGCATGTCTATAGTTAGAGACATCACCCAGTGGAGTAATAAAGCAAGTGCAACTCTCCATGTATTAAGTAACAGTTTAGGACCAAAGTCCCATTTCGATATTAATAATCCACCAATAACGAGCCGAAGTCTTCATTCAATATCAATCTCTGTTCACATTCATGTAAAATCTCCAAATTCCTCTCCCACGATACTCTTAAACATTCTCGTCTGATTTAATTTTCCACATCTTCTATCCTGTGAATTTCTTTCATCAATAGAAATTAAATCTAGTGAGTTGGTGACATGTTGCTATTTAACGATGTAATTGCAATTTTTTAGCAAATTTAGTACATATATTAAACTGAGTTTTTTTTTTTTGGTTAAAAAATACAACGGAATTTGAACAGTCAAATCTCGTGAGATATATCCGGAATCAATATGGGTTCCACCATCTCTAATTATCCGAATATAGTTGCCACACTAAATTTAGCCGCATTGGCGATTTGTTTCGTCAGGTGGTCCCTTTAGGAAAATTGTGTCCTTCTCTCTCTCTGTTTTTTTTTCTTTTTTTGGTTGGTGTCGAAAGCCCATCTGTTTTTCCCAAGTTTTTTCAACTTTTTATATTGAATTTTTGAAGCCCTCGACCTTTCCTGTTAGCGTTTACCTCGGGTGTGAGCCAACCCGTCCAGTCTCCCCCTTCAGCATTACCCTCACCATTGAGGGGGGAGGTTACGTGGCTGTGACAAGCCTTGGGTCCCGGGCTCGGTAACGCTGGGCTTGAGTACTGGATCTCGAATCTGGGGTAGGCTTGAACTCATATATGAGATCTGAGGCTCGAGCACATAGGCTAAGCTCGGGTCCAGCGACAAAATGGACAAGTAGTGGCCATGCGAGTGGAAACCAGCGGCAAAGGAGTCAGCCGAGATTAGAGGGGTTGGTGATGAAAATCTATGGCGAGCGGTGGTGGGAAGTGGATGTCACAATTGTGGCCAAGGGCGGAAGCAACGATAGCCGGCTGAGGTGGCAGCGGTCCTCGTACCATTGGAGGTGGCGCATCCGAGGTTCATGATCTCGTTTCTTCTCATGTGCTCAAGTCCACAATTTTTAGTTTTCACAATCAAAAGTGATATCTCTATCGCACACAAAATAATTCAGGCAACCTAACTAAGTCACTAAAATGAAATTACACAAGCATCACATTTAATGGAATCCACTTGAGAGTTATATCCAACTCACTATTTTAAATGGTTCAGATTTAATTTAATGTATATATCATATCCACTGCAACTTAATCTCGATCAAATATGACCATTGACCAATTTTATCGTAACACAGAATTAGGAGATGGACTTGCAACTCTTTCCACACGGACAACAATGAGATTGAAGCACGAAATACCATTGCTTTTTGAAGTGAATGAACAGTTTACACATTTTTCTAAGCTATTTGGGGCGGAGACTCTGCTCTTACACACTTATTCATTATTAATACAAACCAAAGTAGCTTCAGGTGGGGGAACCTATAAGATTGGTTCATGACTATGGTACATGAAGATTTGCCACTGCTATAACTAAGCGAAACATAACTTAAAACTAGATAACTTGTACATCTTCTCCCATCTACTTGCCGGACCACTATGGGAAGGCATTTGACACCCAACAAAGCTCTTCCTAGGAAAACGCCCGAGGCTGAATTGACCGGACAGGCTCTTGGTCACAGACACCCATGGCTTCGGTCCCGGTTGCTCCGGCAAAGGCATCAGGGACTTCAGTTTGGGGACTCGTGGTGGGACTACAAGTGCTTTCTGGATGTCGTGAAACATGTCCATGTCTGAGTCGTAGCGGTTGGAGGAGTTGAAGAACATGTGGAACACTTTCAAGCACCCGAGGTGGAGCCGCCTGCTCGGTTTAGGCAAGCTGCAGGGCTCCTCAAGGACGTGTTGGAGGAACTCTTTCTTCAGTTGGTCTAGCAGATTTTGCACGAAGTTGATGGAGTCCTCAATGCTAGCCTCGGGGTTTTCCTTTAGGTATAGCAGCACAAAGTTTAATTTCCCTTGCTTTTCTTCTTTCTGTAATGTGAGAGAGAGACAAGCAGGAGGGACTTGTGAGGAGACAATCGTTAAAACAGGGAGACGAAATAAGATAGAGTGTACATAGGTGCACAATAAGAGCAACAATGAGCAAGTACTACTTGGGGAGCAGCGGCCAATTATAGCCGCTTGACCAGCGGCCAGACTTAGCTCTATCATATTGAACAATTCAAATAGCCTCAAGACGCATGCTATCCAACATTAAAAAATCTACCTGGTAGCTTTGGATGTCATTCAACAAGCGAGTGATGACCATGAGCAATTTGGTGATGGGCTGGTAGGGGCAAGACCACAGCTGATGCAATGGGGTCGTGGGGCTCGCGAGGCACGAAGAGGGAAGGACTAAGATGTGTGTTGCGATAGATGTCATGCCCACATCGAGGTACTCTTGCATAGGAGGCGCACCTCCGCTTCGGCTCCATTTCGCTTCCATGAGCCATGAATGAAATGTCTCACCCCACTTTCAAACCAAACACACTATTTTAGCCCATTTAAAAGAAACATAGTGCTTGATGTAGAAAATTAAAGAAAGAGAAGTATAACGTGAGAACATGAGAAGTACTATATCTTGGAGGTTTTTCTTGATGTCCTTCCCTGATTGTTTGAAGCATTTCACTCCGAAGTCGGTGACGAGATCAACGAGGGCTTTGAATATGGTCTCGGCATGCCCACTTAGTCCTTCACCATCCCACCTGGTATAATGTTCATCACCCACGAAAAGAGACGATCTTGAGGGTAACTAATTGAATGGACCGTGATGCTATGGGAGATGAGTATAGAAACCCAAGAAACCGTACATACACTAATTTTGTATCTTGACACAGTCGCGTCGGTCCTATGGTTTAGTGAATGCATCTCTTGAGATAAATTGCAGATATAGTAAGTTAGAGTTAGACAAATACTGATCCTTTGGTATAGGTCCGAATCCTATTAGACGCAGTTTTTTCCATCTATTTCTTATCTTAAGAAGGATATTAATATTTTGAATGATATTAAGGTAAAGATGCTTATAATACATCGTTTAGTTGATGAACATACCTTTGAACTGCATCGGTAAGCTTCTCTAGATCCTCTAGTGAACCCTCCATGTCAAAAAAGTCGTCGGCAACTGTTACTATGATCGCACTCTTAGCAACCACTTCTCGTATGTCGGAGTTGCAAGGTAAAGAAATGGAAGTGGCGACAGCAAAATAAGAGTATGTTGTCTTCTCTCGACAGAACTCCATCTTGCTAAGTCCGGTTGTTTCAGACCACCTAAACTCATCCATTAATGAAGAGTCGTTAGAAATAATAATTTGCTAATTAACAACCTATAACTAAACCGTATGCATATGTACTCTTTTACTGCATCAAGCTCCATTCTATAAGCAGATTGTCTCAATACGAAGTCCTGCAGCGCAAGTTGCAGGATATCTTGATTATGAACCAACGATGACCTAATAAAATCAAAGAAAAGCAAAAAGTCAATTGCATGTCATAGCATAGTAATAGATCAATATTATAAATTTCCCTTTTAAGACATTACTACCTATGCCAAGATAATTTTCCCATCCATAGTACACAAGCATCTTTTTCCTCCAACCACATCCTATGTTCTAGGTGGTCTAGGCGAGCCATCCATGGAAGACCCAGTTCGTGCTCAATCTACACGGACATTTCAAGCGTTAACTGATGCCATAACTTATTATACAGAACGAAAAGAAGCACCGAATATTTACACTAACCATTCTGCGATGACTCGAAGAGATGATGCATTCATCTCTTGTTTCTCCCGATAAGATTTTCTCAAGCAGCTTCCTTGAGAAAGTTCTCGCTCTCTCTAGTTGTTGTTCATTCGAAAGCATAAGATTGCTGGCTCTATAAACATTAAGGAGCACACTCGAGAAGTATTCATAATGTTTTTCGATGTGATCTCGAACTTCTTCACGATCTAAAAACCAACAAAAGCTTGCTGCAAAATGAAGAGTATAATTAAAATTAATGGAATCACTTCAAGATATCATCCATGAAAGACCCCAAGGAAAAGGAACTGATGGAGGAACTAAGGAAAAAGCATTAGAAAAATTTTAAACCTATTGCATTTGTGTTAATTTAGTCCTAAATTTTTTAATGGTGCCAATTGACTCTTAAACCTCTTGACCCAAAGCCAATTTAATCTTTTGCGGCTAATTTTTGCTAACCATGTCATGCAGGCCGGCTGACATTGACATTGACAACTTTTAATAATATTATAATAATTTTTCGAACTTTTTATTTTATTATATTTTTCCTTTTTTTTTTCTTCTATTTGTCTTTCTTTTTCTAATCTTCCCCTTCGAATAGCTAGTGGCCGCCAAGGCAAGAGACCTTGCCAGCTACAGGCGAGGTGCCAGATCCATTAAGGATGAACCTCACCAATGGCCGGTGAGGAGGGCTAGAGGTTGGTGAGGTCCCTTGCTTTTGGCAAGTTGTTGAGCTCCAATGACTTGCTAGAGGAAGGGGAAGGAAAAAAAATGCAAAGAAAAGAAAAAAGAAAAAAGAAAGAAAAGAAAAGCTAAAATAAAAACTATTAAAATATTAATAAAAATTGTCCACATCAGTGCCAGCCGTGCCACGTAGGCCGGCCGGCGTTCATGTCAATAATATCTAACTAAAATTAGCCGGAATAATTGAACTAGCTCTAAGTTTAAAGATTTAGAACTAAATTGATACAATTGCATTAGGTTTAGGACTTTTCTAACTCTTTTCCTGATGAACTTATATAGTTTGCAACTCATACATGGCGATACACTATAACCATGCATGCGCAAAAGCCAGAACTCCAAGCAATCTTTGTATAGCTCGGCGGCGATCCAGTGAATTGTTTTTGTGATTGGCTTTTCCTGCTTGTAGTTCCTGAAAAAAGAAATGTCATTATGTTTGAATTAGTTAGAGATGTCATACGGACAATTTCGGTACCTTAAAAGTGTTGGAAATATAATCCAGAAAATACACACTGTTTGTTGTAATCAGAATATAAAATTGGAGGTGAGGTACGGATATCCGAATCTCCTTAAGGCGATTAGTTCCTGCCAAAGGTGCCCCGCAGATTCTCGAACTATGCCTCCCAAGATACAACACCTCGAACTGTTTGGATCAGCGGTATGCAAACAGGACTCAATCGAACCGTTCAATTGAACCAGCACACTCAGAAAAAACAGAAGAGTAGAAAGTAATTCAAAGCTTTTTGGAATCAAGTAAACCAAAAACCGTTTTTGTATGTAATGAAGCTCTATGCTTCTATCTATTTATAGAGCTTTTTAGGTTCATGTACTAAAGAGATACATGAATTAAATAGACGCATGTATCCACGAGATTCATGAATAAACAGATACGTGAATCCAAGAGATTCATGTATCCAAAGATACGTGAATTCAAGAGATTCATGAACTCAATAAATACATGAACTGAAATATACATGAATCTAGGAAATTCATGAAATCAATAGATACGTGAACAGAAAAGATTAGGAAATACATGAATCCAAAATAGATACGTGAATAGAAAGGACGTATCATAATTATTGGCTTTCGTTGATCCATTAACCATAATTACAACAATCCCCCACATTAATGGATCAACAAAACATTTTTTTTGGCTCGAAGGAATCTGAGCATACCTGCTGAAATACACCGCATCAAGATAGGTAGCTTTCTCTTTGAACCTTCTTTAGTGAAAGCCTATCGGACTTACTTAACTAGTCGATGGACTAAGCCTTGAATCGCCAGTTGTTGGTGTAAGCCTAGACAATAAACCTCACACGGAGTACCTCCAATTCAAGATTGGTTCTCGTTGTGTTCGTTCTTTCGGCCCTGAACCTCTCGGGATTCATGCGTGCTTTAGAAAATCAAGCCTTTAAAAATTTTCATAGAGTCGGCCAGCTCCACGCATATAGGTGCATTCCTTTTAAAGATAGCCTACCATATCTCACTTGGATGTTACATCTCAAGTTATAGGAATCATTAAACGCATAGCGTACCCTTAATAATGCTGTAGGAAAGCACTTTGTTGCATCATAGGAATGGGAGACAAAGTGCTCACACTAGAGTTTCCAAAATTTGCGTTATCCTATTGAACCTAGTCCATGGGATCTCCAATCGCATAGGTTAGGTTTCCACCCTGGAATCTCTTTATTGGGTTAAGGCTCTTAAACCCATTCCCCTCGATGCGCAGTTTATCTGCTCTTTTGACAAACCTTTTGTCAGCGGATCCGCAATATTTTCCTTTGACTTTACAAAATCTAAAGAAATTATCCCATTTGAGAGCAACTGCCTTACGGTATTGTGTCTACGACGAATGTGTCTAGACTTACCGTTATAAATCACATTATGTGCCCTTGCAATTGCCACTTGATTATCACAATGTATGCAAATTGCGGGAATAGGTTTTGGCCACACTTTGGAACATCTTCTAAAAATTGTCGAAGCCATTCTGCTTCTTCAGCAGCTTTATCCAAAGCAACAAACTCCGATTCCATTGTAGAGCGTGTTATTAGAGTTTGTTTAGAGGATTTCCATGACACTGCGGCACCTCCTAGCGTGAACACATATCCGCTAGTTGATTTCGATTCATCGAATCTGAAATCCAGTTGGCATCACAATAACCTTCCAAAACAGTTGGATATTTGCCATATTGTAGAACATAGTCTTTTGTCCTTTTCAAATATCCTAAGACTCTCATCAAAGCATCCCAATGCTCGTGACCGGGGTTACTGGTATATCTACTCAGTTTGCTTACTGAGTACGCAATATCGGGTCTAGTGCAATTCATGATATACATGATGCTGCCGATTACTTGAGAGTATTCCAGCTGTCTGACACTATTTCCAGTGTTCTTTCTTAAAGTTAGGTGTGAAAGAAAAGGATTGTTTGCATCTTTAATGCCGAATCCTTTAAATCTCTCAATTACCTTTTCAATGTAATGAGATTGTGTTAAACCTAAGCCATCAGAATTCCTTAGAATTTTGATGCCGAGTATAACATCTGCTACACCTAAATCTTTCATCTCAAAATTCTTCTTGAGAATGTTCTTGGTGATTTTGATGACCTCAATGTTATCTCCAAGAATTAGTAAGTCATCGACATATAGACAAATAAGTACATATCCAACTGTTGTGGATTTAGTGTACACACATTTGTCACACTCATTGATTCTATACCCATTTTGAATCATTACCCAGTCAAATTTCTCATGCCATTGCTTAGGAGCTTGTTTAAGTCCATACAATGATTTGACAAGTCTACACACTTTGTGTTCTTGTCCTTTGACCTTGAACCCTTCAGGTTGTTCCATATAAATCTCCTCGTCGAGATCACCATTTAAGAATGCAGTCTTCACATCCATTTGATGTATCTGCAAATTGTATAGTGAAGCTATAGCAATCAACATCCTTACTGATGTTATTCTTGTGACAGGTGAATAAGTATCAAAGTAGTCAAGACCCTCTTTTTGTCTAAACCCTTTGGCTACAAGCCGAGCTTTGTACTTATCAATGGAACCATCAGCTTTTAGTTTTTTCTTGAATATCCATTTACATCCAATTGGTTTATTTCCAGGTGGAAGATCAACCAATTCCCAAGTATGGTTACTTAGGATAGAATGGATTTCATTGTCAACAGCTTCTTTCCAGAAAGGAGCATCTGGAGATGACATTGCCTCTTTATATGTTTGAGGCTCACCTTCTAACATGTATGTTATAAAATCAGGTCCGAAAGATTTTTCAATCCGAGACCTTTTACTCCTTCGAGGTTCGACTTCTTGGGTCGAACTTCATCATTCTCGAGATTCCGATTCTCTAAGCCTTTTCGAGAAAGTTCTCCTTGATTTCTTTTTGCAGGATATATATCCTCAAAAAATTCAGCATCCCTTGATTCTAGGATTGTATTGACATGGATTTCCGCATTTTCAGATTTGTGAACCAAAAATCTATATGCGCTACTATTTTGAGCATAACCGATGAATATGCAATCCACCGTTTTAGGTCCCAACCGAGTTTGTTTAGGAGGAGGAATTGCCACCTTGGCCAAGCACCCCCACACTTTTAGAAAATTGTAGGATGGCAACTTTCCATTCCATAACTCGTATGGAGTTTTACCTGTCTTTTGTGGGGTATTTTATTAAGAATATAATTTGCGTTAAAACTGCCTCCCCCACAAGTTCTCGAGGTAAACCTGAACTCAAAAGCATGGCATTAGCCATCTCCTTTAGTGTCTGTTCAATCGTTCAGCAACTCCATTTTGTTGTGGAGTATAAGGTGCGATCGTTTGGAGAATTATTCCAAAACTAGCACAAAACTCTTTGAACTTGATTGAACTGTATTCTCCTCCTCTATCAGACCTAAGCACTTTGATTCGTTTATCAAGTTGGTTTTCAACTTCATTTTTATACTTGACAAACATGCTCATAGTCTCATCTTTGCTAGTTAGTAAATAAACATAGCAAAATCTAGTGCAGTCATCCACAAATGTGATGAAGTACTTCTTTCCACCTCTACTTTCTACAAATTTTAAATCACATAGATCACTATGGATTAGTTGTAGAGGTTCACTTGTTCTTTCAACGGATTTGAAAGGTTTCTTAGCAAACTTGGCCTCAACACAAGTCTCACACTTGTAACAGGCATCCAACTCAAATCTTGGAATTAACCCCAAATTTGCTATTTTTTTCATTGTACCATAGTTTACATGTCCTAATCTACCATGCCATAGATAAGGAGACACAACAGTGTAAACTGAAGACTTTTCTTTATTAATAGTCTTTGGGTACACATACTTTGAGTTTACATCAATGACAGCCACATTGGCCTTAAACAGGTCATTACACAAGTACCCTTTCCCCACATACATCCCTCCTTTAGAAAGTACAAATTTGTCGATTCAAATACAACTTTGAAACCCTTCTTGACAAGTATGGGGCCAGAAATTAGGTTTTTCCAAATCTCGGTACATGCAAAGCACGTCCGACGGGCGACCTCCTTGCCAGATGTAAACTTCAGGATCACCTTTCCTCTTCCGGCAATTTTTGCAGATGCAGAATTCGCCATATAAAGTTTCTCATCTTCTTCAGCCTTCTCATAAGATGAGAACATGTGTTTGTCTGCACAAATGTGATTTGTGGCACTGTGTCTAGCCACCAGCCATTAGTGTTGGACACCAGGGATGCTTCAGACATTACCACAGCAGACAGTCTTCCAAAGTTGTCATGTTCTGTCAAATTCAGTTGCTGGCTGCACCATCGTTCTTGCCTTTGTGCGGGTGCTTCTTGCAATCCTTAGCACGATGGCCAGGCTTGTTGCATATAAAACACGTCCCTTGAAATTTCTGGAACTGCTCCTTCGCTTGCCTTTTCCTTGAAAAGACATCTTCCTTTTCTATCTTGCTTTGGGATTTGGAAGATTCCACAACGTTGGCCTTTGGCTCGGACAAATGGTTCGCACTCCTTTTATTGTCCTCCTCGATTCGAGGCGCAAAATGAGATCTTCAAGGCTCATCTCCTTCCGTTTGTGCTTCAAATAATTTTTGAAGTCCGACCAGCCCGGGAGGCATTTTCTCAATCATAGCCGCCACTTGGAATGATTCACTAAGAATCATTCCCTCGGCGAAGATGTCACTCAGAATTAATTGCAATTCTTGAACCGACTCATGACAGATTTAGAATTCACCATCTTGTAGTCCAAGAATTTGGCAACCACAAATTTCTTGGTGCCGGCGTCCTCGTCTTGTATTTCTTCTCTAAGGACTCCCATAACTGTTTAGCAGATTCAATATTACAATAAACATTATAAAGAGAATTCACTAAACAGTTAAGGATATAATTTCGGCATAAGAAGTCCCCATGCTTCCAAGCCTCCAACGCACCGAGCGTCGTGACATCTTGCTCATCTGGACTAATTATCGGGCACACCTCCGATAAATATTTCGTCGATTGAGCATGGTCGATAGAAGAACATCTTTCGCCGCCCCTTTGTTTAAAGCCCACTCCGGTGAATTTCTCCGGTTTCTCATTAGCTGTAATCGAAGGTGTTGCCATCACGGTCGGCAAAGTTCGTTGAACTACTCCTCTAGAAACGGAGCCAAAAGCCATTTGGCCTCATTCTGAAAAACAGTCCGGGTATACCGGTCGAATGACTTGTACCCGCACCACCAAAATTGGTGTTAGCCCAAGGGCCCGTAGCATAAGCTGCTACAAATTCAGACCCTGAGGGTTGAACATCTTCCATAGCAACGGTCGAATTGACCAAAGGAACATCTCCGGAAACATTCGGGACATTGAAGGGCACTTGATTGTTTTCAGCCATCTCAATAATCTGACAAGAACAACAAACACAATGAGTAAGCTAATCGCCTTAAGATTGTTGGAAATATAATCCAGAAAATACACACTGTTTGTTGTAATCAGAATATAAAATTGGAGGTGAGGTACGGATATCCGAATCTCCTTAAGGCGATTAGTTCCTGCCAAAGGTGCCCCGCAGATTCACGAACTATGCCTCCCAAGATACAACACCTCAAACCTGTTTGGATCAGCACTATGCAAACAGGACTCAATCGAACCGTTCAATTGAACCAGCACACTCAGAAAAAACAGAAGAGTAGAAAGTAATTCAAAGCTTTTTGGAATCAAGTAAACCAAAAACCGTTTTTGTATGTAATGAAGCTCTATGCTTCTATCTATTTATAGAGCTTTTTAGGTTCATGTACTAAAGAGATACATGAATTAAATAGACGCATGTATCCACGAGATTCATGAATAAAGAGATACGTGAATCCAAGAGATTCATGTATCCAAAGATACGTGAATTCAACTTAAGATTGTTGGAAATATAATCCATAAAATACACACTGTTTGTTGTAATCAGAATATAAAATTGGAGGTGAGGTACGGATATCCGAATCTCCTTAAGGCGATTAGTTCCTGCCAAAGGTGCCCCGCAGATTCACGAACTATGCCTCCCAAGATACAACACCTCGAACCTGTTTGGATCAGCACTATGCAAACATGACTCAATCGAACCGTTCAATTGAACCAACACACTCAGAAAAAAACAGAAGAGTAGAAAGTAATTCAAAGCTTTTTGGAATCAAGTAAACCAAAAACCGTTTTTGTATGTAATGAAGCTCTATGCTTCTATCTATTTATAGAGCTTTTTAGGTTCATGTACTAAAGAGATACATGAATTAAATAGACGCATGTATCCACGAGATTCATGAATAAAGAGATACGTGAATCCAAGAGATTCATGTATCCAAAGATACGTGAATTCAAGAGATTCATGAACTCAATAAATACATGAACTGAAATATACATGAATCTAGGAAATTCATGAAATCAATAGATACGTGAACAGAAAAGATTAGGAAATACATGAATCCAAAATAGATACGTGAATAGAAAGGACGTATCATAATTATTGGCTTTCGTTGATCCATTAACCATAATTACAACAAAAAGCAATCGGGGGACGGGCTTTTGGGTTTCTAAGGACAGCCTTGCCCGTCCCTTATTCTCTCTGTTTCTTTTTTCTAGTTGTGGATTTTCTAGGGAAAAAAACATAGAGACTAGGAAATTTTACTAACCTATAGATTTGTGCCAAAATATCATCCTTCTCCCGGTCAAAGTACTCGGTCAACCCTAGTCTCACTAATTGATAAACCAAGGAAAGTTTTGCAAGCTCTTCGTCCACGAGATATATAGATGGAACTGTTTTAATCATCAAGAAAAGCCAAAAGATATTCAAGGTTAAAATGGTACAAAAGAAAAATATATAAATTTAATACATAAATTTCAAACTTTACACTGATTCCAAGCACAGCCTAGTTAATCTAAAAGCATGATTTGAGTTTCAACTGTATGTCCCTATACAAAGAGTTGAAAGATTTTGCCCATTTAATTATCAATATCTTCGATTTTGAGTTTACGGTCCAAATTTTCTGAAAAAAAATTATAGTTGCTGCTCCTATGTGTGCAGATGGGTTCCAGTTGAGGCCATCGAATTGGCCAAATAAGTTGAGCTAAAAGAAACCAAAAAAAGATACAAATAAAGTTGATGCAATCTTTGTCATACCTTCTATACAATGAGAGAATTTCAATGCTCTCGTAACATTTCCTTCAACTCATCCCAAACACAATTTGATAATACAATGCTCTTTTCCGAAAGTAACAATATATAATTTTAGTGAAATGAAATTATTTAGGGAAACAAGAGGGACGTGCTTTGAAAGTACCTAAAAATCTCTAGAATGTAGCGTTCACTTACCGCCGTTAGAAGCACAATTTAAAGCAAGAGATTGAAGATAAGCAAGGCATGCTTTGTGACCAGTGGATAGGTATGCACTTGCTGTTGCAGAGGGTGATTGAAATAAAGAGCCGTCGCCATCTACATGCTTCAATATGGTTTCATTGCTGATTTTGTATGTTAGAGGCAATGCCTCAAGATATGACAACAATGGGTAATATTGGTTCCTGTCCACAAGTTTCTCCCTGCAAAAGGCCAAAATGCTAACTGGTATGATCATGTCTTTTGGGTGGTTTTAGGGGAGAAAATATTGCATGCGTCTTGTGTAACTAGCACAACAAGAAAAGGTCATAGAAAAGTGATACGTGTTGCATGTGGACCCAAATGTTAGATCAAAATTTGAATTGAGTGAGCGAGCCTTCTTCGTGAGAGAATGCTCTATGCACGTGACCTCTATTCATCCCATGATTTGGCGACGACAGAGGCAACCTTTCGAGGCAGAGACAAAGGCTGTGTGGTGGTTCATCGGACGAGGGCTCATGATTTGGTTATGGCAGAGGTAAAGGACGAATTGTAGCCATAGCTGGAGACGAAGGAGCGATGCGGTGGCTCATCGATCAAACAAGGGCTCGATGGTTCATCGGAGGGAGAGAGAGAAGGGGCAGAGTCGGACGAAGAGAGAGAGCATGCAGGATGAGCTGGAGCTGGAGGGGCAGCATAGTGGTTCGTTGGTCGGAGAGGGGGGCAGAAAGAGAGAGTCGGGCGTAAAGAGAGGTTACATGCAGAGGAGGGAGAGAGGGAGAGTGGGAGAGGGGGGGTGAGAGATAGAGAGCGTTCTCTCGAGAAGAAGGCCTGATTGCTAGTCCAAAATTTGGTCTGACATTTGGATCTCACACACAACACGTGTCATGTTCTCAAGAGCTTTTTTTTTCTGTTGCGTTAATTACATAAGACGCACACAATATTTTCTCGGTTCAAGAACTAGGGCCCCAAAAACTTTTTCCCAATGCTCTTCTTATTGTCCAGAAATTATGAATAGAGAATCGATCAATGAGTTAAAATGTTGATATTTCTTGTATTTCTTATTTAGATATGAGGGCTTGAAAACCCTTTTGTCTACTCTTCAAGACTTACTATCATTGAGCCAAAATTCTGGTTGGTCTCATTCCATGACAAATAATCGTTGTTAAGTTGGTCGACCAACGAAGAGATCTTTATATAGTAGGTTCCTTCAACAAAATAAGAAAAGAAACCTAAACGGTAATTGACAAGTCAAAAGGAAAAAGTCGAAAGTCAAAACTAGCACAAGCACACCGATCGAAGCGGTTGGGTCACACATCCCTCATGCGACTAAGTTTTCAAGTCAAAAAAGCGAGACTCGAAAGGGGGGCTAATTCGGCCAAGAAGAACGAGCGCAATCTATTGCCGATTTGGTCGAGAGATTGAAATGGTTGGGGCTATACGAGTACTAATATTTTCAAAGTATCGTGCTTGAATGCATAAATACGTTAACTTGAAAAAAAACATATGATAATATCGGACCAATAAAGAAGGGAAGCATTAGATTTACCTTTCGAGAATTCGTTGTCGATTGTGGAATAAATCTACAATGGCACGTTCGGTGCTTTCGGAGAATATGATCTCCAAACCAACAGCACGTGCCAAATCAATCATTCCAGGCAAGATGATAGCTATCCAACGAGGAAACTTTCCATGCTTGTTTCTTGAAAGAAGCAATTCCGCATTTTCATGAATGAACTTTAATCCTGAAACGTGAAATTTTCAGAAAAAAATGGAGAAGTATTAGAGAAGAGTTTGTAAAGAACTATATGACTATTGCATTTCAATAAGAAAGCGAATATAGTAGTTACTTGCATCATCTATTATATACTTTCATAATATTAGAGATCTCATGTCCATGTTGACTTAAGTTTGACTTTCATTGACGATCGATGGACTTTATTTTAACAAGAGACCACATTAGATTTGGTGGATTAGACTATGAGTTGAAAAGTTAACGAAGTTACCTGAGCAAAAGTCAAGTACAGAATTTTCTATAATCACAAAATTAATCTACTCACCAAAGTAAATTTTATCTTGGAAGGGAGAACTATGTTTGGGATGGCCATATCTTGACGTAAATAAAAAAAAGAAGAAGAAGCTTTCAATGGCTATATTTTAGTGCTTATTTGAAAGTCAAGCACATGGTACCTTTCTCTATTAAAGGTGAACCAACATGCCACTTTTTGAGCACAATCATGCAAACAAGGGTTGAAGCAAGACACTCCCCTCCATCAGACATTTCATGTTCTTCATAATCATAATCTCCCCAAAAGCCTTCTTCATTCTGATTATGGAGCACCCAATTCAAACACCCTTTAAACATGGGACAATCATGCCTATGAGGATCAGGAATCATCGCCAACCATGCGGTGTTATATGGTGAAGGGGAGAGGAATGAACTCGAAACCATGTTGGGAAGGAGTATTTCTCTTTTGATGGTATTGACAAGAGATTGAATCAAGGATATTTGGGCCTCCATGAAGATTTTGTTGAGAAGTCGGCTTGCTTCTTTGCTTCTTTGAATGGGAGATTGCATGGTCCAATTAGGTCTATTTATACATGACTTTGAGCCGGCTCCCTTGGGGAGCTGTCTTGTCAAAACGTGAATCATGAGCATAGAACTAAGCTTTATTGGATTCCATCTTTGATGTAGTTGTGATTAGTATTTCAGGCATAGAAAGGGCTTCTCTTGTTCTGAGGTCGAAAATAAATTATAGTACTTTTGAGGAGACACTTGAAAGACACGTGAACAAGGACAAAATGAGATGAAATTGGGATTATGTGTGATATAGGAATAAATGAGATGGAATTTATATGACACAATTTGTTTGGAAAGTAGCTCAATAGAGATTTAAGGACAAAATTGGAATGGTTCCATCACGAGGGACGTTGTCTAGAGAATCCAATTTGGACCAATTAATATCGATCTATTTTAGCATAAAAGAAACATATAGATTCATTTTTACTCAAAAGCTTAAATCATTAAATTATGAGCTTACTAAATATGTTAACTGTACCATAAATATGAATTCTTCAACTAGCACTTCTTTTATTAACATGTTGATGTGTGCAGTTTAACAAATCTTATGCTAATTTTTGAATCTTTTATGATTGGCACTTTCTTCTCCTCCTCCTCCTCATCCTCTCTCTCTCTCTCTCTCTCTCTCTCTCTCTCTCTCTCTCTCTCTCTCTATCTCTCTCTCTCTCTCTCCTCCTTCCTTTTACTGGTGCCCTTACTCGGGCGCCCGGCAAGGGTTAGGCGCCAACCACTCTTGATCACAACCCCTGCAACACGACACTACCTAATCACCACCGTGGAATTTTCTCGGCCAGCTCAACACTCCTCCATGCTTGTCAAGCTTATGGCAGTCGAGATCTTAATGAGCTTGACGACCATGACCAACAAATGCATTGTAAGGTGATAGAGAAAAACACACATAGACAAAGATGGGAAAAGTTAAGGCCAGAGGTGGAGGGGCAAATGCTGGCTTCAACGGTTGGAGGAGGGGCAATGCATGATCCTAATTTGGATGGTAAAGGTGGGTGGCTTTTGAGCTTGGCATTGTCATAGGATTGGGGCCTCCAGGCTACTAAAGATAGACAAACCAAAATCGGCTCGAAACTTGTGTTGACCATGACCGAGCCTCTAGATCTTAGCGAGCTCGACAACTCATCCTCCAAGACTTGCATAAGCAATTGTCGGGCCTTCAAAAAAGCTTAGCCGCCCCAAGCCAAATTTGGCGAGGCTAACTCTCGCTAGGCCACGACGGCTTCGTTGGGCCTTGCCCTTACCAAATCTTGCGAGGGCAGCCCTCATCGGCACTCATTCTTGCCCAAGCAAGGGCAACTCTCGCCTAGGTGAGGCCAGCTTGTCCACCTACTGACAAATGAAGGAATTGAGGAAAAAATAGAAAAAAAATCAAAAAATCATTAAAAATTATTCAAGTCAGTGTCGTCATGCCATGTAGGAGGGCTGGTATTTACATTAGCGATAATTGGTCGGATAGACTCAATTGACAAAATTTAAAAAGATTTAAGACACAATTGGCAAAATTGAAAGATTTATGATAAAATTAGTAAAAGTATAATGGGTTTAAGACTTTTTGGATAATTTTCCCCATAAAACGCTAGCAACCACTTTTTTTTGATGAAAAGGGGTATTAAGAATTGGCCTATTTTCTTTTCTTTTCGAGACGCCCTTGTCTAAGGCTCATAAGGGCATTGCGGCCTTTGCCTGGATCCAGGCAAGGATAGGAGGCCCTCGCCCATGGTCGTGAGGGCATCGACCCTTGCCTACATTTGAGTGAGGCCTAATGTCTTGCCTATAGTCAATAAGGCATGGCCGACAACCTTGCCAACCTAGAGTTGTAAAAAAATACAAAGAAAAGAAAAGAAGAGAAAAACAACAAACAATAAAAAAAATCAGAAAATATTTAAAAATTAAAAAAATTGTTAACAACAGCACTGACAACTGTGTCACATAGAATAACTGGCATCTACATTAGCAATTTTCAATTAAAATTGGCTGGATGAACTAAATTAGCAAATTTTTAAAAGGTCTAGGATTCAATTAGCACAATTAACAGGTTTAAAATTGAATTGGTATAAGTGCAATAAATTTAGATTTTTTTGGTATTTCCCCAAAACTTGCATTTACTGATGGGATGATTCCATTTGCAAATAAAAACCTTGATCGGCATCAACCCCTAAACCCTGCTTATTGAGGATACTTTTTTTTAATTAATTAGCGTACCAAATCAAAGTATTTATTATATAGCTAAGATCAATGGCAAAGTCAAGTACGAACTCTTTCCTTCCTAAAGCATTTATGTCATCTGTGCAGTGCTATATTGTCTTTGTTTATGTTCAACCCCTCTGCTCGATCCTTGGCATATTAATTCTGAATGACTTGGCTTCCTCCAGGAAATTGTTCTCTCAAAACCTATCAGAACCAAGAATTGGTGGTTGAGGAATCCAAATGCTACACAACCAAGCGCTAGTCGACAGTTTCAACCATTGTTTTCAATTCTATCTTCGACACTGAGTGATATTTGCACATTAAAGTGTTGGTGTGAATTTTTAGGTAAAATCCGTTGTGTCAACTAAGGTTCTATAATACCGACCAAAAAAAAAAAAAAAAACTAAGGTTCTATAATATAAATTGTGAATTCACAGTATTGCGATTATATTTAACGAGTATTGTGACAGATGTACAACATTAATTCAATCCTTTTTTTTTTCATTGCATACAAGTAATTTTACATTTCATTTCCATTCTCATTCGTGTCAATAATAGCTTATGAATATGCCATATAATTTAAATTTACTAATCAGACATTATTTACATTACTAAGATGTGTATAGATTGACATAGGTGAGTTCATGATAAATAAATTTCCTCAAACTATCAAATTTTAACTTCCTCTTTTGATAGACTTCATCTTGTTTCAACGAGAAGTTCCATATTACTCCGTACTATGATGAACTTGTGCTTAATCCTATTTCATGAGCTTTCTAGAAAGTAATAATAACTTTCGTAAAAAGCGGCACCACTTTTAAGTTCTAAACATTCAACATCTTTATCCACGGGATATAGAGATGGCACTGTTATAATCATCAAGAAAAGCCAAAAGATATTCAAGGGTTAAGACCGCTAAAAAAGAAAAATACAAAAACTCAGTAAATCAATTTTCATATCAATGATGAATAAGGCTGCTTTGCATGTGCTATACTTACTCTACTTCCATAAAATGAGATCTGGTTAGTTGAACGTTTGGTGCGCCAGCATTTGAAGCCTTGGGTCATGCCAAACACATTCTAGTCAATCAAAATGCAGAGTTTGAATCGCTAGTTTAAGTCTCTATTACGAGGACTTAAGGATTTGACCCATCGAATTATGTCCAGATGGCTTCCAGTTTGAGGCCATCGAATATGCCACAAAAGTCAACCTAAAAGAAAAAAATGATTGAGATGAAATTGATGCACTCTTTTTTGTACCTTTCCATCATAGAGTGATAATTTCAATGCATCTAATACTCAGATATTTCCGCCAATTCAAGTCCATCACGATCCATGAAGTACTGCAATTAGTCAATTTTCTTTTCGAAAAAATGACAATATATAATTTTCATGAAATGAAATTAATCAAGAAAATAAAACGACATGCTCCGAAACTATCTAAACATCTCTTGAACATAAGCTTCACTTATCGGCATTAGAAGCACCATTTGAAGCAAGAGATTGAAGATAAGCGAAGCATCCTTCAATTCCGGTGGCTAGGTATGAACTATTGTCCAGATGCTTAAATATGGTTTCATGGCTGATTTTGTATATTGGACGTAGGGGTTAAGCATATTGGACTACCAGACTGGGAACTGCCCAGACCGGACCGAACCGGCCAGTTTAGTCCCATTGCCGGGGTGTCGGTCCGGTTCCTGATTCCATAAAAATAGAACTAGTGATTTTTAGTCTAATTCCCGATTCCAGAGAAGAATCAGACCAGAGTAGACCGACGGACTGTACCAAGTCTTTTTTTTTTTAAATATATTTTTTAATTTCTTAAAAATAACAATAACCCTAAAATTGTAATAACTCTAGTATTTTTTTTTTTTTTTTAAAATTTTTTTTTATTATTTCACTAATTGGCCGATTCCATTGGACCGGATTGGACCAGTTCCTAGTCCCAAAAAATGGGAATCGGTCCTCCTAGTCTGGTTCCCAGTTCCCAAATGGAACCAAATTGGACCGGAAACTGATCACCTCTAATTGGAGGTAATGCCTCAAGATATGACAACAACGGGTAATATTGGTTCTTGTGCACAAGTTTTTTCCTGCAAAAAGGCCAAAACCAGAAATTATGATAGCGTCTCCGATGGAAGAAACGAATGAGTTGTGGGTACCATATGATATTTTTCGACCAATCAAAAAAGAAAGTACTAGAATTTATTTTCGATAATTCGTTGTCGATTGTTGAATAAATTCACAATGGCATGTTCAGTGCTTTTGGGGAATATGACCTCCAGACCATCGACATGTGCCAAGACAATTATTTGGGCAAGATGATAGTAATCCTACGAGGAAACTTTCCATGCTTGTTTTTGAGACGAAGCAATTCCTCATTTTTATGAATGAATTTAATCCTGAAATATGAAATATCCAGAAAAAAATGGAGTAAGTATTAGAGAAGAATACGTGATGACCTATATGATTGTTGCATTTGATTAGGGAAATGAATAAAATAGTTACTTGCAACATCTTTTAAATGCTTTCTTAATTTGAGTGATTTCATGTCCATATTAACTTAGATTCGACTTTCGTTGATGATCATTTGACTTTATTTTAACTAGAAACCACATTAGATTTGATGGGTCAGGCCATGGGTTGGAAAGTGAGCAAAGTCATATGATTAAAAGTTAAGTAGAGAGTTTAGTTAGTGATCACAAAAGTAATCTAATTGAATAAAAATTATGTTGCAATGGCCATGGTTTAGCGTAAATAAAGAAAAATTATATTTGTCATGGCCATATTTTGGTGTTTATTTGAAAGTGAAGCAAATGGTACCTTTCTCTATCAAAAGCGAACCAACATGCCGCCTTTTTAGCACGGTCATGCAAACAAGGGTTGAAACAAGACACTCCACACCATTGAACATTTCATGTTTGTTGTAATCATAATATCCCCATTGAAAATGCTAGTACTTAACACCTAGAGGGGGTGAATAGGTGTTTGAAATAAACCTTGACAAATAAATGCGGAATAGAATAAGTTGCGAGCAAAGTCTGAAATATGATCGAAGTCTGATTGAACGAGCCATCAGACTTTTGGTGAAAATTCAGAATTAGATAAGAGATGGAATAGATTTTTGCAAAACTTAAAAAAGTTGCAATAAATAATGCTGAAAAGAGTTAAGGAAAAAGAAAATTGCATACGAGATTTATAGTGGTTTGACTTAGAACAAGCCTACGTCCACTCTCCCACGCTAGCAACCTTCTAGCTGAAATTCACCAAAGTATCAATAGAGAAGTACAATATTTCGAGTGCAAACACTTAGTGGAATATTTATTTTTCCCACACTAAGTCACTCTTCTTGTGATTTTTCTCTCTTGAATACAATTTGTAAGAGCTGTCGTTGAAGAACAAGTGGTTAGAAATGCTTTAGATTTTGGAATTTCAATTTTCACACACTATCTCAAATAGATTGAATGACCTCCTTAAATACTACTCCACCCCTTACTAGTCGTTGGCATTCTCCAAAGGAATTTATTCCAATCAATCCATTGGACAGAATCGATTAAGGAAATCTTGTAGCCATTTGAAAATTGAGATGAAAGTCCGTTAATTTTGGTCGTCCATACAATCAAAATCTAGATTTCCATAAGTAGATGCTTCCCAAAAAGAAACTTGTATTTGAAATTGATTTTATCTAATTCGTGATTTATTCCATCAATGTATTTATAAAATATAAGTGAGATTCTTCGCCAGAAAGACAAATATTAAAGAATAAATCTCTATTATGTTCATACGGAATCCTTGTCACAAGATTAATAAATCTGAGTCTGATTATATCTTCGTTCTAGACTTGGTTTCAGTCTGTATTGCATTAGAGTGGGAAAGACTTCTGGAATGAATAAACTTTGACAAAAGTCTGCGATACAACTTCAGAAGTCTACTATTCTTTAGAATGATAATAAGAACAAGAAAGTTTTGTCAACTTCAAAACTTGGTAGGAGTTTTCTCAACAATCTCCTCATTTTTTATGGTGACAAAACTTTCATGTAGATTTAAGCATATTATGAGAGCTATCCTACAAAACAATTCTTCATCAGCATATGATAATTGATAAAGTCTGCATAAGTCTGCATAAAATACACATAGTCTGCACACATAAAACACACCAACCAATAGTCTTTATAAAATAAACACCAACCACACCACTCAATCATGCACTAGTCGAAGCTTTAAATCTGCAAAACTCTCCCCCTTTTTGTCAATAGTAAAAAGAGAAAAGCAAACAAGCACAAAGAAAATAAGAAAAATAGTTGGTTTCAAAATTCGAGGTTGCCTAGGAACACGAACAAGTCGAAAATCCTCCAAAGTCTGCACGGTCTCCTCAAGCTTAGTCAGGCACTAATGGAAGATAGTGTCAACCTTCACTAAATTCTGAGAAGCCTGTTGATTCATGTTTTGAACCTTATCATCAAGAAATTATACCTTTCTAGTGAGAGATTCTAAGGTAGTATCGAGAGTAGCATGCATCTTCTGGATTTCAACCTTCATCCCATATTGTTGTACTTCTATCTCCAAGAGAAGTTCCACTATCCGAGGATAGTTTGATTCTGACTCAGTTTGGACACTAGCTTCTGCAAAATGTACTGGTGGAGTATCCAAAGGTGAATGAACATTGACCTAAACATGTGAAATTTGGTGCTCCCCCTAGACATTAGCTTCTTTGTCCCGACCCCTTGGAAAAACTTCAGGGAAATGTGATGCATAAATATCTTCAGTATGTGGAGGAGATCGACTAATTCCATCGTTTGCAATTGGTTTTACAGTTAGCAAGATGAGTTTTCTGACCTACTCCCCTCGTCACAATGCCTTTAGTTTGAGGAAGAACTCATTCTCCTTCCTACACTCCTTCTCTTCTAGCATTGGTTTGTTGACCAGTTCCCTTTTCTCCAGCATCTCTGCACCAACTTCCCTTGTATCTTCTCCTTTCTCGTCAGAATGCTCCTATCCCTTGTTCAGATTCGCATCTCCCTCTTCATCATCTGAGTCATCCCCTCACTCTCATTTATTCCGGTTTTTTCTCCTTCACTTTCTTCTTCAGGTTCTTTCTCGCTCTCATCCTCTTCTTCTTCTTCTTCTTCTTCTTCTTCTTCTTCTTCTTCTTCTTCTTCTTCAGAATTGGCTATGCCACCAAGAGGATCTCTCACGATAATATTCGCCACAATATCATAGACAGCCTCCTCTTCATCCTCTTCCTCTTCTTCATCATGTAGAAGAAGAATATGTCATTTTTTCTTTGGAGTTCGCGAGACAACGCTCTTCCCTTTGCGCTTCTTATCAGTTGTAGATCCTATGTTAGCTTTGCTAGCAGATTCTTTCTTCAAATGTTTCAAGGCTCTAGAGAGATCCTTTAATCTCATTTTTGAAATCATTTTTCGTCCAATTTGCATGGGAGGAATTGTTCTCGAGAAAAAAATTGGATGGTGGTTGAATTTGAAAGTGTCGGAAAAGTATGGTTACCAAGGCTATATACGGAAGTTGTCCCTTTCCCTTCATGACAGTTCTGTACATGTGCAGTAGGATTGTGTGAAGGAGTGAGAAAGCAACATTAGCGTAGATAACCCACATCATTTTGACCTCGAATTTGGAAACATCAGTTTTGGAGGTAGCATTTGGTCTGATGTAATTAATGGTGATCTTATGGAGTAAAATATTAGAAGCAAACATTCTAGAGTAAGTAATGCTTCCCCTAGGAATCTTGTCTTTCACTAGAAACTTAGTGACCTCTTCATTGGACACATTGATGAGCAAAAATCCACTTTTTTCTACTCCCAGAATATCAACCAACAAATTAACATTAACATCAAAAACTTTATCACTCACAGTGAATTGAACATGCGTGGGATCCAGAACAAACTAGTTGGAATAAAAGTAAGCAGTCAATTCAGGATAAGTATTAGATGACTCCACTTAGAACCTCTCAATCTGAAGCTTGGCAAATTTTTCTCGCAAATTAACCTTGATGGAATTCTTTGACCAAAAAAAAAAAAAAAAAAAACCTTGATGGAATTCAAGAAATCAAAATCTATTGTTTGAGGGTTGATGAACCCTCTGTTTAGCATCCATGTGTAGACTTTCTTATGGTCCTTTGACCAAAATAACTTCCCTTTTGTTCCAACGGTTTTTGCAACAACACTCATTTTGGGTTGGAAATTTTTGAACACCCTCTCATTAGCATCTTCCTTTTTATTCTCAATCTGACCCTCTGTACCAAAATGAGGATCAATAGGAAAGTTTAAAAATTCATTTTCTTCTCTTCTAGCCTCTACCAGTCCTAAGTTTTTCATGGCTCTCAAGAACAAGGTTTCGTTACCCTAGCCATTTTCTTTCAAGATTGAACTTATGAAATCCATGAGATTTCCTCCCATAGCTGAGCAGTTTGTTAAGTTGGTAGGGTTAAGTCTTGAATTATTGGAGTAAGTGGTTAGTATATCTACACCATTAAATGATAATGTGTTGTCTACGGTAGTCTGTCCTAATTGCAAATTGGTGATTGGTGAGCGAGAGGGAATGATATATTTGATAGTCCTAGCCATGTATGATTTTGATGTAATAATTGGCATGGACTAGCTCACCAAGCAAAGAGCTACTGTAGACTATTATCTTAAAGCAATTCAGTTTAACCCGTTAGCGGGTGGAAGTTTTGAGTTTACTAGGAGTCGATGAGGACCCTCGATCACCTTAATCTCGTCGCTTGAGGCAACCCGTTTGTTAGACGAGGGTTGTCAAGGTTACTTGCCGACTGTCGTGGATACGACAGTTGAGAAGCTGAAGATAGAAGATATTGTAGTAGTTCAAGAGTTTCCAGACGTGTTTCCGAAGGAATTACCTAGTTTGCTCCCAGAAAGGGAGATAGAGTTTGTAATCAAGTTAGCCCCTGGGACGAAGCCAATCTCTAAGGCTCCTTACCGCATGGCGTTGTCAGAGCTAAAAGAACTAAAGGTGAAAATGTAGGAATTGTTGGATAAGGGATTCATACATCCCAGTGCATCACTTTGGGGAGCACCAATTCTGTTCGTGAAGAAGAATGATGGTTCGTTGTGCCTTTGCATCGACTATCGTCAACTCAATCAGGTGACGATCAAGAACAAGTACCCGATGTCGAGGATCGACGACTTGTTTGACCAGTTGCAAGGAGCGTCGATATTTTCTAAGATCAACCTGAGGACAGGGTATCATTAGTTGAGGATCAAAAAGGAAGACATACCGAAGACAGTGTTTCGTATGTGATACAACCATTATGAGTTCACTGTAATGCCATTTGGTTTGACAAACGCTCCAGCTGCTTTCATGGATTTGATGAATCGAGTATTCAAGAAGTATCTGGATCAGTTTGTGATTGTGTTCATTGACGATATCATGGTGTATTCGAGAAGTCCAGAGGAGCACGAGAGGCATTTGAGGATAGTGCTCCAGACCCTGAGGAATCACGAACTGTACGCCAAGTTCAGCAAGTGCGAGTTTTGGTTGACTTGTGTGGCTTTCCTAGGTCACATGATTTTAGGTGAAGGAATCTCCGTGGACCCGACCAAGATTGAAGCAATTATCAACTGGCCAAGACCGACGACCGTGATAGAGATCAGAAGCTTCTTGGGTTTAGCAAGTTACTACAGACGGTTCGTGGAGGGATTTTCAACAATAGCTTAGCCTTTGACTCGACTGCTGAAGAAAGAAGAGAAGTTTGTGTGGACAGATAAGTGTGAGTGTAGTTTTCAGGAGCTTAAGCAGAAGCTGACTACCACACTAGTGCTGACTATTCCATTTGGTCCTGGAAGATATGAGATCTATAGTGATGTGTCGTTTAGAGGACTGGGTTGCGTGTTAGTGCAGTATGGCAGAGTCGTTGCATACGCGTCCCGTCAGTTGAGACCTCATGAGCTGAATTACCCGACGCATGACTTAGAACTCACAGTGATCATCTTTGCTTCGAAGATTTGGAGACACTACTTATGTGGAGAAAAGTTCCAGATCTTTACAGACCATCAAAGCCTCAAGTATTTATTCTCTCAGAATGAGTTGAATATAAGACAGCGTTATTGGATGAAACTTCTTAAGGATTATGATTGCGACATCCTCTATCATCTTGGAAAGGCTGATAAAGTTGCAGATGCGTCAAGTCTGAAGTCTTTAATTGCGCAAATGGTGATTAAGGAGTGGGTCTTACTCAAAGGAGTTCGAGATTCGATTTTCAAATTTGAGGTAGGTCACATTTCAAATCTTATGGCCACCCTCAGAATTGAGCTGGAAGTATAGATCAGAATCAAGACGTTGCAGTTGATAGACCCAGAGATCCAGAAGACTATGCAAGAAGATGCAGAAAAGAGAAAATCTGACTTTCAGATTTCTGAGGACGAAACATTGAAGTTTCGTGGACAATTGTGTGTACCTTACGATGCAGAGCTTAAGGGAGATATTTTGTCAAAAGCTCATCGTAGCAGTTATAGCATTCATCCAGGTAGTACAAAGATATATCAAAATCTGCGTCAACACTTTTGGTGGATCGGTATGAAGGCGAATATGGCCAAGCATGTCGCCAAGTGTCTGACGTGTCAACAAGTGAAGGCATAGCACTGTAAGCTAGGAGGACTTCTACAACCTCTCGAGATTCCCGAGTGGAAATGGGAACACATCACAATGGACTTTGTGATGGGTTTACCAAGGAGTTAGAGGGGTAATGATTCTATTTGGGTTGTGGTCGACAGACAGACGAAGTCGGCTCACTTTATCGGTGTATGAAAGGACTATGCATTGGACAAATATGCATAGTTGTATGTGCGTCAGATAGTTTGTCTGCATGGAGTGCCAATGACGATTACTTTTGATAGAGACCCGAAGTTCACGGCAGCTTTTTGGAAAAGTTTACAGATCGACTTAGGAACAAAGCTGCAGTACAATACGGCATATCATCGACAGACATATGGCTAGTCTGAGAAGACGATTCAAACCCTCGAAGACATGCTAAGAGCTTGCGTGCTAAACTTCAAAGGAAGCTGGGAGGAACAACTTCATCTTGTTGAGTTCGCCTACTACAACAACTATCAGCAGAGTATTCAGATGGCACTGTTTGAAGCATTGTATGGCAGATCGTGCAGAACTCCAGTGTGTTGGGATGAAGTCGGAGAATGAAAGATCACAGGCTCAAAGTTAGTCCAGCAATTAGTGGATGCAGTTGCAGTTATAAGAGATAGATTAAAGACTGCTCAGAGTCGCCAAAAAAGCTATGCAAATAAGCATCGAAGACCTTTGGAATTCTAAGTTGGTGAGCACATCTTTCTGAAGGTGTCACCGATGAGGAGTACTTTGCACTTCGGCAAGAAAGGGAAGCTAAGTCCGAGGTATGTTGGTCCCTTCGAGATTTTGGAAAGAATAGGGACTTTAGCGTATCGTCTTGCGTTGCCGTCGAGACTGGTGCAAGTGCATGATGTATTCCACGTGTCAATGTTGAGAAAGTATGAGCCTGACTCGACCCACGTACTGAATTTTGAAGAATTAGACGTGGAAGACAGAGTGTCATACGTGGAGAGATCGGTTCAGATTGTAGATCGGAAGGAGCAGATTCTACGCACCAAGACGATCTCATTAGTCAAAGTGGTCTAGCAACATCACGGGACAGATGAGCAACCTGGGAAAGTGAAGACTCGATGAGACGACAATACCCCCACCTTTTTGTTTAAAGAATTGTAAGGGTTTAAATTTCGAGGACGAAATTTTTATAAGAGGGGAAGAGTTGTGACAGCCTGATTTTTTATTTTGTTTTTGATTGAATGAGTTGGGCTTTTCATTGACGCGCCTATAGTCTTTTTCTCTAAGCTGATCACTCACGAGATAACTAATCTATCAAGTGAAGCTGTTAAGGAATCTAAAAGCGACAGACTTGAGAATTCAACTAGAAATCGACTACTCGACCGTGCCAATCTGCAAGGGTCAATACGGCACCATCAAAATGGATCAGAGACCGGAGATAGGTCGATTCGATAGAGGCATGTGATTAAAGTGTGTGTGATTCCACCTAATTACAAAATTTTTGTCGAACAACACTAAACTGATTTTTCTATCATTTCTGTACTCTGTGCCTGTATTTGAAATCTCAGGATTTTTACAACAATCAAGAGTCACCAATGGGTCGAAGATGTACAATGTGGCTCGAAAATAATCGACCATGGGTTAAATGTGCTAAAAATTCCTAAAAGCTAACCGGTATGTTAGGTTACACTAAAATTGCACGCAATTGAAATTAACCACAAAATTGAACCTGATTTTTGAACTTGAAAGTCCTGTCATGTCACAATTTATTTTAGGAACGTCGACTCATCCTCTGAAGAATTTTCGGTGAGTCCGGATTTTTGCCGAAAAATCAAAATTGGACATTATTAGACCAGGAAATTAAAAGAGCCATTTTTGTGTGGATTTTTTTACGTTCAAGATGGATCAATTGGCAAGGAAAATTGTGGAAATGAGTGTAGGCTTCCTCCTTGGCATTTGGCCATTAATTTGAGTCCAATTGAAGAGGATTTGAATTGGATTTGAAGAGGAAATGTTCAAAATTCGTAGCCATGAGGGGCAGCAACCTTTTGGACTCCTTGGGTGGCTTCTAAGGGAAGTTTGGTGAAGGAAAGATAGCTGTGGACATGGCTGAAGATGGTGGGGCCTTGAACTTGAGTGTATTGGATATTTTTAAAGACTTTTGAGGCTTTATGTTCCCCTCCAGCTGCAACCCTTCCTCTTTCTTCTTCTTTGCCTCAACTTTTACCATTGTTGTTGTTTGAGCTCAAGAAATCCAGCTAGCAAACCAGAGAGCTAGCTGCAGCCATTGTCCTTGCTTGGCCCATTCCAACCAAGCCAGACCGCTCTACCAGCCCCTTCCAGCCTTGGACAAAATCGAAGGCCCAGCTCTAGCAGTGAGCTGCTAGGCCGTTTTTTGGGCCCTTCCGGACCTTGTTAGGTGTCGTCGTAGGCCTATGTTTCACTCACCTTCGTGTCGCCGTCACTATAAACTTACTGGCTCGCTAATCCGGTGAGTTTACTTGCTAAACCTTGCTTAGGGGGGTTAATTATGCTTAATAGATAATTAGATTAGGCTAAGCTTGGTTTAGGTCTTTAATTTAGTTTAATTAGTGATTTAGTTAGTTAATTAGGCTAATTAGGTAGTTAGATTAGATTAATTAATGGTTAATTAGATTGCTTGATTTATGTAGATAGGTGTATTATTTTTCTAGGTCCAATTAGGGGGTTAAATTAGTGTATTAGGCTTAATTAGTCATTCATCGATTTAAATTGCATTTATTTAATTAATTTTGTAATTGATTTAATTATTTAATATTTTCTGGAAATTATACCGGGATAGTCGGTCGCCGGAATTTCGTGCTGATTGTCGTGGTGTGATTAGTTTATGCAATCGAATGATAAATTGTGCAATTGAGTGGTGATTGTGATTTTTATTTATTATTTCAAAAATATGAAATTTTGGTATTTAATTAGAAAATACTAAGTGTCAGGTTTTGACAGCACAAATGTTTTGACACCAAAAATGTTTTTAGATAGTAAATCAAATAGTGGGATTTTTAAAAGAAAAAATATCAATTTTTAAGGTTCGATCTGACCGTGTACCCACACATGATTATTTTATCGGGTGTTTTTAATATGAAGAAAATAGGCAAAGTTCACTATTTTAATTGAGACATTTGAGTGCAAAGCATAATGTCCTTGGCCGGGATTGAATGATCATGTGATGGTTATGAGAACCCGTCCGGGTGGACGTTGCTCCTATATGGAATGCCCCTAATAACGGATGTTGGATCGCGCTAGAGGCCGGATCGATGCTCCTTCGAGAATGTCGTCTCACAGTAGACGTTGCCATGCTTAAGGGATGAGAAGATGCCTGTCTACTCCAAAAGACCGCCAAACGTCGAGTAGGTCGTGCCCATGGGGTAGTAATCAATTGGAACACATGACTGAGTGATTTAACCGCGCCTGATTATGCGACAAAATTGTGTGGCACGAAATGTGACTTGTCATAACGATTTAGCCTTATAATCGGGACTCCTGTGATTGATTGAGATATAAGTGAGACGTTCCAATTGATGTGTTCATTTATTATATGTATCTGTGATATGAATTGTACTGACGTGCAAGAAGGAACTGAGGCGAGGTGAGTCTTCTATGATGTGTGATTAGATTGCCTCTAGGCGTATTTCCCTCCTAATCAGGGTTTATGGCGTAGACTTGCTGAGACATTGTCTCACCCCGTCGTGGACTTAATCTTTACAAGTCCCTAGATGGAGGCTCATCCGATTCGTTTTGGACAGCCGCAGGGGTATACCAAACAGAGTACCAACATCCCTGTCCCCGGGAGTCCCTGGCTCCATGAGCTCATCGTGACCACTATCTTGGTTGATGAGGGCTTACCATAGTTAGTACCTCATCGATACAGGGCGTGCTTTCGTCATGGGCCCAATGGGGTTTGAGAAGGTCCCCTTTAGGGTTTTGACGTCCCTGCCGTTGTGGTTAACACCGCTGCGGGCGAGGGAGTAGCTGACCCACTTGATGGTGTCGTGGTAGACCTAGAGCCCCCTGAGCTTATGGATGAGAAGTCTAGTGCCTAGATGGCTTAGTGACTTTTTGTTTTCTGGAGTTAACCCTTGTTTATAAACTAGTATTGTATATAAACTAGTTTGTGTATGAAAGTGTGTTTTGTGAATTGATCGTACTGCTTTTCTATCCCATGTTTGTGTTGTCTGGGGATTGTTTATTTCTCTTCTGCCTGTGCATGATTCGTTTGGGTTGGCGACGCGTCCTGGAAACATCGCAATTTAGTCAACCACCAAGGGATGTGTGCGCGCTCGAGGTTCAGGGCATGACAAGGGCCAACCCCCGAGCAGCCCACAACCAATCCATGAACAACCCATGATCAGCGCACGACTAGCCCATGCGCAATGCGAACAAAAACCCATGACCATTCACCTACTCTATGTCAGGCAGTCCTGCCCTTGCTTCTAACACATGCCCTTGGGCTTTTCCAAGCCTAGAGCCATTGAGTGGCCTAATGTATAAACTTGTAATGATAATATACATTCAAACACCACCGTTGGATTGGAGGGAGAATCAACGGCTGAGATGAGGACCAAACTTGTATAAATAGGGGACCCTCCCCCTCATTGTATTCAACTCATTCATAAGCAAATACACTCACCCCTTTGTTCATACGACCCTTATGTTTGAGCGTGTGTGTGTGAGGTTGACTTGGGATTGAATTCCTATGGTCGCACGGGTGTGCGTGATCGTTTGGAACCGATCGACCCGTGACAAGTGGTTCGGAGCCTTCATTCCAAGCATGATGGCTTATCAACGTCCCGATGTTGCGATCACTCAGGTCGAGGATCACGAGGACCGTGGTAGGATTAACGAGAAGGCTCCTACCAAGCCGAAGAAAATTTGGGGTCCCTCGAGTTCGAGGGATCAAATGGGCGACTTGGAATGCCGAATGACGGTTATGAAGGAGACCATCTCGGACGTCTAGGGGACGGTAGAGGACTTGTGCCAAACCGTCAATGGAGCGGAAGCCGGAAAGGAGGAGCTTTGGGCTAGGATGCAAGAGCTCAAAGTCGGCATGGGAGAGCTTTGAGGCGAGTTGCTGGGGTCCTTGATCCATGAGCTGAGGCAACGGGACAAGACTTGGGAAGCTGCGATGGCAACCATGTGACGACCCCAATACGTCATGGCTACTGTAGAACTACTATCGCCAATATCTTCTTCATTATAATTTTTCTTAAGCATGTGGAAGCGCAAGGGACTAAAGGAAATTCTAGGGTACACGCGATTTTCTGCAAACATGACCACTTCATTTCTTATTTATTTATACATATATATCGGACGACAGGTGGGGTGCCATGGGGAATTACAAAAGGTTAGTACTAAACCGATTATATTGGACTCTAGGTCGGTCACCCCTCCCACCTATCTATACAAGTGTCACCTATCAATGGCCCATGATGTCATCAAAATCTTCCGAACTCCAAAAATCTTGTTCCCTCCTACCTCCTTCCTATGTTGCTGGATTGTCTTCACCTCCTAACCCTTTAGAGGATGGTGGGAGTGGACCTATCGTACGTCTGTTAATGCAAGCATACACCCTGAGGGGCGAACTATGGCTTTGAGGATTGGAGGAGGGGCAATGCATGATCCCAATCTAGATGGCTAGTGTGGGCAGGTTTTGACCTTGGCATTGTCATAGAGTCGGCGCCTTGAGGCTACTAAAGACGGACAAATTAAAATCAATTCGAAACTCTTGGTGACCATGGCCGAGCCCCAGGATCTCGGTAAGCTTGACAACTCATTCTCCAAGACGTGTACAAGCATTTGTCGATTCTTAAAAAAAGCTTAGCCACCCCAATCTAAATTTCGTGAGGCCGACCCTCACAAGGCCAAGGCGGCTTCACTAAGCCTTGCCCTTGCCCAAGCGAAACCTCGCAAGGCTGCCTTTGTCACGCCCCGATCCTCGAGCACGCACCCATCCCTCTCCTTGGTCGATTTAATAGCGATGTCCCAGGATGCATCACCGACCCTTTTCTTTTTAATATACGTATGCGGAAGCATATAAACAATCCTCAGAAAATAAAACAATGGGATAGGAAAGTAGGGTTCCAAAGTTCCACTTTAAAAACATCCACCCCTATATACATTGTAAACTATAGTGCAATTATACACAAGGCAAATTGTTAAGTCAGGTTTTAAACCACAAGTTCATAAAACAAAGTCTGCAAAAAGGGAATCGACTCTCATCAAAAGAGAATTGCCCTATGACTAACTAGTCCAATAGGATCGTCAATTCTTCAGGCTTCTTCTTCTACACTTCGGGCCTCCGGTCCTTCACTAATGCCAACCAAGGACTTGAAATTTTGGCCCACAATGGGGTGAGACATTGTCTTAGCAAGTTCAACCCCCTAAAGCCCTATTAGAAAGAAAATACACCCAAGGATGGCCTAGCCACATCACACAAAGGACTTACCTCGCCTCAGTTCCTTCCTGCAGGTTAGCACAATTCAATTACTCAATCATGTTCATATCACTCAATCACCGATAGTAATAAGAACTTTAAACAACTGGAACGCCAACAATATCATTTCAATCAACCACAGGAGTTCGGATTATAAGACCAAACCGTTATAACACGTCCCATACCATGTCACACGATTCCGTCCCATAATCCGACACGTCAATAATACTCAGCACGCGTTCCAATTGATAGTCACTACCACACATGGGCATAGCCTACTCGCAGTTTGGCTATCTACTGACATTAATGCCAGGCATCGCCTCCCCACCTTGGAGCACGGCTTCGTCATTACGTCGACGGCGTTCCCGAAGGAGTATAGGCCAAGAATCAACTGCGACCCAAGCCCGTTGATGCGGGGCCTCTCATATAGGGGCAAGTCCGGCTTAGCAGCCCATGCAAATTCCTCTTAATTATCACACAACGAAATCATACTCGGCCCTAGGACACTTTGCATTTCACTCAATGCTTCCACTTAAAATAGTGAGCCCGGCCATTTTTCTTCGTATTAAAAATATTCTAGAAATTATTCACGTGTATGAGGGCACGTTAATTTCGAACCAGAAAGCCAATATCTCACTTTTCCAAACCCCACTATTTAATATAATCATTAAAATCCAATTTTGGTATCGAAACCAGACACCTACGGTTTTATGAATAAAATCTATATTTTTCACAATCAACTCTCAATTTGCAATACCCACTTATCAAATTCATAATCTGGCTACACAGCAGCGATCAACACGAAATTCTAAGAATTTAGGGTCTTGAAATAATTTTCGAAATTTATTAAATAATTAATTTTATTCTGAAAATTAATTAAATAATAATATCCATATTTTTCACAATCCATACTCAATTTATAATATCCAACCATCAATTTCAAAATCCGAATACACGGGGCAGCGATCGGCGCGAAATTTCGAGAATTTAGGGTTTCAACAAAATTTTCAGAATTTATTAAATAATTAAATTTATTCCGAAAATTAATTAAATAATAATATTTTAATAATTTTCGTAATATAATAAATTATTAAATAATCCAATAATTTCGAAATATTTATTTAAATCAAAAACAAATTCCTTTAAGTCACATCAAGGCTCATATTAACATAAACCTACTTAACCCTAATTAAACACACTTTAGACTAATTAAACTTCTTAATCTAAATCACACTTAAATAAATTAAACTAACTACCTAAGCTTAATTAACTTAGATTAAGCACACTTAAGGCATAATTAACCCTTTAATTGAGATTTAGTGAGCTAAACTCACCCAATTAACGAACCGATCGGACCAAAATGACGGGGACGTCGTGGGGATCGACTTTCCTCAAGGCGGGCCAAGCTTATGGCATCGGGAAGCCGGCCAAAACGAGCCAAACGTCCGCTGCCATACCCATTTTTCCAGCTGCTGGTTGAGGCCGAGAAGGGGCAGTTTCGGTGGTGGTTCGGGCGGAGAAATGGTGGAGGAGAGGGGCGGTAGCTTGGGCGGTGGGGATGGCAGCTTCGGCAAAGCTGGCGGACGGCGAGCAGGGGCTGGCGAGGGGGCGACGATGCTGGAAGCTCAGGTGGTCGCGGAGCTGAGCGCAAGCTGATCGACATGCGAGCGAAGGAGGAGCGGCACCGGCGGCGTGCGCGAACAGCAGCGACGGCGACGTGCGGGTGGCGGCCGAGCGGGCGGAGGGGCAGCGTCGAGGCTGAACGGGTCGGATCCCCCTTCTCTCTCCTCTTTCCCCTTTTCCAAGAAGCTAGAGGTTGAAGATGATGTTGATGGGTGCTTTTTGAGGGCCAATCTACACCATCCACTTGTCAAGATCTCCTTCAATTTGGCCTAACCACCATGACATCACATGATGTCATACTCCACTATCTCCAATCTCCCACAACCTTATTCCAATGATTGCAATTTCCTTTTCCATCGTGGCATGACATCTTGTACATTAAGTTCTTCAATTCCAATAAGTTCTCTTCCAATTGAGCCCAATTAAAATCCATAAATTAATCCAATGTTCCTAATAAGATTTGTGACATAACAGGACTTCCAATTTCTGAATAAGCTTTCAATTTCACGGTTAATTTCACTTTGGCACGATATTAGCGCGTCCTAACCTACCGGGTAGCTTTTAGAAATTTTTGTGCATTTGACCTGTGGTTGATCAATTCAAGCCACAATGTACATCTCCGACACATTGGTGACTCTCGATTGTCGTGGTAATCTCAAGGTTTCAAATACGGACACAAGGTACCAAATCGACAGAAAAGCCGGTCCAATGTCAACCAACAAGAATAGTGCGATCTGGTGGAATCACCCACACTCGATCACATGTCTCTATCGAGTCAACCTATCTCCGGTCTCTAATCGATTTTTAACTATGCCGTAATAACCCTTGCAAATTAGCTCGGTCGAAAGATCGTTTTCTGGTCAAATTCTTGAGTCCGATGCATTAGAATTTTTTAACGGCTTCACCTGATAGACTAGTTATCCCATGAGTGATCAGTTTAGGGAAAAGAACTATATGCGTGTAGATGAAATGCCCATTTCAATTTACTGAAAATAGAAGTGGAAAATTGGGATGTCACAGCCTTGGCCTTAACAAATCTTGTGAGGGGAGCCCTCATTGATGCTCATTCTTGCCCAAGTGAGGGTGACTCTCGCCTAGGCGAGGCTAGCCTATTTGGCCACCCACAAAAGGAAGACGAGAGGAAAACAAAGAAAAAAATCAAAACATTGTTAAAAAACTGTCCATGTCAGTTTGTCATGCTATGGAGAAGGGCCGATATCCACAATAGTAATTTTTTCGTTAAAATTAGCTGGATGGATTCAATGACAAAATGTGAATAAGTTTAAGATTCAATTGGCAAAACTGAAGGGTTTATGATAAAATTTTGACAAAGGTGTAATAAGATTAAGATGTTTTAGGCAATTTTCCCTAGAAAATGCTAGCTATTAATTTGTCGGTTCAACTGTGTGTCATAATGAGGTATTGAGAATTCATCTATTTTTATTTATTTTTATTTTTCTTCTTTTCTTTTCGCGATGCCCTTGCCTATAGACCATAAGGGCGTTGTGGATCTCGCCTAGATCTAGGCGAGGGCTTGGCACCCTTGCTTGGATCTTGGCAAGGATGCAAAGGCCCTCGCCCATGGTTCTGAGGGCATCCACCCTTGCCTAGCTTTGGGCAAGGACCCAATGCCTTGCCTATGGTCGGCAAGGATTGGCCGACGACTTGACCAGCCTAGAATTGTAAAAAGGGAAAAAATAATAACAAAAAAAAAGAAAATAAAAAAAAAGAAAAGAAAAATAACAAACAATATAAAAATCGAAAATATATGAAAATTGTCAACATCAACATCGGCCGTCCAACGCCGCTTGTGGCGTGTTGAATTTATCGATGTCTATGTTAGCAATTTTCAATTAAACTTGGTTAGATGAACTAAATTGACAAATCTTTAAAATGTTTAGAATTCAATTGGTATAATTTAAATGTTTATAATTGAATTGACTTAATTATAATAAATTTAGGATTTTTCTGATAATTTTTCTAAAAATTTCATATGGGATGATTCCATTTGCAAGATAAAAACCTTTATAGGCATCAACGCATGAACTGTATTTATGGAAGATTCGTATCGAATCAAAGTTACTTATTTTATAGCTAACGTCAATGGCAAAGTCAAGTACAAACTCTTTGCTTCCTCAAGCATTTATGCCATCCGGGCAGTGCTGTACTGTCTTCGTTTATATTCAACTCGTCTGGCCGATCCTTGGCACATCAATTTCGAAAGACTTGGCTTCCTCCAGGAAATTGTACCCTCAAAACCTGTCAGAACCAAGAATTGATAGATGAGGAATCCAAGTGCTACACAACCAAGTGCTAGTCAACAACTTCAACCATTGTTTTCAGTTCTACGTTCGACGCTAAGTGATATTTGCTCATTAAATACGTTAGTGTGATTTTCTAGGTAAAATCCATTGCGTCAACTAAGTTGCTATAGTATGAATTGTGAATGCACAGTATGACAATTATATTTAACAAATATTATGACGGATGTACAACATCAATTCAATCCCTTTTTCTTTATTGCATACAAGTAATATTACATTTCATTGCCATTTTAATTAGTGTTGATAATAGCTTATGGATATGCTGCAGAATTTACTAATCGAACATATAGCTTGACACACCTGAGTACACGATAAAGAAATTTTCTCAAACTATCAAATTTTAACTTCCTCTTTTGATAGAACTTCCTAAATTACTCGTTTCCCCCCTAAAAGTGAAAATCTTTTGAGTTCAGATATATACGAGCGTCCTTGTCCTTCATTCCGATTGGCTTCAAAGGATTTCCGATGGCCCACCAGACAATGAAGTGATCTTCATCTATTATCGAGTGGAACACCACCTACGTTGTCCACCCTTAAAACTGGACACACTCGAGTCACTGTCTATCGTAGGAAATATCTCTAATGAATTCATTTCCTGTCCACATATAGCATGTCCCGAAATAATTGGTACTAAAAGATGAAATGACGACAAATTTGCCAATCGGGAAACCCTCTTTTGATACCGTGAGCCGTCTCAATTTTCTTCTTGTGTCAATTATCAATGTGATGAAACCAATGACGCGGATAGATGTGAACTCATGGACCATTGATTTTCCTGGTGCTTACATGGGAAGTTTCTTGCCGACGAAATGGAGGACTTGGCTGAAAACTTCGCATGAAATCAAAATTAGTATTGTCATTTCTTCTCTTTTCCTCTCGATTTTCTTCTTGTGTCGATTATCAATGTGATGAAACCAACGACGTGGATAGATGTGAACTCATGGGTCATTGATTTTCGTGGTGCTTAGATGGGAAGTTTCTCGTCGACGAAAAGGAGGACTTGACTGGAAACTTCGCATTAAATCAAAATTAGTTTTGTCATTTCTTCTCTTTTCCTCACTTTTCCCATCTATCTTCAAAGGCCAGAATTTGGTACCGAAACTTTTAGACAACCGACTACCATTTTAGGATTTCTTTAACCACGAAAAAAATCTATTTCAGAGCAGGTGGTCTGAAGATGGTATTATTTATGCTTGGAAGCGTAGAACATCGAAGATATGACGTTCGCCCGTTGCATATCTTAACAAAATTAATGCGTAAAAAATTCTAATTCCTAATCATAAATCACAATATAAAAAATGCGGTCATAAATTTGGGTAAAGATGGCAAAAAAAAATTCTATTTTTTATCATATGTGTTAGAGATAAGTGGGGTAATTCCACTGATTTTCTATATTTCAGAGGTGTGCATATATCTTCTTTGATTATGCATATTACCAATTGATTATAATTTTGATGTCACAAAATCTTGTTACCTATAATAATCTAATATAACCTATAGGTTCATGTACTCTTCATTTTAGACACATTGAAATATATAAACTAAAATGTACATAAATTACACAATTCTTTTTCTGCATTATTCTTATCTTAGTATTGTAACTAGGCAATCTTGGTGCACCGGGTGCACATTGCACCCGGAGTGCACCTTGCATCTCATGTTTTTTTTTTTTTTTTAAATTACTACCAAGAGTGCACATTGAGAGCATACCTCGCATATTGTGTCGTTCTCTTTTCAATTACTATTGATATCTCTCTTGCAACGTAGAGTTTCAACATTATTTATTATTTTTTTTTTTTATATCCAGGATTCGCCGGAGCCCCCTTTTGCTTACGTTAATTAGGTTCACATGACCCGCTAGTGCTCGGTGGCACCAGCGAGCCTCGCCGCAAGATTCTATTTAGACGTCAGTACCTAGAGGGGGGCTAGCCTAGGGCCCCAACACCAGGGTCCCCCACTTAAGATACTTTAGCAACAAGAGGGTTCGAACCCTCGACCTCTGCGATGAGAGAGAGAATGCACACCAACTGCTTTACCCATGGTTAGGTAAGTTTCAACATTATTCATCTCTTCTAGTGGTGACATCAATAGCCTATTATGAAGTCATGTCAACTTGTTGCATAGCCTGTCACGCAACCACGTTAGCATGTTTGGCTATCGCATGGCTTGCCACGTAATCACGTAAGCTTCTTCTGCTATCCCTGCTACAGCCCCGGTCTCTTTTGCTTTCTTACATCATAGACAAGTCACCCTCTTCTGTTGTCTTACATTGCAGCCATGTTGGGCTTATGACATTCGGAAATTCCTAAGTCAATTAATATTATATTAGTATTTGATGGCCATAAATGTCACAAGTGGAAATTTTAATTGGGTTGTTAACGATGTAGTAGAAGTAAATCCGAATTATATTTTCAGTGCTTGCAGTTTTTGAAAAGTAATACCATTAGGGTTAAATTGATGAATATTTGCTCTTGGTTCGATTGCTTTACTTAGTTGTGATTTTCCTAGTATTTAGTAATTTCCGCGAAACTTTTCAATGAATTCAAAAATTTTCAGATTTATCAATACTTGAAACGAATACTAATATCTTTATTTATGTACTGATTTACTAGATATTTTGATAATTTAACAAAATATCTACTTTGCTCAGCAACGACATCATGCATTACATCACCTTAGCCCATTAATGATTCTGATAAGCTTATCTCTCATCTATTTATTTTAATTGGCTGAAGGAGCTCTCTCTCTTTACCGATCAAAATATCTTATTTTCGCTACTCACTCAGGGCCACGTGTAGTTTTGGGTTGGAACACCTATCTCTATTCTTTTACATGATGTTGCTAGTCATTTATTATTTTAATCTTAGTTAATCAATCTTAACCTTTTATAACTCTTGTATGTCTTATTAGTTACATACCCTTTCTTGGTCATATAGTTGGAGCTTCGAGAGTTTCAAGTCCCAAAGACAAGAGTCCCAACTTCATTAACTTCCGATTTCCAACTTTCTTCTTCTGACTTTCATTTTCGAATCTTGCAAGTAAAAAAGTAAAGGTCCCACATTTGAATTTTTAAAGCTTCTATCTTAAATTTTCAGGTGTTAACAAGGTAACTATTGGAGTCTACTACCTTTTTGCAATTGGTTTTGGTCAATTTAGAGGTAAGAATTGTCAATTTTTTTGTTTGTTTAATTTAGACAAAAGATCTATTCAAGTGCCATAACTTGGCACAAAGGGACACTTAAGTGCCATAACTTACGAAATGTACACTTAAGTGCCACATTTTAAGAAAATGGGGACATTTGAGTGCCACATCCGGCGAAGCCGGCCGGAAATCATATGTGACAATTAAATATTAATATTTCTCGCAGAGGTGGCTCGCCGGAGAGCTGAGTCGGCTCTAATTCACTCAAAACGACGTCGTTTCGGGTGTTGGCCAAAATAGAGCTCTTAAATCGGCCAAAACGACGTCTTGGCATAATTTGAATTTTAATATAATATAAAAATTAATTAAATTAAATTTAAAACAAAATAATAATATAATTTATATTTATTATTAAAAAAAAAATGGAGGAGGAAGAAGGCAGCCGACGATTGAGGGCTAATCCCTCGTCGCCGCCGCCTCCCCGCCATCGCCGAAAGGTGGGGGAGGGTCGGCCGAGGCCACCGAGCCTTGGTCGAGGGCCGGCAGCCTGGGTCGATCGGCTACCCTCGCCTAAATCTAGGGCGAGGGCACGCAGGCCCTTGTCGCTAGTCGGTTGGGGCCGCTGGCCCTCAGCCAGGGCTCGGCGGCCCCAGCTCTCGCCGCCGACTGCCTCCCTCCTCCTCCTTCCTCCTCCTCAGCAGCTGGCTGCCTCCCTTCCCTTCCTCCTCCTTCCCCCCTCGCCAGATCTGGGCGAGGGCCGTGAGCCCACGTCGATCTGGGTGAGGGTTGGTCACCCTCGCTAGGTGAGCCAAGGGCCGCCGCCCGCTAGGGGTCGCCTCGGCGGGTGACGGCCCTTGGCTCGGGCTGGGCAAGGACCGCCGACCCTTGCCGGATTTGGGCGAGGGCTCGCAGCCCCTTGCCGTCGGTTGGCCGGGGTCGCCGGCCCCGGGTTAGGGCTCGGCAACCCCGGCCGACTCTCCCCCTCCATCGCCGACCCTTCCCGGTGGCGGTAGGGAGACAACGACGACGGCAGCCGCCTCCCTTTTCAAATTTTTTTTTTTTTTTTAAAATTTTTTTTTAAAATTTTTTTTTTAAAAATGTTTTAAATTAAATTAAATTAATTTTTATATTAATTTTTTTACCACGTTAGCACCAAAACGACGCCGTTTTGCACTCGCTTCGCCGGTAAATTGACACGTTAGCATTTTGGTCGGATTAGCATTCAAGTGATCCATTTTGGTTCGATTTTGGCAGTTAAGTGTATCTTTCGTAAGTTATGGCACTTAAGTGTTCTCTTGTACCAAGTTATGGCACTCCAAGGGTCCGCGTCTCGTTTATTTTACTTGAAGGTGACTAAAGCTTGAGTTGCTAAAGTCTTTGACTTGGTTGGTTGGTGTTTGTTAGTTTGAATTTGATCTTAAGTGATGCAAATAGGTTCCAAGATTAACAAGTAGACTTATAGTGATTCTTGTCATGCCCCGATCCTCCAAGCGCGTGCCCATCCGTCTTTTGTCGATTAAATAGCGACGTCACAGGATGCATCGCCAATCCTTTCATTTTAAATGCACATGAGGAAACAATTAAATAATCCCCAGACAACAACAAGATGTGATAGGAAAGTAGGGCCTCAAATTTTCAAACCAAACAAGACTTTTATAAACAAACGGGTTTATTTACAATACCAGACCGTTTACAAAAATATCGGCTCAACAAAAAGGGGACTGTCCTATGACCCACTCGTTAGACACGTTCACCGATTCTTCGCTCTCCACCTTCCCAGACTACAGGGCTTCCAGTCCTCCACAACCGCCGTCTAGGGACCTGAAAATGTTATCCCATAACGGAGTGAGACGATGTCTCAGCAAGTTCAACCCCCTAAGACCTGATTAGGAAGGAAATACGCCATAAGGGTTGCCTAAGCACAAACACAAGTTGGAGGTCTTACCTTTGCCTCTATTACTTCTTGCAAGTCAGTTAATTGACATTTTAAACCAACCATCTCAACACATCAAGACAGATTGAATCATCGATCAATCGACTTAGTCGATTACATGTCATTGAGACCATTCCTCGGTCATTTCAATCAATACTACCTATAAGTCCGATCATAATCTAGGACTGTTCACTCTAAGCTGATATATAGATAGTATAGCTCACTAGAAGCTACCTCATATATAGAGATAGTATACTAAATATGCTCGCCAGAAGCTGCTAGATAAACTGATATAATATACTATTACGCTCGCCAGAAGTAGCCAGATCCACTGATCTGCTATGCTAATTGTGCTCACCAAAAGCTGTCAGATCCACTGATCCGCTATGCTAAATATGCTCACCAGAAGCTGCCAGATCCACTGATCCGCTATGCTAAATATGCTTACCAGAAGCTGCTAGATCCACTGATCCGCTATACTAAATATGCTCACTAGAAGCTGTCAGATCCATGACCCATTATGCTAATTATTCTCACCAAAAGCTACCAGATCCACTAATATGCTATTCTAATTTTGCTCACCAGAAGCTGCCAGACATACTTTCATAGTATGTTGAAAATTATCATTTAATCAAATCACTATTTTTATCCTTCATAAAAAAAAATAATGATGTGTGGGTACACGGTCGGCCTTGGCCAAAATATAACATTTTCACTTTTGAACATCCCACTAATTTCAACAATCCACAAATCCATTTTTGGCGATGTAAACCGACGCTTGCTGATTTTCTAATTAATTATTGAAATTAATTAATTTTGGGATAAATACCCCCAATCACCAAATCACACCAAATCCCCACAAATTACAACTCAATTAAATAAACAGATCATACCACTACAATCAGCATAAACTTCCAGTCATCGACTATCCCAGTCTAATTTCCAGAAAATAATTAATTATATAAATAATTACGAAAAATAATTATTAAATGCAGAAAATGCATACTTAGGCCCGTAAAGCCTAATTATATGCCGGAACGGACCCGGAAAAATTCCAAGACTTGTTAAATAAATACTAGAGCCTATTTACTCGCTAGTTGCACTAAACTAGCCACCTAACATACACGGTAATTAACTAAATCGCTAATCTAATATAACTATCCACCTAATCCAGCTTTATAAACTAAACAACCCTTAAGCATCATTAACCTACTAAGCGAGGATTAGTGAGTTAAACTCACTTGTTTAATGATCCGCTCGGATTAAAATGACGGGGACGAGGTGAGGCTCGAGACACTCCAAAGCAGGACTGCCAAGCAAGGCCTGGAGGGGCTCGAAAATGGCCTTGCAAAGCCCACAACCCTTGCTGAAAACAGCTTCAGAAATTGGGTCCAAAGAGCTGCAACGGTGGCTGGTTCGCGCACGGCTCGAGCTAGATTCGGCGGCCGTGGGTGGTGGTGCGGGCCATAACTGAAACGGCCATGAATCGGGCTGAGTTGCTACTAGACTTACTGGAACGGGTTTGCTATTTGGGCCTCGAAGCTGGGCCAACATAGACAGATAGGGGCAGCTTTGGTGGAGCGAAGGTGGGCCACGATGGGGCAGCAAATTTGGTCAAGGATAGATGCTGCTGTTGACTTGATGAGGAGCAGCACATGAAGCAGTGGGCGTCGGTGGGCTGAAAAAGGAAAGAACAGTCGATGGTGGGGCGTCTATGGAGGCAAAGAACAAATGGGGGAAAGGAAAATTGAAAGAAAAGGCAGATGCGGCCAGAGGGGTTGTCTAAGTCGCGGGGCCAGAAGGAAGATCCAGGAAGAGACAAACAAAACTTAAGAGATAAGAATGAAGGGTGTGTCGGCCGTGAGGGAAAAGAGAAAAAGAAACGTGTGGCTGAGAGAGAGAGAGAGAGAGAGAGAGAGAGAGAGAGAGAGAGAGTCAAAGTCAAAAGAAAACAAAAAATAATGGACTGCAAATGGAGGACGTCGACCAAAAGGGGGGTGCGAGAATGGTGGGACCAAGGAGGGAAAGGGAAAATAGAAACAAAACAAAAATTATAATTTTGTTATGGAATACATGAATTGATGAAATACATGAATGAATATTCATTATATTCATCTTATCTAATGTACTTATTATGGTACATTTGTATCATACATTCTAAGTACATCTCCCTATACAATGAACGTTCATATCCCCTATCTAGTACATGTATCATTCGATACATTGATATTAATGATAAGTACATTCTTGTTCTCCTATAAATAGGAGTTTAGTTTTGATGTAAAATGACTACTGTGAACAACCATCAGAATAAATAGTCACACTCTCTTCTCTAGCTTTCTCTACTATCTCTGGTGTCTAATTCTCTCTACTCAATCTCTCTATTCTTTCTATTATTTATTCGCCACGCAATATTTTACAACACGTTATTAGCACGAAGATATACCGTGAGTAAGTAATTTTTGCAAGGTGGGTATTCATTTTATTAATCATCTTATACTTCATCTTCTTCTACCAATTCTTCATTTTTATTTTTCTTGGCCCGAAGCCAATTTTAGATCTAAAAGTATCTTTCTGCTCCTGAAGTAGCGGTGGATATTTAGAAATCCTTCTAATTAATTTAAGGATTTACTTTTACAAGGATTATGGCAAATATTGAAAAGACCAAATTCCACATCCTAGAATTGAGTGGAAAAAATGATTTATCTTGGTGCCTTGACATAGAAATGCACCTCCAAGGGCAAGGTCTCGCTAATGCAATTATAGAGGATAGAACCTCAAATGAAAAGGATAAAGCAAATGCGCTGATTTTTATTCGCCGTCATTTGCATGAGAGCCTGTAGACTCAATATTTATCCGTTTGAGACATTCAGATCCTGTGGAGGAGGTTGAAGGATAGGTATGATCATACCAAGATTGTTATCCTTCCTCAAGCACAATATGATTGGCAAAATCTCAGACTGCAATATTTAAATTAGTGTCTGACTATAATTATGCTTTATTTCTCGGCTTGAGTAATGCGGTATCAAACTCGCTGATGCGGAATTATTAGAGAAAACTTTCTCCACATTCCATGCTTCGAATATTGTATTGCAATAGCAATATTGGCAACGTCAGTTTGCCACATATTATGAATTAATTTCTGTGCTTCTCACTGCTGAGCAAACTAATAAATTGCTGCTAAAAATCATGATCTTAGACCTGCTTTGGCTCAAAAGCATTGCCTGAAGCACATGATAACTTTGAGAAAAATACTGGCCATTTTAAGGGCTATAAGTGCAGGCAAGAACATAATCCTAGAAAGAATCGCAGGAAAATTAACTGCCCTATGAAATCAAACTTTGGCCTGTATTTGTCATCACTGTGGCATGACTAGGCATTGGTCACATACCTGTCGTACGCCAATGCACTTTGTTGACCTATATCAGGCATCTTCAAATAATACGGGCAAGCGTGGTGAATCTCATGCCATTAAAATCAATCCTACTGTCATAACCATTGTTGAGACTAATAATATTTCCATTGGTGGGACTCCTCTTGCTCCTGAAGTAGCAAATGCATCATTGGATGTCTCTGATTTCTTTAAGAACCTCTGATTACTTTGATGAGGCATTAGATTGGTGGATGATGATTTAAACTTCAAATTTTATGATACTTGACACCTGAAGTTGTCAACATAAATGCAAATGAAAAATACCGAGAAAAATGGAGATGTTTGTTTGCTTGATAGTGCAACAACACATACTATATTTCGTAGTAGATACTTTTTCTCGAATATGACATTGCGTAAGGCACAAATCCATACAATATCTGGTCTTGTTCCGATTATTGATGGTTTTGGAAATGCCACAATTATTTTGCCAAATGGCACAATCCTGCATATTGAAAATGCGTTTCTAAGCATTAGATCCTAATGGAATCTGCTCAGTTTCAAAGATGTACGCCGTAATGGGTACCATATTGAGACTATTTATGAGCAAGATAAGGAATATATTGGCATTTCCTCTTATAAGATGGACTTGAAGACCATCCATAAAAAGCTAGAAGCTTCTTTTATATGTTTGTATTGTGTCATGATTAAGGCTGCTGAGACCTACACTACCATATCCTGGAGATTGGTAAGCCCTGATCAGTTTGGACTGTGGCATGATCGCCTTGGTCATCATGGCGCTTCAATGATGCGTAGGATAATTCAAAATATAAAAGGGCGCCATTTAAAAGATATAAAAGTATTGTTGTCCAAAGATTATAATTGTGAGGCTTGCTCACAAGGAAAGCTCATTATCAAACCTTCTATAACAAAGGTTAATCTTGAATCTCCTTTATTCTTGCGAAGAATTCAGAATGATATTTGTGGACCAATACAACCACCAAGTGGACCATCGATATTTTATGGTATTAGTGGACGCATCCTGTAGATGGTCCCATGTTTGCCTATTATCTACGCGCAATGACACATTTGCACATTTATTTGCACTATTATTATATTCCAGCTGTAAATGCTCCAACTAGGATAGCTGGTAGACCGATAGGATCAAAAAATACTGCTCCTCGAAAATGAAAGGGAAAGAATCAGGAATTCGCTCTAGAAGAGCCTGGCGTTGTGCTTGCTCCTGAAGAGCTTATTGCCCCTGAAGAGGCCCAAGCCCATGAAAGGAACACCAATCTCGAGAATACTGAGAATTCCATTATATATTATAATGAAATTTGGAATTGAAATGAAATCATCATTGGCGTTGTGCTTGCTCCTGAATAGCTTATTGCCCCTGAAGAGGCGCAAGCCCATGAAAAGAACATCAATCCCGGGAATACTGAGAATTCCATTACATATTATAATGAAATTTGGGATCGAAATGAAATCATCATTGATGATGCTTTTGCATTCTCAGTTGCTCATAAAATTATGGATGATGATTGTGAGCTGTAATCTATTATTGAATGTCGTCAAAGGCAAGATTGGCCTAAATGGGAGGAAGCAATTAAGGCTGAATTAGCTTCCCTAACTAAACAAGAGGTTTTTGGACCTGTAACTCGTATCCCCGATAATGTAAAACCCATTGGATATAAATGGATATTTATCCGAAAACGAAATGAGAAAATTGAGGTTGTCAGGTTTAAAGCCCGACTCATTGTCTAAGGATTCTCCCAGAGACCTGTGATTGATTATAATGAGACATATTTACATGTGATGGATATGATTACATTTCGTTTTCTCATTAGCCTAGCAATCTTTGAAAGATTGGAAATGCGCCTTATGGACGTTGTGACGGCATATTTATATGGCTCATTAGATTCTGATATTTATATGAAAATTCCCGAGGGATTCAAAATGCCTGAAGCATGCACTCCTCGCAATTTATTATCAATAAAATTGCAAAGATCCTTGTACGGATTAAAGCAATCCGGTCGCATGTGGTATCAACGCCTAAGTGAGTACCTAATTATGGAAAGGTACAAGAATGATCCTATCTGCCCATGCGTGTTTATGAAGAAATCAGAAACTAGATTTGCTATTGTAGCAGTTTATGTCGACAATATAAATTTAACTGGAACTCCAGAAGAGTTAGCTGAAACTGCTGAATATTTGAAAAGGGAGTTTGAAGTTAAAGATTTGGGTAAAACCAAACTTTGTCTTGGTCTAGAGCTTGAGCAGAAAGCAAATGGAATAATCCTCCATCAATCAGCATACGTTGAAAGATTGCTTAAACGCTTCAACGTGGATAAAGCTCACCTATTAAGCACCCCTATGGTTGTAAGGTCTCTAGATCCCCAAAAGGACCCATTTCGTCCTAGAGAATCAAATGAAGAGATACTTGGTCCTAAAGTACCATATCTCAATGCAATTGGGGCTTTGATGTACTTGGCACAATGTACGAGACCAGATATCGTTTTTGCGGTAAATTTATTGGCACAATTTAGTTTTAAGCCAACTCGGAGACATTGGAATGGAATTAAACATATTTTCCGTTATCTCCGAGGAACCATAGATTTGGGATTATATTATTCCAAAGATTCCACTAACTCGGTTTAGTTGGATATGCCGATCTTTGGATATAGATCCGATCCACATAAGGCTCGCTCTCAAACCGGGTATTTATTTTGTTATAACGGCACCGCTATTTCTTGGCGTTCTACTAAGCAATCGCTAGTAGCTACATCTTCTAACCACTCTGAGATTATTACTTTATATGAAGCTGGAAGAGAGTGTGTTTGGTTAAGATCCGTTATAACGCATATTCATAATTCTTGTTGTATAATACCGGTTACAAATTCTCCCATTATAATTTATGAAGATAATGCTGCTTGTGTTGCACAAGTCAGGGGAGGATATATCAAAGGTGATAGGACCAAGCATATCTCGCCGAAATTTTTCTATACTCATGAACTCCAAGAAAGTCGACAAATTGATATTAAACAGATTCGATCCATAAATAATCTTGCAGATCTTTTTACAAAATCATTGCCAACATCAACTTTTGAGAAATTAGTATATGGCATTGGTATGCAGCGAGTTCATAAGATGCAAGATTGATTAGCCCTAGAAGTGGCTATATGGCTCAATTGAGGGAGAGATATTATGAACTATACATTACAGCATTAATATGCGGCGAGTTCACAAGATGCAAAATTGATTAGCCCCTGTAGTGGCTACATATGCATTGCACTCTTTTTTTTTTTTCTTTTTGTTCGGTTTTTTCCCACAGGGTTTTTCTGGCTTAATGTTTTTAACGAGGCAATTAATGCATCTATAAATGGGAGAGATCATAACATTTGTGCTCTACACTCTTTTTCCCTTTTGTCCGGTTTTTGTCCCACTGGGTTTTCCGGGTTAAGGTTTTTAATGAGACAATATCATTTGATACACAATCATAATGAATACAATGAATATTCAAGGGGGAGTGTTATGAAATACATGAATTGATGAAATACATGAATGAATATTCATTATATTCATCTTATCTAATGTACTTATTATGGTACATTTGTATCATACATTCTAAGTACATCTCCTATACAATGAACGTTCATATCCCCTATCTAGTACATGTATCATTCGATACATTGATATTAATGATAAGTACATTCTTGTTCTCCTATAAATAGGAGTTTAGTTTTGATGTAAAATGACTACGTGAACAACCATCGAATAAACAAGTCACACCCTCTTCTCTAGCTTTCTCTACAATCTCGGTGTCTAATTCTCTCTACTCAATCTCTCTATTCTTTCTATTATTTATTCGTCACGCAATATTTTACAACAAATTTTGCTTCAACTTCACAACAAGAATAATTGGTCATCCAAGGCCAATTTCAACATCAACTTGCACAATTTGACGTCCAATTGAAGACCAAAATAAGACGGTCCCTCTATCTCACAAATTTCCCTCAAATTCGAATTCTATTTCGTTTTTCTCGGAATCCGATTTCTAAATAAACCTCTCCGATTGAGGTCCAATGTTTTTGAAGAAAGAGCCCACACAACTTCCTTTCACCAAGTAGTTCACATAGGAGGCCAAAATCCCTTTGATTTGGCCAATCCGAATTTCCATTCGTTTTTCGAATTGTTCGAATCGATTTTCTGTAAAAATCCCGAACTCGCCAAAATTTTCTCGGAAAATGAGTCGACGTTCCTAAAATGACTCGTGACATGACAGAACTTTCAATTTCTGAAATTGGGTTCAAATTCGCGGTTAATTTTAATCAGACGCGATTTTAGTGTGACCTAACCTACCGGGTAGCTTTCAGGAATTTTTAGTGCAATTGACCCGTGATCGATTTTCTTTGAGCCACAATGTACCACTTGGATGCATCGGCGACTCTCGATGGTTGTGAAAATCTTGAGATTTCAATTACGAGCACAAGGTACCAAAAACGACAGAAAAATCAGTCTAATGTCGATTGACGAGAATTTTTCAATTTGGTGGAATCACTCACGTTTAACACACATCTCAGTCGAACCGACCTATCTCTAATCTCCAATCGATCTTTATTGTTCTGTAATGATCTTTGCAGATGAGCATGGTGGAACAGTCGATTCCTAGTCGAATCCTCAAGTCATTACATTAAAATCCCTTAACGGCTTCACCTAATAAGCCAGTTATCTTGTGAGTGGCCATCTCAGAGAAAAGTACTACAGTCGCGTCGATGAAAGGCTCAACTTATCCAATCAAAATCAAAACTGAATTTTCAAGATGTCACAATTCTTGCCTATATTGAAATCTTTAATACATGCGTAAAAGGTGTTTGAAAGAATACCCAATTATGCAAAATTGGATCAAATTGTGTAAATTTGGAAGTAGGCTGTTTTGGTAATTTTATAAAATTTGTTGCATGCCCATAGTGTAAATTATTTACTTATATGTCTTAGATTACAAATAAATCCACTTTGGTGTTTGATTAATATGGCCTAGATTAAGTGAAAATTGAAAGTTGGGGGAGTACAAATTTATAAATTGAGAAACTTTATTCGGATAATCATATATCTTTGGAGAATTAGAGCATGTTTGAATCGAGAAGTTTATTTTTGTCATGCTTAGTATGTGATTGATTGATTTCCATAAGATATGAAGTATTTAGGTGCAAAAAATGTGAAAATCATGAAACTAGATTTGGAAGTTATATTGTCGTAATTCAGACCAAGTTATTGTATTTACTAGCTAAGTGTTGGTCTAATCAAGTCATCATCAAAATTGTCGATCCACTAAGTTATCGATTGTTGATTTCTAAAAATGTCAAGTATCTGAGTTATCGATTAAAGTTGTCGACCCTCTAAGCTGTTGATTTCTAAGAAATTGATTCCTTGACTTGTCGATTTCTAAATAAAGTTACAGGTTCTAAAGTTGTCCATTTATAAGTATCGGTTCTTAAGTTATGAATGACCTATCTGTGGCTTCTGATTTTATAATGACGGCTTACCTTGGAAAGAGATGGAAGGTTGATGTGCATTTAATTATTTGTTTATCATTGTTTGCATATGGCAATTTTTGTATTATAATAATGTGCATGTCTTTAATGCCATGTAATTAAGACCTTTGTCGCGACATATTTTTCACCAAGCAAATTTTCTTGTATAAGTATATGAATGAGACTTTTGAGTTAGGTAGATGTTTTACGTAGAAGACGATTCTCTTAAAGGTTGAGATGACATGAAATCTTATAATGGTGTGGCTCATATAATCATGATATGATGTTAAGAAATAACCATCATCATGCAGATGTACAATGATGTATTTATCCTTATTGATATAGAGGAGACCCGTGATGTTAGGGGTAAGAGGTGTGGCAAAATGTATATATGATTCCATCACCAATGAGTTGGTGGTCATAATACCTTGTTAGTTAAGATGACTCATAAAATGAGATGATCCTGGCCAGTGACAAGTATGAACTTACCTATGTATATCAATGATCTATTATGTGTTATTTACGCATCATGAAATAGTATGCCGCCTGCTTGCGTTTGAGTAAATAATCTTATGAAGTGTTGTTAATGGTTTCTATGATACATCATGATAGGAAAGGTTTGCTTTTGCATCAGTCAAATATGATTATTTCACACTCACATTTTTTGTTGGTACTAGGTTGAGTGGTAAGAGGATTTTCTACTTTAGACTTAGAAATTTCATTTATTAGGTTTGGACTGAATCCCTTTTTGTTTTTGGCCAAATATATAGGATAAATGCCCCCATCATTACTTTTCGAAGCTCTGATGGGTTGAATGTCCAGATGTGCATGTACCAAAATCATCAATAGTATATACTAAGCGTGTTCTATTTTACAAGTCGTCATGGGACTGCTTGAGTGAGTTAGTCGGATCACTGAGGGGTTTCGATGGTCCCCGTAATTTCGATGGCCATGGCATGTCGATGGGAAAGATTGTCTATCCGTAGTTCAAGAGCTTTTAGATTAACTCTTCTGAAAACCACTTGTAGGTATTGAACCAAAGTGTGCACCGACAATAGGACGGGTTACTGTACAAAAGACTTTGATGTATATTAGCTGAGATCAAATTAATTGTAGAATAGAAGATAAATTCATTATTTATCGGTGGATTTAAGTGCATTTAAATTATTTGCAAGTCCGAGGCTAAAATTTTATGGAAATTTTGGTCGTGACAAGCCTCTTCTTTTGTCCCCATACCGAAGTACCATAGCCACGTTAGCCACTTTTTTTGTTGCAAGGCCTGCACGCAGCCATGTCAGCGTGTTGTTGCATAACTTGGCGGACCGATCTTACTGTCATGAGTTGATCATATTGTCAATGTATTAAAACTATCACTGAGTTGGAGAGGATGTTAGGAGTAATTAGGATATTTCTATCAATCTTTTATATCTATTAGAATTATATCTCTCTTTTGATTGTGCATATCCTTGATTGGTTTTAATTGATATCGAAATAATTGTGTTACCTTAGATAATCATCGAATAAAGTCTAAAAATAGATTCATGTACTCTATATTAAGAGATAGAGACGTTTACATAGATATATACATAAGTTACATAATTTTTATCCCGCGTTATTCTTTACTATAAGTTTGTAAAGAAAGAATAGATATTGGGAAATTGATATGTCTCATCAATCTTTCATTCACGACTACATGCAAAAGAAATCCCTACCTTAGATGCACTACAAAACATGTATCTTCAGGCCGTGTGAAGTGACGAGGGGGCAGCAAAGTAATCGGTTGTAATGGGAACCATCAACATCCACCACGTGAATCTTGGAACGTAAGTGTACTCTGGGGCGGCGCCGCGATACGTCTACCATCTTCAAACATTTCCACCTAATATGAATTTTTCCGTGGAAAATTAATTATGTTCTCATATATATTTTGTCAGTGATGTCACTTAACAAGTCATATAATGATGTTGACCCTCAGATTTCTCATAAATTATTAGAAATTAACAAGATTAGGTCATGAAAAAAATATTCGACGCGCAACAAAAGTAGGAAGAATAGTCAAAGTGTTATCTTACCGAGTGGGATTTGATTTACTGATTCTCCCAGATAATTTTCATATGCTTCTCTTTCGAAACAAAAGATATATGATCGCATTTAACGTAGATAAATTTATTAGGATATACAAGCAGTCACCCAATCACTTTGTTATGAACATTATGAATGGGCATTGATATGGAATTTAAATCCTGAACAATTATTTCAAGTCATATGAACCTACCAATACACATAACAGGTAGTCGTTAAATTAATGGAGTGCAGAAGGAATGTGTTCAATGTTGGATGGTTATATATGTTTAGGGATAAGTGTAATAAAAGTCTTAAAATTTGTCATTAAAATGTAATTGAGTTCTAAAACTTTCAAAAAGTACAATCAAGTCCTAAGACTTATCACAAAAATGTAGATGAGTCCTATAATTTTCAAAAAGTGTAATTAATTCTTAAAATTTGTCATGAAGTTGCAATTGAGTCCCAAAACCTTTTAGAACTTGATTACATTTTTTAAAAGTTTCAAGACTTAATTGCACTTTTGTGATAAATTTTAGAACTTTCAATACACTTATTTCATATGTTTATGCAAGAAGAAGTATGGTGGGAGGAATTAGATCGTCGCTTGTGGAGTAGATATGGTAGAAAGGTATAAGACGTGTGAATTTATAATATATCGGTATCAAGAGTAGTTTCAATCTCGATACCATTCTATGCAATGATGGTTTTAAAGGTCCAAGTAACAAGATAATCATAACTTTTCCTAAAACAAGTTTAAATTGTTAAATAAAGTATATGGGGAAAAACACATCGCTCTTCATTTCATTGTTGCCCCATTGATGAGATGAGTTTTTATAGGATCATAGCTAAATTACTGTTAAATGAAGACATAATTTTAATAATTAATTATTCTAACCGATGAAAATTCCTAGCTCCACACCCAAGGTTCGTGATCTAGTCTCTTCTAGTGTGCCCAAGCCTACAATTCTAATTTCCACCGATTAAACATGATCTCTCTTTCTCTCTCTCAATAATTCAGTCAACCTAACTAATGCACTAAACTAAGATTGGACAAGCATCATATTTGATGGAATCCTCAGAAGACATTTATCGCACTCACTATTTTCATTGGCTCAGATCTAGTTTAGAACTTGTGTTACTCTCAAGGCAACTTAGTCACGATCAAATATGGCTACTAACCATTGCTACTTTGGTTGTAACTTACAGCCAAAAGATTCCAAATTGTTCAAAATTTCATGATCACAAAGGGGGAATGGTAACGCTTTTCAAACGGACAACAACAAGATTAAAGTTTGAAATACCATTGCATTGAAGTATGTGGATCAACTCTTACACATTAGTTTCATTTTTGAAATTGATATCTGAGTTTTCCAATAAAGAAAATAGCTTCCGGAGGGGAAACCTATGTGACCTTTTAATAATTATAGTACATGAAGATATACCACTGCTATAACTAAGCCAAGCAAAACCTAAAGCCAGATGACTTGTACATCTTCTCCCATCTCTCCCTTGGACCAGTTTGGGAAGACATTCAATACCCAATAAAGCTCTTCCTAGGAACCCGTCCGAGGCGGTATTGGCTGGACAGGCTCTTGGTCTCAAACGCCCACGGCTTCGGTCCTGGTTGCTCTGGCAAAGGCCTCAGCGGCTTCAATTTGGGGATTTGCGGTGGGACCACGAGCACTGTTTGGATGTTGCCGAGCATGTCTGTGTTAGAGTCGTAGCGGTTGTAGGAGTTGAAGAACATGTGGAACACTTTCAAGCAACCAGGTGGAGCCGCCTGCCCAGTTCCGGCAAGTTGCATACATTGCCCAGGACGTGTTGGAGGAACTCTTTCTTCATTTGGTTGAGCAGCAATTACACGAATTTGATGGGGTCGCAATGCTGGCTTCGAGGTTTTACTTTAGGAAGAGCAGCGCACAGTTCAATTGCCCTTCCTGTTCTTCTTTCTGTGATGAGAGAGAGAGAGAGAGAGAGAGAGAGAGAGAGAGAGAGAGGTGGCACTTGGAAGGACACAGTCGAAAAAAGAAAGAAAAAACTAGAGATATTGCATTATTGAGTTCATAGGGGCATAAATATATTAACAATTTACAAGTGTTGTCCAGCGAGCATCAGCCATTGCATGCGGCTTCGGTAGCAGCTATACTTAGCCGAATCATATTTAATAGTTTGATGCACCGGGTGGTGAGGAGCTGGTAGGAATTGGACCACAGCTGATGCAGCGGAAGATGTGTGCTGCGATAGACGTCATGCCACGTCGAGGTACTCTTCCATTGGATGCACACCTCCACTTCTGCTCCACTTCGCTTTGATGAGCCATGAACCATGAACAAAATGTCTCACCCCACTTTCCAACCAAACACAGTAAAGAAAGATATTGCTTGGTGTAGCAAAGTATAGAAAGAGAAGTATTATGTGGGAACACGAGATGTACTAAATCTCGAAGGTTTTTCTTGATGTTCTTCCCCGATTTTTTTAAACATTTCATTCTGAAGTCGCTGACGAGATCGTCTAGGGTTTTGGATATGGTCTTGGCGTGCTCACTTAGTCCTTTATAGTCCCAATTGGTCTAATGTTCGTCACCCACAGAAAGAGTCGATTCTAAGGGTACCTAATCGGATGGATTCTGACACCATGGTAGATCAATATAGAAACCCATAACTAATCTAGGCAAAGAGCAGTGGTGGAAAGCAGATGTCACAACTGTGGTCAAAGGTGGAGTCAACAATTGTCGGCTATGACGGCAGCAGTCCTCGCTTTCTTGCGAGTGGTCTATCCAAGATTCATGATCTTGTTTCTTCTCATGTGCTTGAGCCCACAATTTTAGTTTCTATCAATTAAATGTGATCTCTCTCTCTCTTTTATATACGTGCGCACACGTACAAAATAATTCAGTCAACCTTGTTGGACGCAAATTGCGTAACCCCAAGATCTCCATAACCAGAACAAGAACATGCATAATTAAGCAGAAGAATTAACGCACCTGTTTTGAAATCCATCGATCTTGAAGCGGAAGCGGAAACACAATGTTCCACGCGCAAGTCCTTCTCCTCTATTGCCCTCCGTATCACTGGCTCAATGAGGCGGCCCCCTCACGTTTAGCGTTAGGTAAACGCCCCTTAGGTGAGGATACATGTGAGAATTAGGGTTAGAGGAGAGACTTAGCGCTATTTATAGAGTTTCCAGCAAGGCCCCCTCATTACGGGCCAGGCTCAACTCGGCTCACACTAGCCAGCCCATATTAGACTAATTAAGAAACCTTCTATCTCACCTTAGACCAATCCCCGTAAAACGGTAAACGTTAAACGGTAAATTACAATATCAATTAATGTAGTCCACATTAGGAAAACTCTTACATTCTCCCACTTGGACTATATTAATTGAAATCGTCTTGTATGTGCGCACATTGGTCTAGAGATAATTCTTAATAGTCAATCCTATCCCATAAAGTCTCAAACACCGAATCATGGCGGTAACTGCATGTATACACACAGAGCCTTCCATGGTCACGAGTGTTCTCAATTCTATTGATATGGATCCAATATGGTAGTGTGTCAATGTGGCACCCCTCGACGGCCCCCGATCCGTTAGGGTCGCCACAGTTCGCTTACCTTTCCCTTTCTCGAATTAACATGTCACTCTAATACCATTTCAATTGCAGCGGGTCCATTCAACCTGGGGGTTTACATCTTTTAGATTGGTCCCTTGCGCAATTCATATGACGGAAGCATAACCAACAACTCCCTTCCTTATATTAAGAAAACGATGCACACCTATTAAACAGTTATAGGTAAAAGCCGAACACTTTTATTTACTTAAACCATATGGACATCATCCATCGGTACGTCAAAATGCCGTAGTCTTCTATACTCGGCTATACTTCAAAAGATGACCGACATCTCCTCCAAAGTCGTATACTTAAAGTCCATCGATCGGTGTCGGCGTCCAAAAGTTCCTTCCTTTGCTATCCTCCTCCTCGCGGTCATACCCAACCACTTGATCCACCTACCGGTGGCAGTGGCAGCAGAGGTATCTTATCTAGTCTGAAATGTTATTCCCCAAAAGGGGTGAGTACAGCCACTCAAAGCGGGTAAAAGATCCAATAAACTACTCAATGCATCACACAATACAATCATAACAATCATAGCATAACACATGTCATTCATGCACCCATGCGTAACTTACCTTGAAGCTATGCATATGTCATCATACCACATGTACAAACATCCTCATGTAATCATCACCATCATGTCATACATTTACCATCATGCCATAGGTGCACATACATCCATGCACTCACCATAATCATATCATACATTCAAGCATACTTACCTCGAAGCCATGTATATACCATCATACATCATCATCACTATCATAACACATACATATCATCAGGCCATGGATGATCATCATCATCGTACCATATATACATGCCATCATGCCATCATATCATCATATCGTTATATCATAGGTGAGTATCATCATATCTTATGTACATGCCATCATGTCATCATGTCATATTACCCATGCATGTCATCATCATATTTTATGTACATGCCATCATGTCATCATGTCATATTACCCATGCATGTCATCATCATATCTTATGTACATGCCATCACGTCATCATGTCATATTTCCCATGCATGTCATCATCATATCTTATGTACATGCCATCATGTCATCATGTCATCATGCCATCATCCGTGCATGTCACACCTGCATATCATCATGCCATAGGTAGTCATCATCAAGTCATGTCACATATGCATGATGTAATTTCCACTTTTAATTCACGATTGATCAACACATCACTCTTTCTCGGGATCATCCATCCCATACTTTACACTCGCGCCCTATCCGGGCATTACGAGAAGAACCTCGGAATTATGCCAATCATGGCCACCGGGCATCCGGCACCCCCACCGCTCCGGGCATCTCACATCCCAACTGGCATCACGAGGCATCCCCTCGGGCAAAGACCTCCGAGGCTTCCGGAATCACGTAGCGACATACCACCAGGATCCCCCCCTCCCTCTGGAATTACGTACCGTATACCACCGGGCATCTCGAAACTCCCGAGGACCCTCCGGAATTATGCCACTAGGCCACCGGGCATCTGGCACTCCCTAGCCAGGCATTACGACACTCCCGGGGCATCGTCGGCTCACACCTCTGACGGCCTTCTCATTTATCATAGTTCACGTTCACCATTATAACCCAATTTCAACATGGCATATGTTATGATGGCAAACAAGATCATTTTCAGCATTTGATTCCTATATGTAGTTCCAATCATCATCATATATGCAGCAAGATCTAATCACTTATAACAACACAATCCATGGGGCCCATACAACTTAGAATAATCCATACATCATGTCTTTTTGAAATTTACCAAATTCCAGCTTGCACAATTTCGGAAAACACTTAAATTAAATATCCATATGATCTTCACAAATTATAAAATCCGAACATGTGATAGGCAAGACATAAAGGTAACAACTCCATGAAGAACACATGCCCAAAAGAACTTCACACAAAAAGATATAGTTCACACATTACAGCTTGCAAAATTCGGATAAAGTCAGATTGCACCGTTCTTGAAATATTTCAATTTAAATACTCAAACGGCCTCCAAAAATTATGAAATTTTACCAGGTGATAGTCAAGACCCTAAAAAATATTTTTCTTGAAGACATCTAGGCCAGATTCGTTCTAGATAATTTTCTATAGACGTCCGAAGCTTCTGGTCCTCATACCGAAACATCCAGTGTCCCTATGTCCGAAATATCGAGGTTTTACCTACTTATCCTTCTTCGTTTTCTCTGAAATTTGGATATGTTTTACTCCAAGAGGTCCCCTACAACTTTCATGAAGGGATCTAAATCAAATTTCCAAATAACAGCTTCCATATGGGTCCATGAAGTCTCGGGTGTCCAGTACCGCGTCTCCAGATTTTCCGTCTTCAAGAGTAGGTCGATTCCCTAGGCTATACTTGTTCATTTTACTTCAAATTTGAGTATGTTGGTATTTAAGATGTTCTATACAAGTTTCATGAAGAAGTAGAAGAGATATTCTTGATAAAAATCAACATGCAACCGCAAATCTACCATAAGGTCAGCAAAACAGTTCCAGATCTAGTGTCTCCGTAGGATGGGGTTTTGACCCTTTAAATCTTCATCATTTCGTACGAAATTTTAGTATGTTATATTTGAAGATGTCTGATACAACCTTCATGAAGAAATGGAAACAAGATTTCGACTAAAAAGTCACATACAACACACAAACTCAAAGATGGTCAAACTGGTCTTTCCAGAAACGGCATGCATGACCAACGAATCCCTCTCCATAGCTCCGAAATTTCATCCCATTTACCACAACCAAGACTTACCATCTACTACACATACACACAGCAATGCAAAGAGTAGGTTTTAGGACTTCACTTGCCTCAAATCAAAGGAAAACACAGCAAGAACGACGGCGGGACTAGGCGGGCTCGACGGCGTCTCCTCTTCCTTTCTTCCTCTCTTCCTCTCTTTCTCTCTTCCTCTCTTTGGACGGTACTCTCTCTCTCTTCTCTCTCTCTTGGTCGAAATCCCCCTCCCCCTATTCCTTTTAGTTGTTTAATTACTTGCCTTTGGTTAATTTTGCATGGAAGGACACTTGTCTTTGTAAGAAGGACACTTGGCTTCATGGGAAGAACACTTGTAGAGCCCCTCTCGCCACTTGTTGATCTTCATGCAAGGCTAATGGGCCTCATTTGGGCCGGGCTTGGGCCAGCCTTGGTCGACTACTTCATGGGCTCCTTAGGCCGGGCCTCTTGGCCCACTTTGGGTCCAACACTTTTGGGTCTAAAGTCCACTTTTAAATGGCCCAAAACAATTCTAAATAAGCCCATAATTGCTCTTAACAATTTACTTTAATCCCCACTAAATTTCATAATCTCAAATACTTATATGGCCATAAAATTTTGTAATATAAATCCATAAATTCCAATTTATAAAACACATGGCCAGTGATAGGATTTTCTTTCCTATCAATTAATTATCCATTAAAAGTTTGGCCACAAATCTCATTGCAAAATTATGGATCAAATGGCTACAATACATCTTGATGGTACTTCCATCACCTATTCATAGACCTTAATGTAACTAGAGGTCGTCATGAATTTTGGGATGCCACAGTCAAATGGATAACATCTCTCATAGAGAGATCTCATTTGTCGGTCACCATTCTCTTATCTTAAGCGTCACAAAAACTTGTGCCACTAGAGAATGTCCATTCTCTTACCTTAAGCGTCACAAAAAACTTGTGCCACTAGAGAATGTCCATTCTCTTACCTTAAGCGTCACAAAAAACTTGTGCTACTAGAGAATGCATTTATGGTTCCATGAACCAACATATGTCTTGTCCTTACGGTTAACCATTCTTTATGTATAACAAGACATATGGACAAGGCTAATAACCGGATGCCCCTAGCCTTCACTCAAGGTTTAGGCAATACCTTGAGACTTTAACAATATATATATTTTCAACATAATAACAAACCATTCAAAAACATTTTATTGAATGCAAAAGTTGACAATATATATATCAAAATGTTACTAAATTGTAACAAAAAACAGATGTAAACATTATTCAAAGAAAAATAAAACAGCTCCCACTAAATAACAGCATCCCAAGATGCTCCTAAGCCCATGCTAATGACATATCGCTCAAATATACATGGACGTAGGCCTTTAGTTAGTGGATCTGCAACCATATCATCTGTTGGAATATAATCTACTTTTAAATGCACTGACACAAGGTACACCATTTAATTAGATTTTCTCAATATCTAAATAAGGACAATGTGATAGATTTAACCCATCACCCTTAACAACAGGAGCAATTCCTGGCTTGCAATAATGTAAATTGAATATTTCCAATATACAATCAGCAAATGTCCTCTGAGAAAATCTAATATAATATGGCAAAAACAATTCTTACAGACCTTAGTATAAAAGATATAAGATGTCTCAAGGTCACAACTTGTAAGCAAAGTATCATGTACATAGAGTATAAGAAAAATAAATTTCCTCCCACTGACCTTGCAAAAGTATATTGAATTAATTTGTTCCCAATTGAACAAAATAACAACACTATGAATTAAGACTTTTCAGTCTACACACAAGTTTACTTGAATCTGCTGCAAAATTCTCCAGTTGCACTTATATAGATTTTATATCTCTTTGACGTAACTTCATATAAAAAATAAACTATCAATGCCACGTTCACTCTGAAAGAATTAGTAGTAAAGAAATAATTATTTCTTCACTAACTATCCACCCCTCTTTCAGAGTAATATTATTATCCCTTTTTTTTTTTTATGGCGTTTAATCACATACTTAATTAAGAACAAGAAACGACATTTATATAAGTTGCTAAAACAACCATGTAAAGGATATTGTAATCATGCTTTCATAAATAGACTATATAGTCTGATGGTATAACTAATTGTCTTTCCCTAACAAATCTCCTTAATAAAACTGCAACCACTTCATTCTACACTTGAGAGGTTTAAGAAATTCCATTATAAACTATATCAAGAATAGTACCTTAAACCTCAACAAGTTTAGTCTATGGTACAGGAGATTCCATAATTATCTGTATAGATAAAGACAAAAACACAGTAACCCCCATCACACTATTATCTTTAATAGTTTGAGAGCAATTATCCTCTACAATTACGTCGATCTTAAGAAATTTTAAAGTATGTGATTCCATAATTCTTGTATCTTCTTTAGGGTCATAAGATCAATACCCCTTTAACAATTTGGATAAGATACAAATTAATACCGAGTTAATTTGAATTGCAATACACTTAAAATTGGATTAGATAATCTCACTTCTGCATGATACCCCTAAATTTAATATGATTCAAGTAATCTATGCCCAGTCTATAACTCAAAAGAAGTTTATAAAACAACTTTGATAATGACACTTTTTGTATGTGAAAAAGTTGTTTTCATAATATCAACCCACAGAAGACTGGATAAATTAGTTTTACTCATCATACTCATCACTATGTTCATTATGATGATTCATGCCTTTTAGCCAAATCTTCTTGTCAGGATTTTTAGGTATAGTAATTAAATTACCACCCATAATATACCAAGTATTTGACAAATGACCCTTTAAGCAATTCAATATTGTCATACTTGCCAAAATACTTACCGCTGCTATTAGGCCCGACAACCTTCAAGACTAATTTTAACCAGTTTATTCTTTATCTCGGTCAATTTTACTTCCACAATAATCTATAGAAGTCTTTAGATAACCGTTAAGAGTAAATAGAAAAAATTTGGAAACAACTTTTTCATCCTTATATGAGATGTATATGTCATTAGAACTTAAACACAATCTTTACAGATATGTCCTAATTTCAATATCATACAAAACATAATTTCAAGCAACTAAGGCTTCCATCATATTATAATAGTGCAGTTCGCAGACAAATCTCTTTTCAAGTGCTCTAGAATGAAACGCTTCATGGACAGTAAGCAAATTTTATTGCATTCTCAAGCAACAAATCATATGTCCACAACTTAAAATTTGAAGCAGTAAAAACCTCAATAATAATGGAGTTATTAATTACAGAAAAGGTGATTGAAAAATCAAGCAATGTATATATAATTAGCATCATGTGAGCAATGTGTAACTTGACACACAAGTACACATCTAGAGAGTTACATGCAAAATCACATAATCACCTTTGGGCAGAATACATGATAAGCTGTTGTAAACTCCCCACATGATAGCGGTTATGAGAATATATTCCAATCTTCGTGAATTCATCACCTTTGGGCAGACAAACCACTAGGATCAGTCACTCTTCCACCACATAATCATGTATCCCTCCATGAACTAATATATAATCACCCCCTTTGGGAGTATGACTACACATTAGAGCATGAGACATCCCAATCAATATACGAGACCGAAATTTCTCAAACCCAATCAAGCGTGCCACTTTGGCGGTCACTACTCAATTGAATCCTTGAAACTCTCTCATACCAGGGATATAAATTTTACTCCTCACATACACCATATACATGTGATTTTAGCTTTAGTGATAGGGGCAGCATATCACCAAAATCACATATCATGCTAATTACATTGCTTCATAAAAATAAACTTTATTGTAAAATATTAATGAACAACACTCACAAAGATCATGACATAACATACTAGTAACCCAGCACTTGTATTTCGAAAATCACAGAAAAATACAAGAAAAATACGCAAAAATACACTAAAAATACGCGTATTTAGGGTTCCGTATGCATTTTTATATCCATAAAATCATCAAAAAATTAATATAAACATACCACGACGTAGGAAATCCTCATACGAGTCGAATGCCACCAGCCACGCGCCGATCAGAGACCGCACGCGCTCTCACGCGCCGCCTGAGTGCGCGGCGCGTGGAGCCCATGTGCGGGTCGTCAAAGGACCAGTCAAACCGGTCCGACCGGTGGCGGTCCAACCGGTTCTCGGTCCGACCTTCCGGTCCAGCCGCCCGGTCCGACCAGTTCGGTCAACGGTTGACCGGGTCGGGTCGGTGTCCGGGTCGGGTCGGGCACCATCCGGGTCGGGTCGGTCGCTGACGTCAGCGGGTCGGAACCCAGCATGACGTCAGCATCGATGACGTCAGCAGATCGAATCCGAATCCGAATCCGAGTCTGGGTCCGGGTTCGGGTCGCTGACGTTAGGTGACGTGAGCGCCCGCGAGCAGCGCCCCACGCGTGGGAGGGCGTGAGGGCGCGTGAACGCGCGTGGGCGCGTGTCTTCGACGCCCGCCGTCGCGTGGCCGCGCGTGGGGGTGCGTGTGGCCTCCTCCGGCAACGCGCCGCCCACGGATCTTCTCGTCTCGTCGAGCCCAATCCGAATTTGTGATTTAATTTTACTTTTATTGAACAAAACATCTCGAAAATCGCAAATTAGGGCAAGAAACTTATGCGTTCGAGTTCTAGGGTTATGGATGCTCTGATACCACGTGTTGGACGCAAATTGCGTAACCCCAAGATCTCCATAACCAGAACAAGAGCATGCATAATTAAGCAGAAGAATTAACGCGCCTGTTTTGAAATCCATCGATCTTGAAGCGGAAGCGGAAACACAATGTTCCACGCGCAAGTCCTTCTCCTCTATTGCCCTCCGTATCACTGGCTCAATGAGGCGGCCCCCCTCACGTTTAGCGTTAGGTAAACGCCCTTAGGTGAGGATACATGTGAGAATTAGGGTTAGAGGAGAGACTTAGCGCTATTTATAGAGTTTCCAGCAAGACCCCCTCATTACGGGCCAGGCTCAACTCGGCCCACACTAGCCAGCCCATATTAGACTAATTAAGAAACCTTCTATCTCACCTTAGACTAATCCCCGTAAAACGGTAAACGTTAAACGGTAAATTACAATATCAATTAATGTAGTCCACATTAGGAAAACTCTTACAAACCTAACTAATGCACTGAGCTAAAATTAGACAAGCATCACATTCGATGGATCCCCTTAGGAGTTACTATTTTCAATAGTTCAATTTAGTTTAACTTAGTCTGTTATTATTGACACTTAAGTTAGAAGATCCCAAATTGCTCAAGTTCTAACAAAATTACAAGGTGGACTAGTAACGCTTTCCACACAGACAACAACGAGATTGAAGCATGAAATACAATTGCATTGAAGTACGTGGATGAATAGTCCACTAAAAATTTAAACATCTTTCTAAGATACTCTGTTCATACATACTTATTTCATTATTGATATACTCTTTACTTTTATGTGAAAACCAAAATAACTTCAGGTGGAGGAACCTATAAGATTGTTTCATGACTATAGTGCATGAAGATATGCCACTACTATAACTAAGCGAAGCATAACTTAAAATTGGATGACTTGTACATTTTCTCCCATCTATTCACTCGACCAGTTTGGGAATACATTCGATACCCAATGAAGCTCTTCCTAGGAAAACGCTCAAGGCCATATTGGCCGGACAGGCTCTTGGTCTCAAACACCCGTGGATTCGGTCCTGGTTGCTCTGGCAAAGGCCTCAGGGGCTTCAATTTGGGGACTCGTGGCGGGACTACGAGCGGTTTCTGGATGTCCTGGAGCATGTCCGTGTCTGAGTCATAGCGGTTGGAGGAGTTGAAGAACATGTGGAACACTTTCAAGCAGGCGAAGTGGAGCAGCCTGCTCAGTTCAGGCACGCTGCAGGGCTCCTCAAGGACGTGTTGGAGGAACTCTTTCTTCAGTTGGTCTAGCAGCAATTGCACGAAGTTGACGGAGTCCTCAATGCTGGCCCCGGGGTTTTCCTTTAGGTAGAGCAGCACAAAGTTCAATTTCCCTTGCTTTTCTTCTTTCTGGAATGTGAGAAAATCGTAAAAACAGGGAGACAAAATAAGAGAGTGTACACAGGTGCACGATAAGAGCAACAATGTACGAGCACCATTTAGGGGGCAGCGGCCAATTATAGCTGCTTGGCCAGCGGCCAGACTTAGCTCTATCATATTGAACAGTTCAAATAGCCTCAAGACGCATGCTATCCAACGTTAAAAACTTTACCTCGTAGGTTTGGATGTCATTCAACAACCGAGTGATGACCATGAGCAATTTGGTGATGGGCTGGTAGGGGTTGGACCACAGCTGATGCAATGAGGTCGTGGGGCTCGCGAGGCACGAAGGAGGAAGGACTAAGACGTGTGCTCCGACAGACGTCATGGCTACGTCAAGGTACTCTTGCGTGGGACGGACATCTCCACTTCTGCTCCACTTCGCTTCGATGAGCCATGAATGAAATGTCTCACCCCACTTTCGAACCAAACGCAGTGTTTTAGCCCATTTGAAAGAAAAATATTGCTTGATGTCGCACATTAAAAAAGAAAAGTATAACGTGGGAATATGAGACTGACTATATTTTGAAGGTTTTTCTTGATGTCCTTCCCCAGTTGTTTGAAACATTCTAAAGTCGGTGACAAGATCGTCGAGGGCTTCGAATATGGTCTTGGCGTGTGCACTCAATCCTTCCCCATCCCACCTAATATAATGTCGGTCACCGATTGAAAAAAAAGGGCAACTGGAAGGATAAATAATTGGATGGACTGTGAGGTGATTATTAATTTAACGTACACTCATTAATCTTGCATGTAGGCATGTAGTCTAGTGAATGTAACTCTTGAAATAAATTGTAGAAACCCTAAGTTGGAGTTAAACAAGTTCTAAAAATGATAAGCATACCTTTGAACCGCTTCAGTAAGCTTTTCCAGATCCTCTGAACCTTCCATGTCAAAAAAATCATCGGCGACAGTTAATATGACTGCGCTCTTCGCGACCAGTACTCGCACATTGGAGTTGCAAGGCATGGAAACGGAAGCGGCGACAGCAAAATAAGAGTACACCGTCTTCTCTCGACCGAATCCCATCTTGCTAAGTCCCGTTGTTTCAGACCACCTGAACTCATCCATTGATAAAGAGTAATTAAAAATAATTATTTGCTAATTAACAACCCATTCACTAAACAGATGCACGTATGCCTTTTTAATACGTCAAGCTCCATCCTGTAAATAGATTGTCTCTGTTCAAAGTTCTGCAGAGCAAGTTGTAGTATATCCTGGTTATGAACCAATGATGACCTAATGAAATCAAAGAAAAGCAAAAAGTTAATTACATGTTATGGCATACTATTCAAGCAAGTTTATAAATTTCCCTTTGAAGACATCAATACCTGTGGCAAGAAAATTTTCCCATCCATAATACACAAGCATCTTTTTCCTCCATCCATATCCTATGTTCCAGGTGATCTAGGCGAGCCATCCATGGTAGACCCAGTTCGTGCTTAATCTACACAGACATTTCAATCATTAACTTACTATGCAGAACGACAAGAAGTACTGAATTTTCCCACTAACCATTCTACAATGACTCGACGAGATAATGCTTGAATTTCTTGTTCCTCTAGATGCGATTTTCTCAAGAAATTTCTTTGAGAAAGTTCTTGCTTTCTCGAGTTCATGTTCGTTCGGAAGCATAAGATTGCTGGCTCTATAAATGTTAAGGAGCACACTTGAGAAGTATTCATAATGTTTTTCAATGTGATCTCGAACTTCTTCACGGTCTAGAAACCAACAAAAGCTAGCTGCAAAATGCAGAATACAATTGAAATTAAAGAAATTACTTCAAAATATCATCCATGAAAGATCCCAGGGGAAAGGAACCGATTGAGGGACTCATAAAGCTTGCAACTCGTACATGGTGATACTCTATAACCATGCATGCGCAAAAGCCAAAATCCCAAGCAATCTTTGTATAGCTCCGCAGCGATCGAATGAATTGATTTCACGATTGGTTTTTCATGCTTATAGTTCCTGCAAAAAGAAATGTTAATATGCTTGAATTAGTTAGAGATGTCGTATGGACGATTTCGGTGACCTCAAAAGCGGTCAGTACTGAAAATAGAAAATAGGCGACAACTTTGCCAGGACGGGCTTCTAGGCTTTTACGGACGGCATTGCTCGTCCCCTATTCTATTGTTTTTTTTTTCTTTTAGTAGTTTCTAGGAAAATAAAAATAACTGAGTGACTAGGAAGCTTTTACTAACCGATAGATTTGTGCCAAAATTTCATCCTTCTCCCGGTCAAAGTACTCGGTTAACCCTAATCTCACTAGTTGATAAACCATGGAAAGTTTTGTAAGCTCTTCATCCACGAGATATAGAGATGGAACTACTTTAATCATCAAGAAAGCCAAAACATATCCAAGGGTTATGAACGTTATAAAAGGAAAACCATATAAATTTTATAAATAAATTTTCAAACTCTACACCGATGGTATAAGCTTTTATTACTTTTTTTTTTTTTTTGGTTAATCCTACTCTATTCCTATTCTACACTTACTATCAGACTTTTGCCCTGCCTCTTGCAGGGCATGGGAGTCGAAACCCACTCATATAAAATTAGCTTTCATTAGTTTAGCTTATAGTGATCTAGCATTTGAAGTCGTGTCTTACGCCAAACACAGCCTAGTTAATCTAAAAGCAAGATTTTAGTTTCAACTTTAAGTCCTTATACAAGGATTGGAAGGATTTGCCCATTGAAATATCAAAATCTTTGGTTTCGCGTTTACAGTCCAAATTTGCAGAAAATATCGAAGTTTCTGTTCCTGCTGTGGGCAGATCGGTCCCAGTTTGAGGCCATCTAATTGGCAAAATAAGTTAAGTTAAAAGAAACCAAAACATAGAAATAAAGTTGATGCATTCTTTGTCCTCCCTTCCATAGAAGGTTAGAATTTCGATTCTTCATGTATACAACAATTCTATCGACTGAAATCAACCACATCCCATCAATTACTATGATAATTTTATTCTCTTTTCCGAAAGTGACAATATATAATTTTCATAAAATGAAATTAACTGGGGAAACAAGAATGGCATGCTTCAAAAGCATCTAAAAATCTTTTGGACGTAGCATTCACTTACCGCCGTTAGAAGCACAATTCAACGCAAGAGACTGAAGATAAGCCAAGCATGCTTCATTCCCGGTGGCTAGGTATGCACTCGCTGTCGCAGAGGGTGATTGAAACAAAGAGCCGTCGCTGTCCAGATGCTTCAATATGATTTCGTGGCTGACTTTGTATGTTGGAGGCAATGCCTCAAGATACGACAACAACGGGAAATATTGCTTCTCGTCGACAAGTTTTTCCCTGCAATAGGCCAAAACCGTATAAGTTTTAATTGTGACTGAGGCGGGTAAAACATAGGAGTTTTCGGCGGCTTTAGCGCCCCAACTTTTTGGCGCTTTTAGATTTGAGGCTATGATAATCCATTTGTCCATTATTCAAGACTTCCTATCACTGAGCCAAAATTCTGGTTGGTTAAGTTGGTTGACGGATGAGAAGAACTTCTTTATATAGCAAGTTCCATTAACAAAATAAGGAAAGAAATCTACTTCGTTGTTGATACCTAAATTTTGGCAAACCGTTTAATGATATTTATTAATCGTATAGAAAATTATGGATTAAATTTTAAACCTTAGCAAAAATAATTTCCATTAAATTGCATGACATATAGAGATTAGCAGCATCTGCATTAGTAGTAATAGAGCCTTTTTGTTAAAAGAAAATAGAAAATTAATTAAAAGAACTATTATTTAAGAAAAAAAAGGGGGGAAAAAAAGGTCGAATAGGGCTGGGTAGGAGCTGGGCCTGCGTGGCCCTCCTCTTTCCCCTTCCTTCCTTTCGCCCCTGCAAGCCCGGCCCACCTCTTTTTCTTTCTTCTTTCCTCCATTCTTTTTGTGTGGACCGACCCACCTCTTTTCCTACATCTTTTCTCATTTTCACGCGGGCTGGCCCATCTCCCTTCATTTCAACCTGGCCCGTGCATGGATCTTCTTCCTCCTCATGTTGGTCACGCCTGTGCAGCAAAAAAAAAAAAAAAAAAAGCGCAAAGTACGAGCCAGAGGAGGCAAAGGATCGCGAGGGGGCAGGTGCCGGCATGATCAGCAAGATGGTGGTGGCAGTAGCTAGGCACGCCGATCGCAGGCCATTGGGAAGGAGAGAGGGGGACGCGAGAGAGCTTGAGTGAGCGAGAGGGAACGACCTAGACAGAGAGAGAGTGAGACCGAGCGTTTCCCCGTCGCCTGAGGTCCGCCCGTTTCTCGCCGTTTGGAACCAGGTAGGGCTCCCTTTCGCCCGTGGCGTTCCGTTTTCTGGGCGCGTCGGGCCGGAGCTCGTGGCTGACCAGTTCGCACAAGCTCCAGTCCTTCCGGCCCCCGTAGGTCTTTTGCCAAGTCTCTATTCGTTTTTGGCCTTTTCTGAGGATCCTAGTCCCATTTCGAGTCCCGGTTGAGTTGGAAATCTTAAGATTTTGGCAATGCACGCGAACCGTTTGTATAAATGCCTGAGTGAAGGCCGCATGACTATCCTTGAACCTTCGTCCATTATAGTCATCCACCATTGCTAGATGTGTTTTTTTTCTTTTTTTTTTTGCTGTTTTACGCACTTTCGTTTCGTCCATTTTGAGTTTACATTGTCGTGATTTGAGCTTATGGCCATATGTTGTGATCTGGGCTTATTTTTGTGCAAGTTGTGTCCCGTTCTCCTCCTTGTCCGTATGGGTGAGAGAGTGGGTGTCGGCTCGGCAGTGGCCTGAGCGGGGGCGGCATCGGCGCTGGTGACAAAGGGTAGTGAGGCTCGTTTAAAATGGCGTCGGTTTGGTTGATGAGTTTCGGTGAAAAAGAGTGTAGGAGAGAAGGTGGCTTCGGACGTGCAGAAGGCCTGCACGAAGAAGAAGACCAAGAGAAGAAAAAAAACTAAAAAAAAGAATTAAAAAAGAATTAATCAAAATATTAATATTAATATATATAAAAAAAGGGTTTTAATAAATAGTTTTTAGTTAGGGCGAGGTGCGGGTCAATGGGCCGGATCGGGTTTACTGGGTCCGAACCCGTTTTCCCGAATATAATAATATTAAATATTAAAAATATATTAAAAATTTCAAAAATTGTAAATTTTCAACAAATAATAATTTAAAAATTTCCGAAAATTCAAAAATTTCAGAAATTATTAAAAAATTCGAATTTTTTTTTAAAAAATCAGAAATATTAAAAAATAAGAAAAATTCAAAAATTTTCAGAAAATTCCAATATTCGGAAAATATCTAAATTTCAATAGTAATTAAAAAATATTAAAAACATAAAAAAAATAAAAAGGATAAAAAGTACAGAATTTTTTTTTTTTTGGAAAATACGAAAATTCAAATTTTCCAAAAAGTGTGAATTTTTTAATAAAATTTAAGATTTAAAAATTCTAAAAAAGATTAAAATTAATGGTTTGAGTTTTTCTTTTTCCCTAAAAAGTGGAATTCTTTTAATTTAGAATCATGCTCAAGGTTGACCGAGCCCTTAGGGCTTTACCCTACGGTTTCAATTGTCCTTAGAGACAAATGCCGTTGATTCTGCAATATTGATACATTGATTTTGGCTTCCATTTAGTCTAGTTAGGATTAACATTTATCTTTTCCTTAGTATCAAGTATTTGCTATCCCATAAAATGTATTTAATGCTTTTCTTGTTTGTTCATTATTACGCTAATAATTGCATACATGTATGATCACCTCATATATTAATAGATAGGTATTAAATCAATTCATATTACCTGGAAAAAAAATGAACAAAATTAGGTACTGAAAATGCACTAATTGATTAATTAGTATTATCAAGTCCCCTAATTGAGGCGAGGACTCAAACTGTATCAATTGTTTTCTAGATCGTTTTGCAAAGCCTTTTTCTATAGATGTAAGATATAGAAGAGGAAGAAATGCTTTCTTTTTTACCATTTTTTCATCTTTGAATTGTTAATGAACTATTCAATTCTCAACGATGAGTTGATTTTTTATACAGATATGGGAGAGGGGCCCATTCCAGCCTTTTTCTTGTTTGTTTATTAGGGCCTCCTTCTTATCTTCAGTGTTTCTAATAAGTTGTTTAATAGTTGGCATGTTGAAAGAAAAGTCACTTTTTCTTCTTTTACGATATTTCGAGAAAAAAAATTGGGGAAGAAGAAGAAATCTTTTTTTATTGGATATTCGCTCATTTAATTTTGAATGACTTTATCATATTCTCTTTATCATACTAATTTCTACTCTATTCGTTATTATCTTTTTTTCGATTACCACAAAAAATGACCATAAATAAAGAGTTTTTTAAATTTTAATTAAAAAAAAGTATGAAGGCTCAATCCAATTAAGTCCATAGCGTCTACCAATTTCGCCATATCCCCCGTTTTTATGTTGAACTCCTGCATTTATTCGAATTAGATATTGATTTTTTCTTTTTCTATATAAACTAGAGAAAAAGCGTTTCTTGTTCTTTAAATTTCTTCCCTATCTTCTTTAATCTCTATCAAAGACCTCCATTTGATCCAATCAGAAATAATTCTACCAAAAAATCCTTCTTTGAACTCACCCAATCAAAAATCCTTCAATTCTCAAAAAGAATGGCTAGGTAAGCGTCCTGGTAGTAAGAGGAGTGTATGAACCCTGTAGACCATCTCCATGCCATTTTTTTTTTCTTTTTTTTTTATATCTCTGTCTGAACTGAATTCTTTCTAGTTAAAGAATCTCTTTCTAGTTGCTCTAGAAAAATTAGGAGATTCTCTAGAAGAACAAGTTTACTTATCATTCTTTACTTTGGCTAAGATTATTAAGTTTTCAAAGAAGGTTGATAAGAAAACTTTTGACAGCATTATTAGACCCATGTTTGAATTGAAATTGAGATACTGTACAAGTTCTTCCCTTCTGAATCAGATAAAGAGGTTGACAATAAGTTCTTTCAAAATTGACTATTTGTCCCTCTATTAGAGGTGTTCTAGAAATGTCTGCGATCGAGTAAATAGCTCTACAGACTAATGGATCGGATTGAATTGCAAAATGGAAAGATTTGTACAAGTTCTATTTCTCAATCTTTTTGACTTGCTCCTACGGAATCAAGTCCCTATCCCTATCTAGTTGTATAATAAGTGAGGTACACTCCCATGCCTCATTTGATTGCTACCCAACCCCATAGGCTAGTGGCTACTGTTCATTAGAAGATCTTTCATAAACACCCCACGAGGTATGGGCTTGAGAGAGCCCACACCTAATCATGGGCTATAAGCCATCTTTTAAGCAATACCCTTAAACTTATATATTTTCCTCTCTAGACGAAAAAGGTAGGTCGCGACATTCCGTCAAGAAGGATGAATGCAATCGCATGCCGATTTGGGTTGATCGACTGAGATTGAACTAAATTGAAATGGTTTGGACTATATTAGTAATGAAATTTAAAAAGTATCGTGACCGAAATGCAAATGTAGGTCAACTTGAAACTAAAAACACATGGTAAATTTCAAGCAATAAAGAAGGAATGTAATAGAATTACCTTTTGAGAATTCGTTGTCGATTACTAAATAAATCCGCAGTGATACGTTCCGTGCTTTCGGGGAATATGACCTCCAAACCACTAGCACGGGCCAAATCAACCATTCCAGGCAAGATGATAGTGATCCAACGAGGAAACTTTCCATGATTATTTTTTGAAAGAAGCAATTCCACACTTTCATGAATGTACTTTAATCCTGAAACATGAAAAATCCAAAAGAAAAAAAAAAAAAAAGATAGAGAGAGAAATATTAGAGAAGAGTCTATGAAGAACTATATGATTGTTGCATTTCAATAAGGAAACAAACACAATAGTTACATGCATCATCTTTTATAGGCTTTCTGTTGGCAAATATAGTCAAGAATGAGAAGAAATGGAATCAGATTTTGAAACGTGATAAAACTCTTTTTTAAGGAATTATTTACCCCACAACATATTGAATATTGGCAAAAATCCTCTAAGATACTATAAAATTTTAATGAGAATACCATCTAACAATTATGGTATTCTCCAAGATATCAAAAAAAAAAAAAAAAAAAAAAAAAACAATTGAAAAAAATGGTTGTATAGTTTTTTGAAAGAAGAATTGAAACTTGAAAAAATTAAGATGTAAAAACTATATATATATGAGGTTTTTTTTTTTTTTCAAAACTAAACGCAACCTTTCTTGTGGAATTTGTCCAAAAAATATGTTCTAAAAAACATATTGATAATAATAATAATGATCGTACTCTATTGCGAACAGTCACACTATTTCAAAAATACACATAATTTATTTAATAAATCCGAATTTCAATAATAAAATTAAAAAAGATGATTAGTGCCAAGTTGAAACCATATTAGAATTGGTGGGTTAGGCCATGGGTTGAAAAGTGAACAAAGTCACCTGGTTAAATTTTAAGTACAAAGTTTAGTTTAGTGATCACAAAAGTAATCTACTCACAAATTATATTTTATTCTAGAAGGAAGAATTATATTTGCGATGATCATATTTTGATGTAAACAAAGAAATGTTATATTTGTGATGACCATATTTCGGTATTTATATGAAAGTGAAGCACATGATACCTTTCTCTATCAAAGGTGAACCAACATGCCACTTTTTGAGCATGGTCATGCAAATAAGGGTTGAAGCAAGACATTCCACTTTGTTGGACATTTCATCTTCGTCATGATCATAATCTCCCCAAAAGCCTTCTTCATTCTGATTGTGGAGCACCCAATTTAAACACCCCTTAAACATGGGACGATCATGTTGATGAGGATCAGGAATCATTGCCAACCATGCGGTGTCATATGGAAAAGAAGAGAGGAATGAATATGAGCTCATGTTGGGTAGTATCTCTCTTTTGATCATTTGGACGAGATTGAATCGAGGGTTTTTGGAACTCCATAAAGATTTGTATGAGGAGGATTTGGCTTGCTTATTGGAATAGTAGATTGCATAAACCCATTAGGTCTATTTATACATGACTTTGAGCCAATTCCTTTTAGGGGTACCATGTGAATCGTTTATTGGATGTGACATGTCACAGAGGTCTGATTGCTATTTGGGACAAAAAGCAAAATGGAACTTCTCTTGTCCTAAGGTGAGAGAAATTATTGTACTTTTGAGGTGACAAAAAAGACATGCGAACAGCGAAAAAAATAATGCGGCGTCGCTCTTGAGCAAGATTCACATGGTGGATGTTGATGGTTAGTAGAAATAGTGTTATGGGACCCACCCAGGGCTGCCCAGAGCTTTTGAAATGGCCAAACAAGATCTCGTGACTTGCTGTCTAGCCCTTGAAGCTTCCTGGATAGAGCGTACTTAATGCCCATTTGCCCATTAAATGATTCCCAACGAAGGATAAGAGAAATTATTGTACTTTCAAGGTGACACAGGAAGACATGCGAACAACAAAAAAAAAATGCGGCGCCGCTCCTGAGCATGATTCACATGGTGAATGTTGATGGTTAGCAAAAATAGTGTTATGGGACCCACCTAGGGCTGCCCAGAGCTCTTGAAATGGCCAAACAAGATCTCGTGATTTGTTGTCCAGCCCTTGAAGCTTGCTGGATAGCGCGTACTTAATGCCCATTTGCCCATTAAATGATTCCCAACGAACCCGAAAACATCTCAGACACAAGCCTGCTATGCATACTAGGCACTCTGACCCAGCCAATTGACAGTGAGGTCTCACCACCATCCTAAGATGAATGTGTATCGAGGGGTATTAGGAAGGGTCCCGAGGGCCCGTTGTCATGTAGAGATGTTTCCAGGTTCACACATGATCATTTAATGGGCAAATGGGCACTAAGTACGCGCTATCCAACAAGCCTGAAGGGCTAGACAACAAGCCATGAGGTCTTATTTGGCCATTTCAAGAGTTCCGAGCAGCCCTTGGGTGATCCCATAACATTATTGCCACTATCCATATGTCGGTCTTGCATATTTATATCATATTGTCCGCAAATTTGCGTTATTGTTGTTGGTTTAAGACTCCTTTGAAGTGTTTAATTTGATACTAGTGTTCAGCTCGAAAGATTCACCGTATTATTTGTTCCATGTAGACGAATTTTTTGTATGAATATGTCATAGGATAAATATGTCATACATGTAACAGTTTAGTTTTTGGTGAATAAAACATAATTTGAGGTAAATTTATCATAAGTATACTAATTTGAGATTTTTCATGGTATTAATCTTATAGGTTTTCACATAAACTTACCACGTCACTATATCACATCACCATGTGTCATCTACATCTATATTTTTAATGGTAAAATTGACGGACACTAACAAAAGATAAATTTGTCATAAGTATATAATTTTGGGGTTTTTGGTGGTCAAAAATTTAAATTTTGGTACATTTGTCATGAGTATACCAATTAAGGGTTCTTTATAATATTAACCTAAATGGTTTAAACTTTTAAAACAGTTAGCAATTGTCTTACAAAACTTTATATGGTATTAGAGAGGGAGATTCTGAGTTTAAATCTTTCAAGACCCCTAGTACTAAGCAAAAAGATTAGATTAAGTGTGAAGGGGAGTGATACAATATTTAAATATTAAGTCATACCTTTGTTTAATAGTTAATTATTTCGATATCAATTATAATGAATTAGGAATAATAGAAGAACATTAATAGAAGAACATGCTAACATGTTACATGACAGGCTATACAATTCTAAAAGATATAGAGATCAATGAAAATACCCTAATTGACTCTACTCGCATCGTCAGGTTAGTGAATTATTTTTATCAGTATAATGTTTATCTATCTTAAAATATATATATATATATATATATATATATTTCGTGGTAAAAGACATCCTAAAATGGAATTCAGTTGTCTAAAAGTGCACAAGAAAAAGGGATTTCAGCACAGCCTAGTGTACCTCCGAAGGAATATGGGAAAAAGAGAGGATGAAAAAAAAAGTTTCAAAACAAATTTCGTTTTCATGCAGGTTTCCAATCAAGTGCTCCTTTCTAGTGGCAAAGAACTCGTGCATCTCATGTTAAGGGTATCAATGGAGCGGGTATCCGAAATACCCGACTTGACTTGAAACAAATGGAACCATGCTCTATCCGCGATCCAATCCGATACCCAAAACACATTTATCCCAAATCATCAAGTCTATTGGATCAGGTTGAGTTTCGAGACTGTCATGACCTCTTTTTTCCGTTCGGGGGAAAAGAAAGAATGGTTTAGGGGTATTTGCCTAAAGAGGCGGACCAATGGCCCTAAATTAGGCGCGGGCTCTCCCAAGCCCATACCTCGCGCGACGTTGGATTTTGTTTTTTAGTTCTTAACAACCTAAATATTTCTAGGAGTCGCCACTAGCCTATTGGGGTCGGCTAGAAACCAATCGAGGCACGGGAGTGTTGTCTCGATTCCTACGCAACCAGAGATTTCTAGGAACGGGGACTTGTTTACGCTAATGTTTCTATTAGCGCCCTTGCGGTACCACTAACTTGAAAGGTTATTCATCTAAATGGCCACACAATCTTGATTACCAATTATAATCCTTACAAAACCTCTAAGCGTCCATGCAAATGTTTTTGTAGGTTTTTTTTTTTTTTTTTTTTTTAATGTCTAGACTAATCCTAACATAATTTAGAAGAGAAATTTACACTCAAATTAATGAAAAGCGGTGCATAAGTAAACATCCAAGAAATTGAAATAACTTGAAAATAAATGCGGAAAATGAAAACCCGATACAAGTCGGGCAAATAATATTACATGGCCTTGTTATCACACCCCGGGACAGGACCCCCGTGAGCAAAAATGAGAATTTAAATATGCATGAAATTACCCTAGATGCATGAAATTATTCTAAATAATTTTAATCTAAGCAAAATAGATTATTTACAAAAATGGTTATAAAATACCAAAATATCATTTAATTAGGAAAAATGACTTTATAAAATTAGGAAAATCTCCTAGATGTCATTTTTGGCTTAATTTGATAACATCCAACATTTTTTGATATTTTTGAAATTTTCATATTTTTCTTTTTTTTTATTATTTTTTTAAAATATTAATAATAATTCCTTAAACCGATCTATGCTAACATGGAGTAACACAGCACATGAATATCACAATAACCGAGCTCAAATCGACCGTTTCAAGATCGAAACTTGGTTTGCGCATTTCATCGAACACTTGGCGTGCATTAAATCACCCAAAAACAGCTTCGCGGGCCATGTTTGCGGCCATTCAATCTTCACCCATGAGCAATATTATGTGGAACTAAAGCATCAAGATTATACTACCACATGCAAGGAGCAATATTAGATAGAAATCATAGCCTACAACACACAAGAACCCAGCTAAAATCGTCCTCAAATACACGGGTTTGAGCTGATTTTGCAAATCTGGGTTTGAACCCAAGTCAAGCAAACAGGTTGCATGCCCATGTTCAAGCCCCGACACTTATCACATGCAAGATCTAATGGAAACGCTACTTAATCCGAGTGAAAGTAGGTAATATGAGCTTTCAAATGCAACAAAAATCATAGAGAATGGCCCACCGAAAGACATCAAAACGACCTCTCCAAGAAGCACACATGCAAAACTCTTGAAGAGATTCCAACACTTAGAAAAATTTCCACCTCGAAAATCATTCCTCCGAACTAGTTTTCCTCTTAATTTTCGTGATCAAAACATGTTCAAAATTAAACCAAAATACATCTAGGATGCTTACCTTGCTTCCTAGTTTCCCTTTCAAGTGACTCTTGGCCAAGGAAACCAAGAAATTATCCTCGGGAGGCACGTGGAAGTTGGCTTCCTCAACTGGAAAACCAGATCTGCAAAGAAAGAACTGATAACGAAGGTTTTCATTAACCTCCAAAATTAGACTCCGTGACTTTTTTTGTTGGAAAAATAAACACCAAACAAAGCTATATGTATTATACTTTGGTTTTGAACTCATGGTTTTCCTCATTTGTCTCTCAAATTTCTCAAAAACACTCGCTTTCTCTCACTCGTGACCAACCGGGCTCAACACTTAGAAAAATTCAGACTTTCTTTGGCCCGCCAGGAGGGTAGTTTTTCGGGGGCTTTAGGAGGCCTTCCCGATCTCCATTTGGGACGTACGACCTATGGTTGGAAAGATCTTTGAGTAAAGTTTCACTCTCTAGTTGAAGGTTTTGGCAAATTTTGGCTGCAAGTTTGTGAAAATTGCACTTTTCTCTCTCAAGGTCGGTCTGGAATTTCTGGGTTTTTTGCTTTCTGGAGTTGCCTCTGAAGGTGTCTTTGGGGAACGATCCCGAGCTCTCTCCTCTCTCTCTCGTCTCCTCTCTCTCTTCCCTCAAAAGAGCATGCTTCGTAGATGTTATCCACCCAAATCATCAATCCCTTGGTCAGCTTTTTGTCCACCTGCCAAGCCCACAAACTGAGCAGTCTACCCACTTTCTGACTTAGCCAAAATTTTGAAGTTTTGCAGCTGTTGAGTGTGCGGGTTTTGCTGCGACTTTCCCGTGCATTCAGCAGCTTATCCCTGGCCAATTTCCGTCCACTGGCACTACTCATTATGGTATTCAATCACGTGCAAAGATCAGGCTGGATGGGCGGCTGAGTGGGATATGGTGGGGCCACCAAGTTGCTTACTCAGCAACTCCGAAATGAGACCAATTCGTGGACTAGGTTTTGGTAGCTCGTTTGAGTGCTTTAATCCATCAATTTGGTTGCGATTTTTGATCAATTAGCAAGCTCATGTATAGTAGTTTAAGATCTTGGCTAGATTTCATAATTTTACTCACTCAATATTGCAAGAAAATCCCTCAAAGTTGGCCATTTTCTTAGCCGAAAATACCCATTCAATGCAAATTTGGTCCTTTTCGCCCGATTTGATTGATTCGAGTTGGCCCAAGTTCAATTTCAACTTAATTGGTGACCAAGATGATGATTTAAGGGTTCGGGCAAAATTTTGCAAAATTTGCGAATTGGTCCCTCAACTTTTGGAAATTGCAATTTGGCCCCAATTTGCCATTTTAATTCCAATCTGACATCCTGGGCTTGGCTAGTCATAGTTAGATCATTGGCCCCAACTTTTTTTCTTTTTTGGTTTTTTATTTTTTTATTTTTTTATATTTTTTTTTTTTATATATTTTCAATTTTTTTAAGTAAAAATATCTTCCATTTAAAACACCATATTAAATGCCTAGATAACCTATATGCAAGAATTTAACTTGAAATATTTTTGTGGAAAAACAAGTTCCCATTTTTTTTATTATTATTATTATTTTTTTTGGAAATGATTTTTTTGGGCAAAAATTTAGGTGTCGACAGAGACCTTTTTTTTTTTTTTTTTTGCCAAACTTATTTGAATTGCTATATGTTGTTGCTATCACATTAAATAATAACTTTATCCACTTCTTACATATCCTTTATTTATATTAGTTGACTTGATTTTCGAAGTCAATTTTGGCTTAGTTTTTGCTTTACTTTTTAGCTTTATCTTTAAAAAAAATGACTACATATTATATATTTTTTAAGAAATTTCTCTCATCAATCAATACATATGGGGTTTGATGGCCTGTTTTTTTTAGATTCTCAAAAAGAATTTTAGCCAATAAGGATGAAATACTAAATAATATTAAAATAAAAATATCGAGGAAACTTGTGAAACGTGCTCATGGTTTGGTTATCCGGTATAATCATGGGTTCTTTTGCTTAGGTATATGGCAAGTTAGCACCATTTTGGGGTGAGCAGTTCTAGGTTCCATATAGGTTCCACTGGAACCTAACACCTCCATGTTAAAATAGGTTCCTTATTTTTTGGAACTTAGAATTTATCATGCATACCCTAGAACTTTAAAACTTATCTTGTCACAAGTTCCAAGGTCTACCTAAGTTTCGCTTGTATTGTTAACTAAACGATTGTAGTGAATTATCATATTTAATAACCATCATTTGCTGCTACAATTCACTAATCACAACTTATATTTAAATATACGAAAAATATGAAATATTAATAAAGCAAAAGTCTCGGTCATAAAATGAAAGTTCAAATTAGTTGTTCCAAATTATATACTCATTATCGAACATCATGGAATAATGCAAGTTCACATGAAGACATAGGCAAAGAATTATACAAAAACTTGTTGGCCAGGTACCATTGAAACGAGTTTCCCAATTTTTGAAACTTGAAACCAGACAAGTTTCCATCGATTCGATTCTCAAGTTCCAGGTTCTACCCTAGAGCCACACTCACCCCTAGTGTCCTCAGTGATCCATCGTCCAGATATGTTGACCCCCAACGAAATCAACCTTCCAATCATGAGAGTCAATTCTATGTTGAAGCAAGCGAGGCAGTTGTTCTCTTGTTGATTCCTAAAAGTTCGTGTTTTAGATGATTTTTCCAACTTTCATTTACGTTGGAAATGATTTGTCTTTGTATTTGGTCACATCATTGACTGTATTGATTTCATGGATGAACTCGATATATCTAGAAGTACTCTTCTGTTTGCTCGCCATTAATGACACTCGACTATCTTGGTCATTCTTTTCAAGTTAATTTAATATTCTTTTTTGCACGCAACTTTTGAATAAATGATTGTTTATAAACAATATTGCATATGTGGCATGTGCTTTAAAAAGATTACGGAGGTGAGAAGGGAAGAAGGGGAAAAAAGAAGAAGCAAAACGTGAAACGTGAAACGTGAAACTTGAACCAAATTGAAAATACCCAAGAAATCCTGGGCGGGTTGGATCGGGTAACTTTGACATCCCTATCTCATGGAAGTACGATGAAAATCAAAGGTCCATTAATCCAGATCTATTGATGTCATGTCATCTTTCATTATCTATAATTTCCGGACATGCTACATGAACAGAACATCAACCAACTTCGGCATTACTCTACCTTAAATTACGTAAAAGTAGGCCCAACTCCTAATACCCAGGAGGACCCAGTTGAACTGACAAATTAATTGGTGGCATTTTCTGATTGGTGGAACTTGAGGAATCTGCTCGATTTGCTAAATGTGCTAACTGGGTCTGAACTTCAATTTGGATGCAAACTGTAGTTTGGAGTCCTTCAGCGGTGAGATTAAAGAATGCATCAACTTGTGACATAAACGAGTGCAATCAAACCGCTGAAAGTTCATGAAATGTGAGGTGATAAACGTATATTTGAAACTTAGGCTATCAGGTGATGAGAGTTTCTATGCATACTAAGCTACTCCTTAAGTACTAAAAAAAGAGATGGCGCTTAGACAAAAAATTGCGGGTGCTGTAACTTACCCTGGATAATAAGTTATGAAGTACTAAAATCGCAACACATAAATTTCCATCACTTGAGTCCTCTTAATTCAATCTTTATTGATCCTGCCACTCCACAAATTCTTGGAACAAGCTACCTACCTCCTCGTTTGGAACTCCTGAAGATGCTAGCTGGTCAGTTGTTAGTCTTCATCCCTCAACAATGACTCCAACTGACTAATAGCCAATCTAGACCGGAATAACAGCTAAAATTGATTCGCGAGATGTCTATTGTTAGGGAATCCTGCTGATGGATGCATTTGTTTCACAAAACATCAACGATTTGTAAAACATTATCTTTAAAATGATCACTCCTATATCATTTTAGAAAAATTAATCAATAGAATGCATTTCATAATCAACATTTTCGTCATTAAAGAAACTACATTTCGTTTTAGGACCTAATTGCATTTTCACAATAAGTTTAAGGACTTGATTGCATATTTTGAAAATTTTGAGACTCAATTGCACTTTCATAATAAGTTTTAAAAATTTCAATACACTTTTCCATTTAAAACTAGTTTTAGGACTTTCAATAAAAAAATTAGATTAATTCTTTTTCGAAATGGTTAGGTCTATCATTAAAGTTTAATCGATGCATCTTATATTAAGAAAAAACCATGCATTGGTTCAATAGTAATATTGGTATAAACTAGTATCCTGTATCAATTGTAACTTATGAATTAATTGTATTGAGTGCTGAAATCGATATGATTAAGATAAACATATGTTATCATTTATTTATAAGTATGTTGTAATTAGTATGTGAATTGTGAAAATACATCAAATTTTATATGTAGCATATATAAATCGCCTGTTCCTATACACCAGGTGACTTCCTGTGATTCTGTGAAATTAGGTTTTTTTCATTTGTTTTCTGAAAGTTGCGGCTTATGGTAGGGCTGTTAATTGTCCTACACTTTTGGACATTGCATTTTTAGTGTAATAAGCTTGGCAGTATTGTTTGTTTGTTCATAATTTTGTTGTCATTAGTGCAATGTTCGAGGGCGCTTCTACAAATTCCCGAGGAACTGTTCCTTGAAGGGTATGTTGCCATTGCACGTGGATCCATCGACAAGATCTTGAATGTCTGTTGAAGACATTTTAAGTGCTCGTATGTAAAGAAACTTTGTGTTGGGATTACAATGCACTATACAGTCACTAGAAGTCGCAACTCCTCTTCCTCTCTCCGTCTAATTCCAGAAGAACAAGGACAGGCTAATTAGCTTCTTCAAGAAGCGAAGCACGCGGCTTCTAACCCATCTCTCTCTCTCTCTATCTCTCTCTCTTCTTTATTGTTTTTACTCCATACATGTCTAGAATATGGCACATTTGAATCCCTTCCTTATTTTTCTTCCAAAAAAAAAGTCCCTCGTTTTCCTTCAGTTATTAAAAGATATTTCATGCCATCCTCATCTCCTGATTTCTCCATTCACGTTCAAGTAATATTTATAAGGTACTCTCCCGAGTGCTACTCTTAAACATTATAGTCCAAGTTAATTTTCCACATCTTCTATCATGTGATTTTTTTTTTAGTTAATAGAAATTAAATCTAGTGTGTTGGTGATATGTTGCTATGTATGAATTTAGCGATGTTATTACAAGTTTTCAACCAATTTAATGCATATATTAAACTGAATTTCAGTTGTGAAATCTCACGAGATACACCCGAAATCCATATGAGTTACATCATCTTTAATTATCCGAATTTAGCTTAGTATATATACCACACTGAATTTGTGTCGGAAGCCCATCTGTTTCTCCCAAGTTTTGTCAACATTTTTTTTTTTTTTTTTAACCGATCTTTGAAGCCCACTACCTTCCCTTTTAGGATTCACCCTCGGGTGTGAACCAACCCCTTCAATCGCAAGCCTCCGATCTCGGGCTTGGCAACGCTAGGCTCGAGCCCTAGATGTCAAATCTAGGGTAGGCCCAAACTCAGATTTGAGGCTCGAGCGCATTGGCCGAGCTTGGGATGAACGACAATGTGGACAAGTCGTGGCCATGCGAGTGGAAAACAGAGGCAAATGAGTCATCCGAGATTAGAGGCTTTGGTGGTGAAAATCTGTGACAGGCGGTGGTGGAAAGCGAATGTCACGATTGTGGTCAAGGGCGGAGGCAACGATAGTCGGCTGAGGTAAGTGGGATAGCCAAGGTTCATGATCTCGTTTCTTCTCACGTGTTTGGTCCCACAATTCTAGTTTCCACCGATTAATTGTGATCTCTTTCTCTCTCTCACAAAATATTCTGCAATCTAAGTAATGCACTAAGCAGAAATTGAGCAAGCATCACATTTGATGGAATCTCCTTGAGATTTATAGAGCCTATTTGTTAACATTCTGGTTCTTTTGTTCTTCTACTCTTTTATTCCCTAGAACAAAGAAAAAACAAAAATCCGTTTGATAACGTCAACTAATTTTCTTTTTCCGGAATAAAAAGTGGCTGGGAATAGATTTTGAAAAAAAAAAAAAAAAAAAAATTATTGTAATAATTTTTAGAAATAAGTAAATTTTCTTTTCTTTTCTTTTCTTTTCTTCCTTGCCACCTGCTATCTAGCCACCGTCGGCTGCCGCCACTGCTAGCCAACCGTCGACCATAGCCAACTATTGGCAGCCGCAGACAAGGAAGAATAAGAAAAGAAAAAAAAAACTTAAGAAATTATTAAAAAAATTAAAAGAAATTATATGTTACAAAAGAAATTTGTGGATCGTACCAATCACATTCATTTTTTTTTTCCATTCCAAGAATTGAAATTTTGTGTAATTATCAAACGCGTTATTTTCCTAAGAAATTATTCCAAGGAATAGAAATACAAAAAGACTATTTTGAAAAGAAATTATTCCCCGGAACATAAGTGTTACCCAACAGACCCATATTGAACTCACTATTTTCAATGGTTCAAATTTAATTTAGTGTGTAGATGACACTCATTGCAACTCAGTCTCCATCAAATATGATAACTAACCATTACTATATTTACCAAAACTATTTTTACTGAATCTTCAATTAGAAGGTCCCAAATTGTTCAAATTCTAACCAAATTAGAAGATGGATTTGTAACGCTTTCCACATGGACAACAATGACACTGAAGCACAAAATATTATTGCATTGAAGTATGTGGATGAACTGTCCACTTCCGATTTACGCGTCTTTATAAGCTACTTGGAGAGGGTACTCTGCCCTTACACACTTATTTCATTATTGATATAAACCAAAATAGCTTCAGGTGGGGGAACCTATGAGATTAATTCATAACCATGGTATATGAAGATTTACTACTGCTATAACTAAGCGAAACATAACTTAAAATTAGATGACTTATACATCTTCTCCCATCTATCCATTGGGCCAGTTCGGGAAGATATTCGATACCCAACAAAACTCTTCACAGGAAAACGCTCGAGGCCGACTTGGCCATATAGGCTCTTGATCACAAACTCCCGTGGCTTCGGTCCCAGTTGCTCCGGCAAAGGCCTCAAGGGCTTCAATTTGGGGACTCGTGGTGCGACTACAAGCGCTTTCTGGATGTCGTGGAGCATGCCCGTCTCTGAGTCATAGCGGTTAGAGGAGTTGAAGAACATGTGGAACACTTTCAAGCACCCGAGGTGGAGCTGCCTGCTCGGTTCAGGCAAGTTGCAGAGCTCCTCAAGGACGTGTTGGAGGAACTCTTTCTTCAGTTGTTCTAGCAGCAATTGCACGAAGTTGATGGAATCCTCAATGCTGGCCTCGGGGTTTTCCTTTAGGTAGAGCAGCACAAAGTTCAATTTCCCTTGCTTTTCTTCTTTCTGTAATGTGAGAAAATCGTAGAAACACGGAGACGAAATAAGAGAGTGAATATAGGTCCACAATAAGAGCAGCAATGAACAAGCGCCACTCAGGGAGCAGCGGCCAAACTTAGCTCTATCATATTGAACAGTTCAAATAGCCTCAACTGATGCTATCCAACATTAAAAACTTTGCCTCGTAGCTTTGGATGTCATTCAACAACCGAGTGATGACCATGAGCAATTTGGTGATGGGCTGGTAAGCGTTGGACCACAGTTGATGCAACGGGGTCGTGGGGCTCGCGAGGCACGAAGAGGGAAGGACTAAGATGTGTGCTGCGATTGATGTCATGCCCACATCGAGGTACTCTTGCATTGGAGGCGCACCCCCGCTTTTGCTCCACTTCGCTTCCATGAGCCATGAATGAAATGTCTCACCCCACTTTCCAACCAAACACATAGCATTTCAGCCCATTCCAGCAGAAGATATTGCTCGATGTAGCAAATTAAAGAAAGAGAAGTATAACGTGGGAACGCGAGACTTACTATTTTTTGAAGGTTTTTCTCGATGTCCTTCCCTGATTGTTTGAAGCATTTCATTCTAAAGTCGGTGACGAGATCGTCGAGGGCTTCGAATATGGTCTTGGCGTGCGCAGTTAATCCTTCCCCATCCCACCTAATATAATGTTCGTCACCAATAAAAAAGAGGGTGATCAGAAGGATAAATAATTGAATGGAATTATCAGTTTAACGTACACACATTAATTTTGTATGTAGGCATCCCCTCGTGCATATAGTCTAGTAAATGCAAACTCTAGAGATAAATTATTGAAATACTAAGTTGGATTTAAACAAATACTAATGGTGATAAGCATACCTTTGAACTGCATTAGTAAGCTTTTCCAGATCTTCTAATGAACCTTCCATGTCGAAAAAGTCATCGGCAACGGTTACCATGATTGCGCTCTTGGCGACCAGTACTCTAACATCGGAGTTGCAAGGTAGAGAAATGGAAGCGGCAACAGCAAAATAAGAGTACAATGTCTTCTCTCGACCAAACCCCATATTTCTAAGTCCGGTTGTCTCGGACCACCTGAACTCATCCATTACATAACAGTCATTAGGAATAAGTACTTGCTAATGAACACTACATTATTATACAGTTTGCATATATACCTCTTTACTACATCAAGCTCCATCCTGTAAACAGATTGTCGCAATACATAGTTCTGCAGAGCAAGTTGCACTATATCTTGATTATGAACAAATGATGGCCTAATGAAACCAAAGAAAAGCAAAAGGTTACTTGCATGTTATGGCACGGTAATACGACAAGATAAGACTGTTCCTTTTAAGACATAAATACCTATTGTATGGAAATTTTCCCATCCATAGTACACAAGCATCTTTTTCCTCCATCCACGTCCTATGTTCCAGGTGGTCTAGTCGAGCCATCCACGGAAGACCCAATTCGTGCTCAATCTATACGGAAATATCAAGCATCAACCGATATCGTAACGATTATAGTCTAGGGGACGAAAAGAAGTATTGAATATTTCCGCTAACCATTCTGTAGTGACTTGATGAGATGATGCTTGGATCTCTTGTTTCTCTAGACGCAATTTTCTCAAGAAACTTCTTCGAGAAAATTCTTGCTTTATCGAGTTCATGTTCGTCCGGAAGCATAAGATTGCTGGCTCTATAAATGTAAAGGAGCATGCTCGAGAAGTATTCATGATGTTTTTCAATGTGATCTCGAACTTCTTCATGATCTAGAAACCAACAAAAGCTAGCTGCAAAATGCATAATTTAATTGAAATTAATTGAACCACTTTAAAAAAATCATCAGTGAATGAGCCCAAGGAAAAGGAACCAATTGAGGAACTTATAAAGCTCGCAGCTCTTACATGGTGATACCCTATAACCATGCATGCGCAAAAGCCAGAATTCCAAACAATCTTTGTATAGCTCCGCAGCGATCGAATGAATTGATTTTGTGATTTGTTTTTCATGCTTGTAGTTCCTGAAAAAAGATATGTCGAAATGCTTGGATTAGTTAAAGATGTCGTATGGACAATTTCGGTGACCTTAAAAGTGATTGCTACTAAAACATAGAAAATAGTGTACAACTTTGTAGGGGAAATTACCAAAAAAAAATCCTATATCTATTGCATTTACGCCAATTTAATCTTAAATATTTCAATTGTGCCAATTTAATTCTAAATATTTTGACGATTTGTCAATTTAGTCATAAATCTTTTGACGATTTACTAATTTAGTCAATTTGCCCAATTTTAGTTGGAAATTATTGGCACGATAGTCTAGTCAGGGCTGAACATTTGATGTGGTACGATCGGTTCTAACGTGGGCAATTTAAAACTTATTTTTAAATTTTTGAAAATTTTCGAAAATTTTATTTTCTTTCTTATTTTCTTTATTCTTTCCTCTCTCTCTTTTTCCTAATTCTGGGTTGGCGATCCTCGCAAGGTTTGGCCAAGGGTGTCATGGCCCTCGCCTAGTTTGGATGTGGGCCTCCATGCCCTCACCGACCATAGGTGAGGGTTTCAAACCCCTGCCCAAATCCAAGTGAAGGCCGCGAACCCTCTCTAGTCTAAGCAAGGGCCACGAACCTCGCTCATAGCTTGGCTAGGGCTTTGCAGAACTCACTTGGATCTACGAGAAGGCCAACACCCTCCCCTATGGCCGGTGAGGGTACAAAGACTCTCACCTATGTCAAACAAGGGTTGTCAGCCCTTGTTAGTTTTCGCTGGGAAAAAAAAGAAAAAAAAAAGAATTCATAAAAAAATTCATAAAAAAATTTTAAAAATTGTCCATAGGAGCGATTTCCAATCAAAATTAAATAGAATGACTAAATTGATCAATCGTGAAAAGATTTAAGACTAAATTAGCAAATCGTCAAAATATTTATGATTGAATTATCACAAGTAGAATAGGTTTAGGAATTTTTTGTTAATTTTCCTAGCTTTGTAGGGATGGGCCTTGGAGCTTTTTGGGACAGTGTTGCCCGCCCCCGATTCCCCCTTTTTTAGTAGTGGATATTCTATTAAAAAAAAAAAAAAAAAAACAGAGAGACTAGGAAATTTTTACTAACCGATAGATTTGTGCTAAAATTTCATCGTTCTCCTTGTCGAAATACTCGGTCAACCCTAATCTTACCAGTTGATGAACCATGGAAAGTTTTGTAAGATCTTCATCCACGGGATAGAGAGATGGAACTGCTTCAATCATCCAGAAAAGCCAAAAGATATTGGAGGGTCATGATTGGTAGAAAAGACAAATATATGCATTCGATAAACAAATTTCCAGATTAATAATGGACTACATAATTGACCCGCTGAATTATCAAAGTCTTCGGTTTTGTTCCTATGTGCGGATGGCTTCCTGTTTGAGGCCGACACAAAAGTCAAGCTAAAAGAGCCAAAAAAGATGGCAATGAAGTTGATGCATCCTTTGTCATACCTTCTATAGGGCGAGATATTACGACATTTCCATCAACTCAAGTTAACCCCAACCAATCAATGACTACAATTGTCTTATTCTCTTTTCCGAAAGTGATAAATATTATTTTCGTAAAATGGCATTAGTCAGGGAAACAAGAATGATATACTTCGAAAGCATCTAAAAATCTCTTGGACGTAGAGTTCCCTTACTGCCACTAGAAACACAATTCGAAGCAAGAGATTGAAGATAAGCCAGGCATGCTTCGTTCCCGGTGGATAGGTATGCACTTGATGTTGCAGAGGGTGATTGAAATAAAGAACCGTCACTGTCCAGATGCTTCAATATGGTTTCATGGCTGATTTTGTATGTTGGAGGCAATGCCTCAAGGTACGACAACAACGGGCAATATTGGTTCTTGTCCACAAGTTCTTCCCTGCAAAATGGCCAAACCCCTAAAAGTTATCATAGCGTCTCAAGTGGAAGAAACATATGAGTTGTCGGTACTCGTCATATTTAATTTTAAGATTTGAGGCTCTGACTATTTTTGAACTTTTACCAAAAAAATGTATATGATATTTTTCGACCAATAAAGAAGGAAACTATACCTTTCGAGAATTTGTCGTCGATTGATGAATAAATCTGCTAGAGCACGTTCTACGCTTTCGGGGAATACGACCTCCAAACTGCTAGCACGTGCCAATTCAACCATTCCGGGCAAGACGATAGCAATCCAACGAGAAAACTTTCCATGCGTGTATCTTGAAAGAAGTAATTCCGCATTTTTGTGAATGAACTTTAATCCTGCAACGTGAAAAATCGAGAAGTATTGGAGAAGAGTCTGTGAAGAACTATATGCATGACTGTTGCATTTCAGTAAGGAAACGAATACAATAGTTACTTGCAACGTCTTTCATAAGCTTTCTTATTGTTGGAAATATCATGTCTGTATTGGCCTAAGTTCGAATTGCTTTAATAATCACTTGACTTTCTTTTGTCTATAAGCCGAATTAGATTTTATGTGTTGAAAAGTGCACAAATCACCAGATTGAAAGTTAGAATATAGTTGAGTGGCTTGATGAAAGGGGATTGAAAATTGTGTGTTTATTTGAAAGTTAAGTGTGGAGTTTTGATTAGTAATCTACTCACCAAAATATATTTTATCCCAGAGAAAAATCACGTTTGCAATGGCCATAGTCGGTGTTAATAAAGAAAAATCATTTTTGATTGGAAGTGAAGCACACAGTACCTTTCTCTATCAAAGGTGAACCAGCATGCCACTTTTTTAGCACGGTCATGCAAACAAGGGTTGAAACAAGACACTCCACTCCGTCGAGCATTTCATGTCTATCATAATCATGATATGCCCAAAAGCCTTCTTCATTCTGATTGTGAAGCACCCAAGTAAGACACCCCTCGAACATGGGACGATCATGTCGGCGAGGATCGGGAATCATTGCCAGCCATGCGGTGTCATATGGTGAAGGGGAGAGGAATGAGTGTGAGCCTATTACAGAAAGTAGATCTCTTTTGATCGTATTGACAAGAGATTGAATTGATGATTTTTGGGACTCCATGAAGATTTTGTTGAGAAGAATTCGGCTGGCTTCTTTGAATGGGAGATTGCACAAACCTATGACGTTTATATATTCATGGCTTTGAGCCGATTCGTTTTCGGAGCTGTCATGTCAAAATGTGAATCACAACCATAGCAAAAGAATTGGTGGGGCAAACCCCTTTTCTATGAGGTAGGTAGGTCCAATAGGCTCTTCTGTGGAGTCATAGTCCCTAGTGGGGCAAACTTGAAAACGATGGGATAGAAAAGAGTAGGACCACAACTCATAACCAAAACGAGCCATTTATAAAACAAACAGTTTTATACACAAAACTAGGCTGTTTACAAAATTATCGACTTAACAAAAAGGGAATTGTCCTATGACCTTCTAGTTAGACAAACTCGCCGATTCTTCAGTCTCCACCTTTCCAGACTCCAGGGCTTCCGGTCCTCCACCAACACTATATAAGGACCTGAAAATAGTTATACAATAACCAGTGAGATAATGTCTTAGCAAGTTCAATCCCCTAAGACTCGATTAGGAAGGAAATACGTCCTAAGAGTTGCCTAAGCACAATACGAGTCATAGGACTTTCCTTGGCCTCAGTTCCCTTCCTGCAAGTCAATACAGTTCATATAACTAATCAATCACTTCAACCAATCAGATCGAATCATCGATCAATCAACTCAGTCGATTCCATGTCATCGGACCATCACCTAGTCAAAACAATACTATCTATAAAGTCCGACCCCCTTGTGGACAGCTTGCTCTAAGTTGAAAAATAGGTAGTAGCTTGCCTCAAAGGTCATTCTTTCTCTAAGATGACATATAGAGTCACCGAGTTGATATAAAATACTATTCCTTCTCTAAGATGACCTATCGAGTCATTGAGCATAAATAGCATACTGTCCTTTTTCCAAGATGACATATAGAGTCATCGAGCCAGTATTGCATACTGTCATTTCTCTAAGATGACATGTAGAGTCACCGAGATATATATATATATATATATATATATATATATATATATATATATATATATTGTCCTTTCTCCAAGATGACATATAGAGTCACCGAGCTGATATTGCATACCGTCCTTTCTCTAAGATGACATGTAGAGTCATTGAGCTGGTATAGTATAATGTTCTGAACATACAATCAATTTACCATTTTTATCATACCCGATAAAAATACACGTGTGTGAGTACACGGCCGACCTTAGCCAAAATACAAGGATTTCACTTTTTAACCTCCCACTATTTTCAGCAATCCCAAAATAAATTTTTGGCACTGTAGACTGACGCCCGGTAATTCTCCAATTAATTACCAAAATTATCCATTTTTGGAATTAAATACCCACAAGCACTAATCACAATCAATTTGCATAATCAGGTACTCAATTAAATAAACAGAGAACCCCACGGCAATTAGTACGAAATTCCGGTCACCGGCCATCCCGATCTAATTTCTGGAAAATAAATAAATAAATAAATAATTATGGAAATTAATTATTAAATGCAGAAAATGCATACTTAGGCCCGTAATGCCTAATTATATGCTAGAACAAGCCCGGAAAATTTATGACACTTGTTAAATAAATATTATAGTCTATTTACTTGCTAATTGCACTAACTATCTACCTAACATGCATCGGCAATTAATTTAAATTCACTAATATAATCTAACTAACCACCTAATCCATCTTAACATAAACTTAACAACCCTTAAGTATCATTAACCTACTAAACAATGATTAGTGAGTTAAACTCACTTGTTTTGCGATCCGATCGGCTCAAATTGTCGGCAACGCAATGGGGCCCACTTCTCTCCAAAGCGGGCCTAACTTTCAGGGCCGGGAACAACCTCAAAACGAGCCTTGAAGGCTGCTAGAAACCCACAATTCCAGTTATGTTCTTGGCTGGAAAAAAGTGCAACAAGCTTGATTAAGGACGGGGATGGACTAAGGAAGGTTGGAAGGGCCAAACCAGGCCTTGGTGGGAACTCATGGAGGTCAGAGGCGGCCCAAACGACTCCGGCACGAGCTGAAACAGTAGTTGGGACGCGAGACAAAGCTGCTGGGGCATCGGGGTCGCACGGTGGAGGCAGAGGGCGTGCGCACGGCAGGTGGGGTGAGGATGGCGCTACTCAAGCAATCCGGCGATCTCGGCAGCGTGCGGCGTGGACGGGGCAACTCGGCTATCTCTGGTGGCTCCTCCTTCGCTGTTGGTTCCAAAAATGGCACAAACAAGAGGGAGGAAGGCTGGTCGGCAACTTTCCACCTCTTGGTTCCCTTGACCATCCACTACCACCAACTATCTTCCTTGGCCTCAAATCAGCCACCCATGCTCCCTCTACAACCTTTGAAATGCCCCAAAAGCCATAGGAAATGGGGAGCTACGAATTTGCTAAGATTTCCTTCCAATTGGACACTTGTTCTTACTCGATTCAACACAATTTGGCCTCAATAAATTCAATCGACACCTCACCGATCCAATTGGTATTTATCATTATCAATTGATCCCACTTACAACCCAACTGCGGGATCGAAAACGGTCCCTGACTTTTTATGGACAAAAATGGCCTTACCTCGACTTTTTCCCAAAAAGTCTTGGTTTGCAGAAAAATCTTCTGAGATTGAGTCAATGCTCCTAGAATTAATTGTGACATGACAAAATTTTCAATTTATGAAATCGGACTCAAATTCACGGTTAATTTCAATTCAACGTGATTTTAGCGTGACCTAGGCTACCGGGTAGCTTTCAGAAATTTTTAGTGCAAATGACCCGTGGTCAATTTTCTTCAAGCCACAACGAACCCACTCGATACATTGGCTACTCCCGGTTTCCGTGAAAATCTCACGGATTCAAATACGGACACAGGGTACCAAAACGATATAAAAATCAATCTAGTGCCGACCGACGAGAATTATCCAAATTAGTGGAGTCACACATATTCAGCCACACATCTCAGTCGAACCGACCTATCTTTGATCCCTAATCGATTTTTAACTATGTCGTAATAGCCTCTAAAGATTAGCACGGTCAAGTAGCCGATTCCCGGTCGAATTCTCAGGTCTATCACATTAAATTTCTTTAATGGCTTCCCTAGATAATCTAGTTATTTCGAGAGTGATCAGTTTTGAGAACAGCCCTATAGGCGCGTCGATGAAATGCCCGATTAATTTAATTGAAAGCAAAATCGAAAAATTCAGGACGTCACAACAAATGTCCATGTTAACAATTTCTGGCCAAAATTGATCGAATTGACTGAATTAGTACAAATACAAAAAGTTTAGGACTCCATTGACAATAAAAACGATTTATGATTAAATTGACATAATTACAATAAGTTCAAGACTTTTTGGATAATTTTACCAATAGAACCAAGTACAAGAATTGGTGGTTGAGGAATTCTACACCTATACAACTTAGTGCTAGTAAAAATTTCAACTCTTGTTTTTAGTTCTATCTTCAAAATTATGTTAAATTTACACATTAAACGTGTCAGTGTGATTTTCTAGGTACAAGCCATTGTAGTGGCTAAGTCGCTATAGAAATACGATACGAACTGCGAATACGCTATACAACAACTATATGTAACAGTATTCTGAAATATGAAGAACATTAATGCAAGCCCTATTTTTTCATAGGATGTAATTATATTTCACTTCTATCCTCAATAATGACAATAATAGCCTGCCAATATGCTAGATAATTATTCAATCGACCTTATGTACATTATCAAGATATGTTAAGACTTCCTTTAATAGATCGACGCACATGAATTCATGATTTTCTCAACTATTAAATCCTCAAGTACTCATAAGAAATATTAAAATTCACATTCTTTAGGGTACGCCATGGAGATCAAAAGATTCACTGAAAATTCACAAATAAAGCATCTACCACTTCTGACTTTTTCATCTTTTTAAAGTTGTTGATAAAAAGTGCTAAACCTACTATTGGGTGGCCAATTCAATCATAAACCTTTTAACTGTATCAATTTAATCCTGAACTTTTTGACAATATACCCACTTAGTCCTACACATTTCAATTGTGTTAATTTAGTCCTAAACCATTTGAAAATTTGTTAATTCAGTCCTAAATCTATTATTTGAATAATTGGCCAAAAGGACTACATTAGAAAATCGTTAAAAGATTTAGGAATTAAATTAGCACAATTGAAACATTCATAACCAAAATTGAATGGGCATTGTGGACCTCACCTAGATCTAGGCGAGGGCTTGGTGCCCTTTCCTGGATCTTGGCAAGGATGCAAAGGCCCTCGCCCATGGCTGTGAGGGCATCGACCCTTGCCTAGATTTGGGCAAGGACCCAATGCCCTGCCCATGGTCGGCAAGGGTTGGCCGATGACCTCACCAGCCTAGAGTTGTAAAAAAGGAAAAAAAAAAATAGAAGAAAGAAAAGAAAAGAAAAGAAAAACAACAAACAATATAAAAAAATCAGAAAATATATTAAAATTGTCAACATCAACATTGGCCGTCCAATGCCACTTTTTCCATATTGGACTATCAACGTCTGTGTTAGCAATTTTTTATTAAAATTGATCGAGATGAACTAAATTGACAAATCTTTAAAAGGTTTAGAATTCAATTGGTATAATTGAAAGGTTTATAACTAAATTGACTTAATTGTAATAAATTTAGGATTTTTCTGATAATTTTTCTAAAACTTTCATATGGGATGATTCCATTTGCAAGATGAAAACCTTTATAGGCATTAACACATGAACTGTATTTATGGAAGATATTTTTAAAAAAAAATTAATTGGCGTACTAAATCAAAGTTTCTTATTATATAGCTAACGTCAATGGCAAAGTCAAGTACGAACTCTTTGCTTCCTCAAGCGTTTATGCCATCCGGGCAGTGCTGTACTGTCTTCGTTCATGTTCAACTCGTCTGGCCGATCCTTGGCACATCAATTTCGAAAGACTTGGCTTTCTCCGGGAAATTGTACCCTCAAAACCTGTCAGAACCAAGAATTGATGGTTGAGGAATCCAAGTGCTACACAACCAAGTGCTAGTCGACAACTTCAACCATTGTTTTCAGTTCTATTTTCGACGCTAAGTGATATTTGCACATTAAATACGTTAGTGTGATTTTCTAGGTAAAATCCATTGCGTCAACTAAGTTGCTATAGTATAATAGTGAATGCACAGTATGACAATTATATTTAACAAATATTGTGACGGATGTACAACATTAATTCAATCCCTTTTCTTCTTTATTGCATACAAGCAATATTAAATTTGATTGCCATTTTAATTAGTGTCGATAATAGCTTATGGATATGCTACAGAATTTACTAATTGAACATTATTTACATTACTAAGATGCGTATAGATTGACACACGTGACTTCATGATAAATAAATTTTCTCAAACTATCAAATTTTAACTTCCTCTTTTGATAGAACTCCCTAAGTTACTCGTTTCCCCCTAAAAGTGAAAATCTTTTGAGTTCAGATATATACGAACCTCCTTGTCCTTCATTCCGATTGGCTTCAAAGGATTTCCGATGGCCCACCAGACACACTCCTACGTTGTCCACTGTTAAAACTGGACACACTCGAGTCACTGTCTATCGTAGGAAATATGTCCAATGAATTCATTTCCTGTCCACATATAGCATGTCCCGAAATAATTGGTACTGAAAGATGAAATGACGACAAATTTGCCAATTGGGAAACCCTCTTGTGATACCGTGAGCTGTCTCGATTTTCTTCTTGTGTCAATTATCAATGTGATGAAACCAATGACGTGGATAGATGTGAACTCATGGGTCATTGATTTTCCTGGTGCTTACATGGGAAGTTTCTTGCCAACGAAATGGAGGACTTGACTGGAAACTTTGCATGAAAACAAAATTGGTTTTGTCATTTCTTCTCTTTTCCTCTCGATTTCTTCTTGTGTCGATTATCAATGTGATGAAACCAATGACGTGGATAGATGTGAACTCACGGGCCATTGATTTTCGCGGTGCTTACATGGGAAGTTTCTCGTCGACGAAAAGGAGGACTTGACTAAAAACTTCGCATGAAATCAAAATTAGTTTTGTCATTTCTTCTCTTTTCCTCACTTTTTCCCATCTATCTTCAAAGGCCAGAATTTGGTGCTGAAAGCTTTTTCTATTCGTGCACTTTTAGACAACCGAATACCATTTTAGGATTTCTTTAACCGCGAAAAATATCTATTTCAGAGCAGGTGGTCTGAAGATGGTATTATTTATGCTTGGAAGCGTAGAACATCGAAGATATGACGTTCGCGCGTTGCATATCTTAACAAAATTCATGCGTAAAAAGTTCTAATTCCCAGTCATAAATCACAATATCAAAAATGCGGTCATACATTTGGGTAAAGATGGCTAAAAGACAAATCTATTTTTTATCATATGTGTCAGAGATAAGTAGGATAATTGCACTGATTTTCTATATTTCAGACATGTGTGTATATCTTCTTTGATTATGCATATCACCCATTGATTACAATTGATGTCACAAAATATTGTTACCGTATATAGTAATCTAATATAACCTATAGGTTATAGTAATCTAATATAACCTATAGGTTCATGTACTCTTCATTTTAGACACATTGAAATATATAAACTAAAATATACATAAATTACACAATTCTTTTTCTGCATTATTCTTATCTTAGTATTGTGACTAGGCAATCTTGGTGCACCGGGTGCACATTGCACCCGGAGTGCACCTTGCATCTCATGTGTTTTTTCTTTTTCCTTTTTTAAATTACTACTAAGAGTGCACATTCAGAGCATACCTCACATATCGTTTCGTTCTCTTTTCAATTACTATTGATATCTCTCTTGCAACGTCGAGTTTCAACATTATTCAACTCTTCCAGTGGTGACGTCAATAGCCTATTATGAAGTCATGTCACCATGTTGCATAGCCTGTCACGCAACCACGTTAGCATGTTTGGCTATCGCATGGCTTTCCACGTAATCACGTAAGCTTCTTCTGCTATCCCTGCACTACAGCCCCGGTCTCTTTTGCTTTCTTACACCATAGACAAGTCACCCTCTTCTGTTGTCTTACATTGCAAGCATGTTGGCCTTATGACATTCGGAAATTCCATCGTCAATTAATAATATATCAGAATTTGATGACCATAAATGTCACAAGTGGAAATTTTAATTGGGTTGTTAACGGTGTAGTAGAAGTAAATCCGAATTATATTTCCAGTGCTTGCAGTTTTTTAAAAGTGATACCATTAGGGTTAAATTGATGAATATCTGCTCTTGGTTTGATTACTTTACTTAGTTGTGATTCTCCTAGTATTTAGTAATTTTCGCCAAAATTTTTAGTGAATTGAAAATATTTTTCAGATTTATCAATACTTGAAGCTTTATTTATGTACTAATTTACTAGATATTTTGATAATTTAACAAAATATCTACTTTGCTCAGCAATGACATCATGCATTACATCACTTTAGCCCATTAAGGGTGCGTTTGGATGGGCATTTAGAAAGCCCATCCAGCCCCCAAAGCCCCTTCAGCCCAAAGCAGGGTGTTTGGCAACCAACCTCAAGGAGCTTTCAAATGAAAGCCGGGCCTTGGGAATGCTGAAAACATTTTTCTTTTCCTAAATTACCCTCATTGATTTTTCATATTTCCGTTATTGCCCCCGTATTTATTTTTTTTTTTTTATTGAAAAAGGAGCGGCCCCCTTCGCCGGTCCGGCGAAGGGCGACGGCCGCCGGCGAGCGGATCGGCGCGGCGGCCGTCGGCCGAGGTGCCCGAGGTCGGGCGACCTCCGGCGAGGGTCGCGCGACCCGTCGAGGGCCACGGAGGTCGCCCGACCTCGGGCGACCGGGGTCGCTCGACCCGGGGCCGCGCGACCCGGGCGACCGCCGCTGGGTCTCGCGGCCGCGGGCGGCCCTCGCCCGGGTCTCGCGAGGGTCGCGCGACGGCGTCGAGTCGTGCGACCCTCGCGAGACCCAGCGAGGGCCGCCCGCGGCCGCGAGACCCGGGCGGCGGTCGCCCGGGTCGCGCGCCCCGGGTCGAGCGACCCGGTCGCCCGAGGTCGGGCGACCTCCGGTGGCCCTCGGCCGGGTCGCGCGACCCTCGCCGAGGGTCGCCCGAGGTCGGGCGACCTCCGGCGTCCTCGGCCGGGGTCGCGCGACCCTCGCCGGAGGTCGCCCGACCTCGGGCGACCTCATCCGACGGCCGCCGCGCGGATCTGGCTCGCCGGCGGCGCGGCCCTTCGCCGGTCCGGCGAAGGGCTTATCTAAATTTTCAAAAAAAAAAAAAGAAAGAAAAAAAATAAAATAAAATATATATATATACCCATCAAAGCCCCTTGCCAAAGTATTTTTTACCAAACACACATTCAACTCAAAGCCCATTTGGAAAATTTTTTTACCAAACACAATTGCATTTTCCCCAAGTAGCTTTAGGCTTTTAGCCTTTGCATTGGACTGGATGGGCTTTCTAAATGCCCATCCAAACTCACCCTAATGATTCTTATAAGCTTAACTCTCATGTATTTATTTTAATTGGTTGAAGGAGCTCTCTCTCTTTACCCATCAAAATATCTTCTTTTAGCTACTCACTCACGGCCACTTGTAGCTTTTGGGTTGGAACACCTATCTCCATTCTTTTACACAATGTTGCTAACTTGAGGTCATTTATTATTTTTACCCTGATTAATCAATCTTAGCCTTTTATAACTCTTGTACGGCTTATTAGTTACATACCCTTTCTTGGTCATATAGTTGGAGCTTTGAGAGTTTCAAGTTCCAAAGACAGAAGTCCCTACTTCATTAACTTTCGATTTCCAACTTTCTTCTTTGACTTTCATTTTCGAATCTTGTAAGTAAAAAAGTAAGGGTCCCACATTTGAATTTTTCAAGCTTCTATCTAAAATGTCACGTTCTGAACCTCGAGCGCACGCACATCTCTCAGTGGTCTATAAAAATGCGACGCCTCAGGACGCATCGCTGACCCAATTGATTATGCACATGCGGATGCGTATAATAAACCACATACAATACTCAACATGGGATAGAAAAGCAGGACAACAAATCACAAAAGTCACACTTTATAAACAAATAAGTCTGTTTACAAAAATATCGGCTTTCAAAAAGAAGCTGTCCTACGACCTACTAGCCAGACACATTCGCCGATCCTTCGGACTCCACCTCCATAGGCTTTGGGGGCTTCAGGTCCTCCATAACGCCATCAAGAGGGTCAGCTGCACCCTCGCTTGAAGCGGCGTTGACCGCAACTGTGACATCCCAAATTTTTAGTTCTGATTTCAATTAAATTAATCGGGCCTTTCATCGACATGCCTATAGTGCTGTTCTCAGAGCTAATCACTCTTGAGATAATTAGTCTATATGGGAAAGTCAATAAGAGATTTTAATGCAATAGACTTGGGAATTCGACTAGGAATCGATTACTCGATCGTGCACATTTGCAGAGATCATTACGACACAGTAAAGATCGATTAAAAATCAGAAATAGGTTAGTTCAACTGAGATGTGTGGTTAAACATGGGTGATTCCACCAAATTGAAAAATTCCCGTCGATCAGCCCTAGACTGATTTTTTCTGTTATTTTGGTACCCTATGTCCGTATTTGAATCCTCAAGATTTTCATGACAACCGAGAATCGCCAATGTGTCGAAGAGGTTCATTGTGGCTTGAAGAAAATCAACCATAGGTCATTTGCACTAAAAATTTCTAAAAGCTACCTGGTAACCTAGATCACGCTAAAATCGTGCCAGATTGAAATTAACCGCAAATTTGAATCCAATTTTAGAAATTGAAAGTTCTGTCATGTCACAAGTCATTTTAAAAACGTCAACTCAATCTCCAAAAATTTTCTGCAAACCGAGTTTTTGCGAAAAAGTCACCATATGCCCATTTTTTATCAGAAAATGCAGATGACTGTTTTTTATTGCGAAAATGGGATGCAAGTGGGATCAATGGGTGAGGAAAAATACCAATTTGATCGTTGACTCGGTAATGGAATTTTTAGGAGCTGAAATGAATTGATTCGAAGAGAGATTGAATGGAAATTGAGCCCAAAGCCTTCAAACTTCGCATGTCCCCCTTGCTCACAACAATTAGACCATTTCAATGTCTTCTAGAAGAGTATTTGGTGCTGGAAATATTTGAGGAAGCCAGCCACACTTGGTGGGACACACCAAGGGAGACAAGAAGATAGATAAAGGCCAAAGGTGGCCCCCCCTTAGCCAAGCTTGTCCCCTCCTCCTTTCCCCCTCCATTTCCATCGAGCTCCCCATCTTCAACATCCTTGAAGACCTCAAAAACCCAGAGAACCAAGCCAGCAAGCTGCTGGACACCCCTGCCGTTTGTTGGAGCCCAAGCAGCTGCCATCGCGCGTCTGCGCTTGGCCACAAGCCTCGCGCGAGCTGCATCCTTCAACGCTGTCTCAGCTGTGTCATCCTCATCCATTCGTCGTTCGGCAAGTTGCTTGAGCTTGTGTGGAGGCCACCGGAGCTCGACTTGCCGCCGTTGAAGCCTCGAATCCACCCGCCAAGCCGTTGCTACCTCCGCCGCCCTTGTCTCGCCAAACCAGCCACCGTTTCCAGCCTCTTCAACCACCGAACAAAGACCGAATAGTGTAGGTCTCCAAGCTACTGTCGGGCCCATTTTCAAGCATTTGCCAACCTCATTTGGTGGGCCCGCTTTGGAGTTTCTCGGACCCCGTTGCGTCCTCATCATTTTGATCCAAGTGGATCATTAAACAAGTGATTTTAACTCACTAATCCCTGCTTAGTAAGTTAATGACATTCAAGGGTTAATTAGTTTTGGCTAAGCTAGGATTAGGTGGTTAGTTATAATGGATTAATAAATTAGTTAATTATCGATGCATGTTAGGTAGTTAGATTAGTGCAATTAGCAAGTAAATATGATGTAGTATTTATCTAGAGTGGTTTGGAAATTTTCCAAACCCGAATCGGCTTTTAATTAGGCTTTACGGGCCTAAGTGAGCATTTTTGGTAGTTATTATTAATTTTCATAATTATTTATTTATTTATTTCTGAAAATTAGATCGGGATAGCCAGTAACCGGAATTTTATGCTGATTACAGTGGGGTAATTTTTTTATTTAATTGACTGTTATTTTGTGCAAAATGAGTGTGATTGGTAATTTTGGGATTTTTCTCAAAATTTATTTAATTCCAATATTTAATTAGAAAATCACTCGGTGTCGGTTTACAACACCAATTTTTTTTTTTTTATCGACTATATAAATGGTGGGAGTTTTGAAAGTAAAGATATCATATTTTTTGCTTAGGCTGATCGTGTACCCACACACGATAATTTTTATCAGGTATTTCTAACATGAAGAAAATAGGCCAAGACATTATTTTAATTGAGGAATTAAAGTGTGAGACACAATGTCCTTGGCCATGGGCGGATAATCGTGTGATAGTTTATAGTCATAGGAAGATGACTATCGAAAGCTAAAATGACGCATGTGGTGCGTGATGTTATGTGTTGGGTAAAGAAAACTGCCGAAGTATGGTTGTGCCTATTAGGCTATAATTAATCGTCGAAGTATGGCTATGCCTATTGGGCCGTAATTAACCGCCAGAGTATGGCCGCGCCCATTGGGCCGTAATTTATTGCCGAACTTGGAACAGGCTGTGCCCATTGGGCCGTAATTCACCGCTAAACACTTAATAGGTCGTGCCCGAGCGTGGCCGTAATTATTTGTGGGAATGAGTGATTGAAATGACCGTGTGATGGTCTTGATGACATGAAATCGACTGAGTCAATTGATCGATGACCTGATCTGATGTGATGATGTGATTCTATGAATTGCATGTTGTATTGACTTGTAGGAAGGAACTGAGGCAAAGTTAAGCTCTCTGACTCGTACTTACACTTAAGCAGGCCTCGGGGCGTATTTTCTTCCTAGTCGGGTCTTAAGGGGTTAAACTTGCTAAGACGTCGTCTCACCCCATTGTGGGATAACATTTCAAGTCCATAGATGGCAGCTTCTCCTAAGCGTTTTGGTTAACCTAAGAAGGTGACAGAGCAGAAGTATCGAATCCCATTGCATGGAAGCCCTAAGGGATGGACCTATGAGTTGGTGAAGTCCATAGTTTGGGTGACCCATCAATCTAGGGCATGGTATCGTTAGGCTCGAGATGGAGAGAGGGAAGGTCCTATCCCTGAGTTTGAGATTCCTCTGTACGTAATGAAAGTAGCATTTGGAAAAGGCACAACAGATCCTCTAGGAGGTTCGGTGGTAGACCCGATGGACCTTGATCTTGAAGATCTAGGAACCCCTGTGTACTCGGAGGTAGGCTCCAGCTGGAGTGTGGATGATGATGGAGAGGAGGACGAGGACCCGTAGTTGTTTGAAAACCCCCTCTATTTTGCAGACCTTATGTATTTATATGTCGGTTTGTATTGTATCATATATGACATGATTGGGAATGTTATGTATATATGTGTGTTTTAGTTTTCAAAAATTATGGCCCTACTTTCCTACCCCATTGAATTGTTGTATGTGGATTATTTATTTGCTTTCGCATGTGCATTAAAATGAATGGGTCGGCGATGCATCCTAGGACGTCGCTGTTTAATCGTCCAAGCCAAGATTGGCACACACTTGGAGGATCGGGGGTTGATAGTAATGACGGGGATATCAAAACCCTGAAGGGGACCTTCCCTATGCCTATTGAGCCCATGGCAAAACCACACCCTGAATCGATGAGGTACCCTCTAAGGTAGGCCCTCATCGACTTAGATGGTGGTCACAACAAGCTCATGGACCTAGTGACTCCCAGGGACAGGGACATCTATACTCCACTCAGAAATCCCCCGAGGCTGTCCAAAACAAACCGGAGGGACCGCCATATAAGGACCTAAAAAGATTGAGCTCACAATAGGGTGAGACAATGTCTCAGTAAGTCCACCCCCTAAACCCTAACTAGAAAGGAAATACGTCTAGAGGTAGTCTAACCACATATCATTGAAGACTCACCTCGCCTCAATTCTTTCCTACACGTCAGTACAATTCATATCACAGATGCATATAATAAATGCACACATCAATTAGAATGTCTCACTCAATCTCAATCAATTATATAGGTCCTGATTATAGGACCAAATCGTTAGGACACGTCTCATTCCGTGCCACACAATTTTGTCACATAATCTGTCGCGTCTATCTCAATCAATCACACGTTCCAATTGACTACTACCCGCACAAGTAGTTTTACCCAACGCACATCGGTCCTCTAGCGTAGCCAGGCTTCGCCTCATCCCTTAAGCGTGGCAACATCCACCGACACACATCGAGGACGGCATTCCCGAAGGAACTTCGATTCGGCCTCTATCGCGATCCGACATCCATTGCTAGGGCATCCCATATAGGGACATCATCCACCCGACGTACATCGGGAACGGGTTCTCTTAACCATCACATGATCATTCAATTCCGGCCAAGGACACCGTGCATTGCACTCAAATGTCTTAATTAAGATAATGCACTTGGCATATTTTCTTCATATTAAAAATACCCGATGAAAATAATCGTGTGTGGGTACATGGTTAGATCGAACTTTAAAAATTGATATCTTTCCTTTTAAAATCCCACTATTTAATATAATATTTAAAATCATTTTTGGTGTCAAAACCCGACACTTGGTATTTTCTAATTAAATACCAAAATTAACTAAAAATCACAATCATCACTCAATTTGCACAAATTAACATTCAATTGCATAAACTAAGCACACCACTGCAATCGGCACGAAATTCTGATCATCGACTATCCTAGTATAATTTCCGGAAAATATTAAATAATTAAATAAATAGAAAAAATAATTAAATAAATACAAATTGAATTAAATAAATACATACTTAGGCCTAATAATGCTAATCTAACCACATATTGGACTAATTAAATTATTCTAACCATTCTAACTATGAGGCCACATATTAAACTAACTAACTACAATTTCTAACCACCTAATTAACTAATCTAACAAACCTAATTTAACTAAACAATCTAACAATTATAATAATCACACTTAACTTAATATAATCACCCATTAAGCGTCATTAACCTCCTAAGCAAGGTTTAGTGAGCAAACTCACCAGATTAACGTGCCGGTGAGTCCATGGCAACGGCAATGCGACAGTGAGCAACACACAAGTCTACGGCGACACCAAACGAGGTCCGAACGAGCTCGAAAAAGGCCCACGACGCCTCACGGCCCAACTGGAACTTCGGTTTTGTCCAAGGCCCGAAGGAGCTGGCCGAGTAGTCCATTGGCGCGAAAATAGCAAGGCGGGTGGCGACGGCGAATCTAGGCGATGTTAGGGACGAATGGACGATGACAAAGGAGCTTCGGCAGAGCTAGACGGCAGCTCGAGGGCTCGCGAGGACGATAACCAAGCGTGAACGAGGGCAAGGGCGGGATGACAGGCGCACGGCTTCAACGGCAGCTCAGGCAATGTTCGAGTGGCGAAAGGGGCGATCGACGGTGCAAGGCTTGGCTAGCTGGTTCTTTGGTTTTCTTGAGCTCTCAAAACAACACAACGATGGATAAAGCAAGCCAAGGAAGAAGAAGTACTCAGCTAAAGGAGGACCACTAAATGGCCTCCAAAGTCTTCAAAAATATCCATTTCACTCATCACAAGGCCCCTACCAGCCCAAGCTTCATCCTCAGCCAAGTTTTCCCCCTCAAGCTTCTCCTAGAAGCCTCCCAAGTTGCTGAAATGTTGCACCCCACATGGACCTACGAATTTTGAACACTTGCCCTCCAATTCCAACTCAAAACTTCTCCAATTGAACTTACTTCAAAGGCTAAAATGTCGAGGAGGATGCTTGCACTTAAATCAACTTTTTTCCTTGCTAATTAGTCCAACTTGAATGCCAAAAATGCAACAAAAAATGGTCCTCTAATTTTCCCAATCCAAAAACGCCCAACTTTGGATTTTCGCCAAAATCTCGAGTTTGTCGAAAAATCTTCAAAGGATGAGTCGACGTTCCTAAAATAATCATAACATGACAGAACTTTCAATTTCTGAAATCGGGTTCAATTTCGCGATTAATTTCAACTAGACGCAATTTTAGCGTGACCTAACATATCGAGTAGCTTTTAAGAATTTTTAGCGCATTTGACTTGTAGTTGATTATTTTCAAGCCACATTGTACATCTTCAACTCATTGGCGACTCTCGATTGTCATGAAAATCTCGAGATTTCAAATACGGATACGGGGTATATAAATGACAAAGAAATTAGTTTAATGATGTTTGACGATAATTTTGCAATTAAGTGGAATCACCCACACTTTAATCACATGCCTCTGTCGAACCGACCTATCTCCAACATCTGATCGATTTTGACGGTGCTGTATTGACCCTTGCAGATTAGCACGGTCAAGCAGTCAATTTCTAATCGAATTCTTAAATCTATTGTGTTAAAATCCCTTAACGGCTTCACTAGATAGACTAGTTATCTCATGAGTGATCTGCTCAGAGAAAAAGACTATAGGCGCGTCGATGAAAAGCCCAACTCATTCAATCGAAAATAGAATAAGAAAATCAGGATGTCACATAAAATTTTCAAGTGTTAACAAGGTAACTATTGGAGTCTACTACCTTTTTACAATTGGTTTTGGTCAATTTAGAGGTAAGAATTGTTAATTTTTTTATGTTTGTTTATTTTACTTGAAGGTGACTAAAGCTTGAGTTGCTAAAGTCTTTTTCTACAAGAAGTGAAACTCTAGGGACTAAATTAGGTTTTGCTACTTAGTACTTTTGACTTGGTTGGTTGGTGTTTGTTAGTTTGAATTTGATCTTAAGTGATGCAAGTAGGTTCCGAGATTAACAAGTAGACTTATGGTGATTCTTGCCTATATTGAAATCTTTAATACATGCCTAAAAGGTTTTTGAAAGAATACCCAATTATTCAAAATTGGATCAAATTGCGTAATTAATTTGGAAGTAGGCTGTTTTGGTAATTTTATAAAATTTGTTACATGCCCATAGTGTAAATTATTTACTCATAAGTATTAGATAACAAATAAATCCACTTTGGTGTTTAATTAATATGGCCTAGATTAAGTGAAAATTGAAAGTTGGGGGAGTAAAGAAAATTATTAATTGAGAAACTTTATTGGGATAATCATATATCTTTGGAGAATTAGAGCATGTTTGAATCGAGAAGTTTATTTTTGTCATGCTTAGTATTTGATTGATTGATTTCCATAAGATATGAAGTATTTAGGTGCAAAAAATGTGAACATCATGAAACTAGATTTGGAAGTGATATTGTCGTAATTCAGACCAAGTTATTGTATTTACTAGCTAAGTGTTGATCTAATCAAGTCATCATCAAAGTTGTCAATCCACTAAGTTATCGATTGTTGATTTCTAAAAATGTCAAGTATCTGAGTTATCGATTAAAGTTGTCGACCCTCTAAGCTGTTGACTTCTAAGAAATTGATTCCTTGACTTGTCGATTTCTAAATAAAGTTACAGGTTCTAAAGTTGTCCCTTTATAAGTATCGGTTCTTAAGTTATGAATTACCTATCTGTGGCTTCTGATTTTATAATCACGGCTTAGCTTGGAAATAGATGGAAGGTTGATGTGCATGTAATTATTTGTTTATCATTGTTTGCATGAGAAAGAAAAATTATTGTGATGCATATGGCAATTTTTGCATTTTAATAATGTGCATGTCTTTGATGCCATGTAATTAAAACCTTTTCCACGACATAATTTCACCAAGCAAAATTTCTTGTATAAGTATACGAATGAGACTTTGGAGTTAGGTAAATGTTCTATGTAGAAAACTATTCTCTTAAAGGTTGAGATGATATGAAATCTTATAATGGTGTGGCTTGTGTAATCATGAAATGATGTTAAGAAAAAATCATCATCTTGCAAATGTACAATGATGTATTTATCCTCAGTAATATAGAGGAGACCCGTGATGAATGGGGTAAGAGGCGTGGCAAATAGTATATATTCCATCACCAATGAGTTGGTGGTCACAATACCTTATTAGTTCATATGACTCGTAAAATGAGATGATCCTGGCCAGTGACAAGTAAGAATTTACCTATGTATATCGATGATCTATTATGTGTTATTTATGCACCATGAAATAGTATGCCACCCGCTTGTGTTTGAGTCAATAATCTTATGAAGTGTTGTTAATGGTTTCTATGACATATCATGATAGGAAAGGTTTCCTTTTGCATCAGTCAAATATGATTATTTCACACTCACATTTTTTGTTGGTACTAGGTTGAGTGGTAAGAGGATCTTCTACTTTAGACTTAGAAATTTCATTTATTGGGTTTCGGCTCACTCCTTTTTTCTTTTTTTGCCAAATATATAGGATAAATGCCCCCATCATTACTTTTCAAAGCTCTGATGGGTTGAACGTCAAGATGTGCATGTACCAAAATCATCAATAGTACTTACTAAGTGAGTTCTATTGTACAAGTCGTCATGGAACTGCTTGAGTGAGTTAGTTGGATCACTGAGGGGTTTCGATGGTTCCCCTAATTTCGATGGCCATGGCATGTCGATGGGAAAGATTGTCCATCCGTAGTTCAAGAGCTTTTCAAGAGCTTTTAGATTAACTCTTCTGAAAATCACTTGTAGGGATTGAACCAAAGTGTGCACCAACACTAAGACGGGTTTTTGTAGAAAAGACTTTGATGTATATTAGCTGAGATTAAATTAATTGTACAATAGAAGATAAATTCATTATTTATCGGTGGATTCAAGTGCATTTAAATTATTTGCACGGTCGAGGTTAAAATTTTATGGAAATTTTGGTCGTGACAATCCTCTTCTTTTGTCCCCATACCGAAGTACCATAGCCACGTTAGCCTCTTTTTTTGTTGCATGGCCTGCACGCAGCCATGTCAGCGTGTTGTTGCATAACTTGGTGGACCGATCTTACTGTCATGAGTTGATCGTATTGTCAATGTATTAAAACTATCACTGAGTTGGAGAGGATGTTAGGAATAATTAGGCTATTTCTATCAATCTTTTATATCTATTAGAATTGTATCTCTCTGCTGATTATGCATATCTTTGATTGGTTTTAATTGATATCGAAATAATTTTGTTACCTTAGATAATCATCTAATAAAGTCTAAAAATAGATTCATGTACTCTATATTAAGAGATAGATAGAGACACTCACATAGATATATACATAAGTTACGTAATTTTTATCCCGCTTTATTCTTTACTATAAGTTTGTAAAGAAAGAATAGATTTTGGGAAATTGATATGTCTCATCAATCTTTCATTCACGACTACATGCAAAAGAAATCCCTATCTTAGATGCACCACAAGACATGTATCTTTAGGCCGTGTGATGTGACGAGGTGGCGACAAAGTAATCGGTTGTAATGGGAACCATCAACATGCACCACGTGAATCTTGGACGAGGTGGCGACAAAGTAATCGGTTGTAATGGGAACCATCAACATCCACCACGTGAATCTTGGAACGTAAGGGTGCTCTGGGGCGGGGCCGCAATACGTCCACCATCTTCAAAGTTTTCCGCCTAATATGAATTTTCCTTGGAAAATTAATTATGTTCTCATATATATTTTGTCAGTGATGTCACTGAACAAGTCATATAATGATGTTGACCCTCAGATTTCTCATAAATTATTAGAAATTAACAAGATTAGGTCATGAAAAAAAATATTCCACGCGCAACAAAAGTAGGAAGAATAGTCAAAGTGTTATCTTACCAAGTGGGATTTGATTTACTGATTCTCCCAGATGATTTTCATATGCTTCTCTTTCAAAACAAAAAATATATTATCGATGTTCAACTCATTTAACGTAGATAAATTTATAAGGATATACAAGCAGTCACCCAATCACTTTGTTATGAACATTATGAATGGGCATTGATATGGAATTTAAATCCTGAACAATTATTTCAAGTCATATGAACCTATCAATACATGTAACACATTAAATTAATAGAGTGCAAAAGGAATGTGTTCAATGTTGGATGGTTATATATGTTTAGGGATAAGTGTAATAAAAGTCTTAAAATTTGTCATTAAAATGTAATTGTGTTCTAAAAGTGCAATCAAGTCATAAGATTTATAACAAAAGTGTAGCTAAGTGCTATAATTTTCAAAAAGTGTAATTAATTCTCAAAATTTGTCATGAAGTTACAATTGAGTCCCAAAACTTTTTAGAACTTGATTACAATTTTTAAAAGTTTCAAAACTTAATTGCACTTTCGTGATAAATTTTAGAACTTTCAATACATTTATTTCATATGTTTATGCAGAAAAGAAGTATGGTGAGAGGAATAAGATCATCGCTTGTGGAGTAGATATGGTGGAAAGGTATAAGACGTATGAATTAATAATATCTTGGTGTAAAGAGTAGTTTTAATCTCCATACCATTCTATGCAATGATGGTTTTAAAGGTCCAAGTAAGAAGATAATCATAACTTTTCCTAAAACAAGTTTGATTATTAAATAAAGTATTTGGGGAAAAAAACACGTCGCTCTTCATTCCATTGTTGCCCCATTGATGAGATGAGTTTTTATAAGATCCTAGCTAAATTTAGCTATTCAAAATGTTTAAACTGTTAAATGAACACATAATTTTAATAATTAATTATTCTAACCGATAAAAATTCCTAGCTCCACACCCAAGTGTCTTGGATTAAAATTGTAATAGCTACCCTATGAGAATCTATATATCCATAATCTATTTGTCCAACTAAGTTTCGAGTGTTTGATGTGGCATTACTAATCCAAGCACAAATCAGTTCAAAACAATTTAGACTAATCAAAACGACCACATTTTAAGAACAGTTGGGTGATATTGCGTACGAGCATGTGATGATGCCCGCGATCTCCTAATCGGCCATCACTGTTCTCTTCATTTCGCATCCACTGGCTTTTTTTATTTATCTATTTTATCAAACTCTCGTTTTTAGCATTCTTTTATGACAATGTTCATTTCTTAATCACCCATCATATGCAAATCAATTGCTAAATAGAAATTACGTATTGAGATTTTTGCTTTTTAAGTGAGATCCAGTTTAGGTCCCATAGATTGTTCATATATGATTACTTTAGTCTAGTAGATTAAGGGTGTATTTGATGACCATACCAAGTGCTGAAATGTCGTTAAGTGTGTTTGATAACCACTACCGTCACACAACTTAATTGATTGGATTAAGTAAAATAGCACCTATTGTGGTAAGTAAGAAAGACTTACTTGATTGGTTAAGTTTTAAGATATGCAATGACAAGTAATATCTTCCAATAGTGCTCACTATTTCATTTTTCATAAGTAAAAATAGAATTTAATATTTATATTCATATGCTTCAAGATTTTGGCGCTTACAACACTTATTTTTCAGCTTCACAATCAAGACTTTCGATTTGTATGATTGAGTTACGATTAATGACAAATTTAGGTGCTGTTCGGTTATATTTATTTTTATTTCCATTTATAAGAAGCAAATTCATTTAGCTTATTTTTCATCTTTTTAAACGTTTCTTAGTTAAAAATGGTGTTTCGTTACCCCAGATAGTAGGTGTTCATCTAATATCATTTTCACTTAACAATATTTATCATGTCTAAATTGCCAATTATAATTTTTACTGTGTCAGTTGAAACAAATACAATTTTCGACAAAATAGTTCAATCATCATTTGGAGGATAACAACGTGAAATCATTACTAGCGTAACAGGAGATGAAACTTGTTGAAATTTGCGTGAGATTTGAGGTACGAAGTAGAATTCAATTTCTCTCACCAAAAGTCGCAACACCTCTGTCTCTCTTTTCTCCGTCTAAAGCCAGAAGAACTTGGGCAAAGTTAATTGGCTTCTTCAAGAGGCAAAGCAAGTAGCTTCTAGCCCATTTCTCTTTTGTTTTTTTCTTTTCCTTTCCTTCATTGTTTTTACTTTAAGCATGTCAATAACATGGCTTATTTGAATTCCTTCCTTTATTTTATGTTTATTTAATTTTACAAGATAGAATATATTCTCCTTGTGTTCCTCCAATAATTATGGCATATTTTACGTCACCCTTCATATTCGAGTAAATCGATAAGGTACTCCCCCGTGATGCTATTAAACATTGAAGTTCAAGTTAATTTTCCACATCTTCCATCATGTGAATGTTTTTACCAATTTGGCGTGTTGGTGACATGTCGCTATGTATGAGTTTAAGGATGTTATAGCTAGTCTTCAATGAATCTAACACATATATTCAATTGAATTTAGATTGTCAGTGTCATGCCTCGATCCTCCGGGTGCATGCCCATCCCACTGTGGTCAATTAAATAGCGACATCACAGGACGTGTCGCCGACCCATTCATTTCAATGCGCATGCGGAAGCAAATAATTAATCCCCAGACAACAACAAGATGGGATAGGAAAGTAGGATCACAATTTTTGAACACCAAACCACACCTTTATACATATTACAACAAGTCATATACAATACTAGCCGATCTATAAACAGGGTCTGCAAAATGCGCGCGAGGGGGGGGTGGTTAGAGGCTACAAATCCTCTAATCAATCGAGTCTTCGACCGAATACTCTGACGTCCCTAGATCCAACAGGTTTGGGTCCACCACTGAACCACCTGGCGGGTTGGCCGTGCCTTTCCCAAAAGCAACCTCTAGCATCGACAAAGGGACTTCAAACTCTGGGATGGGACCTTCATTCTGTCCATTCCTCTTGTGGCGATACCATGATCTGTATTGATGGGATACCTTGTGGGGTAGACCCACATTGACCCAGACCACGGACCTCACCAGTTCATAGACCCATCTCCTCGGGTTCCCATGAAGCGGAATATAGCACCTCTGCTCAGTGACCTTCTTCAACTGTCCAAAATGCTCAGGAGGAGCTGCCATTTAGGAACCTTTAAATGATATCCCACAACGGGGTGCGACGACGTCTCAGCAAGTTCACCCCTAAGTCCCAACTAGGAAAGTAATACGCCCTAACGGCTGCCTAAGGACAAACACAAGTCAAAGGACTCACAATTGCCTTAGTTCCTTCCTGCAAGTTAGTACAATTTATAAGTTCAGTGAACCACTTCAACACATCAAAGCATCAAATCAAATCGAATCATCGATCAATCGACCCAATCAATTCCATGTCATCAAAAACATCTCTTGGTGATTCCATTCAATACTATCTACTCACCCTAAGCTGAAGATAAATAGTATAGCTCACTCTAAGCTGACAACAGCATATACTGCTCACTCTAAGCTGGTATAGTATATGACTAATGCTCACCGAAGCTGTGCGATACTTAATTGGTCACCGAAGCTGTGCGATACTTAATTACTCACTGAAGCTGTGCGATACTTAGGGTATACTGCTCGCTCTAAGCTGGCATATCACGTCCTTAGACTGATATAGTATACCATTCTGCCCAACCAACAATTTCACCAATTTTATCATTCCCGATAAAAATAATCATGTGTGGGTACACAATTGGTCTTAGCCAAAAATATAATATCTTTACTTTATAAATTCCCACTAATTATATAGTCGATAAAAATATGTTTGGCACTATAAACCAACGCCCAATAATTTTCTAATTAAATACTGAAATTAATAAATTTTGGGATAAATTCTCTAAATTACAATTCACACTCAAATTGCACAAATCATCACTCAATTAAATAAACCAATCACACCATTGCAATAAGCACAAAATTCCGGTCACCGGTTATCCTAGTCTAATTTTCGGAAAATAATAATTAATTAAATAATTACCAAAATTAATTATTAAATACCAATAAATGCAACTTAGGCTGGAAAAGCCTAATAAAATACAGAAACAGGCCTAGAAAAATTTCGAGCCTCGCTAGGTAAATACTAGAGTTTATCTAGTCTATAATTACACTACTCTAACCACCTAACACGCAATAACGATCAATTAAATCACTAATCTATTCTAACTATCCACCTAATCCACATTTAACTTAAACTAATCAACCCTTAAGCATAATTAACTCCATAAGCGGAGATTAGAAAGTAAACTCACTGGATTAACATTCCAATGAGTTCATGAGGACGGCAAGGCGGAGACGGTCCACAAACTCCGAAGCGGGTGCACCTTTTGAGGTCCGGAAGGGCTCCAAAACTGGCCAAATAGTGCACGATGGCTTGAGGGGGTTCGGTTTTATGGTTGGGCCGAACAAGGCTAGATGGTCGCTGGTTGAGGCTGAAGTAGGCAGAGACGAGCGGCGAAGGCTGCAGTGGTCCGGGCGGGGCTTCACGGCGGCAGGCGGCGACTCACGGCAACAGTGGAGGCTCGGTGGCCTGGCAACCAGCTGGACGAGTGAGTAAGAGTGGGCGACGCAGCTGGGACGGAGGTGACGCATGACGAGCAGGCGAGCTCGCGGCTGGGCGCGATGGCTCGCGGCAGTGCTAGACGGCTCGAACGAGCTGCTTGACGGAGGAGGGGGTGAGCTACTAGTTCTTCTGTAGTCTTTGAAGCTCTCTCTCTCTCTCTCTCTCTCTCTCTCTCTCTCTCTCTCTCTGTGGAAATGGGGGTCGATGATGAGGAAGGAGAAGGGGACCAGCTGGCTTTGGAGGGGGCCACCTTGGTCTCCTCTCTATCTTCTTATCCCCCTTGGCTTGGTCCCACCAATTGGCTAGCTTCCTCAGAAATTTTCCAGACCATTAGCTTGTCTTAGAAGCTTAGGAGATGGTCCAAAGGTTGAGGCAAGGGGGGCTACGAATTTTGCACAATTTCCCCTCACTTCCACTTCAATTCATCTTGAATCAACTCAATTCGGCTCCCATAAATTCCATTATCAAGTCCTCGATCAAACTAGTATTTTTTTTCTCACCAATAGAACCAACTTGCATCCCAAAAACACAATCGAAAACGGTTCTCTGAATTTTCCGGTAAAAAACGGCCCTATATCGACTTTTCGCCAAAAATCTCGATTTGCAGAAAAATCTTCGGAAGGTGAGTCAACGTTATTAAAATGACTGGTGACATAGCAGAACTTTCAATTTCTGAAATCGGATTCGATTTCTCAGTTAATTTCAATCTGGCGCGATTTTAGCGTGACCTAATCTACCAAGTAACTTTCATAAATTTTTAATTCAAATGACCCATGGTTGATTTTCTTCAAGCCACAATGAACCTCTTCGACGCATTGGCGACTCTCGATGGTCGTGAAAATCTCGAGATTTCAAATACGGACACAGGGTACCAAAACGATAGAAAAATCAGTCTAGTACCGATCGACGAGAATTTTTCAATTTGGTGGAATCACCCACGTTTAACCACACATCTCAGTCAAACCAACCTATCTCTGATTTCTAATCGATCTTTACTATGCCATAATGATCTCTGCATATGAGCATGGTCGAGTAGTCGATTTCTAGTCGAATTCTCAAATCTATTGCGTTAAAATCTCTTAATAACTTCCTCAAATAGTCTAGTTATCTCAAGAGTGATCAGCTTAGAGAATAGCACTATAAGCGCGTCGATAAAATGACTGATTTATTTAATTGAAAACATAATTGAAATTTCAGGATGTCACGATTAGATCTTGTGAGATGAGAAAATTGGTGTTTGCATAATTATATGAAGCTAATCAACATATACTTGGAACCCATGTGGGATCCAACATTTCCAATGATCCAAATTTAATTTAATATACCAAACTCAATAACAAATCCTCCTTAAAAAAAATATTTTTTAAGCAGATTGGCAATATGTATTCTAAAGTAGGGGTGAGCATGTTTCAAGGTAGAACCTAGAATCGAAAAATCGAACCGGCAAGAATCTGTCCGATTTCTAGTCTCAAGATATGTAGGATAGGGTCTAAGTTACAAAAATTGAGAAACCCGTTTCGAATGGCAGGTTCCAAATTATGAGTAGGTGAAACCTAGAACCTAAAATTAATTTTTGTATTTTTTTCTTGGTCTATATCTTGACACGATCTTACTGTATTCCATAACGTTCGATGATGAGTATATAACATGAAATACTAGTATGAACTTTCATTTTATGATTGACACTTTTATTTTATCAATAATTTGGAACTGACCCTGAAACTTGTAATAGGGTAAGTTTCAGTTTTAAGGTATGTATAATAGATTTCAGGCTCTTAAAACTAAGAAATCAATTCCAACGGGTGAGTTCTAGATTCGAGGTGAAACTTACACAAAATCTAAAATTGCTCACCTCTATTTTAAAGAGGTCTCTCTAGGAAAATTGTTTTCTCTTTGGTCTTGGAAGCCCATTAGTTTCTCCCAAGTTCTATCCATCTCTTTTTATCAAAATTTTGAAGCCCTCTGCTTTCCCAATCAGTGTTCACCCTTAGGTGCGAGCAAGCCTCTCCAACCTCCCCCTCCCACGTTGCCTCACCATCAAAGGGGAGCATACGCAGCCGTGACAAGCTCGAGCTCAGATCGAGGTTTGGATTGAGCGCAACCCTTGGATCTTGGGCTTGGCAATGCTAGGCCCAAGCCCTTGATCTTGAGTCTGGAGCAAGCTCAAACTCATAAATGAAATATGAGGCTAAGCCCGCTTGCCAAGCTCGGGCTCCACGACGACGTGGATAAGTTGTGGCCACGCAAACTAGTGGCGCGGTGTCCGCTGATATTAGAGGGTTGGTGGCGGAAAACTTTAGTGACGAGCAGTGGAAAGCAAATCTCACAACTGTGGTCGAGGAGCAGCCACGATTGGCTATGGTGGTGTGATCCTCGCGCCTTTGTAAGTGGCGTATCCAAGGTTCATGATCTAGTCTCTTCTAGTGTGCCCAAGCCTACAATTCTAATTTCCACCAAAACATGATCTCTCTCTTTCTCTCTCTCTCTCTCAATAATTCAGTCAACCTAATTAATGCACCAAACTAAGATTGAACAAGCATCACATTTGATGGGATCCTCATAAGACCTATATCAGACTCACTATTTTCATTGGCTCAAATTTAGTTTAGTACTGTGTTACTCGCATGGCAACTTAGTCACGATCAAATATGGCTATGGTCGTAACTTATAGCCAAAAGATTCCAAATTGTTCAAAATTTGATGAATTAAAAGGGGGAATGGTAGCGCTTTTCAAACAAACAACAACAAGATTGAAGTTTGAAGTTTGAAATACCATTGCATTGAAGTATGTGGATCAACTCTTACACATTAGTTTCATTATTGAAATTGATATCTAAGATTTCCAATAAAGAAAATAGCTTCAGGTGGGGAAACCTGTGTCGCTGTTTAATAATTATAGTACATGAAGATATACCATTGCTATAACTAAGCGAAACAAAACCTAAAGCCAGATGACTTGTACATCTTTTCCCATCCCTTCCCTAGACCAGTTTGGGAAGACATTCGATACCCAATAAAGCTCTTCCTAGGAACCCGTCCGAGGTCGTATTGGTTGGACAAGCTCTTGCTCTCAAACGCCCACGGCTTCAGTCCTAGTTGCTCTGGCAAAGTCCTCAGCGGCTTCAATTTGGGGATTTACGGCGGGACCACAAGCACTTTTTGGATGTTGCGGAGCATGTCTGTGTCAGAGTCGTAGCGGTAGTAGGAGTTGAAGAACATGTGGAACACTTTCAAGCAACCAAGGTGGAGCTGCCTGCCCGGTTCCGACAAGCTGCATACATCGGCTAGGATGTGTTGGAGGAACTCTTTCTTCATTTGGTTGAGCAGCAATTGCACAAATTTGATGGGATCCTCAATGCTGGCTTCGGGGTTTTCCTTTAGGAAGAGCAGCGCACAGTTCAATTGCCCTTCCTGTTCTTCTTTCTGTGATGAGAGAGAGAGAGAGAGAGGTGGCACTTGGAAGGACACAATCGAAAAAAAAGAAAGAAAAAACCAAAGACATTGCATTATTGAGTTCATAGGGGCAGAAATATATTAACAATTTACAAGTGTTGTCCAGCGAGCATTAGCCATTGCATGCGGCTTTGGTAGCAGCTATACTTAGCCGAATCATATTTAATAGTTTGATGCACCGGGGGGGTGAGGAGCTGGTAGGGGTTGGACCACAGCTGATGCAGCGGAAGATGTGTGCTGCGATAGACGTCATGCCACGTCGAGGTACTCTTCCGTTGGATGCGCACATCCACTTCTGCTCCACTTCGATTCGATGAGCCATGAGCCATGAACAAAATGTCTCACCCCACTTTCCAAGCAAACACAGTAAAGAAAGACATTGCTTGGTGTAGCAAAGTATAGAAAGAGAAGTATTGTGTGGGAACACGAGATGTACTAAATCTCGAAGGTTTTTCTTGATGTTCTTCCCCGATTTTTTTAAACATTTCATTCTGAAGTTGCTGACGAGATCGTCTAGGGTTTTGGATATGGTCTTGGCGTGCTCACTTAGTCCTTTATAGTCCCAATTGGTGTTGCGACCTCTTTTTTTTCGGCGCCCGATCGGGGCGGGCGCCTCGTGGAGGCTAATGGCTCGGCTGGATTAATTAAGCCCGGACTCTTCCAAGTCCGCCAATTCACGACTTTAATAATCTGAGTTTTTAATCTGTAAATTAATTTTTAAAACGGAGTCGCCACTAATCAATTTGGGGTGGGTTGATTAGAAACCCATGAGAAATATTGGGAGAAATATTCGCTCATGCGCAACTGCAGAGAAATTAGGATCGGGGACTTGATTACACTAGTTAATCACTAATGCCCTTTCGGTATCTAAACTTGTTAAACCCTGAGGTTTTTTTGGATGTTTTAGGGATTTTCCATGCATTATTTGGAAAAATGACATTTTTGGACCTTTTTCCAATTTTTTGGACATAAAAGGGATTTTTTTGGTTTTTGTATTTTTGGAAAAATACAAGTCTTTTTTGGCTTTTTTCTGAATTTTTGGCCTTTTTTGGGAAATATGAAATATTTTTGATTTTTGATTTCTGATTGATTTTTTTTTTTTCGGAAAATAAAATATTTTTTAATTTTTTTGGAAAATAAAGTATTTTTTTGATTTTTTTGATTTTCTCGAAAATAAAATACTTTTTTTATATTTTAAAATATTTTCTGTTTTTTTTTTTTGGAAATTAAAATATTTTTTTCGAAAATAAAAATATATATTTTTTGATTTTTTGAAAATAAATAAATTATTTATTATTTATTTAATAAAAACGACCGCGTACGGGCCTGTGTTGCGGGCCCGACTCGGATTTTTGCCCTTTTTTATTTTTTATTTTATTTTGAAAACGGCGCCGTTTGGGGGGGGGAACCGGCGAAACCCTACCCGGTTCCCCGACCCGGGTCCGACCCAACGACCCGGTTCCCCCGCGGAACCCTACCCGAATCTGACCCGGGTTTTGACCTGACTCGCAGCCGCCCCTTGAAACGCGCACAACCCTACCCGGTTCGCGGCCCGAGTCCGACCCGATGACCCGACGCCGCAACCCGAAAAATCGAGAACCCTAGGGTTCTCGATTCGCGGCGCCGGAGAGGGGAAGGTTGAAGCGTTGCGGCGGCGACGGCGTCGATGGCAGATTTTGGGGAGGGGTGACGGCGACGGCTGTGGCACGTTACCTAGCCGTGGGCGGCAGCTTGAACGGCGGACGGCGGTGCAGCGGAGGCGACAAGCGACGCCCTCGGTTTCCCTCTCCCTCTCGCCTTCTCTCTCTCTCTCTCTCTCTCTCTCTCTCTCTGGCACGCTCGACGGCGACCTCTTCCGTCCTCAGATCTGGGCTCGTGGGCGTTCGGGCCTCTCTCGAAGTCTCTCGAGGGAAGCTTCCGATGCTCACGAGCCTTCGATCCCGATGTCCCTCTCAATCCTGCCCTTCTTTGGCCTTCGTCGGGGGGCCTATTTATAGGCCGAGGGACGGCCGGCCGACGGAGCTTGGACCGTCGGTCTCCATGACCCTCGCCGGCCGAACCGGCATCCCATCCGACGCCAGCTGCTTCTACACGTCCCATCCAATGCCAGCTGCTCCACGTGCGCGTCGCCGTCCGTTCGTTCATCCGGCAGCGCGCCCTCTGTGCGTGTGTTGCAGAGGCGGATGGAGGAGGAAGAAGGGTTGAGTCGTGCGGGCCGGGCCGTGAGGGAGTGAGGAGGGGCTGGGCTCGAAGGCCCAACCCGACAGCTTGCTTTGCTTCTCTCCTTTTTTTTGGGGTTTTGCTTTGTTTTGTTGTTTATTTTTCTTGTTTTGTTTTTATTATTTCTTATACGAAAAAGAGGAATAAAAGAAGCTTAAAGCCTAATAACCTAATCAAAATTTAGGCGTAAACAATTGGTCTAATGTTCGTCACCCACAGAAAGAGTCGATTCTAAGGGTACCTAATCGGATGGATTCTGACACCATGGTAGATCAATATAGAAACCCATAACTAATATAGGCAAAGAGCAGTGGTGGAAAGCAGATGTCACAACTGTGGTCAAAGGCGGAGTCAACAATTGTCGGCTATGGCGGCAGCAGTCCTCGCTTTCTTGCGAGTGGTCTATCCAAGATTCATGATCTTGTTTCTTCTCATGTGCTTGAGCCCACAATTTTAGTTTCTATCAATTAAATGAGATCTCTCTCTCTCTTTTATATACGTGCGCACACGCACAAAATAATTCAGTCAACCTAACTAATGCACTAAGCTAAATTTAGACAAGCATCACATTCGATGGATCCCCTTAGGAGTTATATTGAACTCACTAATTTCAATAGTTCAATTTAGTTTAACTTAGTCTGTTATTATTGAAACTTAGTTAGAAGATCCCAAATTGCTCAAGTTCTAACAAAATTACAAGGTGGACTAGTAACGCTTTCCACACAGACACCAACGAGATTGAAGCATGAAATACAATTGCATTGAAGTACGTGGATGAATAGTCCACCATAAATTTAAACATCTTTCTAAGATACTATGTTCATACATACTTATTTCATTATTGATATACTCTTTACTTTTCTGTGAAAACCAAAATAACTTCAGGTGGAGGAACCTATAAGATTGTTTCATGACTATAGTGCATGAAGATATGCCACTACTATAACTAAGCGAAGCATAACTTAAAATTGGATGACTTGTACATTTTCTCCCATCTATTCACTCGACCAGTTTGGGAAGACATTCGATACCCAATGAAGCTCTTCCTAGGAAAACGCTCAAGGCCATATTGGCCGGACAGGCTCTTGGTCTCAAACACCCCTGGATTCGGTCCTGGTTGCTCTGGCAAAGGCCTCAGGGGCTTCAATTTGGGGACTCGTGGCGGGACTACGAGCGCTTTCTGGATGTCGTGGAGCATGTCCGTGTCTGAGTCATAGCGGTTGGAGGAGTTGAAGAACATGTGGAACACTTTCAGGCAGGCGAAGTGGAGCAGCCTGCTCAGTTCAGGCACGCTGCAGGGCTCCTCAAGGACGTGTTGGAGGAACTCTTTCTTCAGTTGGTCTAGCAGCAATTGCACGAAGTTGATGGAGTCCTCAATGCTGGCCCCGGGGTTTTCCTTTAGGTAAAGCAGCACAAAGTTCAGTTTCCCTTGCTTTTCTTCTTTCTGGAATGTGAGAAAATCGTAAAAACAGGGAGACGAAATAAGAGAGTGTACACAGGTGCACGATAAGAGCAACAATGAACGAGCACCATTTAGGGGGCAGCGGCCAATTATAGCTGCTTGGCCAGCGGCCAGACTTAGCTCTATCATATTGAACAGTTCAAATAGCCTCAAGACGCATGCTATCCAACGTTAAAAACTTTACCTCGTAGGTTTGGATGTCATTCAACAACCGAGTGATGACCATGAGCAATTTGGTGATGGGCTGGTAGGGGTTGGACCACAGCTGATGCAATGAGGTCGTGGGGCTCGCGAGGCACGAAGGAGGAAGGACTAAGACGTGTGCTCCGACAGACGTCATGGCTACGTCAAGGTACTCTTGCGTGGGACGCACACCTCCACTTCTGCTCCACTTCGCTTCGATGAGCCACGAATGAAATGTCTCACCCCACTTTCAAACCAAATGCAGTGTTTTAGCCCATTTGAAAGAAAGATATTGCTCGATGTCGCACATTAAAAAACAAAAGTATAACGTGGGAATATGAGACTTACTATATTTTGAAGGTTTTTCTTGATGTCCTTCCCCTGTTGTTTGAAACATTTCACTCTAAAGTCGGTGACAAGATCGTCGAGGGCTTCGAATATGGTCTTGGCGTGTGCACTCAATCCTTCCCCATCCCACCTAATATAATGTCGGTCACCGATTGAAAAAAAGGCAACTGGAAGGATAAATAATTGGATGGACTGTGAGGTGATTATTAATTTAACGTACACTCATTAATCTTGCATGTAGGCATGTAGTCTAGTGAATGTAACTCTTGAAATAAATTGTAGAAACCCTAAGTTGGAGTTAAACAAGTTCTAAAAATGATAAGCATACCTTTGAACCGCTTCAGTAAGCTTTTCCAGATCCTCTAACGAACCTTCCATGTCAAAAAAATCATCGGCGACAGTTAATATGACTGCGCTCTTCGCGACCAGTACTCGCACATTGGAGTTGCAAGGCACGGAAACGGAAGCGGCGACAGCAAAATAAGAGTACACCGTCTTCTCTCGACCGAATCCCATCTTGCTAAGTCCCGTTGTATCAGACCACCTGAACTCATCCATTGATAAAGAGTAATTAAAAATAATTATTTGTTAATTAACAACCCATTCACTAAACAGATGCACATGTGCCTTTTTAATACGTCAAGCTCCATCCTGTAAATAGATTGTCTCTGTTCAAAGTTCTGCAGAGCAAGTTGTAGTATATCCTGATTATGAACCAATGATGACCTAATGAAATCAAAGAAAAGCAAAAAGTTAATTACATGTTATAGCATACTAGTCAAGCAAGTTTATAAATTTCCCTTTGAAGACATCAATACCTGTGGCAAGAAAATTTTCCCATCCATAATACACAAGCATCTTTTTCCTCCATCCATATCCTATGTTCCAGGTGATCTAGGCGAGCCATCCATGGCAGACCCAGTTCGTGCTTAATCTACACAGACATTTCAATCATTAACTTACTATGCAGAACAACAAAAAGTACTGAATTTTCCCACTAACCATTCTACGATGACTCGACGAGATAATGCTTGAATTTCTTGTTCCTCTAGATGCGATTTTCTCAAGAAATTTCTTTGAGAAAGTTCTTGCTTTCTCGAGTTCATGTTCGTTCGGAAGCATAAGATTGCTGGCTCTATAAATGTTAAGGAGCACACTTGAGAAGTATTCATAATGTTTTTCAATGTGATCTCGAACTTCTTCACGGTCTAGAAACCAACAAAAGCTAGCTGCAAAATGCAGAATACAATTGAAATTAAAGGAATCACTTCAAAATATCATCCATGAAAGATCCCAGGGGAAAGGAACCGATTGAGGGACTCATAAAGCTTGCAACTCGTACATGGTGATACTCTATAACCATGCATGCGCAAAAGCCAGAATCCCAAGCAATCTTTGTATAGCTCCGCAGCGATCGAATGAATTGATTTCACGATTGGTTTTTCATGCTTATAGTTCCTGCAAAAAGAAATGTTAATATGCTTGAATTAGTTAGAGATGCCGTATGGACGATTTCGGTGACCTCAAAAGCGGGTCATACTGAAAATAGAAAATAGGCGACAACTTTGCTAGGACGGGCTTCTAGGCTTTTACGGACGGCATTGCTCGTCCCCTATTCTATTGTTTTTTTTTTTTTTTTCTTTTAGTAGTTTCTAGGAAAATAAAAATAACTGAGTGACTAGGAAGCTTTTACTAACCGATAGATTTGTGCCAAAATTTCATCCTTCTCCCGGTCAAAGTACTCGGTTAACCCTAATCTCACTAGTTGATAAACCATGGAAAGTTTTGTAAGCTCTTCATCCACGAGATATAGAGATGGAACTGCTTTAATCATCAAGAAAGCCAAAACATATCCAAGGGTTATGAACGTTATAAAAGGAAAACCATATAAATTTTATAAATAAATTTTCAAACTCTACATTGATGGTATAAGCTTTTATTACTTTTTTTTTTTTTTTTGGTTAATCCTACTCTATTCCTATTCTACACTCACTATCAGACTTTTGCCCTGCTTCTTGCAGGGCATAAGAGTCGAAACCCACTCATATAAAATTAGCTTTCATTAGTTTAGCTTATAGTGATCTAGCATTTGAAGTCATGTCTTACGCCAAACACAGCCTAGTTAATCTAAAAGCAAGATTTTAGTTTCAACTTTAAGTCCTTATACAAGGATTTGAAGGATTTGCCCATTGAAATATCAAAATCTTTGGTTTCGCGTTTACAGTCCAAATTTGCAGAAAATATCGAAGTTTCTGTTCCTGCTGTGGGCAGCTCGGTCCCAGTTTGAGGCCATCTAATTGGCAAAATAAGTTAAGTTAAAAGAAACCAAAACATAGAAATAAAGTTGATGCATTCTTTGTCCTCCCTTCCATAGAAGGTTAGAACTTCGATTCTTCATGTATACAACAATTCTATCGACTGAAATCAACCACATCCCATCAATTACTATGATAATTTTATTCTCTTTTCCGAAAGTGACAATATATAAATTTCATAAAATGAAATTAACTGGGGAAACAAGAATGGCATGCTTCAAAAGCATCTAAAAATCTTTTGGACTTAGCATTCACTTACCGCCGTTAGAAGCACAATTCAAAGCAAGAGACTGAAGATAAGCCAAGCATGCTTCATTCCCGGTGGCTAGGTATGCACTCGCTGTCGCAGAGGGTGATTGAAACAAAGAGCCGTCGCTGTCCAGATGCTTCAATATGATTTCGTGGCTGACTTTGTATGTTGGAGGCAATGCCTCAAGATACGACAACAACGGGAAATATTGCTTCTCGTCGACAAGTTTTTCCCTGCAATAGGCCAAAACCGTATAAGTTTTAATTGTGACTGAGGCGGGTAAAACATAGGAGTTTTCGGTGGCTTTAGCGCCCCAACTTTTTGGCGCTTTTAGATTTGAGGCTATGATAATCCATTTGTCCATCATTCAAGACTTCCTATCACTGAGCCAAAATTCTGGTTGGTTAAGTTGTTTGACGGATGAGAAGAACTTCTTTATATAGCAAGTTCCATTAACAAAATAAGGAAAGAAATCTACTTCGTTGTTGATACCTAAATTTTGGCAAACCGTTTAATGATATTTATTAATCGTATAGAAAATTATGGATTAAATTTTAAACCTTAGCAAAAATAATTTCCATTAAATTGCATGACATATAGAGATTAGCAGCATCTGCATTAGTAGTAATAGAGCCTTTTTGTTAAAAGAAAATAGAAAATTAATTAAAAGAACTATTATTTAAGAAAAAAGAAGGGAAAAAAAGGTCGAATAGGGCCGGGTAGGGGCTGGGCCTGCGTGGCCCTCCTCTTTCCCCTTCCTTCCTTTCGCCCCTGCAAGCCCGGCCCACCTCTTTTTCTTTCTTCTTTCCTCCATTCTTTTTGTGTGGGCCGACCCACCTCTTTTCTTACGACTTTTCTCATTTTCGCGCGGGCTGGCCCATCTCCCTTCATTTCAACCCGGCCCGCGCATGGATCTTCTTCCTCCTCATGTCCGTCACGCCTGTGTAACCAAAAAAAAAAAAAGCGCAAAGTACGAGCCAGAGGAGGCAGAGGATCGCGAGGGGGCAGGTGCCGGCATGATCAGCAAGATGGTGGTGGCAGTAAGCTAGGCACGCCGATCGCAGGCCATTGGGAAGGAGAGAGGGGGACGCGAGAGAGCTTGAGTGAGCGAGAGGGAACGACCTAGACAGAGAGAGAGTGAGACCGAGCGTTTCCCCGTCGCCTGAGGTCCGCCTGTTTCTCGCCGTTTGGAACCAGGTAGGGCTCCCTTTCGCCCGTGGCGTTCCGTTTTCTGGGCGCGTCGGGCCGCAGCTCGTGGCTGACCAGTTCGCACAAGCTCCAGTCCTTCCGGCCCCCGTAGGTCTTTTGCCAAGTCTCTATTTGTTTTTGGCCTTTTCTGAGGATCCTAGTCCCATTTCGAGTCCCGGTTGAGTTGGAAACCTTAAGATTTTGGCAATGCACGCGAACCGTTTGTATAAATGCCTGAGTGAAGGCTGCATGACTATCCTTGAACCTTCGTCCATTATAGTCATCCACCATTGCTAGATGTGTTTTTTTTCTTTTTTTTTGCTGTTTTACGCACTTTCGTTTCGTCCATTTTGAGTTTACATTGTCGTGATTTGAGCTTATGGCCATATGTTGTGATCTGGGCTTATTTTTGTGCAAGTTGTGTCCCGTTCTCCTCCTTGTCCGTATGGGTGAGAGAGTGGGTGTCGGCTCGGAAGTGGCCTGAGCGGGGGCGGCATCGGCGCTGGTGACAAAGGGTAGTGAGGCTCGTTTAAAATGGCGTCGGTTTGGTTGATGAGTTTCGGTGAAAAAGAGTGTAGGAGAGAAGGTGGCTTCGGACGTGCAGAAGGCCTGCACGAAGAAGAAAGACCAAGAGAAGAAAAAAACTAAAAATAAAGAATTAAAAAAGAATTAATCAAAATATTAATATTAATATTTAAAAAAAAGGGTTTTAAGAAATAGTTTTTTAGTTAGGGCGGGGTACCGGTCAATGGGCCGGATCGGGTTTACTGGGTCCGAACCCGTTTTCCCGAATATAATAATATTAAATATTAAAAATATATTAAAATTTTCAAAATTTGTAAATTTGTAAATTTTCAACAAATAATAATTTAAAATTTTCCGAAAATTCAAAAAAATTTCAGAAATTATTAAAAAATTCGAAATTTTTTTAAAAAAATCAGAAATATTAAAAAATAAGAAAAATTAAAAAATTTTCAGAAAATTCCAATATTCAGAAAATGTCTAAAAATGTCAATAGTAATTAAACAATATTAAAAAATAAAAAATAAATAAAAAGGATAAAAAGTACAGAATTTTTTTGGAAAATGCGAAAATTCAATTTTCCAAAAAGTCTAAATTTTTTTAATAAAATTTAAAAATTAAAAATTCTAAAAAAGATTAAAATTAATGGTTTGAGTTTTTTTTTTCCCTAAAAAGTGGAATTCTTTTAATTTAGAATCATGCTCAAGGTTGACTGAGCCCTTAGGGCTTTACCTTACGGTTTCAATTGTCCTTAGAGACAAATGCCGTTGATTCCGCAATATTGATACATTGATTTTGGCTTCCATTTAGTCTAGTTAGGATTAACATTTATCTTTTCCTTAGTATCAAGTATTTGCTATCCCATAAAATGTATTTAATGCTTTTCTTGTTTGTTCATTATTACGTTAGTGATTGCATACATGTATGATCATCTCATATATTAGTAGATATGTATTAAATCAATTCATATGAACAAAATTAGGTACTAAAAATGCACTAATTGATTAATTAGTGTAATCAAGTCCCCTAATTAAGGCGAGGAATCAAACTGTATCGATTGTTTTCTAGATCGTTTTGCAAAGCCTTTTTTCTATAGATGTAAGATATAGGAGAGGAAGAAATGCTTTCTTTTTTACCATTTTTTCATCTTTGAATTGTTAATGAACTATTCAATTCTCGACGATGAGTTGATTTTTTATACAAATATGGGAGAGGGGCCCATTCAAGCCTTTTTCTTGTTTGTTTATTAGGGCCTCCTTCTTATCTTCAGTGCTTCTAATAAGTTGTTTAATAGTTGGTATGTTGAAAGAAAAGTCACTTTTTCTTCTTTTACAATATTTCGAGAAAAAATTGGGGAAGAAGAAAAAATCTTTTTTTAGTGGATATTGGACATATTCGCTCATTTAATTTTGAACAACTTTATCATATTCTCTTTATCATACTAATTTCTACTCTATTCGTTATTATCTTTTTTCGATTACCACAAAAATGACCATAAATATAGAGTCTTTTAATTTTAATTAAAAAAGTATGAAGGCTCAATCCAATTAAGTCCGTAGCGTCTACCAATTTTGCCATATCCCCCTTTTTTTTATGCTGAAATCCTGCATTTATTCGAATTAGATACCGATTTTTTCTTTTTCTATATAAACTAGAGAAAAAAGCGTTTCTTGTTCTTTAAATTTCTTCCCTATCTTCTTTAATCTCTATCAGAGACCTCCATTTGATCCAATCAGAAATAATTCTACCAAAAAATCATTCTTTGAACTCACCCAATCAAAAATCCTTCAATTCTCAAAAAACAATGGCTAGGTAAGCGTCCTGGTAGTAAGAGGAGTGGTTATGAACCCTGTAGACCATCCCCATGCCATTTTTCTTTTCTTTTTTTATATCTCTATCTGAACTGAATTCTTTCTGATTAAAGAATCTCTTTCTAGTTGCTTTGGAAAAATTAGGAGATTCTCTAGAAGAACAAGTTTACTTATCATTCTTTACTTTGGCTAAGATTATTAAGCTTTCAAAGAAGGTTGATAAGAAAATTTTTTACAGCATTATCAGACCCATGTTTGAATTGAAATTGAGATACTGATACAAGTTATTCCCTTTTGAATCATATAGATTCATATCTAAAAGAGGTTGACAATAAGTTCTTTCAAAATTGACTATTTGTCCCTCTGTTAGAGGTGTTCCGAAATGTCTACGATCGAGTAAATAGCTCTACGAACTAATGGATTGGATCGAATTGCAAAATGGAAAGATTTGTACAAGTTCTATTTCTCAATCTTTCTGACTTGCTCCTACGGAATCAAGTCCCTATCCCTATCTAGTTGTGTAATAAGTGAGGTACACTCCCATGCCTCATTTGATTGCTATAGTGGCTACTATTCATTAGAAGATCTTTCACAAACACCCCAACCTCGTACGAGGTATGGGCTTGAGAGAGCCCACGCCTAATCATGGGCTATAAGCCATCTTTTAAGCAATACCCTTAAACTTATATATTTTCCTCTCTAGACGAAAAAGGTAGGTCGCGACATTCCGTCAAGAAGGATGAATGCAATCGCATGCCGATTTGGGTTGATCGATTGAGATTGAACTAAATTGAAATGGTTTGGACTATATTAGTAATGAAATTTAAAAAGTATCGTGACCGAAATGCAAACGTAGGTCAACTTGAAACTAAAAACACATGGTAAATTTCAAGCGATAAAGAAGGAATGTAATATAATTACCTTTTGAGAATTCGTTGTCGATTACTAAATAAATCCGCAATGATACGTTCCGTGCTTTTGGGGAATATGACCTCCAAACCACTAGCACGGGCCAAATCAACCATTCCAGGCAAGACGATAGCGATCCAACGAGGAAACTGTCCATGCTTATTTCTTGAAAGAAGCAATTCCACACTTTCATGAATGTACTTTAATCCTGAAACATGAAAAATCCAAAAGAAAAAAAAAAGATAGAGAGAGAAATATTAGAGAAGAGTCTGTGAAGAACTATATGATTGTTGCATTTCAATAAGGAAACAAACACAATAGTTACATGCATCATCTTTTATAGGCTTTCTATTGGCAAATATAGTCAAGAATGAGAAGAAATGGGATCAGATTTTGAAACGTCATATAACTCTTTTTAAGGAATTATTTACCCCACAACATACTAAATATTGGCAAAAACCCTCTAGGATACTATAAAATTTTAATGAGAATACCATCTAACAATTATGGTATTCTCCAAGATATCTAAAAAGAAACAATTGAAAAAGATGGTTGTATAGTTTTTTGAAAGAAGAATTGAAACTTGAAAAATTAAGATGTAAAAACTATATATATGAGTTTTTTTTTTTTTTTTTTCAGAACTAAACGCAACCTTTCTGGTGGAATTTGTCCAAAAAAATATGTTCTTGAAAACATATTGATGATGATCATAATAATAATAATAATAATAATCATAATCGTACTCTATTGCAAACAATCACACTATTTCAAAAATACACATAATTTATTTAATAAATCCGAATTTCAATAAATAAAATTAAAAAGATGATTAGTGCCAAGTTGAAACCATATTAGAATTGGTGGGTTAGGCCATGGGTTGAAAAGTGAACAAAGTCACCTAAGTACAAAGTTTAGTTTAGTGATCACAAAAGTAATCTACTCACAAATTATATTTTATTCTAGAAGGAACAATTATATTTGCAATGGTCATATTTTGATGTAAACAAAGAAATGTTATATTTGTGATGACCATATGAAAGTGAAGCACGTGATACCTTTCTCTATCAAAGGTGAACCAACATGCCACTTTTTGAGCATGGTCATGCAAATAAGGGTTGAAGCAAGACACTCCACTTTGTTGGACATTTCATCTTCGTCATGATCATAATCTCCCCAAAAGCCTTCTTCATTCTGATTGTGGAGCACCCAATTTAAACACCCCTTAAACATGGGACGATCATGTTGATGAGGATCAGGAATCATTGCCAACCATGCGGTGTCATATGGAAAAGAAGAGAGGAATGAATGTGAGCTCATGTTGGGTAGTATCTCTCTCTTGATCATTTGGACAAGAGATTGAATCGAGGGTTTTTGGAACTCCATAAAGATTTGTATGAGGAGGATTTGGCTTGCTTATTGGAATAGTAGATTGCATAAACCCATTAGGTCTATTTATACATGACTTTGAGCCAGTTCCTTTTAGGGGTACCACGTGAATCGTTTATTGGATGTGACATGTCACAGAGGTCTGATTGGTATTCGAGACAAAAAGCAAAATGGAACTTCTCTTGTCCTAAGGTGAGAGAAATTATTGTACTTTTGAGGTGACACAGAAAGACATGCAAACAGCAAAAAAAATAATGCGGCGCCACTCCTGAGCATGATTCACATGGTGGATGTTGATGGTTAGCAGAAATAGTGTTATGGGACCCACCCGGGGTTGCCCAGAGCTCTTGAAATGGCCAAACAAGATCTCGTGACTTGTTGTCTAGCCCTTGAAGCTTCCTGGATAGAGTGTACTTAATGCCCATTTGCCCATTAAATGATCCCCAACAAAGCACAAGAGAAATTATTGTACTTTCAAGGTGTAATAGGAAGACATGCGAACGGCAAAAAAAAATAATGCGGCGCCGCTCCTGAGCATGATGCACATGGTGGATGTTGATGGTTAGCAAAAATAGTGTTATGGGTCCCACTCAGGGCTACCCGGAGCTCTTGAAATGGCCAAACAAGATCTCGTGATTTGTTGTCCAGCCCTTGAAGCTTGCTGGATAGCGCGTACTTAATGCCCATTTGCCCATTAAATGATCCCCAACGAACCCGAAAACATCTCAGACACAAGCCTGCTATGCATACTAGGCACTCTGACCCAGCCAATTGACAGTGAGGTCTCACCGCCATCCTAAGATGAATGTGTATCGAGGGGTATTAGGAATGGTCCCGAGGGCCCGTTGTCATGTAGAGACGTTTCCAGGTTCACACATGATCATTTAATGGGCAAATGGGCACTAAGTACACTCTATCCAACAAGCCTGAAGGGCTAGACAACAAGCCATGAGGTCTTATTTGGCCATTTCAAGAGTTCCGAGCACTATCCATATTGTTAGTTGGGTTCACTCCAATGCAGAGGAGGCCTAATGAGTTACAAGTCCAAAAAGGGGCTTGAGCCCATATGATAAGTTATATGAGGAAATAGGGTTTCTATATATATATATATATAAAGTGGTAGCCACAAAAAAAAATAGTAACAAGAGAAAAAGAGAAAGCAGAAAATCTGGGGTTTGGGGCAATATTTGATTTACATCAAGCTAGCATCGGAGGTCGATTCGTTGTCCGATTGAGCTGAAATTTTGTCAGCATGGCACAATTTTCTCGTATATGAACGATTTGCTTTTTGTCTGAAGCTCCATACATCAGGTTTTTCGTGGATTGATCAAAACCTGCATTTTTGGTCAGATTTATCCTTAATCTCTTGTGAAGTTCATGTCTATTGCCAAGAATTATGTTCTTGAGGTGTTTGCTACTATGTACCTCTAGTATTTGCTAGAGAAGAACAATTTTGTTGATAGTGAAGATTTTTGGGTGGACTCTGGTCCCGTGGTTTTTTATCTCCTCACATCGAGGAGGTTTTCTACGTAAAAAAATCGTTTTGTGTTCGCATGCTTAGTATTTATTTTACTCTACTATATCGATTCTAATTAGGTTTACACAAGATGGGAGATTATTTTATTCCGCTACGTTAATTCGATATTGTTCGAATTGTTACTGTTCTCCCATCACATATGTCGGTCTTGCATATTTATATCATATTGTCAGCGAATTTGCATTATTGTTGTTGGTTTAAGACTCCTTTGAAGTGTTTAATTTGATACTAGTGTTCGGCTCGAAAGATTCACCGTATTATTTGCTCCATGTAGATGAACTTTTTGTATGAATATGTCATAGGATAAATATGTCATACATGTAACAGTTTAGAGTTTTTGGTGAATAAAACATAATTTGGGGTAAATTTATCATAAGTATACTAATTTGAGATTTTTTATGGTATTAACCTTATAAATTTTCACATAAACTTACCACGTCACTATATCACATCACCATGTGTCATCTACATCTATATTTTTAATGGTAAAATTGACGGACGCTGACAAAAGATAAATTTGTCATAAGTATACAATTCTGGGGTTTTTGGTGGTCAAAAATTTAATTTTTGGTACATTTGTCATGAGTATACCAATTAAGGGTTCTTTATAATATTAACCTAAATGGCTTAAACTTTTATAACAGTTAGCAATTGTCTTACAAAACTTTATATGGTATTAGAGAAGGAGATTCTGAGTTTAAATCTTTCAAGACCCCTAGTACTAAGCAAAAAGATTAGATTAAGTGTGAAGGGAGTGATACAATATTTAAATATTAAGTCATACATTTGTTTAATAGTTAATTATTTCGATATCAATTATAATGAATTAGGAATAATAGAAGAACATTAATAGAAGAAAATGCTAACATGTTACATGACAGGCTATACAATTCTAAAAGATATAGAGATCAATGAAAATACCCTAATTGACTCTACTCGCATCGTTAGGTTAGTGAATTATTTTTATCAGTATGATGTTTATCTATCTAAAATATATATATATATATATATATATATATATATATATATTTTTTTTCGTGGTAAAAGACATCCTAAAATGGAATTCAGTTGTCTAAAAGTGCACAAGAAAAAGGGATTTCAGCACAACCTAGTGTACCTCCGAAGGAATATGGGAAAAAGAGAGGATGAAAAAAAAGGTATCAAAACAAATTTCGTTTTCATGCAGGGTTTCCAATCAAGTGCTCCTTTCTAGTGGCAAAGAACTCGTGCATCTCATGTTAGGGGTATCAATGAATCGAGTATCCAAAATACCCGACTTGACTTGAAACAAATGGAACCATGCTCTATCCGGGACCCAATCCGATACCCAAAGCACATTTATCCCAAATCATCTAGTCTATTGGATCAGGTTGAGTTTCGAGACTTTTTTTTTTTGCCAAACTTATTTGAATTGCTATATGTTGTTGCTATCACAATAAATAATAACTTTATTCACTTCTTACATATCCTTTATTTGTATTAGTTGACTTGATTTTCGAAGTCAATTTTGGCTTAGTTTTTGCTTTACTTTTTAGCTTTATCTTTAAAAAAATGAATACATATTATATATTTTTTAAGAAATTTCTCTCATCAATCAATACATATGGGGTTTGGTGGCCTATTTTTTTTAGCTTCTTAAATAGAATTTTAGCCAATAAGGATGAAATACTAAATAATATTAAAATAAAAATATCGAGGAAACTTGTGAGACGTGCTCATGGTTTGGTTATCCGGTATAATCATGGGTTCTTTTGCTTAGGTATATGGCAAGCCAGCACCATTTTGGGGTGAGCAGTTCTAGGTTCCATATAGGTTCCACTGGAACTTAAAACCTCCATGTTAAAATAGGTTCTTTATGTTTTGGAACTTAGAATCTATCATGCATACCCTAGAACTTTAAAACCTATCTTGTCACAAGTTTCAAGGTCTACCTAAGTTTCGCTTGTATTGTTAACTAAACGATTGTAGTGAATTATCATATTTAATGACCATCACTTGCTGCTACAATTCACTAATCATAACTTATATTTAAATATACAAAAAATATGAAATATTAACAAAGCAAAAGTCTCGGTCATAAAATGAAAGTTCAAATTAGTTGTTCCATATTATATACTCATTATCAAACATCATGGAATAATGCAAGTTCGCATGAAGACATAGGCCAAGAATTATACAAAAACTTGTTGGCCAGGTACCATTGAAACGAGTTTCCCAATTTTTGAAACTTGAAACCAAACAAGTTTCCACCGATTCAATGCTCAAGTTCCAGGTTCTACCCTAGAGCCACACTCACCCCCTAACGTCCTCAGTGATCAATCGTCTAGATATGTTGACCCCCAACGAAATCAACCTTCCAATCATGAGAGTCAATTCTATGTTGAAGCAAGCGAGGCAGTTGTTCTCTTGTTGATTCGTGAAAGTTCGTGTTTTAGATGATTTTTCCAACTTTCATTTACGTTGGAAATGATTCGTCTTTGTATTTGGTCACATCATTGATTGTATTGATTTCATGGATGAACTCGATATATCTAGAAGCACTCTTCTGTTTGCTCGCCATTAATGACACTCAACTATCTTGGTCATTCTTTTCAAGTTAATTTAATATTCTTTTTTGCACGCAACTTTTGAATAAATGATTGTTTATAAACAATATTGCATATGTGGCATGTGCTTTAAAAAGGTTACGAAGGTGAGAAGGGAAGAAGGGGAAAAAAAAAAGCAAAATGTGAAACGTGAAACGTGAAACTTGAACCAAATTGAAAATACCCAAAAAATCCTGGTCAGGTTGGATCGGGTAACTTTGACATCCCTATCTCATGGAAGTACGATGAAAATCAAAGGTCCATTATGTAAGAGTTTTCTTAATGTGGACTACATTAATTGATATTGTAATTTACTGTCTTTACGGTTACCGTAAAACATGATTGGTCTAAGGTGAGATAGAATGTTTCTTAATTAGTCTAATATGAGGCTGGCTAGTGTGGGCCAAGTTAAGCCTGGCCCGTAATGAGGGAGCCTAGCTGGAAACTCTATAAATAGTGCTCAAGTCTCTCCTCTAACCCTAATTCTCACATGTATCCTCACCTAAGGAGCGTTTACCTAATGCTAAACGTGAGGGGGCTGCTTCATTGAGCAAGTGATATGGAGGGCAATAGAGGAGAAGGACTTGCGCGTGGAATATCGTGTTTCCGCTTCCGCTTCAAGAACGATGGATCCCAAAATAGGTGCGTTAATCTTTCTTCTCAATTATACATGTTCTTGTTCTGGTTATGGAGATCTTAGAATTGCGTAATTTGCATCCACATGTGGTATCAGAGCCTCCATAACCCTAGAACTCGAATGCATAAAATTTTTGCCATAATTTGTGATTTTTGAGATTTTTTGTTCAATAAAAATAAAATAAAATCACAAATTCGGATTGGGTTTGTTGAGGCGAATAGATCCGTGGGCGACGCGTCGCCGGAGAGGGCTGCACACGCAGCCACGTGCCGCTAGATCATTATTTTTTCATGTGGATTTTTTGCTCGATTGATCCTAAAACCATGGGGTTTTTATTCTACATGTCGAGATCTTTCCAACCATATATAATTTGTATAATTTTGTTGAGAATTGAGTGAGAATTTTAAATTTGAAATTCTAGGATTATAGAAAAGTTCTAGAATTTTAAGTTACATTCTAGCGTTACCTTCGTTTTTTCTTCTCCACTCTTTGCATCACGTTGTGTCGTTTGAATTATGAATTGTCGGTCATCGCGTGCACTCTTTTGCTCATCTGTCTCTGATTTCGGAATTGACTTTCTCCTCTCGACGGTTTTGTTCTATTGCCGTGGCGAGTTTGCCCGCAGTTGCTAGTCAATGTGGAATTCGTTCGTGACGAATATGATGGGGTTTGTGAAGATTTGTATTTGTGTGTGTGTGTGTGTGTATGTATATATATATATATATATTGTGGCAGTAGGCGGCTGCGCAATTTGTTCACCGCGATCGTGTTGCGGGGATGGGTTGGCGAAGGATCTGTTTGTGTTCGCCGTCTGGGTACGTCTGGTCGGGAGGGGTGATGTTGATGGGCGTTGTTGTGTTGGATGATGGCTTTTTTTTTTTTTTTTTTTTTTTCGTAAGAAAATATTTGGAAAAGTGGCCAATTTTAATTATATATTGGTGAAGGCTAAGGGTAAATACCTGCATATCAAACGGGATTGAGGGACAGTATTCTGCCGACTATGCTTGTAAGGCCTTAGGGTGCCAAGGCATTATGTGATATGTGTGCGGTGGCAATCGCTAGAAATTGCAATTGATGTGCGAAAGTCTTTTACGTGTACACTCTCTTTGGCCAATGCTCTTTGAAGGAGACTTATTAGGTTTTGAATCCTAATATTTCTTGGCATCCGTGCTTTTATCTTATTGGCAGGTGTCCACATCTATTTTGTTTGGTGCTTTTAGATTCTTTTGTTAATGCTGGAAGAATGTGCTTCTTTCGATTATCGTAATAGTAGTCTTTAGTTTCTTCTAGTTGCCCTCATACTTTAATGGGTTATAGCTTCATCGTGATTGTCACGTACAACCAGATTAAATAAAGATATTATCATGATTAAAGTAGTGTAATTAGTATGATATGTGATTTTAGTGATATTTTGCCCCTATCACTAAAGTTAAAATTACATATATATGGTGTATGTGAGAAGTAAAGTTTATATCCCCGGTATGAGAGAGTTTCAAGGATTCAATTGAGTTGTAACTGTCAAAGTGGCACACTTGGTTGGATTGAGAAATATCGCAGTGAGTATTTTCGTATGCATGCGGAATACATCATTTGTCCATTTCATTACTATGCCTGAAAATTCTAACAAGAAGATTTGGCTCGGTCGCATCATAAGAAATTATGAGCGACTTCCCTGTGGGTAGATATTTTGAAAGCAACTCTTTTCACATACAAAAGGTGTCCTTATCAAAGTTGTTTCATAAATTTCTTTTGGACACGTCGCCGACCCATTCATTTTTTTATTGCACATGCGGAAGCGAAACAAATCCCCTGACAACATTTAACTTGGGATAGAAAAGCGGGCAATCAATTACAACCAAACAAACCTTCTTATAAACACATAGGTTTATATACAACACTGGATTGTCTACAAAATAGACAGGCTCAACAAAAAGGGAACTGTCCTATGACCACTAGTCAGACACGTTCGCCGATTCTTCGATCTCTACCTCCACAAATGTCCATGGCTTCGAGTCCTCCACGACCGCCATCTAGGGACCTGAAATATTTTCCCCAAACCGGGATGAGACAATGTCTCGGCGAGTCCTACCCCCTAAAACTCGATTAGGAAGAAAATAAGCCTCAGGGCGCTCTAGCCACACAAATAGGATAGAGGACTTACCTCGCCTCAGTCCCTTCCTGCACGTCAGTACAATTCATATTCAAACAATGCTCGCACAAGCTGAAACTACCGACACACCCATCGGTCTATCAATTCAATCAATCCAATTGATATCATACGATCCACACATCTATCAATTCATACCATCTATTAAACCATACCATCTATTCATCCATCAATACAATCACGGCTCACACAAGCTGAAATGGATGCAATGCTCTCACAAGCTGATATAGATGGTAGCTCGCACAAGCTGATATATACATAGATGATAGCTCGCACAAGCTGATATATACATAGATGATAGCTCCCACAAGCTGATATATATATATAGATCGTGCTCGCACAAGCTGATAAAACGATCTTAGCTCACACAAGCTGATATATACATAGATGATAGCTCCCACAAGCTGATATATATAGATCGTGCTCGCACAAGCTGATAAAACGATCTTAGCTCACACAAGCTGATATATACATAGATGATAGCTCCCACAATATATATATATATATATATATATATATATATATATATGTATATAATAATTGCTCGCCCAAGCTGATACATGTATATAAACAAATGCTCGCCAAAGCTGATCATTCAATAATAAACCATAGAACTGGATATTCAATCCAATAACAACCAACGATTCAAACTAGTCATACAAAGCAATTACGGTGCTAAAAGCCAACACCGGGTATTTTCAAGTTAAATACCACAACTTCATCAACATCACTCAATTCCACACTTTTGGAATTATTAACCAATAATCATCAATCACTCAATTTCTCAATTTAAACATACAATTGGCACAAACTAACCACCTTTCTTTGCGATCAAGCACGAAATTCTAACGACCGGCCATCCCGGCAAAATTTTCGAAATTATTAAATAATTAAATTTAATTCCGAAAATTAAATAATTAAATATTATATTATAATAATATAATTTAATAAAATAATATTTATAAATTCGAAATAATTAATTAATTAAAAATAATTAATTAGGGCTTAAACAAGATTACACTAATTTAATCATACAATTAGCCCTAATTAAACATCCATTAAACTAATCATGCAACTAATCTAATTTACATTAAAATAATCTAATCTAACCACCTAAACCTAATTAGACTAATCTAAACATCCCTTAAGCATGATTAACTTACTAAGCGTGGTTTAGAGGATAAACTCACCGGTTTTGCGCGCCGGTGAGTTCACGGCGACCACGACGCCAAGGCGGTCGATAAACCCCAAAGCGGCGACACCAACGGAGGCCGGGAAGACACCTAAAACGGGCCACGACGACTGAAAACCCTTGCTGGTTTTCTGCTTCTGTTCTTGGACTGCAGAGGCTGAACCGATGGCTGAAACAGCGAGGAAACGGGCCGATCGGAGCTCCGGCGAGCGGGTGGTTGGCAACCGGTGGCTCCCGGGGGTCTTGGGGATCTTGCTGGTGGTTGGTATGGGTGGAGGAATGGTCGGAATGGAAGAAAAACGGAAGAAAACGCTGAAATGGCGAAACCGGGCGAACTGCCAGGCGGACCGACGGACCGGCGGCCGGTAACTTCACAACGACGTACCGGACGGACGGCGGCTCCGTTTTGGGCGAGGCCGGACTCTTTGGAACGGTCTAGATGTCCTCTTCGCGGAGATGGGTGGCTTGTTTGCTAATTCAACCGGGAAGTTAACTTTTTACGCGGATCTTTGGCGAAAGGTCGGCTGGAGCAGAAACTGGAAGAGAGGAAAACTGGGGAGAAAAATGGTCCGATGGGCATGCGACCGACTTGGGCTGTTGATGGCTGATCTCCTCTGGTTTTCTCAAGGTCTCAAGGCTCCTCAACAATGGAGAAAGCCACAAAATAAGGAGGAAGAAGGCTGCTGCTGAAGAGGGGGACCCCAAAGTGGCTTCCATGCCTTCAACACTTGGCCATTCACTCAAGTGGCTGCCCCCACCTTGTCTGCCCTATCCACAAGCCACTTGCAGCTCACAAACTTCCCTTAGAAGCTTTCTCAATTGGTCCAAAGGTTGTGCACCATGGGGGCTACGAATTTGTGGCATTTCCCCTTCAATTCCCCTTCCATTCCAATCAATTCTCAAGCAAACCAATTCAATTGAAGCCCAAATAAATCAGCCATGGTGTCCTTGTCCCTCTTATGATTTTTCCCCGTCATATGATCCAACTTGCATCCCAAAGATGTAATCAAAACCGGCCCTCTGACAATCTCGAACAAAATCGGCCTTACTTTGCTTTTCTGCCAAAAATCTCGGTTTGTAGAAAAATCTTCGGAGATGAGTCGACATTCTTAAAATGAATTGTGACATAACAGAACTTCCAATTTCTATAATCGAGTTCAATTTCTCGGTTAATTTCAATCTGGCGCGATATGAGCGCGTCCTAATCTACCGGGTAGCTTTTAGGAATTTTCAGTGCAATTGACCTGTGGTTGATTATTTTCAAGCCACAAAGTGCATTTTCGACACATTGGCGACTCTCGGTTGTCGTAGGAATCTCAAGGTTTCAAATGCGGACACAGGGTACCAAAACGACAGAAGAATCGGTCTAGTGCCGGTGGACAAGAATTGTGCAATTAGGTGGAATCACCCACACTTAATCACATACCTTTGTCGAGTCGGCCTATCTCTGATCTCTAATCGATTTTTAACTGTGCCGTAATGACCCTTGCAGATTAGCACGGTCGAGCAGTCGATTCCTGGTCGAATTCTCAAGTCTATTGCGTTTAGATTCCTTAACGGCTTCACCTGATAGACTAGTTATCTCGTGAGTGGCCAACTCAGAGAAGAGAGCTATAGGCGCGAAGATGAAATGCCCGACTTATTCAATTGAAAACAGAATTGTAAAATCGGGATGTCACAACTCTTCCCCTCTTATAAAAATTTCGTCCTCGAAATTTAAACCATTAAAATTCTTCTTCGAAATGGTGGGGTATTGTCGTCTCATCAAATCTTCACTTTCCCAAATCCTTCGTTCTGCCTCGTAATGCTATCTGATACTTTCGGTGCCGACGAATCACTTCCAATTTGTCCAGACCAAATCTTGATTCCCAAAACGGCTAAGCACTTGTCCATCTTTACAAAAATGAAAATTGCAAAATTTTTTTTGGTTTTTTTTGTTCTTTTTCTTTTCTTTTTATTTTATTTTCTTTTTCTTTCCACTAAGCGGCTAACTGCCGCGTCGGGGATTCGAACTCCCGACTTCGGACCTGCGGCCTCATCCCGGGTACCACTCGGCTAGAGGTGCCGACGGTGCTCCAAAGCGCTTTCTTTTTTTCCATTTAAGGCCAAATTTCTATTTGAACCCAAACGTGAAATATTCCACCATTTAAATAGTTCCGGCTCTCCTTTCTTAATAATTCGAGATGTCCCTATCCTAGGCGACATCCAAGGATGAACAGGGTTCTCAACTTGAAAATTCAAAGATTTTCAATACTTAATTGCATAAATTTTCCCGGCGGCTCTGAGCGGTCCTTAATCTCTCACCGATATTTGCAACTGCGTCCACTGACTGTTGAACTGACTCTGGGCTGCGACCTTTCATTTTCTGATCTCAACTCAACAACTGAAGTTCTGTACACTGCTCTGCACTATCTCAAAAATGAACCATTTGTCGATCGCTGAAATTGGGACCCTCGGTCTAAATCGATATAACTTTGACACCGACACTCTAAGCAAACGAATTATCTGATGCACAAACACCTCTACATGCTTAATCAAATCAAGATCCTTTCGCACAGCCACAAGGTGGGCTGATTTCGTTCATCTATCAATCGATCACTACCCAAAATGAAATTATTAACACATTGACTCCTCGATAGACCTGTCACAAAAATCTATTGTGACGAGTTCCCACTTCCTCACGGAGATCTCGAGAGATTACAAAGGTCCTCTCGACTTGTAAAACCGTGCCTTCTCTTATTAGCACACCTGACACTTGCGACCTATCAGTGATATCTGTCTTCATACCGGTCTGCCAATCCTGTTGATGCAAATTCTGACCCATCTTCGTATTGTCTGGACAATGCTGAAGTTGCTACGACCAGCTTCCGATAAGATCTCTTCTTTAATCTTTGTATCTTCAGGTACACACAATCGTCCTCAGAAATCTGAAAATCAGTTCTCCTTTTCTCGGTATCCTCTTGCGGAATCTTTTGAATCTCTGAGTCTATCCACTGAAGCGTCTGATTCTAACCCGATTATCCGGTTCAATTCTGAGGGTGGCCATAAAATTCGAAGGTGGCCTACCTCAGATTTGAAAATCGAATTTCGAACTTTCTCAAGTAAGGTCCATACTTTAACCAGCATATGCACAAATGAAGACTCTCGACTCAACGCATCAGTGACTTCTTTCATCCTTCCAGGGTGATACAGATACCACCATCCTAGTCCTTCAAAGATCTCGGGTTCACGGTGCTATCTCATATTCAATTCCTTCGAGAGAATAAATACTTTGAGACTTTAACGGTCAACGAAGATCCGGAGTCTTTCTGCACAATTAATGTTTCCAAATCTTCGGAGCGAAAATAATTACTGCAAGTTCTAAGTCATGCATACGTAATTCGTTCACGAGGTCTCAACTGACAGGACGAGTATGCAACAATCTTGCCATGCTGCATTAGCACGCAACCCAATCCTCTAAACGACGCACCACTGTAGATCTCATAAGCTCCAGGACCAGACGGAATGGTCAGCACAGGTGCGGTAGTTAGCTTCTGCTTAAGCTCCGCTCGCACTTGTTTGTCCACACGAACTTCTTTTCTTTCTTTAGTAGTCGAGTCAACGGCGAAGCTAAAGCTGAAAACCCTTCCACAAAACCTTCTGTAATACTCTGCTAAAACCCAGAAAACTTATGATCTCTGTCACTGTAGTCAATCTCGGCCAATTGATCACTACTTCAATCTTGGCGGGGTTCACGAAGATTTCTTCACCTGAAATCACGTGACCTAGGAACGCAACACGAGTCATCCAAAACTCGCATCGCTAAGCTCATCGTAAAATCCAAGAGTCCTCAAGATTTGAAGTACCATCCTCAAATGTCTCTTGTGCTCCTAAGCACTCTTTGAACACACCAGGATAACATCAATGAACACGATCACAAAACTAATCCAAGTACCCTTAAACATTCTGTTCATCAGACCCATACTAACAGCTGGAGTGTCCGTCAAACCACACGGCATTACAGTGAACTCACAATTGCCGTATCAAGTGCGAAATGCCAACTTCGATATGTCTTTCTTCCTGATCCTCAACTAATGATACTCTATTCTCAAGTCGATCTTGGAGAATATCGATGCACAAATGCAACGAACCATCTTTCTTTTTCACGAACAGAACGGTGTTCTCAAGGTGATGCATTGGGACATAAGAATCCCTTATCTAACAATTCCTGCATCTCCGCCTTCAATTCTTTCAACTCAGATAAAGCCATCCAGTAAGGAGCCTTAGGGACTGGCCCTGCTCCGGGTGCTAATTCAATCACGAACTCTATTTCCCTTTCTGACAGCAGACCTGGCAGTTCTTTAGGAAACACCTCAGACAACTTCTGTACCATGGCTATGTTCTCCATAGTCGGTTCCTCAACTGATGTATCCACTACAGTTGCCATACAGATTTGGCAACCTACAACCAGAACCAGGTTGTCTTCAATGACGAATAATAGGGATTGGAGGTCCCTTCCGACTTTTAGTAATTCAAAGCTTTCACACGCTAACTGAACAAACTGAATTATATCTCTACCACGATTCATAACCCTAGAAAGCTCCTCGAGCTAGACATTTTTATAAATGACTTCCAGGTCATATATAAGCAAACCCTTCAAGAACGGCTACAGTCAGAGATTCATCTTTCTATTACTTTATCACCGCAACAAAAACTCTACAACCTTCATTGAAAATCTCGCTGCGATACTCTGATAAAAACATCTCAAAACATTCTTCCTTTGATCGATGCATGGTCAATCCATTCATATTCCTTTCGCCATCCTAGTGGCGTCCTGCCGGCGGTAGCGATGCTTGAGTTCTCTTTGACTTATGCGGACGGTTCCTATCCCGATGGCCGTGCTGGCCACATTCAAAGCATGCTCCCGTTGTAATTGGTCATCGGGCTGACACACACTTCTTTTCTCAAACTTGGCACACAAATAATGAGTCCCCTGCCTACTGTCAGGTAACAGCATGCACTCTTTCTTATACTGAAGGCTTGTTCCAAAAACCCCTCAATGTGTTCTATGGCATACTCCTTTCAATCTGTCCCATCGTCTTTCTAAGACTGTTTCTAGCCAAGTAACCTTGTTGGTCACACACATAACAAGTACCCGTCTTACCAGGACATGGGGCTGATCCATGTCGGCTTCCGTCAGCACGACACACTCCATTCTGATTCATTGTTGACCTGACCATCCCACATTTCCAATTGGACGAAAATGGGATACTTTTCTCCAATCATAAGCTCCTTCCCAAACTGGTTTCCATCTTACCGAATTTGAACCTCGACTCGGATGCAACGGCTTGCTCCCACATCACAACTCCAGGCTGGGCCTCAACAGGCACGGCAACAACAACGGCTCGATCCTGAGCTTATGGCTCAACGAGCTCCCAAAGAACACTAGCGCCAGAACGATCCCATCGAACCTAGGATCGCTCGGTGCTGCTACACTAGTACCGACCTACAGCGGTACTCTCACACTCGCGCTGGTCTAAGCCGGCGCTTCGCCACGACCACCTCGGGTACCGATCCCTGTCGGCATACCACCCCGAGTAACTGGTCTAAAGGTTCTCTCTAGGAGTCCTTTGCTCCTGATCACTCATCTACAGGATCTTTACAGAAACCTGTTTCTCAATTCTAATCCCATATTAGAATTTGAGTGATCCACGCCAAACAATCTACCAAACAGCTATCAGCCACATGCACCAGCATGAAATAAAAGCCATTCCTACTAACTATCCCATAACTCATCGCACCTTATCACTCCATTCACAAACCCGCTCTGATACCACTTAAACGGGGATGTCACGCCTCGAACCTCAAGCATGCGCACATCCCACTTCGGTCGATAGAAAAGCAACTTCCTAGGACACGTCACCAACCCATTCATTTTTTTATTGCACATGCGGAAGCGAAACAAATCCCCTGACAACATTTAACTTGGGATAGAAAAGCAGGCAATCAATTACAACCAAACAAGCCTTCTTATAAACACATAGGTTTATATACAACACTTTGGATTGTCTACAAAATAGACAGGCTCAACAAAAAGGGAACTGTCCTATGACCACTAGTCGACACGTTCGCCGATTCTTCGATCTCTACCTCCACAAATGTCCATGGCTTCGAGTCCTCCACGACCGCCATCTAGGGACCTGAAATATTTTCCCCAAACCGGGATGAGACAATGTCTCGGCGAGTCCTACCCCTAAAACTCGATTAGGAAGAAAATAAGCCTCAGGGCGCTCTAGCCACACAAATAGGATAGAGGACTTACCTCGCCTCAGTCCCTTCCTGCACGTCGTACAATTCATATTCAAACAATGCTCGCACAATGAAACTACCGACACACCCATCGGTCTATCAATTCAATCAATCCAATTGATATCATACGATCCACACATCTATCAATTCATACCATCTATTAAACCATACCATCTATTCATCCATCAATACAATCACGGCTCACACAAGCTGAAATGGATGCAATGCTCTCACAAGCTGATATAGATGGTAGCTCGCACAACTGATATATACATAGATGATAGCTCGCACAAGCTGATATATACATAGATGATAGCTCCCACAAGCTGATATATATATAGATCGTGCTCGCACAAGCTGATAAAACGATCTTAGCTCACACAAGCTGATATATACATAGATGATAGCTCCCACAAGCTGATATATATAGATCGTGCTCGCACAAGCTGATAAAACGATCTTAGCTCACACAAGCTGATATATACATAGATGATAGCTCCACAAGCGATAAATATATATATATATATATTATATATATATATATATGTATATAATAATTGCTCGCCCAAGCCGATACATATATATAAACAAATGCTCGCCAAAGCTGATCATTCAATAATAAACCATAGAACTGGATATTCAATCCAATAACAACCAACGATTCAAACTAGTCATACAAAGCAATTACGGTGCTAAAAGCCAACACCGGGTATTTTCAAGTTAAATACCACAACTTCATCAATATCACTCAATTCCACACTTTTGGAATTATTAACCAAATCATCAATCACTCAATTTCTCAATTTAAACATACAATTGGCACAAACCGACCACACCTTTGCGATCGGCACGAAATTCTAACGACCAGGCCATCCCGGCAAAATTTTCGAAATTATTAAATAATTAAATTTAATTCCGAAAATTAAATAATTAAATATTATATTATAATAATATAATTTAATAAAATAATATTTATAAATTCGAAATAATTAATTAATTAAAAATAATTAATTAGGGCTTAAACAAGATTACACTAATTTAATCATACAATTAGCCCTAATTAAACATCCATTAAACTAATCATGCAACTAATCTAATTTACATTAAAATAATCTAATCTAACCACCTAAACCTAATTAGACTAATCTAAACATCCCTTAAGCATGATTAACTTACTAAGCGTGGTTTAGAGGATAAACTCACCGGTTTTGCGCGCCGGTGAGTTCACGGCGACCACGACGCCAAGGGGATCGATAAACCCCAAAGCGGCGACACCAACGGAGTCCGGGAAGACACCTAAAATGGGCCTCGAAGTCTCCAAAACCTTGCTGGTTTTCTGCTTCTGTTCTTGGACTGCAGAGGCTGAACCGATGGCTGAAACAGCGAGGAAACGGGCCAATCGGAGCTCCGGCAAGCAGGTTGTTGGCAACCGGTGGCTCCCGGGGGTCTTGGGGATCTTGCTGGTGGTTGGTATGGGTGGAGGAATGGTCGGAATGGAAGAAAAACGGAAGAAAACGCTGAAATGGCGAAACCGGGCGAACTGCCAGGCGGACCGACGGACCGGCGGCCGGTAACTTCACAACGACGTACCGGACGGACGGCGGCTCCGTTTTGGGCGAGGCCGGACTCTTTGGAACGGTCTGGATGTCCTCTTCGCGGAGATGGGTGGAGCGTTTGCTGATTCAACCGGGAAGTTAACTTTTTACTCGGATCTTTGGCGAAAGGTCGGCTGGAGCAGAAACTGGAAGAGAGGAAAACTGGGGAGAAAAATGGTCCGATGGGCATGCGACCGACTTGGGCTGTTGATGGCTGATCTCCTCTGGTTTTCTGAGGTCTCAAGGCTCCTTCAACAATGGAGAAAGCCACAAAATAAGGAGGAAGAAGGCTGCTGAAAGAGGGGACCCCAAAGTGGCTTCCATGAGCTCAACACTTGCCATTCACTCAGTGGCTTTGCCCCCACCATGCCTGCCCTATCCTCAGCCACTTCAGCTCACAAACTTCCCTTAGAAGCTTTCTCAATTGGTCCAAAGGTTGTGCACCATGGGGGCTACGAATTTGTGGCATTTCCCCTTCAATTCCCTTCCATTCCAATCAATTCTCAAGCAAACCAATTCAATTGAAGCCCAAATAAATCAGCCATGGTGTCCTTGTCCCTCTTATGATTTTTTCCCGTCATATGATCCAACTTGCATCCCAAAGATGTAATCAAAACCGGCCCTCGACTTTCCCGAACAAAATCGGCCTTACTTTGCTTTTTCGCCAAAAATCTCGGTTTGTAGAAAAATCTTCGAGAGATGAGTCGACATTCTAAAATGATTTGTGACATAACAGAACTTCCAATTTCTATAATCGAGTTCAATTTCTCGGTTAATTTCAAATGGCGCGATATGAGCGCGTCCTAATCTACCGGGTAGCTTTTAGGAATTTTCAGTGCAATTGACTCGTGGTTGATTATTTTCAAGCCACAAAGTGCATTTTCGACACATTGGCGACTCTCGGTTGTCGTAGGAATCTCAAGGTTTCAAATACGGACACATGGTACCAAAACGACGAAGAATCGGTCTAGTGCCGATGGACAAGAATTGTGCAATTAGGTGGAATCACCCACACTTAATCACATACCTTTGTCGAATCGGCCTATCTCCGATCTCTAATCGATTTTTAATCAGCCGTAATGACCCTTGCAGATTAGCACGGTCGAGCAGTCGATTCTGGTCGAATTCTCAAGTCTATTGCGTTTAGATTCCTTAACGGCTTCACCATAGACGATAGACTAGTTATCTCGTGAGTGGCCAACTCAGAGAAGAGAGCTATAGGCGCGAAGATGAAATGCCCGACTTATTCAATTGAAAACAGAATTGTAAAATCGGGATGTTGCACTTAAAAGTATAATGTATGCTCGAATTTGCACTAGACTAAATATCGTTTTTGTGACTGGACTTCTAGGTAGATATTGGTCAAATCCAAGACGTGATCACTGGATTGCTGCCAAGAAGGTTTTAAGGTGAAATTATATACTAATTTACAGATATATTCAATTATTGCAGTTAGTAGGGTATTTAGATGTAAACTTTGATGGCTGTTATGATGACATGAGATCAATAACAGAATACATATTTATGTTAGTAGGAAGTGTAGTAAATAAAGTTCTATGTCATCTTCTACTATGTAAGCAGCATCAGTAACATTCTTTTAGGTTGTTACTTGGGCTATTAGGCTCCGGAACCTCATGAAAGAGTTAATTGTTTTAACTTTATGGATAGACCCATATAGTTGTATTGAGATAACAAATTTGTAGTATTATTTATTTACAACAGAGGTCTCAAGGGGTCTAAATATATGGTGGGCAAAATTTTTTACCATAAAGAAACGGTACAGAAAGGTGACGTTATAATATAACATATTTCCACAGATGATATGGTTGTAGATCCACTAACTAAAGGCCTACACCCATGTGTATTTGAGCAGCATGTCATTAGCATGGGCCTAGGAGCATCATGAGATACTGTTGTTTAGTGGGAGCTATTTCGGCTTTACTCTGATAAATGTTTCATTTGTGTTCGTTACATTTTGTAACGGTTTGATATGTATCAACTTTTGTATTCAATACATTTTTTTTTTTTTAATGTGTTGTTATTATGTTGAATACATATTGATAAAATCTCAAGGTACTGTATAAACCTTGAGTGAAGGTTAGGAGCATCCGGTTACTTGTTATACATAAAGAAATGTTAACCGTAAAGACAAGACATATGTGGGTTCATGGAACCATAAGGACATTTTCTAGTGGCACAAGTTTTTGAGACGCTTAAGGTAAGAGAATGGTGACTAACAAATGGGATCTCTCTATGAGAGATGTTGTCCATTTGACACACTACCATATTGAATCCATACCAATAGAGTTGAGAACATTTGTGACCATGGAAGGCTCTATGTGTATACATGCAGTTACCGCCATGATTCGCTATTTGAGACTTTATGGGATAGGATTGACTATTAAGAATTATCTCTAGAGCAATGTGCGCACATACAGTACAATTTCAATTAATATAGTCTAAGTGGGAGAATGTAAGAGTTTTCCTAATGTGGACTTTATTAATTGATATTGTAATTTACTGTTTTTACGGTTACCGTAAAACAGGGTTGGTCTAAGGTGAGATAGAAGGTTTATTAATTAATGTAATATGTGGTTGGCTAATGTGGCCCAAGTTAAGCCTGGCCCGTAATGAAGGAGCCTGGCTGAAAACTCTATAAATAGTGCTCAAGTCTCTCCTCTAACCCTAATTCTCACATGTATCCTTATCTAAGGAGCGTTTACCTAACGCTAAATGTGAGGGGGCCGCCTCATTGAGCCAGTGATACGAAGGGCAATAGAGGAGAAGGACTTGCGCGTGGAACATCGTGTTTCTTCTTCTGCTTCAAGAACAATGGATCCCAAAATAGGTGCGTTAATCTTTCTTCTCAATTATGTATGTTATTGTTATGATTATGAAGATCTTGGGATTGCGTAATTTGCATCCAACACATTAATCCAGGTCTATTGATGTCATGTTATCTTTCATTAGTCATAATTTCCGGACATGCTAGATGAACAGAACATCAACCAACTTCGGCATTACTCTACCTTAAATTACGTAAAAGTAGGCCCAACTCCTAATACCCAGGAGGACCCAGTTGAACTGACATTAATTGGTGGCATTTTCTGATTGGTGGAACTTGAGAAATCTGCTCGATTTGCTAAATGTGCTAACTGGGTCTGAACTTCAATTTGGATGCAAACTGTAGTTTGGAGTCCTTCAGCGGTGAGATTAAAGAATGCATCAACTTGTGACATAAACGAGTCCAATCAAACCGCTGAAAGTTCATGAAATGTGAGGTGATAAACGTATATTTGAAACTTAGGCTATCAGGTGATGAGAGTTTCTATGCATGCTAAGCTACTTCTTATGTACTAAAAAAAGAGATGGCGCTTAGACAAAAAATTGCGGGCGCTGTAACTTACCCTGGATAATAAGTTATGAAGTACTAAAATCGCGACACATAAATTTCCATCACTTGAGTCCTCTTAATTAAATCTTTATTGATCCTGCCACTCCACAAATTCTTGGAACAAGCTACCTACCTCCTCATTCGAAACTCCTGAAGATGCTAGCTAGTCAGTTGATAGTCTCCATCCCTCAACAATGACTCCAACTGACTAATAGCCAATCTAGACCGGAATAACAGCTAAAATTGATTCGCGAGATGTCTATTGTTAAGGAATCCTGCTGATGGATGCATTTGTTTCACAAAACATCAACTATTTGTAAAACATTATCTTTAAAATGATCACTCCTATATGATTTTAGAAAAATTAATCAATAGAATGCATTTCATAATCAACATTTTCGTCATTAAAGAAACTACATTCCGTTTTAGGACCTAATTGCATTTTCACAACAAGTTTAAGGACTTGATTGCATATTTTGAAAATTTTGAGACTCAATTGCACTTTCATGATAAGTTTTAAAAATTTCAATACACTTATCCATTTAAAACTAGTTTTAGGACTTTCAATAAAAAATTAGATTAATTCTTTTTCAAAATGGTTAGGTCTATCATTAAAGTTTAATCGATGCATCTTATATTAAGAAAAAACCATGCATTGGTTCAATAGTAATATTGGTATAAACTAGTATCCTGTATCATTTGTAACTTATGAATTAATTGTATTGAGTGCTGAAATCGATACCATTAAGATAAACATATGTTATCATTTATTTATAAGTATGTTGTAATTAGTATGTGAATTGTGAAAATACATCAAATTTTATATGTAGCATATATAAATCGCCTGTTCCTATACACCAGGTGACTTCCTGTGATTCTGTGAAATTAGGTTTTTTTCATTTGTTTTCTGAAAGTTGCGGCTTATGGTAGGCCTGTTAATTGTCCTACACTTTTGGACATTGCATTTTTAGTGTAATAAGCTTGGCAGTATTGTTTGTTTGTTCATAATTTTGTTGTCATTAGTGCAATGTTCGAGGGCGCTTCTACAAATTCCCGAGGAACTGTTCCTTGAAGGGTAGGTTGCCATTGCACGTGGATCCATCGACAAGATCTTGAATGTCTGTTGAAGACATTTTAAGTGCTCGTATGTAAAGAAACTTTATGTTGGGATTACAATGCATTATACAGTCACTAGAAGTTGCAACTCCTCTTCCTCTCTCTGTCTAATTCCAGAAGAACAAGGATAGGCTAATTAGGGCCTGTTTGTTTGTGTTCGTTATTTCTATTTATGAACAGATTTTCTGTTTTTTTGTTCCTGGGAACAAAAAAAGAACAAAAACGCGTTTGTTTGCGTTTTTGTTCCAAATCTGTTTTTTTGTTCTCGGGAACAAAAAAAGAACAGAAACAAGAAACAAAAAAAAAATTGTTTCTTGTTTCTGAAACAAAAACAAAGAACAACTTTTCTCTCTCTTCTTTTTTTTCTTTTTCTTTTTTTTTTTTTTTTTTCTTCTTTTCTTCTTCTTCTTGCTTTGGCCGGCGGCCTTGCCCAGCCATGGTGAGGCTCGCCCAGCCAAGGCGAGGCGGAGCCTCACCCAACCATGGCGAGGCTCGGCCTTGCCGGGGCCGACGAGCCTCGCCGTGGCCGGGCGAGGCCACCGGCCCTCGTCGACCGATCGCCCGACCATGGCCGAGGCCGGCGACCGGCCAAAGCAAGAAAAAAAGAAAAAGAAAAAGAAAGAAAAATATTAAAAATTTAAAAGAAATAAAAAAGAACACAAATTTACCAAACATGTTTCTGTTCTTTTTTATTCCGAAATAAGTTTACCAAATGCGTTCTTTTGTTGAAACTGTTCCCAGAAACAAAATTAGTTTTTTCTATTTCGTTTCCTGGAACAAAAAAAAAGAAAAGAAACACAAACAAACGCACCCTTAGCTTCTTCAAGAAGCGAAGCACGCGGCTTCTAGCCCATCTCTCTCTCTCTCTTATTTATTGTTTTTACTCCATACATGTCTAGAATATGGCATATTTGAATCCCTTCCTTATTTTTCTTCCCAAAAAAAAGTCCCTTGTTTTCCTTCAATTATTAAAAGATTTTTCATGCCATCCTCATCTCCTGATTTCTCCATTCACGTTCAAGTAATATTTATAAGGTACTCTCCCGAGTGCTACTCTTAAACATTATAGTCCAAGTTAATTTTCCACATCTTCTATCATGTGATTTTTTTTTAGTTAATAGAAATTAAATCTAGTGTGTTGGTGATATGTTGTTATGTATGAATTTAGCGATGTTATTACAAGTTTTCAACCAATTTAATGCATAATAAAACTGAATTTCAGTTGTGAAATCTCATGAGATACACCCGAAATCCATATGAGTTACATCATCTTTAATTATCCGAATTTAGCTTAGTATATATACCACACTGAATTTGTGTCGGAGGCCCATCTGTTTCTCCCAAGTTTTGTCAACATTTTTTGTTTTTCTTTTTAATCGATCTTTGAAGCCCACTACCTTCCCTTTTAGGATTCACCCTCGGGTGTGAACCAACCCCTTCAATCGCAAGCCTCCGATCTCGGGCTTGGCAACGCTAGGCTCGAGCCCTAGATGTCAAATCTAGGGTAGGCCCAAACTCATATATGAGATTTGAGGCTCGAGCGCATTGGCCAAGCTTGGGATGAACGACAATGTGGACAAGTCGTGGCCATGCGAGTGGAAAACTGAGGCAAATGAGTCAGCCGAGATTAGAGGCTTTGGTGGTGAAAATCTGTGACAGGCAGTGGTGGAAAGCGAATGTCACGATTGTGGTCAAGGGCGGAGGCAACGATAGTCGTCTGTGGTGGCGGTGGCCCTCACGCTGAGGTAAGTGGGATAGCCAAGGTTCATGATCTCGTTTCTTCTCGCGTGTTTGATCCCACAATTCAAGTTTCCACCGATTAATTGTGATCTCTTTCTCTGTCACAAAATAATTCTGCAATCTAAGTCATGCACTAAGCAGAAATTGAGCAAGCATCACATTTGATGGAATCTCCTTGAGATATATAGAGCGTATTTGTTAACGTTCTTGTTCTTTTGTTTTTCTACTCTTTTGTTCTCCATAACCAAAAATGACCGTTTGATTACGTCAACTAATTTTTCTATATCCTAGAATAGAAAAGTGGTCAGGGAATAGATTTTGAACAAAAATAAAAAGTAAAAAAAATAGTTTTATGTGATAATTTTTAGAAATAAGTTATTGTTTCTTTTCTTTTCTTTTTTTTTTTAATTTTCTTCTTCCTAGCTGCCTATTGTTTGCCGCCGCCACCCTCTGCTATCTAGCCACTATCGGCCACCACCACCACCAGCCGACCATCAACCACAGCCAACTATCGGCAACCGTCAGCAAAGAAGAATAAGAAAAGAAAAAAAAAAAACTTAAGAAATTATTAAAAAATTAAAAGAAATTATATGTTACAAAAAAAAAATGTGGATCGTACCAAACACATTCATTTTTTTTTTTCATTTCAAGAATAGAAAATTTGTATAATTATCAAACGCATTCTTTTCCTAAGAAATTATTCCAAGGAATAGAAATACAAAAAAACTATTTTGAAAATAAATTGTTTATCAAAACAGAAGCGTTACCAAACGGACCCATATTGAACTCACTATTTTCAATGGTTCAAATTTAGTTTAGTGTGTAGATGACACTCATCGCAACTCAGTCTCCATCAAATATGATAACTAACCATTACTATTTTTACCGAAACTGTTTTTACTGAATCTTCAATTAGAAGATCCCCAATTGTTCAAATTCTAACCAAATTAAAAGGTGGATTTGTAACGCTTTCTACATGGACAACAATGACACTGAAGCACAAAATATTATTGCATTGAAGTATGTGGATGAACTGTCCACTTCCGATTTACGCATTCTTATAAGCTACTTGGAGAGGGTACTCTGCCCTTACACACTTATTTCATTATTGATATAAACCAAAATAGCTTCAGGTGGGGGAACCTATGAGATTAATTCATGACCATGGTACATGAAGATTTACTACTGCTATAACTAAGTGAAACATAACTTAAAATTAGATGACTTGTACATCTTCTCCCATCTATCCACTGGGCCAGTTCGGGAAGATATTCGGTACCCAACAAAACTCTTCCTAGGAAAACGCTCGAGGCCGACTTGGCCATACAGGCTCTTGGTCACAAACTCCCGTGGATTCGGTCCCAGTTGCTCCGGCAAAGGCCTCAAGGGCTTCGATTTGGGGACTCGCGGTGGGACTACAAGCGCTTTTTGGATGTCGTGGAGCATGCCCGTCTCTGAGTCATAGCGATTAGAGGAGTTGAAGAACATGTAGAACACTTTCAAGCACCCGAGGTGGAGCCGCCTGCTCGGTTCAGGCAAGTTGCAGAGCTCCTCAAGGACGTGTTGGAGGAACTCTTTTCTTCAGTTGTTCTAGCAGCAGTTGCACGAAGTTGATGGAATCCTCAATGCTGGCCTTGGGGTTTTCCTTTAGGTAGAGCAGCACAAAGTTCAATTTCCCTTGCTTTTATTCTTTCTGTAATGTGAGAAAATCATAGAAACACGGAGACGAAATAAGAGAGTGAATGTAGGTCCACAATAAGAGCAGCAATGAACAAGCGCCAGTCAGGGAGCAGTGGCTAGACTTAGCTATATCATATTGAACAATTCAAATAGCCTCAACTGATGCTATCCAACATTAAAAACTTTGCCTCGTAGCTTTGGATGTCATTCAACAACCGAGTGATGACCATGAGCAATTTGGTGATGGGCTGGTAAGCGTTGGACCACAGTTGATGCAACGGGGTCCTGGGGTTCGCGAGGCACGAAGAGGGAAGGACTAAGATGTGTGCTGCGATTGATGTCATGCCCACATCGAGGTACTCTTGCGTTGGAGGCGCACCCCCGCTTCTGCTCCACTTCGCTTCCACGAGCCATGAATGAAATGTCTCACCCCACTTTCCAACCAAACACATAGCGTTTCAGCCCATTCTAGCAGAAGATATTGCTCGATGTAGCAAATTAAAGAAAAAAAAAGTATAATATGGGAACACGAGACTTAACTATTTCTTGAAGGTTTTTCTTGATGTCCTTCCCTGATTGTTTGAAGCATTTCATTCTAAAGTCGGTGACGAGATCATCGAGGGCTTCGAATATGGTCTTGGCGTGCGCAGTTAATCCTTCCCCATCCCACCTAATATAATGTTTGTCACCAATAAAAAAGGGGGAGATGAGAAGGATAAATAATTGAATGGAATTATCAGTTTAACGTACACGCATTAATTTTGTATGTAGGCATCCCCTCGTGCATATAGTCTAGTCAATGCAAACTCTAGAGATAAATTATTAAAATACTAAGTTGGAGTTAAACAAATACTAATGGTGATAAGCATACCTTTGAACTGCATTAGTAAGCTTTTCCAGATCCTCTAATGAACCTCCCATGTCGAAAAAGTCATCGGCAACGGTTATCATGATTGCGCTCTTCGCGACCAGTACTCTAACATTAGAGTTGCAAGGTAGAGAAATGGAAGCGGCAACAGCAAAATAAGAGTACAATGTCTTCTCTCGACCAAACCCCATCTTTTAAACAATCAATCAATGTTAATGGCAAGTACTGAATGACTATTTTCTCTTGTGTTGGTTTCGGCTAGAATGCTAGCAAGTCAGTTATGCTATATATTTTATTTTTGCTGTTGCTGTTGTTGGTTGAAGTTGTGGATTATAATGAATTTGTGGAGTTCTGGTTATATGTGCTGCTGCAAGAACATTTTGGGTGCTAATACATCTTGTTGCATCAACACTATATGGGCTGGTGCAAGAAGATGTACCGGCAACCCAACTGGTGCAAGAACAAGGTGCAAGTACAAAGTGCAAGTCAAGTGACATTTGGCACTAACATGTTGTTTTTTAAAAAACTTGTGCAACACAAGTGATCACTTTGTAATCGCGACTAGCACTTAAATAATCACTTTTATAAAAACTTGGCACTCAAGCGATCACTATTTACAACTTATGACACTGAAATGGTCAATCGTGAATTTGCCACCATCCCTTAATTTTTCCATGGTTTGCAGTTGCAGCAAACCAACAAACTAGCAAACCAGCAAACCAGCAAACCAGCAAACTAGCAAAGAGATACCAAATTTATGCAACAAACAATTATATGTAAAGCAAAAACTAACCAAAACAAACATTGACAATACACAACTAAATAATAAATTTTTTAAGTGTTCACAACTAATGCTTTCCAAAAGCACATTCCATTTCACCATGGTTTGCAAACCAGCAAACCATTACCAAATAAAAAATGCAACAAACCATTATATTTAAAGCAAAAACTAACTAAAACAAACATTGACAATACACATTTTACTTATAAATAATCCAATACAAGTGCATATTCCATGTCTTCAACTATGGTAGACATACAAACTTCTTCTCATTACTCACTTCACATTTGAATAAACTATCCAAGAGAATAAGAACACAATCAGCGCTCGATAAAAGTTTCTTTCAATTTTTAGCCTTGAAACCTCCATCTTCAAATGGTCCACCAGAGATGTTAAACCCTTCATTTGAGCTTGCATTGAGTCGACATCCTCCAACTCGTCCATTAACGTAGGTGGAGGTTGATTTCGGCCTTCAAGTAACTCCAATATCACCTCTGTCATTCGATCAGAGAATTTCTTATCAACCCATTTGAAATATTGGCACTTTAAGCCTTCTCTATATTTGCCGCACCCATGGAATCTTCTCTTAAGATTTAACCGAGTCCAAGATGTTCTTTTCGGACTCAGTAACCCACAATAACAATATCACTCACCATCTAATTCGCTTTTCTTATAGGAATGTGAGCTGTTGCTGAAGTTTTTGTCCTCCATTTGCAAGAGCAAGCTGATAACTTTGAGAGAAAATCAAAGTATGCACTCAAAATGGTCAAATTGGGAATTTAGGATTTTCAACTTTCGGTTCTAGTCGAAATTGGGGATTTAGGGTTTCTTATTTAGGGGAAAACAGTAAACGATGTCGTTTTGTTCTTTGTATGTTGATTCTATTCTCTAGCGATCCACGTTGGCGTAAAAAAATTAATAAAAAACTGCCATGTCGGATTTCCGGCCAACCAAATCGGCGGTGGCACCAAAGTGATCGTTTTTCAAAATTGTTGCCACTTAAGTGATCTGACCGAAACTTTTGGCACCAAAGTGACCGCCGTACCCAACTTATAGCACTGATAGAGTACTTCTCCCGATAAAAAAGAGTAGGATCACAACTCATAACCAAAACGAGCCTTTTTATAAACAAACAATTTTATACACAAAACTAGGCTATTTACAAAATTATCGGCTTAACAAAAAGGGAACTGTCCTATGACCCTCTAGTTAGACAAACTTGTCAATTCTTCAGTCTCTACCTTTCTAGACTTCAGGGGTTCCGGTCCTCCACCAACACCATCTAAGGACCTGAAAATGGTTATACAATAACCAGTGAAACAATGTCTCAGCAAGTTCAACCCCCTAAGACTCGATTAGGAAGGAAATACGTCCTAAGAGTTGCCTAAGCACAACATGGGTCAGAGGACTTACCTTGGCCTCAGTTCCCTTCCTGCAAGTCAATACAGTTCAGATAACTAATCAATCACTTCAACCAATCATATCAAATCATCGATCAATCGACTCAGTCGATTTCATGCATTGGACCATCACCTGGTCAAAACAACACTATCTATAAAGTCCGACCCCCTTGCGAACAGCTTGCTCTAAGTTGAAATATAGGTAGTAGTTTACCTCAAGGGCTAATTCATAGTATATCGTTCTTTCTCTAAGATGATATATAGAGTCATCGAGCCGATATTGCATACCGTCCTTTCTTTAAGATGACATGTAGAGTCATTGAGCCAGTATTATATATATATCGTCATTTCTCCAAGATAACATATAGAGTTACTGAGCCAATATTGCATATTGTCCTTTCTCTAAGATGACATGTAGAGTCACTAAGCCGGTATTTTATATATATCGTCATTTCTCCAAGATGACATATAGAGTCACCGAGCCAATATTGCATACCGTCATTTCTCTAAGATAACATGTAGAGTCATCAAGCCAGTATAGTATAACGTTCTGAGCGTACAATCAATTTACCATTTTTATCGTATCCAATAAAAATACACGTGTGGGTACACAGTCGGCTTTAGCCAAAATATAAGGTTTTCACTTTTTAACCTCCCACTATTTTCAGTAGTCCCAAAATAGATTTTTGGCGCTCTAGACCAACGCTTGGTAATTCTCCAATTAATTACCAAAATTATCCATTTTTGGAATTAGATAACAAGCACTAATCACAATCAATTTGCATAATCAAGTATTCAATTAAATAAACAGAGAACACCACTGCAATCAACACTAAATTCCAGTCACTAACTATCCCGGTCTAATTTCTGGAAATTAATTAATTAATTAATTACAGAAATTAATTATTAAATGCAGAAAATGCATACTTAGGCTCGTAATGCCTAATTATATGCCGGAACGGGCCCGGAAAAATTCCAAGACTCGTTAAATAAATACTAGAGTCTATTTACTTGCTAATTACACTAACTATCCACCTAACATGCATCGACAATTAATTTAAATTTACTAATCTAATCTAACTAACCATCTAATCCATCTTAACCTAAACTAAACAACCTTAAGCGTCATTAATCTACTAAGTGAGGATTAATGAGTTAAACTCACTTGTTTCACAATCCGATCGGCTCAAATCGTCGAGAACGCAATAGGGCTTACTTCTCTCCAAAGCGGACCTAACTTTTGGGGCCGGGAACAACCTCAAAACGGGCCTTGAAGGCTGCTGGAAACCCACAATTCTAGCTTATGTTCTTGGCTAGAAAAGAGTGCAACAAGCTTGGTTAAGGACGGGGATGGACTGAGGAAGGTTGGAAGGGCCAAACCAGGCCTTGGTGGGAACTCACGGAGGTCGGAGGCGACCCAAACGACTCCGACACAAGCTGAAACAGTGGTTGGGATGCAAGACAAAGTTGCTAAGGCGTCGGGGTTGCACGGTGGAGGCGGAGGGCGTGCGCACTGTGGGCGAGGCGAGGACGGCACTACTCGGGCGGTCCGGCGGTCTTCATGGCATGTGGTGTGGACGAGGTGGCTTGGCTATCTCCGATGGCTCCTCCTTGGCTGCTGGTTCCGAAAATGGCACAAACAAGAGGGAGGAAGGCTGGTCGACAGCTTTGAGGGAGAGAGAGGGGGCAAGAAGGGGTCACCAAGCCTTATCTTTCACCTCTTGGTCCCCTTGACCATCTACCACCAGCAACTATCTTCCTTGGCCTCAAATCAGCCACCCATGCTCCCTCTACAACCTTTGAAATGGTCCAAAAGCCATAGGAAAGGGGGAGCTACGAATTTGCTCAAATTTCCTTCCAATTTAACACTTGTTCTTACTTGATTCAACACAATTCAGCCTCAATAAATTCAATCAACACCTCACGGATCCAATTGGTATTTATCTTCACCAATTGATCCCACTCACATTCCAATTGCCCGATCGAAAATGGTCCCTGACTTTTTCTGGACAAAAATGGCACTGCCTCGACTTTTTCCCAAAAAGTTTCGGTTTGCAGAAAAATCTTCTGAGACTGAGCCCACGCTCCTAGAATTAATTGTAACATGACAAAACTTTCAAATTCTGAAATCAGACTCAAATTTGCAATTAATTTTAATTCGGCGTGATTTTAGCGTGACTTAGGCTACCAAGTAGCTTTCGGAAATTTTTAGTGCAAATGACCCGTGGTTGATTTTTTTTCGAGCCATAATGAACCTACTCAACACATTGACGACTCTCAGTTGTCGTGAAAATCTCGAGAATTCAAATACGGACACAGGATACAAAAACGATAAAAATCCGTCTAATGCTGACCGACGAGAATTTTCCAAATTAGTGGAGTCACCCACATTTAGCCACACATTTCAGTCGAACCGACCTATCTCTGATCCCAAATCAATTTTTTACTATGCCGTAATGGCCTCTAAATATGAGCATAGTCGAGTAACGGATTCATAGTCGAATTCTCAAGTCTATCGCATTAAAATTCCTTAATGGCTTCCCTGGATAGTCTAGTTATCTCAAGAGTGATCAGCTCTGAGAACAGCCCTAGAGGCACGTCGATGAAATGCCCGATTAATTTAATTGAAAGCATAATCGAAAAATTCGGGATGTTACAACAAATGTCCATGTTAACAATTTCTGGCCAAAATTGATCGAATTGACTAAATTAGCACAATTACAAAAAGTTTAGGACTCCATTGACAATAAAAACAATTTATGACTAAACTGACATAATTACAATAAGTTCAAGATTTTTTGGATAATTTTACCAATAGAACCAAGTACAAGAATTGGTGGTTGAGGAATTCCACACCTATACAACTTAGTGCTAGTTGAAAATTTCAACTCGTGTTTTTAGTTCTATCTTCAAAATTATGTTAAATTTACACATTAAACTTGTCGGTGTGATTTTCTAGGTACAAGCCATTGTAGTGACTAAGTCGCTATAGAAATACAATATGAACTGCAAATATGCTATACAACAACTATATGTAACGGTATTCTAAAATATGAAGAACATTAATGCAAGCCCTACTTTTTCATAGGATGTAATTATATTTCACTTCTATCCTCAATAATGACAATAATAGCCTGCCGATATGCTAGATAATTATTCAATCGACCTTATGTACATTATCAAGATATGTTAAGACTTCCTTTAATAGATCGATGCACATGAATTCATGATAATTAGATTTTCTCAACTATTAAATCCTCAAGTACTCATAAGAAATATTAAAATACACATTCTTTAGGGTACACCATGGAGATCAGAAGATTCACAGAAAATTCACAAATAAATCATCTACCATTTCTGACTTTTTCATCTTTTTAAAGTTGTTGATAAAAAGTGCTAAACCTATTATAGGGTAACCAATTCAATCATAAACCTTTCAACTGTCAATCTAATTCTAAACTTTTTGACAATATACCCACTTAGTCCTACACATTTCAATTGTGTTAATTTAGTCCTAAACTATTTGAAAATTTGTTAATTCAGTCCTAAATCTATTATTTGAATAATTGGCCAAAATGACTACATTAGAAAATCATTAAAAGATTTAGGACTAAGTTATCACAATTGAAACATTCATAACCAAAATTGATAAGTCATAAAAATGTTTATAATTAAATTAATACAATTAAAAAGTTTCATGATTGAATTAGCTATCGTATAATAGGTTTATAACTTTTTTGACAATTTTCTTCCAGTCTTACTATATGCGATTTTATTGTATGAATCCATGGAGTTTCAAGCCAAAATCCTTGAACAGTCATATTATAAAACAAAATGTCATGCAATAATTGGAGCTGCTATGTAAGCTGTGTCTATCTCGTGCAACGTGCTTATCAACCTCACAAGGCCCATTTGCCCTAGCGATTGAATACAAAATAAAGATACAAAAGCCAAATGCGATGCTACTTGACATGCAAACTTTATATGTTTACATGAATTAATATGAATAACATTTTCTCATCACGATTTAATCATTTGACATGTAGAATGAAAATTAAGATGTTGAAGGCCGAATCAAATCAACACAAATTATAAACATGAAGAGTACACGCCAACATGAATCGTTAACCTTAGTTCTAGTCATAATGCCACCCGACTAAAATCCCATGTTAATCAGATACTTAGGTCAGTAGTAGCGTAGCATGCATGAACACTTTTGTCGCCTGATCGTTTAAGTTTCGAACATATGTCTACCACCTCCCATTTCAATAACTTCCATATAGACTTTGTTTATTTCGCGGAACATATTTTCCTCAGTTTCATCACACTCATTTACGACATATATTGACACATTGTAATCTCACCACTGAAAATGGGGTTCATTTCCGAACAAATCGAAGAACCTAATGGATCAATCGTAGCCGTCCGGGAAGAGGAGAGATCAATGACAAAGATTACAAGTTCGTATTCGAATGGAACTTCTGACCCAAATAGCTCGTTTAGAAAATCGAGCTTATTTCCTTATGACACCCTAAAATGACCATTTTTTTTTTATTATAATCAACAACGAGACTTAATTAATAGTAGCAGAGTTTAGTGAATAACAGAAGTCATAAACATCAATATCGATGTGTAAACATATTGATGTGTAAATGAGAAGTAGCAATATTTTTTGGGCTCAAGTGTTTCTAGATAAAAGGAGACTAAGAAGTTACTTATTAATTTGAGTTCTGTAAACTCCATTTGTAACCATCAATTGTAAGCTTTAAATAACCACATCATACTCTTTATAAACTCTCGCCAATCAATTAAGGAATTCAACGTTCTCACAAATTTGTCTTATTTTTTCATAATTAAAATATTTTTCAATTCCCGCATTTCAATTGTAGTTTTGGATATCTTATTGTCGACTAAGTTCCATGGCCTCAGAACAGAAACTACCTATCAGCAACCAAGTTCCTCTTCGTTTGTTGACTCATATCATAGAAAAAATTTAGGGTAGAAAAATTGTTATCCTCGGATTTTACATTGCAGCAAGTGTAAAGCATACCACTAGAATTAATAAGAATATCCCTAGTTTTAAAGAATCATTCTAGGCAAAAAGAAAGAGATGAGAGAGCTTTAAAGATTCATAGTAAACCACATAATAATTTTTTTTGGGAGGGTGCATTCTACCCGTAACATTTACAAGCATTGCCTTATATAGGCATAAAACAACCAATGAAGACAAACACACTATGACTTTACAAAACCTTTATGGCCAACAATGGCCAATTGTTTGCATTTGTGAAGGCTCATACTAATAAATTGACTTTTCTACTTATGACAAACTCTTAGCCCGCTTGTTCCACTTCTGCTATAATATGTTATAGTGCCAGACAGTATAGTACAATGCTATGAGCAATACCAATCACTACATGAACAATGCCGTCAATAGTGCGTAGGTCAATTTTTTCTTCTTCTTCACGTGGAGCTTCATATGCTTCAGATCTCTTGTCTTCAGGCATTTCCACATGTTTCTTTCAACTTCTTCATAGATTGTACTTATGAATTGGCTCATCATCATCCGAACTATTTGAGTAATCTCCATCATTTTGTCTCCTATATTCTCTAATGAGTTTTTTGAATTCTAAAGTTTGATGATGTTTGGTACCTGTATCATCTAAAGGCTAATAAGAGCTAGATAGGATGTCAGGAGGATTAAAAGTGCTTCTTTCTGGACACTGCTGCCTAAGTGCATCAAGGAGCTTCTTCACTTCTTCAATGGCTAGAGCAACTTCCGTATTTAATTCAGAAGGCCTTTGTCTTTTTTATGACAGATGAGAGCTTGTCCGAACATTAGTTCAACTTGATGGAATGCCGAGTTGGGGTAAATTCTCAAGTTGGAGTGATGGGCATTCTCTATCAAAACCTAGTTGCGTGCAAGCTACAATTCGCCATGATCAAAAGGGTCATGTGACAATGGTCCTCCCCGTGGGAAATTGGCTTATGACCGTTCACCTACTCCATGTCGGCGGCCATGCCCTTGCTTCTAATACATGCCATTGGGCTTTTCCAGGCCTAGAGCCATTTCATGGCCTAATGTACAAACTTGTAGTGATAATATACGTTCAAACACCACCGTTGGATCGGAGGGAGGATCGACGGCTGAGATGAGGACCAAACCTCTATAAATAAGGGACCCTCCCCCTCATTGTATTCAACTCGTTCATAAGCAAATACACTCGTCCCTTTGTTCATATGACCCTTGTGTTCAAGCGTGTGTGTGTGTGAGGTTAACTTGGGATTAAATTCCTATGACCACACAGGTGTACGTGGTCATTCAGAGTGATCAACCCATGACAAGTGGTATCAGAGCCTTAGTTCCAAGCACGATGGCTTATCAGCGTCCCAATGTTGTGATCGCTCAGATCGAGGATTGCAAGGACCACGGTAGGACTAACAAGAAGGCTCCTACCAAACCAAAGAAAACCCGGGGTGTCTCGAGTTCAAGGGATCAAATGGGCAACTTAGAACGCCGAATGACAGTCATGGAGGAGACCATCTCGAATGTCTAGGGGACAATAGAGGACTTGTACTAGACCGTCGATGAAGCGGAAGCTGGAAAGGAGGAGCTCTAGGTCGGGATGCAATAGCTCAAAGCCGGCATAGGAGAGCTCTGAGGTAAGTTGCTGGGTCCCAGATCCATGAGCTGAGGCAACAGGACGAGACTTGGGAAGCTGCGATGGCAGCCATGTGACAACCCTAGCACGTCATGGCTACTGTAAAACTACTATCGCCAATATCTTCTTCATTTTAATTTTTCTTAAGCATGTGGAAGTGTAAGGGACTATAGGAAATTCCGAAGTACAAGCAATTTTTTACAAACAGGACAACTTCGTTTCTTATTTATTTATACATATACATCATACGATAGGTGGGATGCTATGAGGAAGTACAAAAGGTCAGTAGTAAACTGACTATGCTGGACTCTAGGTTGGTCACCCCTCCCACCTAATTGTACAAGTGTCGCTTAACAGTGGCCCATGATGTCATCAAAATCGTCCGAGCCCTAAAAATCTTGTTCCCTCCAACCTCCTTCCTATGTCACTAGGTTGTCTTCACCTCCTAACCCTTCAGAGGACAGTGGGAGTGGACCCACTGTACATTTGTTATCACAAGCATACACCCTGAGGGGCGAACTACAACTTTGATGATTGGAGGAGGGGCAATGCATGATCCCAATCTAGATGGCTAGTGTGGGTGGGTTTTGACCTTGGCATTGTCATAGATTGGGGCCTTAAGGCTACTAAAGACAAACAAATTAAGATCAGTTCGAAACTTGTGGTGATCATGGCTGGGCCCTAGGATCTCAGTAGCTCGACAACTCATCCTCGAAGACTTGCACAAGCATTTGTCGATTCTTCAAAAAATTTTAGCCACCCCAAGCCAAATTTCGTGAGGCTGACCCTCACAAGGCTAAGGCGGCTTCACTAGGCCTTGCCCTTGCCCAGGCAACACCTCGCAAGGCTGCCTTGGCCTTGAACAAATCTTGCGAGGGGAGCCTTCAGTGATGCTCATTCTTGCCCAAGTGAGGGTGACTCTCGCCTAGGTGAAGCTAGCCTATTTGGCCACCCACAAAAGGAAGAACAGAGGAAAACAAAGAAAAAACCAAAACATTGTTAAATTACTATAAAAAAAAAAAACTGTCCATGTCAGTACCATCATGCTATGTAGAAGGGCTGGTATCCATGGTAGTAATTTTTTGTTAAAATTAGCTAGATGGATTCAATGACAAAATGTGAATAAGTGTAAGACTCAATTGGCAAAATTGAACGGTTTATGATAAAATTAAGATTAAGACATTTTAAGCATTTTTCCCTAGAAAATGCTAGCTATTAATTTGTCGGTTCAATTGTGTCGTAATGAGGTATTGACAATTCATCTAATTTTTTTTTCTTTTTCTTCTTTTCTTTTCATTTCGCGATGCCCTTGCCTATAGCCCACAAGGGCATTGTGGACCTTGCCTAGATCTAGGCGAGGACTTGGCGCCCTTTCCTGGATCTTGGCAAGGATGCAAAGGCCCTCACCCACGACTGTGAGGACATCGACCCTTGCCTATATTTGGGCAAGGACCCAATGTCTTACCCATGGTCGGCAAGGGTTGGCTGACAACCTCACCAGCCTAGAGTTGTAAAAACAGGAAAAAAAAAATAGAAGAAAGAAAAGAAAAGAAAAACAACAAACAATATAAAAAAAAATCAGAAAATATATTAAAATTGTCAACATCAACATCCGCCGTCCAATGCCACTTCTGTCATATTGGACTATCGACATCTATGTTAGCAATTTTTTATTAAAATGATCGGATAACTAAATGACAAATCTTTAAAAGGTTTAGAATTCAATTGGTATAATTGAAAGGTTTATAACTGAATTGATTTAATTGTAATAAATTTAGGATTTCTCTGATAATTTTTCCAAAACTTTCATATGGGATTATTCCATTTGCAAGATGAAAACCTTTATAGGCATTAACACATGAACTGTATTTATGGAAGATATTTTTTTAAAAAGATTAATTGGCGTACCAAATCAAAGTTTCTTATTATATAGCTAACGTCAATGGCAAAGTCAAGTACGAACCCTTTGCTTCCTCAAGCATTTATGCCATCCGGGCAGTGCTGTACTGTCTTCGTTCATGTTCAACTCGTCTGGCCGATCCTTGGCACATCAATTTCGAAAGACTTGGCTTCCTCCAGGAAATTGTACCCTCAAAACCTGTCAGAACCAAGAATTGATGGTTGAGGAATCCAAGTGCTAGTCGACAACTTCAACCATTGTTTTCAGTTCTATGTTCGACGCTATATCACATTAAATACGTTAGTGTGATTTTCTAGGTAAAATCCATTGCGTCAACTAAGTTGCTATAGTATAAATAGTGAATGCACAGTATGACAATTATATTTAACAAATATTGTGACGGATGTACAACATTAATTGAATCCCTTTTTCTTTATTGCATACAAGTAATATTACATTTCATTGCCATTAAATTAGTGTCGATAATAGCTTAAGGACATGCTACAGAATTTACTAATCGAACATTATTTACATCACTAAGATGTGTATAGATTGACACACATGACTACATGATAAATAAATTTTCTCAAACTATCAAATTTTAACTTCCTCTTTCGATAGAACTTCCTCAATTACTCGTTTTCCCCTAAAAGTGAAAATATTTTGAGTTCAGATATATACGAGCCTCCTTGTCCTTCATTCCGATTGGCTTCAAAGGATTTCCGATGGCCCACCAGACAATGAAGTGATCTTTATCTATTATCGAGTGGACCACCTCCTACGTTGTCCACTCTTAAAACTGGACACACTCGAGTCACTGTCTATCGTAGGAAATATGTCTAATGAATTCATTTCCTGTCCACAGATAGCATGTCCCGAAATAATTGGTACTGAAAGATGAAATGACGACAAATTTGCCAATCGGGAAACCCTCTTGTGATACCGTGAGCCGTCTCAAATTTCTTCTTGTGTCAATTATCAATGTGAAATGACGTGGATAGATGTGAACTCATGGACCATTGATTTTCCTGGTGCTTACATGGGAAGTTTCTTGCCGACGAAATGGAGGACTTGGCTGAAAACTTCGCATGAAATCAAAATTAGTTTTGTCATTTCTTCTCTTTTCCTCTCGATTTTCTTCTTGCGTCGATTATCAATGTGATGAAACCAACGACGTGGATAGATGTCTGGGTCATTGATTTTCGCGGTGCTTACATGGGAAGTTTCTCGTCGACGAAAAGGAGGACTTGACTGGAAACTTCGCATTAAATCAAAATTAGTTTTGTCATTTCTTCTCTTTTCCTCACTTTTCCCATCTATCTTTTTTTTTTTTTTTTTTTGTCAGTCCTACTCTATTCCTATTCTACACTCTCTCTCAGACTTTTGCCCTGCCTCTTGCAGCGCGTGGGAGTCGAAACCCACTCTTGAAACTTACGTGTCCCCATCCCAAGCCAGAATTTGGAGCTGAAACTTTTAGACAACCGAATACCATTTTAGGATTTCTTTAACCTCGAAAAAAAATATATTTCAGAGCAGGTGGTCTGAAGATGGTATTATTTATGCTTGGAAGCGTAGAACATCGAAGATATGACGTTCGCCCGTTGCATATCTTAACAAAATTAATGCGTAAAAAATTCTAATTCCTAATCATAAATCACAATATCAAAAATGCGGTCATAAATTTGGGTAAAGATGGCTAAAAAAAAATTCTATTTTTTATCATATGTGTTAGAGATAAGTAGGGTAATTCCACTGATTTCTATATTTCAGAGGTGTGCGTATATCTTCTTTGATTATGCATATCACCAATTGATTATAATTGATGTCACAAAATCTTGTTACCTATAATAATCTAATATAACCTATAGGTTCATGTACTCTTCATTTTAGACACATTGAAATATATAAACTAAAATGTACATAAATTACACATTTCCTTTTCTGCATTATTCTTATCTTAGTATTGTAACTAGGCAATCTTGGTGCACCCGGTGCACATTGCACCCGGAGTGCACCTTGCATCTTATGTCTTCTTCTTCTTCTTTTTTAATTACTACTAAGAGTGCACATTGAGAACATACCTCGCATATCATGTCGTTCTCTTTTCAATTACTATTGATATCTCTTTTGCAGCGTAGAGTTTCAACATTATTTATTATTATTATTTTTTTATATCCAGGATCCGCCGGAGCCCCCTTTCGCTTACATTAATCAGATTCACACGACCCGTCAATGCCCGGTGGCACCAGCGACCCTCGCCGCAAGCTGCTATTTAGACGTCAATACCTAGAGGGGGGCTAGCCCAAGACCCCAATACCAGGGTCCCCCACTTAAGACACTTTAGTAACAAGAGAGTTCGAACCCTCGACTTCTGCGATGAGAGAGGGAATGTACACCAACTGCGCCACCTGTGGTTGGGTGAGTTTCAATATTATTCATCTCTTCTAGTGGTGACATCAATAGCCTATTATGAAGTCATGTCAACTTGTTGCATAGCCTGTCACGCAACCACGTTAGCATGTTTGGCTATCGCATGGCTTGCCACGTAATCACGTAAGCTTCTTCTGCTATCCCTGCTACAGCCCCGGTCTCTTTTGCTTTCTTACACCATAGACAAGTCACCCTCTTCTGTTGTCTTACATTGCAGCCATGTTGGCCTTATGACATTCGGAATTCCTACGTCAATTAATATTATATTAGTATTTGATGGCCATAAATGTCACAAGTGGAAATTTTAATTGGGTTGTTAACGATGTAGTAGAAGTAAATCCGAATTATATTTTCAGTGCTTGCAGTTTTTGAAAAGTGATACCATTAGGGTTAAATTGATGAATATTTGCTCTTGGTTCGATTGCTTTACTGTGATTCTCCTAGTATTTAGTAATTTCCGCGAAACTTTTCAATGAATTCAAAATATTTTTCAGATTTATCAATACTTGGAACGAATACTAATATCTTTATTTATGTACTGATTTACTAGATATTTTGATCTACTTTGCTCAGCAATGACATCATGCATTACATCACCTTAGCCCACTAATGATTCTGATAAGCTTATCTCTCATCTATTTATTTTAATTGGCTGAAGGAGCTCTCTCTCTTTACCGATCAAAATATCTTATTTTCGCTACTCACTCAGAGCCACGTGTAGTTTTGGGTTGGAACACCTATCTCTATTCTTTTACATGATGTTGCTAGTCATTTATTATTTTAATCTTAGTTAATCAATCTTGACCTTTTATAACTCTTGTATGTCTTATTAGTTACATACCCTTTCTTGGTCATATAGTTGGAGCTTCGAGAGTTTCAAGTCCCAAAGACAAGAGTCCCTACTTCATTAACTTCCGATTTCCAACTTTCTTCTTCTGACTTTCATTTTCGAATCTTGCAAGTAAAAAAGTAAAGGTCCAACATTTGAATTTTTAAAGCTTCTATCTTAAATTTTCAGGTGTTAACAAGGTAACTATTGGAGTCTACTACCTATTTACAAATGGTTTTGGTCAATTTAGAGGTATTGTTTAATTTAGACAAAAGATCTATTCAAGTACCATAACTCGGCACAAAGGGACATTTAAGTGCCATAACTTACGAAATGTACACTTAAGTGTCACATTTTAAGAAAAGTGGGACACCTGAGTGCCACATCCGGCAAAGCCGACCGGAAATCATACGTGACAATTAAATATTAATATTTCTTGTGGAGGTCGCTCACTGGAGAGCTGAGTCAGCTCTAGTTCACCCAAAACGATGTTGTTTCGGGTGTTGGCCAAAATAGAGCTCTTAAATCAGCCAAAACGACGTCTTGGCATAATTTGAATTTTAATATAATATAAAAATTAATTAAATTAAATTTAAAATAATAATAATATAATTTATATTTATTATTAAAAAAAAAAAAAAGAAGAGAAGGAAGAAGGCAGCCGGTGATGAAGGCTAAGCCCCGCCGCCGCCGCCCCCCCGCCGTTGCCGGAAGGTGGGGAGGGTCACCGAGGCTACCAAGCCTCGGCCGAGGGCCGAGGCCCTAGCTAACCGGCGACAAGGGGCCGCCCGGCTGTCCTCGCCCAAATTTGGGGCGAGGGCACGCAGCCCTTGTCGCCGTCGGGCTGGGCCGCCGGCCCTCGACTGTGGCTCGACGGCCCCGACCCCCGCCGCCGACCCGCCTCTCTCCTCCTTCTTCCTCCTCCTCGGCCGCCAGCTGCCTCCCCTCCTCCTTCTTCCCCCCTCGCAAGATCTGGGCAAGGGCCGCGAGCCCTTGTCGATATGGGTGAGGGTTGGCCACCCTCGCCAGGCCAAGCCAAGGGCCGCCGCCCGCTAGGGGTCGCCTCAGCGGGCGATGGCCCTTGGCCCGGCCGGCGAGGGCCATCAACCCTTACCGAATCGGGCAAGGGCTCGCGGCCCTCACCACCGATCGACCGGGGTCGTCGGCCCCGGTTAGGGCCCGATGACCCTGACTGACTCTCCCCCCTCCGTCACTGGCCCTTCCTGGCGACGGTAGGGAGACAACAACAACGGCTAAGGGCTCGGCCCTCGCCCGCCTCCCTTATTTTAATTTTTTTAAAATTTTTAAAATTTTAAAATTTATTTTTAAAATGTTTTAAATAAATTTAGTTTTAAATTAAATTAAATTAATTTTAATATAAATTTTTTTACCACATCAGCACCAAAACGACGTCGTTTTGCACTGACTTCGCCGGTAAATTGACACGTCCGCATTTTGGTTGGATTAGCATTCAAGTGATCCATTTTGCTTCAATTTTGGCAGTTAAGTGTATCTTTCATAAGTTATGGCATTTAAGTATCCTCTTGTACCAAGTTATGGCACTCTAGGAGCCCGCGTCTCGTTTATTTTACTTGAAGGTGACTAATGCTTGAGTTGCTAAAGTCTTTTTCTACGGGAAGTGAAACTCTAGGGATTAAGTTAGGTTGTGCTACTTAGTACTTTTGACTTGGTTGGTTGGTGTTTGTTAGTTTGAATTTGATCTTAAGTGATGCAAATAGGTTCCAAGATTAATAAATAGACTTATAGTGATTCTTGTCACGCCCCGATCCTCCGAGTGCGTGCCCATCCGTCTTTTGTCGATTAAATAGCGACGTCCCAAGACTCATTGCCAACCCTTTCATTTTAAATGCACATGCAGAAACAATTAAATAATCCCCAGAAAACAGCAAAATAGGATAGGAAAGTAGGGCCTCAAATTTTCAAACTAAACAAGCCTTTTATAGACAAACGGATTTATTTGCAACAGCAGACCGTTTACAAAAATATCGGCTCAACAAAAAGGGGATTGTCCTATGACTCACTAGTCAGACATGTTCGCCAATTCTTCGCTCTCCACCTTCCCAGACTACAGGGCTTCCGGTCCTCCACAACCGCCGTCTAGGGACCTGAAAATGTTATCCCACAATGGGGTGAGACGATGTCTGAGCAAGTTTAACCCCCTAAGACCCGATTAGGAAGGAAATACGCCCTAAGGGCTACCTAAGCACAAACACAAGTCGGAGGTCTTACCTTTGCCTTTGTTACTTCCTGCAAGTCAGTATAATTGACATTTTAAACCAACCATCTCAACACATCAAGACAGATCGAATCATCGATCAATCGACTCAGTCGATTACATGTCATCAAGACCATTCCCTGGTCATCTCAATCAATACTACCTATAAGTCTGATCCTAATCCAGGACTACTCACTCTAAGCTGATATATAGATAGTATATTTCACCAACAGATGCCTCATATATAGAGATAGTATACTAAATATGCTCGCCAGAAGCTACTAGATAAACTGATATAATATACTATTATGCTCGCCAGAAGCTGCCAGATCCACTGATCCGCTATGCTAATTGTGCTTACCAGAAGCTGCCAGATCCACTGATCCGCTATGCTAAATATGCTCACTAGAAGCTGCCAGATCCACTAATCCACCATGCTAAATGTGCTCACTAGAAGTTGCTAGATCCATTGATCTGCTATACTAAATATGCTCACCAGAAGCTGTCAGATCCACGATCCACTATGCTAATTATTCTCACCAGAAGCTACCAGATCCACTAATCTACTATTCTAATTTTGCTCACCAAAAGCTGCTAGACATACTTTCATAGTATGCTGAAAATTATCATTTAATCAAATCATTATTTTTATCTTTCACAATAAAAATAATGATGTGTGGGTACACGGTCGACCTTGCCCAAAATATAATATTTTCACTTTTGAGCATCCCACTAATTTCAACAGTCGACAAATCCATTTTTGGCGATGTAAACCAATGCTCGCTGATTTTCTAATTAATTATTGAAATTAATTAATTTTGGGATAAATACCCCCAATCACCAAATCACACCAAATCCACACAAACTACAACTCAACTAAATAAATAGATCATACCACTACAATCAGCATAAAATTCTAGTCACTGACTATCCCAGTCTAATTTCCAGAAAATAATTAATTAAATAAATAATTACGGAAAATAATTATTAAATGCAGAAAATGCATACTTAGGCCCGTAAAGCCTAATTATATGCCGAAATGGACCCGGAAAAATTCCAAGACTCATTAAATAAATATTATAGCCTATTTACTCGCTAGTTGCACTAAACTAACCACCTAACATACATCAATAATTAACTAAATCGCTAATCTAATATAACTGTCCACCTAATCCAGCTTAGTATAAACTAAACAACCCTTAAGCGTCATTAACCTACTAAGCGATGATTAGTGAGCTAAACTCACTTGTTTAATGATCCGCTCAGATTAAAACGACTAAGACGAGGCGAGGCTCGAGACACTCCAAAGCGAGACAGCCAAGTAGGGCCGAGACAGGCTCGAAAATGGCCTTGCAAAGCCCACAACCCTTGCTGAAAACAGCTTTAGAAATTGGGTCCAAAGAGCTGCAACGGTGGCTGATTTGAGCACAGCTCGAGCTAGATTCAGCAGCCGTGGGTGGTGGTGCGGGCCATAACTGAAACAGCCATGAATCGGGCTGAGTTGCTACTAGACTTGTTGGAACGGGTCTGTCGTTTAGGCCTCAAAGCTGGACCAACATAGACGGATAGGGGTAGCTTTGGTGGAGCGAAGGCGGGCCACGATGGGGCAGCAAATTTGGTCAAGGATAGATGCTGATGTTGACTCGATGAGGAGCAGCACGTGAAGCAGTGGGCGTCGGTGGGCTGAAAAAGGAAAGACCAGTCGATGGTGGGGCGTCTATGGAGGCAAAGAACAAATGGGGGAAAGGAAAATTGAAAGAAAAGGCAGATGCGGCCAGAGGGGTCGTCGAAGTCGCAGGGCCAGAAGATCCAGGAAGAGACAGAAACAAAAATTAAGAGATAAGAATGAAGGGTGTGTCGGCTGTGAGGGGAAAAAGAAAAAGAAACGTGCATCTAAGAGAGAACCACTGGGGGTTCACCCCAATGGCCACCCTTCCATCTTAGAAGGGGAGGTTGGGGGTTCAAATCCCCACCGGGGGGTGGGGTGGGGACGATTTCATTTCAGGAGTGGGTTTCGTCTCCCACGCCCTGCAAAGAGGCAAGGCAAAAGTCTGAGAGTGAGTGTTAGAGTAGGATTAGCGTAGGACTGACCAAAAAGAGAGAGAGAGAGAGAGTCAAAAGAAAACAAAAAATAATGGGCTGCAAATGGGGGACGTCGACCAAAAGGGTGGGTGCGAGAATGGTGGGACCAATGAGGGAAGGGGAAAATTGAAACAAAACAACAATTATAATTTTGCTTCAACTTCACAACAAGAATAATTGGTCATCCAAGGCCAATTTCAACATCAACTTGCACAATTTGACGTCCAATTGAAGAACAAAATAAGATGGTCCCTCTATCTCACGAATTTCCCTTAAATCCGAATTCTATTTCATTTTTCTCGGAATCTGATTTCTGAATAAACCTCTCCGATTGAGGTCCAATGTTTTTGAAGAAAGAGCCCACACAACTTCCTTTCACCAAGTAGTTCACACAGGAGGCCAAAATCTCTTTGATTTGGCCAATCCGAATTTCCATTCGTTTTTCGAATTGTTCAAATCTATTTTCCGTAAAAATCCCGAACTCGCCAAAATTTCCTCGGAAGATGAGTCAACGTTCCTAAAATAACTCGTGACATGACAAAACTTTCAATTTCTGAAATTGGGTTCAAATTCGCGGTTAATTTCAATCAGACGCGATTTTAGCGTGACCTAACCTACTGTGTAGCTTTCATGAATTTTTAGTGCAATTGACCCGTGGTCGATTTTCTTCGAGCCACAATGAACCACTTTGACGCATCGGCGACTCTCGGTAGTCGTGAAAATCTTAATGTTTCAATTACAGGCACAGGGTACCCAAAACGACAAAAAAAATCAGTTTAGTGCCGATTGACGAGAATTTTTCAATTTGGTGGAATCACTTACGTTTAACCCACATCTCAATTGAACCGACCTATCTCTGGTCTCCAATCGATCTTTACTATTCCGTACTGATCTTTGCAGATGAGCACGGTGGATCAGTCGATTCCTAGTCGAATCCTCAAGTCTATTGCATGAAAATCCCTTAACGGCTTCACCTAATAGGCCAGTTATCTCATGAGTGGCCATCTCAGAGAAAAGTACTACAGTCGCGTCGATATGTGCATGTACCAAAATCATCAATAGTATATACTAAGCGAGTTCTATTTTACAAGTCATCATGGGACTACTTGAGTGAGTTAGTCGGATCACTGAGGGGTTTCGATGGTCCCCCTAATTTCGATGGCCATGGCATGTCGATGGGAAAGATTGTCCATCCGTAGTTCAAGAGCTTTTAGATTAACTCTTCTGAAAACCACTAGTAGGTATTGAACAGAAGTGTGCACCGACAATAGGACGGGTTACTGTACAAAAGACTTTGATGTATATTAGCCGAGATTAAATTAATTGTACAATAGAAGATTAAGTCATTATTTATCGGTGGATTTAAGTGCATTTAAATTATTTGCAAGTCCGAGGTTAAAATTTTATGGACATTTTGGTCGTGACAAGCCTCTTCTTTTGTCCCCATACCGAAGTACCATAGCCACGTTAGCCACTTTTTTTGTTGCAAGGCCCGCACGCAGCCATGTCAGCGTGTTGTTGCATAACTTGGCGGACCAATCTTACTGTCATGAGTTGATCATATTGTCAATGTATTAAAACTATCACGAGTTAGAGAGGATGTTAGGAATAATTAGGATATTTCTATCGATCTTTTATATCTATTAAAATTATATCTCTCTTTTGATTGTGCATATCCTTGATTGGTTTTAATTGATATCGAAATAATTGTGTTACCTTAGATAATCTCATCGAATAAAGTCTAAAAATAGATTCATGTACTCTATATTAAGAGATAGAGACATTTACATAGATATATACATAAGTTACATAATTTTTATCCCGCGTTATTCTTTACTATAAGTTTGTAAAGAAAGAATAGATATTGGGAAATTGATATGTCTCATCAATCTTTCATTCACGACTTCATGCAAAAGAAATCCCTATCTTAGATGCACCACAAAACATGTATCTTCAGGCCGTGTGAAGTGACGAGGTGGCGGCAAAGTAATCGGTTGTAATGGGAACCGTCAACATCCACCACGTGAATCTTCGAACGTAAGTGTACTCTGGGGCGGCGCCGCGATACGTCTACCATCTTCAAAATTTTCCACCTAATATGAATTTTTCCATGGAAAATTAATTATGTTTTCGTATATATTTTGTCAGTGATGTCACTCAACAAGTCATATAATGATGTTGACCCTCGGAGTTCTTATAAATTATTAGAAATTAACAAGATTAGGTCATGAAAAAAAATATTCCACGCGCAACAAAAGTAGGAAGAATAGTGAAAGTGTTATCTTACCAAGTGGGATTTGATTTACTGATTTTCCAATATAATTTTCATATGCTTCTCTTTCAAAACAAAAAATATATGATCGATGTTCAACCTCATTTAACGTAGATAAATTTATTAGGATATACAAGCAGTCACCCAATCACTTTGTTATGAACATTATGAATGGGCATTGATATGGAATTTAAATCCCGAACAATTATTTCAAGTCATATGAACCTACCAATACACATAACAGGTAGTCGTCAAATTAATAGAGTGCAGAAGGAATGTGTTCAATGTTGGATGGTTATATGTGTTTAGGGATAAGTGTAATAAAAGTCTTAAAATTTGTCATTAAAATGTAATTGAGTTCTAAAACTTTCAAAAAGTACAATCAAGTCCTAAGACTTATCACAAAAATGTAGCTGAGTCCTATAATTTTCAAAAAGTGTAATTAATTCTTAAAATTTGTCATGAAGTTGCAATTGAGTCCCAAAACCTTTTAGAACTTGATTACATTTTTTTAAAAGTTTCAAGACTTAATTGCACTTTTGTGATAAATTTTAGAACTTTCAATACGCTTATTTCATATGTTTATGCAAGAAGAAGTATGGTGGGAGGAATTAGATCGTCGCTTGTGGAGTAGATATGGTAGAAAGGTAAAAGATGTGTGAATTTATAATATCTTGGTATCAAGAGTAGTTTCAATCTCGATACCATTCTATGCAATGATGGTTTTAAAGGTTCAAGTAACAAGATAATCATAACTTTTCCTAAAACAAGTTTAAATTGTTAAATAAAGTATATGTGAAAAAACACGTCGCTCTTCATTTCATTGTTGCCCCATTGATGAGATGAGTTTTTATAGGATCATAGCTAAATTTAGCTATTCAAACAATTTAAACTGTTAAATGAAGACATAATTTTAATAATTAATTATTCTAACCAATGAAAATTCCTAGCTCCACACCCAAGGTTCGTGATCTAGTCTCTTCTAGTGTGCCCAAGCCTACAATTCTAATTTCCACCGATTAAACATGAGCTCTCTTTCTCTCTCTCAATAATTCAGTCAACCTAACTAATGCACTAAACTAAGATTGGACAAGCATCATATTTGATGGAATCCTCAGAAGACCTATATCGCACTCACTATTTTCATTGGCTCAAATCTAGTTTAGAACTTGTGTTACTCTCAAGGCAACTTAGTCACGATCAAATATGGCTACTAACCATTGCTACTTTGGTTGTAACTTACAGCCAAAAGATTCCAAATTGTTCAAAATTTCATGAATTCAAAGGGGGAATGGTAGCGCTTTTCAAACGGACAACAACAAGATTAAAGTTTGAAATACCATTGCATTCAAGTATGTGGATCAACTCTTACACATTAGTTTCATTTTTGAAATTGATATATGAGTTTTCCAATAAAGAAAATAGCTTCCGGAGGGGAATCCTATGTGACCTTTTAATAATTATAGTACATGAAGATATACCACTGCTATAACTAAGCCAAACAAAACCTAAAGCCAGATGACTTGTACATCTTCTCCCATCTCTCCCTTGGACCAGTTTGGGAAGACATTCAATACCCAATAAAGCTCTTCCTAGGAACCTGTCCGAGGCCGTATTGGCTGGACAGGCTCTGGGTCTCAAACGCCCACGGCTTCGGTCCTGGTTGCTCTGGCAAAGGCCTCAGCGGCTTCAATTTGGGGATTTGCGGTGGGACCACGAGCACTGTTTGGATGTTGTGGAGCATGTCTATGTTAGAGTCATAGCGGTTGTAGGAGTTGAAGAACGTGCGGAACACTTTCAAGCAACCAAGTGGAGCCGCCTGCCCAGTTCCGGCAAGTTGCATAAAATGCTGGCTTCGAGGTTTTACTTTAGGAAGAGCAGCGCACAGTTCAATTGCCCTTCCTGTTCTTCTTTCTGTGATGAGAGAGAGAGAGAGAGAGAGAGAGAGAGAGAGAGAGAGAGAGAGAGAGGTGGCACTTGGAAGGACACAATCGAAAAAAGAAAGAAAAAACCAGAGATGTTGCATTATTGAGTTCATAGGGGCATAAATATATTAACAATTTACAAGTGTTGTCCAGCGAGCATCAACCATTGCATGCGGCTTCGGTAGCAGCTATACTTAGCTGAATCATATTTAATAGTTTGATGCACCGGGTGGTGAGGAGCTGGTAGGAATTGGACCACAGCTGATGCAGCGGAAGATGTGTGCTGCGATAGACGTCATGCCACGTCGAGGTACTCTTCCGTTGGATGCACACCTCCACTTCTGCTCCACTTCCCTTCGATGAGCCATGAACCATGAACAAAATGTCTCACCCCACTTTCCAACCAAACACAGTAAAGAAAGATATTGCTTGGTGTAGCAAAGTATAGAAAGAGAAGTATTATGTGGGAACACGAGATGTACTAAATCTCGAAGGTTTTTCTTGATGTTCTTCCCCGATTTTTTTAAACATTTCATTCTGAAGTCGCTGACGAGATCGTCTAGGGTTTTGGATATGGTCTTGGCGTGCTCACTTAGTCCTTTATAGTCCCAATTGGTCTAATGTTCGTCACCCACAGAAAGAGTCGATTCTAAGGGTACCTAATCGGATGGATTCTGACACCATGGTAGATCAATATAGAAACCCATAACTAATCTAGGCAAAGAGCAGTGGTGGAAAGCAGATGTCACAACTGTGGTCAAAGGTGGAGTCAACAATTGTCGGCTATGACGGCAGCAGTCCTCGCTTTCTTGCGAGTGGTCTATCCAAGATTCATGATCTTGTTTCTTCTCATGTGCTTGAGCCCACAATTTTAGTTTCTATCAATTAAATGTGATCTCTCTCTCTCTCTCTTTTATATACGTGCGCACACGTACAAAATAATTCAGTCAACCTAACTAATGCACTAAGCTAAAATTAGACAAGCATCACATCCGATGGATCCCCTTAGGAGTTATATCGAACTCACTATTTTCAATAGTTCAATTTAGTTTAACTTAGTCTATTATTATTGACACTTAAGTTAGAAGATCCCAAATTGCTCAAGTTCTAACAAAATTACAAGGTGGACTAGTAACGCTTTCCACACAGACAACAACGAGATTGAAGCATGAAATACAATTGCATTGAAGTACGTGGATGAATAGTCCACTAAAAATTTAAACATCTTTCTAAGATACTCTGTTCATACATACTTATTTCATTATTGATATACTCTTTACTTTTCTGTGAAAACCAAAATAACTTCAGGTGGAGGAACCTATAAGATTGTTTCATGACTATAGTGCATGAAGATATGCCACTACTATAACTAAGCGAAGCATAACTTAAAATTGGATGACTTGTACATTTTCTCTCATCTATTCACTCGACCAGTTTGGGAAGACATTCGATACCCAATGAAGCTCTTCCTAGGAAAACGCTCAAGGCCATATTGGCCGGACAGGCTCTTGGTCTCAAACACCCCTGGATTCGGTCCTGGTTGCTCTGGCAAAGGCCTCAGGGGCTTCAATTTGGGGACTCGTGGCGGGACTACGAGCGCTTTCTGGATGTCGTGGAGCATGTCCGTGTCTGAGTCATAGCGGTTGGAGGAGTTGAAGAACATGTGGAACACTTTCAGGCAGGCGAAGTGGAGCAGCCTGCTCAGTTCAGGCACGCTGCAGGGCTCCTCAAGGACGTGTTGGAGGAACTCTTTCTTCAGTTGGTCTAGCAGCAATTGCACGAAGTTGATGGAGTCCTCAATGCTGGCCCCGGGGTTTTCCTTTAGGTAGAGCAGCACAAAGTTCAATTTCCCTTGCTTTTCTTCTTTCTGGAATGTGAGAAAATCGTAAAAACAGGGAGACGAAATAAGAGAGTGTACACAGGTGCACGATAAGAGCAACAATGAACGAGCACCATTTAGGGGCAGCGGCCAATTATAGCTGCTTGGCCAGCGGCCAGACTTAGCTCTATCATATTGAACAGTTCAAATAGCCTCAAGACACATGCTATCCAACGTTAAAAACTTTACCTCGTAGGTTTGGATGTCATTCAACAGCCGAGTGATGACCATGAGCAATTTGGTGATGGGCTGGTAGGGGTTGGACCTCAGCTGATGCAATGAGGTCGTGGGGCTCGCGAGGCACGAAGGAGGAAGGACTAAGACGTGTGCTCCGACAGACGTCATGGCTACGTCAAGGTACTCTTGCGTGGGACGCACACCTCCACTTCTGCTCCACTTCGCTTCGATGAGCCATGAATGAAATGTCTCACCCCACTTTCGAACCAAATGCAGTGTTTTAGCCCATTTGAAAGAAAGATATTGCTCGATGTCGCACATTAAAAAACAAAAGTATAACGTGGGAATATGAGACTTACTATATTTTGAAGGTTTTTCTTGATGTCCTTCCCCTGTTGTTTGAAACATTTCACTCTAAAGTCGGTGACAAGATCGTCGAGGGCTTCGAATATGGTCTTGGCGTGTGCACTCAATCCTTCCCCATCCCACCTAATATAATGTCGGTCACCGATTAAAAAAAAAAAAAAAAAGGCAACTGGAAGGATGAATAATTGGATGGACTGTGAGGTGATTATTAATTTAACGTACACTCATTAATCTTGCATGTAGGCATGTAGTCTAGTGAATGTAACTCTTGAAATAAATTGTAGAAACCCTAAGTTGGAGTTAAACAAGTTCTAAAAATGATAAGCATACCTTTGAACCGCTTCAGTAAGCTTTTCCAGATCCTCTAACGAACCTTCCATGTCAAAAAAATCATCGGCGACAGTTAATATGACTGCGCTCTTCGCGACCAGTACTCGCACATTGGAGTTGCAAGGCACGGAAACGGAAGCGGCGACAGCAAAATAAGAGTACACCGTCTTCTCTCGACCGAATCCCATCTTGCTAAGTCCCGTTGTATCAGACCACCTGAACTCATCCATTGATAAAGAGTAATTAAAAATAATTATTTGCTAATTAACAACCCATTCACTAAACAGATGCACATATGCCTTTTTAATACGTCAAGCTCCATCCTGTAAATAGATTGTCTCTGTTCAAAGTTCTGCAGAGCAAGTTGTAGTATATCCTGATTATGAACCAATGATGACCTAATGAAATCAAAGAAAAGCAAAAAGTTAATTACATGTTATAGCATACTATTCAAGCAAGTTTATAAATTTCCCTTTGAAGACATTAATACCTGTGGCAAGAAAAATTTCCCATCCATAATACATAAGCATCTTTTTCCTCCATCCATATCCTGTGTTCTAGGTGGTCTAGGCGAGCCATCCATGGCAGACCCAGTTCGTGCTTAATCTACACAGACATTTCAATCATTAACTTACTATGCAGAACGACAAGAAGTATTGAATTTTCCCACTAACCATTCTGCGATGACTCGACGAGATAATGCTTGAATTTCTTGTTCCTCTAGATGCGATTTTCTCAAGAAATTTCTTTGAGAAAGTTCTTGCTTTCTCGAGTTCATGTTCGTTCAGAAGCATAAGATTGCTGGCTCTATAAATGTTAAGGAGCACACTTGAGAAGTATTCATAATGTTTTTCAATGTGATCTCGAACTTCTTCACGGTCTAGAAACCAACAAAAGCTAGCTGCAAAATGCAGAATACAATTGAAATTAAAGGAATCACTTCAAAATATCATCCATGAAAGATCCCAGGGGAAAGGAACCGATTGAGGGACTCATAAAGCTTGCAACTCGTACATGGTGATACTCTATAACCACGCATGCGCAAAAGCCAGAATCCCAAGCAATCTTTGTATAGCGCCGCAGCGATCGAATGAATTGATTTCACGATTGGTTTTTCATGCTTATAGTTCCTGCAAAAAGAAATGTTAATATGCTTGAATTAGTTAGAGATGTCGTATGGACGATTTCGGTGACCTCAAAAGCGGTCAGACTGAAAATAGAAAATAGGCGACAACTTTGCCAGGACGGGCTTCTAGGCTTTTACGGACGGCATTGCTCGTCCCCTATTCTATTGTTTTTTTTTTTTTCTTTTAGTAGTTTTCTAGGAAAATAAAATAAAAATAAAAATAACTGAGTGACTAGGAAGCTTTTACTAACCGATAGATTTGTGCCAAAATTTCATCCTTCTCCCGGTCAAAGTACTCGGATAACCCTAATCTCATTAGTTGATAAACCATGGAAAGTTTTGTAAGCTCTTCATCCACGAGATATAGAGATGGAACTGCTTTAATCATCAAGAAAGCCAAAACATATCCAAGGGTTATGAACGTTATAAAAGGAAAACATATAAATTTTATAAATAAATTTTCAAACTCTACACTGATGGTATAAGCTTTTATTACTTTACTCATATAAAATTAGCTTTCATTAGTTTAGCTTATAGTGATCTAGCATTTGAAGTCGTGTCTTACGCCAAACACAGCCTAGTTAATCTAAAAGCAAGATTTTAGTTTCAACTTTTAAGTCCTTATACAAGGATTGGAAGGATTTGCCCATTGAAATATCAAAATCTTTGGTTTTGCGTTTACAGTTCAAATTTGCAGAAAATATCGAAGTTTCTGTTCCTGCTGTGGGCAGATCGGTCCCAGTTTGAGGCCATCTAATTGGCAAAATAAGTTAAGTTAAAAGAAACCAAAACATAGAAATAAAGTTGATGCATTCTTTGTCCTCCCTTCCATAGAAGGTTAGAATTTCGATTATTCTTGTATACAACAATTCCATCGACTGAAATCAACCACATCCCATCAATTACTATGATAATTTTATTCTCTTTTCCGGAAGTGACAATATATAATTTTCATAAAATGAAATTAGTTGGGGAAACCAGAATGACATTCTTCAAAATCATCTAAAAATCTTTTGGACTTAGCATTCACTTACCACCGTTAGAAGCACAATTCAAAGCAAGAGACTGAAGATAAGCCAAGCATGCTTCATTCCCGGTGGCTAGGTATGCACTCGCTGTCGCAGAGGGTGATTGAAACAAAGAGCCGTCGCTGTCCAGATGCTTCAATATGGTTTCGTGGCTGACTTTGTATGTTGGAGGCAATGCCTCAAGATACGACAACAACGGGAAATATTGCTTCTTGTCGACAATTTTTTCCCTGCAATAGACCAAAACCGTATAAGTTTTAATTGTGACTGAGGCGGGTAAAACATAGGACTTAGGGCTTTACCTTACGGTTTCAATTGCCCTTAGAGACAAATGCTGTTGATTACGTAATATTAATACGTTGATTTTGGCCTTCCTTTAGTCTAGTTAGGATTAGCATTTATCTTTTCATTAGTATTAAGTCTTTACTATCCCATAAAATGTATTTAATGTTTTCCTTGGTTGCTCATAATTACGTTAATGATTATACATCTACATGATCACCTCACATGTTACTAGATAGATATCAAATCAATCTAGATTGCCTGACAATTTTTTTTTTAAATGAACAAGATTAGGTATCGAAAATGCACTAATTGATTAATTAGTGTAATCAAGTCCGTGTCCCTAGATTCTCTAGTTGTGTAAGAAGTGAGGTACACTCCCATGCCTCACTTAATTTCTACCCAACCACAATAGGCTAGTGGCGATTGCTCATTAGAAGATCTTTTACGAACACCTCAACGTTGCATAAGGTATGGGCTTGAGAGAGCCCATGCCTAATCATGGGCTATAAGCCATCTTTTAGGCAATACCCTTAAACCTATATCTTTTCCTCTTTGGACAAAAAAGGTAGGTCGCAACATTCCGTCAAGAAGGATGAATGCAATCACATGCCGATTTGGGTTGATCGACTGAGATTGAACTAAATTGAAATGGTTCGGACTATATTAGTAATGAAATTTAAAAAGTATCATGACCAAAATGCAAACGTAGGTCAACTTGAAACTAAAAACACATGGTAAATTTCAAGCAATAAAGAAGGAACGCAATCGAATTACCTTTTCAGAATTCGTTGTTGATTACTGAATAAATCCGCAATGATACGTTCTGCGCTTCCGGGGAATATAACCTCCAAACCACTAGCACGGGCCAAATCAACCATTCCAGGCAAGACGATAACGATCCAACGAGGAAAATTTCCGTGCTTGTTTCTTGAAAGAAGCAATTCCACATTTTCATGAATGAACTTTAATCCTGAAACATGAAAAATCCAAAAAGAAAAAAAGGAGAGAAATATTAGAGAAGAGTCTGTGAAGAACTATATGATTGTTGCATTTCAATAAGGAAACAAACACAATAGTTACATGCATAATCTTTTATAGGCTTTCTGTTGGCAAATATAGTCAAGAATGAGAAGAAATGGAATCGGATTTTGAAACATGATAATAATCTTTTTAAGGAATTATTTACCCCACAACATATTGAATATTGGCAAAAATCCTCTAGGATACTATAAAATTTTAATGAGAATACCATCTAACAATTCTAGTATTCTCGGAGATATCTCAAAAAGAAATAATTGAAAAAGATGGTTATATAGTTTTTTGAAAGAAGAATTGAAACCTGAAAAAATTCAGATGTAAAAACTACATATATATATATATATATATATATATATATATATATATATATGTCAATTTTATTTTATTTTTTCAAAACTGAACGCAACCTTTTGGATGGAATTTATGTCCAAAAAAATATGTTCTCAAAAACATATTGAAAATTCGGAATAAAAGATGATGATGATGATTTTTCTATTTTTATAATAATAATAATAATAATAATAATAATAATAATAATAATAATTTCGTACTCTATTGCGAACAGTCACGCTATTTCAAAAATACACATAATTTATTTAATAAATCCGAATTTCAATAAATAAAATTAAAAAGATGATTAGTGCCAAGTTGAAACCATATTAGAATTGGTGGGTTAGGCCATGGGTTGAAAAGTGAACAAAGTCACCTGGTTAAAATTTAAGTACAAAGTTTAATTTAGTGATCACAAAAGTAATCTACTCACAAATTATATTTTATTCTAGAAGGAAGAATTATATTTGCAATGGTCATATTTCGATGTAAACAAAGAAATGTTATATTTGTGATGACCATATTTCGGTATTTATATGAAAGTAAAGCACATGATACCTTTCTCTATCAAAGATGAACCAACATGCCACTTTTTGAGCATGGTCATGCAAATAAGGGTTGAAGCAAGACACTCCACTTTGTTGGACATTTCATCTTCGTCATGATCATAATCTCCCCAAAAGCCTTCTTCATTCTGATTGTGGAGCACCCAATTCAAACACCCCTTAAACATGGGACGATCATGTTGATGAGGATCAGGAATCATTGCCAACCATGCGGTGTTATATGGAGAAGAAGAGAGGAATGAATGTGAGCTCATGTTGGATAGTATCTCTCTTTTGATCATTTGGACAAGAGATTGAATCGAGGGTTTTTGGAACTCCATAAAGATTTGTATGAGGAGGATTTGACTTGCTTATTGGAATCATAGATTGCATAAACCCATTAGGTCTATTTATACATGACTTTGAGCCAATTCCTTTTAGGGGGTGCCACGTGAATCGTTTATTGGATGTGACATGTCACGAATGTTTGATTGGTATTTGGGATGAAAAGCAAATAGGAACTTCTCTTATCCTAAGGTGAGAGAAATTATTGTACTTTCAAGGTGACACAAGAAGATATGTGAACAGTGAAAAAATAATGCGGCGCGGCTCCTGAGCATGAGTCACATGGTGGATGTTGACGGTTCACAGAAAGTGTTATGGGACCCACCTAGGGCTGCCCAAAGCTCTTGCAATATTTGGTATGTCTAACGTTTCAACATGGCAAATGGGAAGGCACTACGAAAGCGACATGTGACCTCACGTGGTCCCACAAGTTGAGCGAAAATTTTGAAAATTTTGCATACTGTAGTATTCTTCTGCACAAACCGACGCTTTCTCTCCCTTCCTCTCATTCAAAATTTCACGTTCCCTCCTCTTCGCTCTCTCCCATGGTCGCTCGCTTTTTGCTTCGGCACTTGCTTGGGTGTCACTTCTTCACTCTTTGCTCTAGCGCTCGCTCAATGCCCGGCCATGCACGTTCGGTTTCGCTTGTTCTCCTCCGCCAGTTCTTCCAACTCCTTAATCGCCTCGACAATCAAGTGCTCGGCTGTGAGCTCCTTCACCAGCTTCAAGACACAACCCTCTCGAAGGACGACTTTAGGGTCAAGATGTAAGAATTATTGTGGCCCACATAATATGATTTATTATATGGTTTAATAATAGTTGAAATGCTATAAAATAAATAATGTATTGTTTACGATGAATTACGACTCTAATAAAACGAAGAGGTACAACTTTTATGAAAAATGAAAAGGCGCTTTGATGGAAGGCACCTATTAAAAAAACGTATAAATAGAGTCCGGTCCTCTCTCCACCCATATGAACAACAATAACTGAAAGGAACTTGGTATTCTCTCCTCTATCGATAGAATACATTTAGAATAATGAGTGAAGGGAGAGAAATTGGATTTCTTCATTTGGTTTGAGTTTTCGATTTTCTACAACGATTATCATCAAAGAGTGACGTTATGGATAAATGTATGTCTTCATCTATTTGTAAAAATCATGAAGATCAAAGATCACTGTTTATTATGAGCTTCTGCATTAAAGATTTAATATGTATTATCTAACAATTGGTATCAGAGCATGATTTATGATATCATGTTTTTTCCGTTTATAGAAATATTATGATTTATATATGATGATTCGTCGAACGATCCTGTTGGTACTATTTGTTGTTGTTATTGGAATGTTTTCGGAGGGTTTTGTTGAAGAAAATCTAAATAATGGAATTTTTTCATGGAGAAAAGGACGGAAATGAAGGTGTTGGTTGGACAATGGGGTTTTGGTTTCTTCTCGAGGGGTACTGTTAGGAAATGAAACATTCTTTGTCTTATCGAGGCTTTGCAATTTTTGTATCTTTTCTTTTGGACTGTACTAACAACTGATTGCGATCTTCCAAGTTGTGACTAGAAAGTAAAAGTCGGCAATGGCGTGAAGTTCAATTTGGATCCAAAAAAAAAAAGGAAACGGCGCGAGGAAGAAGGCATGATTTATCTAACAATTGGTATCGGAGCATGATTTATGATCTCATGTTTTTTTTTCCGTTTATAGAAATATTATGATTTATGTATAATGATTCGTTGAACGATCCTATTGGTACTATTTGTTGTTGTTATTGGAATGTTTTCGGACGGTTTTGTTGAAGAAAATCTAAATAATGGAATTTTTTCATGGAGAAAAGGACGGAAATGAAGGTGTCAGTTGGACAATGGGGTTTTGGTTTCTTCTCGAGGGGTACTGTTAGGAAATGAAACATTCTCTGTCTTATCGGGGCTTTGCAATTTTTGTATCTTTTCTTTTGGACTATACTGACAACTGATTGCGATCTTCGAAATTGTGACTAGAAAGTAAAAGTCGGCAATGGTGTGAAGTTCAATTCGGATCCAAAAAAAAAAAGGAAACGGCGCGAGGAAGAAGGCATGATTTATCTAACAATTAGTATCAGAGCATTATTTATGATCTTATGTTTTTTCCGTTTATAGAAATATTATGATTTATGTATAATGATTCGTTGAACGATCTTGTTGGTACTATTTGTTGTTGTTATTGGAATGTTTTCGGAGGGTTTTGTTGAAGCAAATCTAAATAATGGAATTTTTTCATGGAGAAAAGGACGGAAATGAAGGTGTCAGTTGAACAATGGGGTTTTGGTTTCTTCTCGAGGGGTACTGTTAGGAAAGGAAACCTTCTCATTCTTATCGGGGCTTTGCAATTTTTGTATCTTTTCTTTTTGGACTGTACTGACAATTGATTGCGATCTTCGAAGTTGTGACTAGAAAGTAAAAGTCGGCAATGGCGTGAAGTTCAATTTGGATCCAAAAAAAAAAAGGAAACGGCACGAGGAAGAAGGCATGATTTATCTAACAATTGGTATCAGAGCATGATTTATGATCTCATGTTTTTTTTCTGTTTATAGAAATATTATGATTTATGTTTAATGATTCGTTGAACGATCCTATTGGTACTATTTGTTGTTGTTATTGGAATGTTTTCGGAGTGTTTTGTTGAAGAAAATTTGAATAATGGAATTTTTTCATGGAGAAAAGGACGGAAATGAAGGTGTCAGTTGGACAATGGGGTTTTGGTTTCTTCTCGGGGGGTACTTTTAGGAAATGAAACATTCTCTATCTTATCGGGGCTTTGCAATTTTTGTATCTTTTCTTTTGGACTATACTGACAACTGATTGCGATCTTCGAAATTGTGACTAGAAAGTAAAAGTCGGAAATGGTGTGAAGTTCAATTTGGATCCCAAAAAAAAAAAGGAAACGGCGTGAGGAAGAAGGCATGATTTATCTAACAATTAGTATCAGAGCATGATTTATGATCTTATGTTTTTTCCGTTTATAGAAATATTATGATTTATGTATAATGATTCGTTGAACGATCTTGTTGGTACTATTTGTTGTTGTTATTGGAATGTTTTCGGAGGGTTTTGTTGAAGAAAATCTAAATAATGGAATTTTTTCATGGAGAAAAGGACGGAAATGAAGGTGTCAGTTGGACAATGGGGTTTTGGTTTCTTCTCGAGGGGTACTGTTAGGAAATGAAACATTCTCTGTCTTATCGGGGCTTTGCAATTTTTGTATCTTTTCTTTTGGACTATACTGACAACTGATTGCGATCTTCGAAATTGTGACTAGAAAGTAAAAGTCGGCAATGGTGTGAAGTTCAATTCGGATCCAAAAAAAAAAAGGAAATGGCGCGAGGAAGAAGGCATGATTTATCTAACAATTAGTATCAGAGCATGATTTATGATCTTATGTTTTTTCTGTTTATACAAATATTATGATTTATGTATAATGATTCGTTGAACGATCTTGTTGGTACTATTTGTTGTTGTTATTGGAATGTTTTCGGAGGTTTTTGTTGAAGAAAATCTAAATAATGGAATTTTTTCATGGAGAAAAGAACGGAAATGAAGGTGTCAGTTGAACAATGGGGTTTTGGTTTCTTCTCGAGGGGTACTGTTAGGAAAGGAAACCTTCTCTGTCTTATCGGGGCTTTGCAATTTTTTTATCTTTTCTTTTTGGACTGTACTGACAACTGATTGCGATCTTCGAAGTTGTGACTAGAAAGTAAAAGTCGGCAATGGCGTGAAGTTCAATTTGGATCCAAAAAAAAAAGGAAACGGCACGAGGAAGAAGGCATGATTTATCTAACAATTGGTATCAGAGCATGATTTATGATCTCATGCTTTTTTCCGTTTATAGAAATATTATGATTTATGTATAATGATTCGTTGAACGATCCTATTGGTACTATTTGTTGTTGTTATTGGAATGTTTTCGGAGGGTTTTGTTGAAGAAAATCTAAATAATGGAATTTTTCATGGAGAAAAGGACGGAAATGAAGGTGTCAGTTGGACAATGGGGTTTTGGTTTCTTCTCGAGGGGTACTATTAGGAAATGAAACATTCTCTGTCTTATCGGGGCTTTGCAATTTTTGTATCTTTTCTTTTGGACTATACTGACAACTGATTGCGATCTTCGAAATTGTGACTAGAAAGTAAAAGTCGGCAATGGTGTGAAGTTCAATTTGGATCCCAAAAAAAAAAGGAAATGGCGCGAGGAAGAAGGCATGATTTATCTAACAATTAGTATCAGAGCATTATTTATGATCTTATGTTTTTTCCGTTTATAGAAATATTATGATTTATGTATAATGATTCGTTGAACGATCTTGTTGGTACTATTTGTTGTTGTTATTGGAATGTTTTCGGAGGGTTTTGTTGAAGAAAATCTAAATAATGGAATTTTTCATGGAGAAAGGACGGAAATGAAGGTGTCAGTTGAACAATGGGGTTTTGGTTTCTTCTCGAGGGGTACTGTTAGGAAAGGAAACCTTCTCATTCTTATCGGGGCTTTGCAATTTTTTTATCTTTTCTTTTTGGACTGTACTGACAACTGATTGCGATCTTCGAAGTTGTGACTAGAAAGTAAAAAGCGGCAATGGCGTGAAGTTCAATTTGGATCCAAAAAAAAAAAAAAAAAAGGAAACGGCACGAGGAAGAAGGCATGATTTATCTAACAATTGGTATCAGAGCATGATTTATGATCTCGTGTTTTTTTTTCTGTTTATAGAAATATTATGATTTATGTATAATGATTCGTTGAACGATCCTATTGGTACTATTTGTTGTTGTTATTGGAATGTTTTCGGAATGTTTTGTTGAAGAAAATTTGAATAATGGAATTTTTTCATGGAGAAAAGGATGGAAATGAAGGTGTCAGTTGGACAATGGGGTTTTGGTTTCTTCTTGAGGGGTACTGTTAGGAAATGAAACATTCTCTATCTTATCGGGGCTTTGCAATTTTTGTATCTTTTCTTTTGGACTATACTGACAACTAATTGCGATCTTCGAAATTGTGACTAGAAAGTAAAAGTCGGCAATGGTGTGAAGTTCAATTTGGATCCCAAAAAAAAAAGGAAAGGGCGCGAGGAAGAAGGCATGATTTATCTAACAATTAGTATCAGAGCATGATTTATGATCTTATGTTTTTTTCGTTTATAGAAATATTATGATTTATGTATGATGATTCGTTGAACGATCCTGTTGGTACTATTTGTTGTTGTTATTGGAATGTTTTCGGAGGGTTTTGTTGAAGAAAATCTAAATAGTAGAATTTTTTCATGGAGAAAAGGACGAAAATGAAGGTGTCAGTTGAACAATGGGGTTTTGGTTTCTTCTCGAGGGGTACTGTTAGGAAAGGAGACCTTCTCTGTCTTATCGGGCTTTGCAATTTTTGTATCTTTTCTTTTTGGACTGTACTGACAACTGATTGCGATCTTCGAAGTTGTGACTAGAAAATAAAAGTCGGCAATGGCGTGAAGTTCAATTTGGATTTAAAAAAAAAAAAAAAAAAAAAAGGAAACGGTGCGAGGAAGAAGGCGCGTGGGCCTCACACGCATGCTGTGGTTGCAGGCGCGTGGAACCCACGCGCCACACGCTCTCACGTGCACTCAACCGCCGCGCGTGTGGATCCCACGCGCGCGGCAGTTGCCAGGCGCCTATGCATTGGACGCACGCATGCGGGGCACGCGCTCGCTACAGATGAAGGCGCATGCTCAACGTCCCGCAACTCCTTTTTTACAATTTTGCCCCTCTCTTTTCATGTTTTACAATTCTGCCCTTGCTAATTATTTACCATTTTGCCCCTAGATATTAAATTTATGGTTCTGCCCTTATGGAATTATGATTTTACGATTCTGCCTTTATGCTTTGATTACGTTTTTTTTTTGTCCTTGTGTGCAATTTGGTAACCATTTGTATTTTACAATATTAAAAAAAAAATTCGTATTATGAATGGTTTGTTAGTCACCAAAGTGGCCAAACTTTGAAGTCTTTTGAATTTTTGATATTGTAAGTTGTTTTATTCAATTACCCATGATTAATTGATGCTATATATTAAATTGATATGTTTCATATCATTATTGGTGTTATGGGTATATTGAAGTTGATTTATTATAAGAACTTGGGAATTAACCCAAAGGTTAATTATTATCTTATAATTTATTAACATGATAGTTGGTAATTAATATGACTTGTTAAATTTTGTTTGTATATCCAAAGATAGCAAATAAATTTTAATAAGATGTATTTATAATTACCAAATAAAATTTATTAGCATCATTATGGTTTATATATATTTGTATATCATAGGATAGTCCAAAGCAGAACTATGATGTACATGTGAAGTTTAGTTTAAATCTAATTAGCTGATATTTTCAAGGCATTAATATATGAGTATTTTATTGCATATTTGCAGTATCTGTACCTGTTTCACTTCATTTGCATGCTTCGCCTGTTTCTTTATTTAATGGGATAAATTTTCCTGATTGGAGTGAACAAGTCCAGTTTCACTTAGGTGTCCTAGATCTTGATTTAATGCTTCAAGCTAAGAATCCAGCTGCTATTACTGATGAAAGTAGCGATGATGAAAAGTCTTTCCATAAAGCTTGGGAAAGATTGAATAGACTGAGCTTAATGTTCATGCGAATGACAATTGCAAACAATTTAAAAACTTCTCTTCCAAAGACTGACAATGCTAAGGAATTTATGAATTTTGTGAAAGAGCATTCTCAAATTGTTGATAAGTCGCTTGTTGGTACATTGATGATCTCACTGACCACCATGAAATATGATGGTTTGCGTACCATGCATGAGCATATACTTGAGATGACGAGTTTAACAGCAAAGTTAAGAACTTTAGGAATGAACGTGAATGAGTACTTTTTAGTACATTTTATACTTAATTCCTTGCCTCATGAGCAATATGGGCCATTTCAAATGAATTACAACACTATAAAGGATAAATGGAATGTGAATGAATTGGCCAGTATGCTAGTTCAAGAGGAAACATGGATAAAGAATCAAAAGGCTCATTCTGTTAATCTCTCAAGTCATTAAGAAGTTCAAAGGAATTTCAAGAAGAAAGGTGGAAGGAGCAAGAAGAAAGGATTACACATCCTAAATGACTCTTCAAAAGCTTCTCAAATCCACAAGAAGGAACACAATCTTATTAAGTGTCATTTTTGTAATAAAATTGGACACTTGAAGAATGATTGTCTGAAACGTAAGGCTTGGTTCGAAAAGAAAGGTAAGCCTTGTGCTTCAGTATGTTTTGAATCAAACTTTACTGAAGTTCCTCATAATACTTGGTGGATTGATTCTGGTGCCACCACTCATGTGTCAAATATGATGCAAGGATTTCTTACAATCTAAACCATAAAGCCAAATGAAAGTTATGTGATTATGGGGAACATAAACAAAGCTCCAGTTGAAGGCATTAGCACTTATCATTTGATCTTAGATACTGGGTATTATTTGGATTTGTTCGAACCCTTTATGTACCTATATTTTTTCGCAATTTAGTTTCTTTGTCAAGACTTGATGTAGCGAGATTTTATTGTAAGTTTGGTTCTGAATCTTTCAATTTATTTAAGAGTGATACCCTTATTGGAACTGAAACTTTATGTGATGGTATTTACAAATCTAGATTTAATAATTTTTTTTATTGAAACATTAATGACCTTGCATCATAATGTTGGCACTAAACGAAGTTTCGTGGATGAAAATTCTGCTTACTTGTGGCATAAACGTTTGGGTTATATATCCAAAGAAAGAATGCAAAGATTAGTGAAAAATGAAATTCTTCCAAATTTGGATTTTACTGACCTCAGAGTGTGTATTGATTGTATTGAAGGTAAACAAACAAAACACATTAAAAAATGTGCCACAAGAAGCATATAGCTTATTGAAGTTATACATACTCACATATGTGATACATCCGATGTTCCATCTTTTGGTAAGGAAAGCTACTTCATCACCTTTATTGATGATTTGTCACATTATGGTTACATTTATCTATTACATGATAAGTCTCAATCAATGAATGCACTTGAAATGTATATTAAAAAAGTTGAGAGGCAATTAGATTTAAAAAAAAAAAAAAAAAGTGAAAATAGTAAGATCAGATAAAGGCGGTGAATATTATGGAAAGTATAATCAATCGGGACAATGCCCAGGTCCATTTGCTAAATTCCTTGAAAGACATAGCATTTGTGCTCAATACACAATGCCAGGTACGCCACAACAAAATGGTGTAGCAGAAAGGCGTAATCGTACTTTAATGGATATGGTTAGGAGTATGATGAGTCATTCATCTTTACATTTATCTTTGTGGATATATACTTTAAAGACTTCTATGTTTTTATTAAACAAAGTTCCTAGTAAGGTAGTTCCAAAGACTCCATTTGAATTTTTGGACGGAAAGGAAAACTAGTTTACGACACTTGCATATTTGGGATTGTCCAGCAGAAGTAAGAATTTACAATCCACATGAAAGGAAATTGGATTCAAGAACGACCAATGGTTATTTCATTGGTTATGCAGAGAAATTCAAATGGTATAAATTTTATTGTCCTCATCATAGTACAAGAATTGTTGAATCTGGAAATACTAGGTTCATTGAGAATGGTGATATTAGTAGGAGTGAAAGAGTGCGTGATGCTTGCATTCAAGAAGTAAGGGTAGAAGTTCCTATATCCAAAGCTTCCAAAGTTGTTGTTTATGATATTATAGTACAATCTAGCAATAATCAAGAATAACAAATTAATGAACAACCACTCCATAATGAAAATGTCAATATTGAACCTCCAATAGCTGAGTCACAAGAAATAGCATTTAGAAGATCTCAAAGAGTAAGAAAGTCGGTTATTTCTAATGACTATATAGTTTATTTACAAGAGTTAGAAATTGGCTTAGGAATTGGAAATGATCCGGATTTATTTTCCCATTATTTTCCCATGCCATGGAATGTGAAAATTCTAATGAATGGTTTAATGCCATGGAAGAAAAGTTAAAATCCATGGATCAAAATCAAGTTTGGGATATAGTTGAATTGCCTAAAGGATGTAAAAATGTCGGGTGTAAATGGGTCTTTAAGACCAAGCGCGACTCAAAAGGCAATATTGAACGACATAAAGCCAGACTTGTTGCAAAGGGTTTTACACAAAAATAATGCATTGATTATAAAAGAGACATTTTCACTAGTCTCTAAAAAGGACTCACTTAGAATTATTATGGCTTTAGTGGCTCATTATGACTTAGAGCTACACCAAATGGATGTAAAAACCGTCTTTCTTAATGGGAATTTAGAAGAAGAGGTTTATATGGATCAATCCAAAGACTTTTCAGTTAAAGGAAATGAACACATGGTATGTAAATTGCACTAAACCAGACATCAGTTTTGCTGTCGGAATGCTGGGCAGGTATCAAAGTAACCCTGGAATGGATCATTGGAAAGCTGCAAAGAAAGTTCTTAGATACCTGTAAGGAACGAAGAATCATATGCTTACTTATAAAAGATCCAATCATCTCGAGGTGATTGGATATTTGGATTCAGACTTAGCTAGATGTGCCGATACAAGAAAATCAACGTTTGGTTACTTGTTTCTTCTGGCTGGAGGGGCAATTTCATGGAAAAGTGCGAAGCAGTCAATTATTGCTGCATCCACTATGGAAGCTGAATTTGTGGCATGCTTTGAGACCACTCTTCATGGATTATGACTGCGTAATTTTATTTCAGGGCTTGTGATTGTTGACAGTATTGCTAAGCCGCTGAAAATTTATTGTGATAACTCTGCAGCAGTTTTCTTCTCTAATAACGACAAGTATTCTAAGGGTGCTAAGCATATAGAGATCAAATATTTGTCTGTTAAAGAAGAAGTTCATAAATGAAGAGTGTCAATTGAGCACATTATAACCAAACTTATGATAGCAGATCCCTTAACAAAAGGACTGCCGCCCAAAACATTTAATGAGCATGTTGAAAAGATGGGCATTGTTGGACGTCATTAATGTTTGTATTATGATTGTATTAAGTTTATGTATTTGACACTTTGAGCTCATTTACGAATTTATGATATTTACTGTTTTCTATTTAGTATACATTATGCAAATAGATGAATGTTAAACAGGATAGTTTCTAAAGAGACATTATAATTGGATTATTACTGTACTTCTCATTTATGAATCATGTTAAATAAAGTGCTATAGTTGTCGTGCATAGAAGGGACTATGTCAATTAATGACATATAACCGCTATGACTCGCATTAGTTTTCTTTACTTAATTGTGATTATTATGTGATTACCAATTTAATGAAAATTTATAGCATAATATTATTGTGCACATTACAGTCTTTATTAAACCATGAAGGGAATATCATATGGGCCAAGTGGGAGAATGTAAAAATTATTGTGGCCCACATAATATGATTTATTATATGGTTTAATAATAGTTGAAATGCTATAAAATAAATAATGTATTAGTTATGAGGATTTACGACTCTAATAAAACGAAGAGGTACGACTTTTATGAAAAATGAAAAGACGCTTTGATGGAAGGCACCTATTCAAAGAATGCATGAATAAAGTCCGGTCCTCTCTCCACCCATATAAACAACAATAACAGAAAGGAAACTGGTATTCTCTCATCCATCAATAGAATACATTAAGAATAGTGGGTTAAGGGAGAGAAATCGGATTTCTTCATTTGGTTTGAGTTTTCGATTTTCTACAATGATCATCATCAAAGGGTAACGCTATGGATAAAGGTATGTCTTCATCTATTTGTGAAAATCATGAAGATCAAATATCATTGTTTATTATGAGTTTTCGCATTAAAGATTTAATATGTATTATCTAACACGGGATCTGGTCGACGTTGTTCTTCGCGTTGTTGACGAACCACGCCTGAATGAGCCGGAGGAGCTGAAGGAGCCTGTGGTTTGGGGTGAGGCTGGAAGCCCTCGGCAATGGTTGGTTAGGCAAGTGGCGGCCACACCGTTGCTGGAGGACTTGGACAGCCACTTCTCGATGCTCTCACGCTCGTAAGTTATGCTCGTCACAATCGACATGGGGTCCCTCATGATCTACAGGGATATCGGACAAAGGAAGTACGAAGGGATCTTGATGTTGTGGCCCTCCATGAATCGATTCGACTAGAAGTCAAACACGGGGTCCTCCTTTATTCCTTTTCATGAAAGGAATAGATAAATGAATTTGGTAATCTTCCTACTTCCCATCAAACCAAAGGAAACAAAATGGAAAAAAGAAGTGAAATTGCTGCCTTCTAGCAAGTTTTTGAGAATTGTGATAACTCTCATTCTCAGACTTTTGCCCTGCCTCCTTACAAGGCGTGGGAGTTGAAACCCACTCTTGAAATTACTTCATTCCCACCCCAACCCCCTTGAGAAGGTGGAGATTCGAACCCCCCACCTCCCCCTTCCAAGTTGGAAGGGTGGCCACTAGAATAAACCCTAGTGGTTGCAGATGAAGAGTTCACAATTCTAAAAAAAAAAAAAAAAAAAACTCTCCATCCGCATTTAACGTTGCCTCACAATTGATTTTAACGTGCAGGGTGGTGTGGCGCCGAAGCTCATCACTATGAACCCCTCACTGCTCATGCTGCTTCCCTTGTATCTCCAGGGAAAGCTACTGTAGTACTTTGGAGCCACCCTTCATGCAATTTTGTGCCGTTAGAAATAGAAAATAGTTAGTTCTTTTCCTCCATAGTGTATGGCCAGTAATCTGGTTCCCCGAATTCTTCCTTGGATTTTGAGGATTCCTTTTCTAGTCATAGCCATCCATTTTTATTTTTATTTTGTCAAATTCATCTAGAATAGTTGTATCTTGCAAGTTTTGTGCCTACAGTCAAGTAACCTGTAGTAATCTTGATGTTTTTACTGGCTGTTCTTATGGTTGAGTTCATTGTGGGGGCTAATAATATCCTAGCACAATTCAATTCAAGCGAGAATAATGCCTTTTTTTCTTTTTTCTTTATCTTATGTTGGATTTAGTTCATCAATGATGAAGTTGAGTTTTGTTTGCACCAGTCTACCATACAGTGTACCCGTGTTGAAGTCTTCATTCCATAATCTCTTCATTTTAAGGAATATGAAATCCAAATGAGAATTTCCCTTGAATTTTTTTGGGCAAGAAAAGAATTGTCAATCAAAGCAAAATCGAATTTTTGTTTCTGTCTTTGGTGAGAAAATCGAACTTTTAATTGCAACTACTAATCAGTATTAGGAATTGGTAAAAAAGATCCAAAAATGCGAAACTAGAACGTTGAACTCTAAGAGAAAAGGCAAAGCCAATTGTAATAAAGCAAAACAAGGATGCGATTTTCCTGCAGTTTCAATCCCGACCCAAAAAAAAAAAAAATCCCTAAAACAATCAAACAAGACTTGAAAATTCCAGAAAAGAACGTGAAACACTCTCCAATCAAACCTGAACCCACAAGATTTGCCTAGTTAAACTTTTTGCAAGCCACAACTTGCAGCTCATGATATTTGAACATACCGCCATATAATTAACTCCATCTTTAGAAAATATACAGAACAACTTCAACTTCAAGACATTCTCTCTCCCTCTTCAATTTGAGAGTTGCCACATCGATTCATGGCGGGCCGCAACGTCGAGATCCCTCGGTACTTCCTTTGTCCAATATCTCAACAAATCATGAGGGCCCTAGTGACGACCTTGATTGGCATAACCTATGAGCGCGAGAGCATCAAGAAGTAGCTGTCCAAGTCCTCCAGCAACGGCGTGGCTGCCACTTGCCTAACCAGCCATTGCTGAGGGCTTCCGGCCTCACCTCGAGCCACATGCTCCTCCGGCTCATCCAAGCGTGGTGCGTCAACAACGTGAATAACGGCGTTGACCGGATCCCGACCAAGAAGTCGTCCTTCAAGAGGGTTGCGTCTTGAAGCTAGTGAAGGAGCTCACAGCCGAGCACTCAATTGTCGAGGCGAAGAAGGAGTTGGAAGAATTGGCGAAGGAGAACAAGCGGAACCGGATGTGCATGGTCAAGCACCGAGCAAGCGCCGAAGCAAAGAAAAAAGAAGTGACACCCAAGCGAGTGCCGGAGCAGAAAGCGAGCGACCATGGGAGAGAGCGAAGAGGAGGGAACGTGAAATTTTGAATAAGAGGAAGGGAGAGAGAAAGCGTCAGTCTATGCAGAAGAATGCTATAGCATGCAAAATTTTCAAAATTTCCACTCAACTTGTTGGAGCCACGTGAGGACACGTGTCACTTTCGTAGTGCCTTCCCATTTGCCACGTTGGAACGTTAGACGTGCCCAATATTTTCTCCTTGAAATGGCCAAACAAGATATTGTGACTTGTTGTCCAGCCCTTAGAAGCTTGCTGGATAGCGCGTACTTAATGCCCATTTGCCCATTAAATGATCCCCAGTGAACCCCGAAACATCTCAGACACGAGCCTGCTATGCGTACTAGGCACTCTGACCCAGCCAATTGATAGTGAGGTCTCACCGCCGTCCTAAGATGAATGTGTATCGAGGGGTCTTAGGAGTGGTCCCGAGGGCCCGTTGTCATGTAGAGACTGTTAGGACTAGAATTAGCACCTAGAGGGGAGTGAATAGGTGACTAAAACGATTTTATAAATTTTAACCCGAATGAGATATTAATGAATTAAAAACAACAATCGCTGCAAATGAAAGTAATAAAAGATAAAAGGATTAAGGATAGAGAATCAAGACTCCAGATTTATAGTGGTTCGGCTTAGACCAAGCCTACGTCCACTCTCCCGCACGGACAGCCCTTCTAGCTGGATTTTACTAAGAATCAAAAATAGTGTTTACAATCTCATGTCATTGAATCCACAGTGTAGAAACTCTACTACACTTCCTCAAGGTCTCACCACACTTTACTCTCTCTTGTGATTACATGTAATGCTCGAAGAATAAGATCACAAAATAACAAGGAGATTTAGACTTTGGAATTCGGATACGAATATAAGATCTTGTAGTGCTGATTCCAGTCGAAAGATATTCCATAGCTGTTGAAGCAAAAACCATATTAGAAAAAATCAGAATAGAAGTTTTTAACTTGTCGGTCTGGAAACTATCCATAAGAGTAGATTTTGAAACTTGAGTCTTGTTATCGTCAGACTTTGATCTTCAGACTTTGCCAGTAGAGTCTGCAAGTCTTCAGACTAGACTGATGGAAATGTTTTGTCGACTTCAAAATATCTAAAGAGAATTTATCCAACAATCTCCCCCTTTTTGATGGTGACAAAACTTTCCTGCAGATTTGAATACTATTGGCCCGCAATACAACATTTAAGCTAGCAATGATAGATTAGAGTAAAGATAGTATAAGTTGTCCTGTACACAGACTTATCCTGTACTCAGATTTGTCCTGTACACAGATCTGCATCCACATAAAACAAATTAGTCCTGTGCAGATATCAATCAACTATCTTTATCTACTTTAACAGCTTAAAGTAATGCAGTATTGAGCAAGCATTCAAAAACTCAAGATAAAGTCAAAATGTCAAACATAACCAAACAAAAATATTAAATCCAAAAAGATAAAAGTGAAAGTTTGGAATAGAGTAAAAATCTGCAAAGTCTCCTCCCCCTTTTGTCATCATAAAAATGTGAGAAAATCAAGGAGCGTGAGGAATGCAAACAAGTTGAAAGTCCTCCATAGACTTGACAGTTCCTTCTAGCTTCCTCAAATCCTCCTATAGTTGAGTTAGAGCAGTGCCTCTTGCAGTGGCCTGAACTTGACGTTGAACATTTTTAACTTGATCATGCAAGGAGATGAACATAGCATGATTCTCATTCTGAAGAGTTTGAAATTCACACCCCATAGCATATATCTAGCCTTTGAGCTCCATAATGATTTCAAACAACCTTCCGAAATCAGCTGAATTGTCAATTTGTGTGCTTGCATCAACTCGGTCTGATGGTGGAGTTAAGCCAGTGGAATGAATATCAGCAGGGAGATCAATGTTTGGAGATGTTGCCTCTCCCTCAAGAAAATGAGCAGCATGAACATCTTCTGCACCAGGAGGTGATCTACTAACACTTGCACTGGTAAATGTTAAGAGAAGAGGAGTACTTTCTCTTTGGACATCTCCCCCTGTTTCAATGTCTTCTGGAGGGGAGAAGTACTCTTCTTTCTGAGGAGTTTCCTCAGTGGCAAAGTGTTGTTGATCCTCTTTTTTTGCTGGAGAATCTGCTTGATCTTCTTCGGCATGTGAGTCTGCTGGTTGTTGCTCGGAGTCTGTCTTTGCTGTTTCTTCTTCTTCTTCTTCCTCTTTTTCTTCCTGCAAGGATTCCTTTTCCTGGTTCCCTTTCTCAGTTTCCTCTGTAACTTGTTGTTCTGGTACAGTTGATACATGAGCAGAATACTGAGAAACAAAGACAGAGATAGGCATATCATCCTCCAAGATGATTGCCCGCCTCTTCTTGATAGGACCAGTCACAGGTTCCTTTCCTTTCCTCTTAGCAACAAAAGAGTATGGTATGGTCTTAACAAGGGTTTTCTCCTTAAACTGCTCAAGCTTCTTGCTAAGTTCTTTTAGATGCATTTTTGTAATCATCCTCAGCCCAATGATCATTTGATCAATAGTCTTCACAGAGAGAATGTGGGGAGGCTGAATGTACAAATGTCTAAAAAGACGAGTGATGAGAGCAGCATAAGGGAGTTTTCCCTTGTCCTTTGCCATAGGCTTGTACATGTGAAACATGATAGTATGGGGCAAAGAGAAGTTAAGACCGATCTTGATTGCATACATCAATTTGGCTTCTGAGATGGATACATCTGTCTTCGAAGTCGATTTCGGTCTGAGACAGTTGATCACTATCTTGTGAAGCAAAGTGTTTGTAGCATTCATCCTTGAGTAGGAGAGACGACCTTCTGCGATTCTGTCTCTCGCAAGTTCCAGAGTTGCATGACTCACAGACACTGAGATTGATTGGAAAGCTCCTCTTTCAACACCAATTACATCCGCCAGAGTATCTGTGTCCACCACATACTCTTTATCTCTCACACTGAACGAAAAACTATTGGCATCAAGAAAACTGAGGTTGGAATAAAAATAGGCTGTTAATTCAAAATAAGCCACCTCGCACTCAGTACAGAACTTATGAAGTTGAAGTTTCTCAAACTTCTCCCTCAGATTGACGTTCAATAGATCCAGAAAATCAAAATTCACGGTTTGTGGGTTCATCACCCCACGCTTCAGCAATTTCCCACACACTTTCTTGTGTTCCTCCGATCGAAACAATTCATCCCTCTTTCCTCGAAGAGTTGCAGCCACACCTATTCTAGGCTTGAAATGCACATACATCTTCTCATCACCATCCTTCACCTCAGGCTGATTTGCACTACCAAAGCGAGGGTCACTCGGAAAGTTTGCAAAGGTTTTTGCAGCCGTTCCAACAGGAACAACGCTTGATCGCTCCATCACAGTGAGAAAATGTGTCTCATTCTTATAGCCTTTCTCTTTCAAAAACTCATCAATGAAAGTCATTGTGAAACCTCCTTCCTTCAACGCAGAATAGAGCCTATAAACAAAAGCAGGCTTAAGAGACATTCCATGTTCGATATCTTCAATGATTCCCTCTGCATATTGAGGATGACGAACATGGGATCTAGTCAAGGAGGTGCATTGTTGAGATTGTTGGTGCGTCTGTTCACTTGGAAAGTCACTTTCTTCTGTGAGATCAAAATGCGTAGGCCCCTCACCAGAGCCCTATGGTCCCCTGTTCGCTATTCTTGAGGATTTCCTTTGGAAAGACATTGTCGCTTTCTTGGATGGAACTTTCACACGTGTGTCGCAAGAAAGTCAAAAATTTGAGAAGAAGAACTTGAGGAGAGAAATCTCAGAGAGTGAAAATTTTGTGAACTAGGGTTTCTAGGTAAAGTAAAAAGAGAATGAGAAGGAGTATAAAAAGTAATCGAATCGTGGTATCTGAAGCGTCGCGATTAGAAAAAAAATTCATTTTCAAAAAATAACTGCCTTAAACAAATCGATAACCACCCTTTTTAAGATTAACTGCCTTAATAAACTCGATTAGAGATAAACAAACAATCTTACCTTTTCGAGATATCAGTTTAAGTAAGTAAATGAACTGTAATTGTAACAACTTACAATCATGTCGATTGGTATTCCAAGTCTACATCTTTGAGTCTAATACTTTGTCAGACTTAGATTCTGAGTCTGAGCTTCAGCAGTCTTCAAGAGACAAATGTTGAGTCTTGAACGAATAGACTCAAATAAACTTTTTACAAGTGGCTTTGTGAAGATGTCTGCCAGTTGATTCTTTGAGTCAATAAATTATATCAAGACTTCTTTATTCTGAACATGATCTCTTATAAAATGATGTCGAATCTCAATATGTTTTGCTCTTGAATGTAGGATAGGATTCTTTGTAAGATTGATTGCGTTGGATTGTCACATTTGATCTCTGTGCAAGAGTCTTCAATACCAAAGTCTCGTAGTTGTTGTTTTATCCATAGTATTTTAGAACAGCAACTCCCAAGGGCTACGTATTTTGCTTCATCTGTTGAAAGAGCCACAGTACTTTGCTTTCTTGAAAACCAAGATACTACCCTGTTTCCAAATAATTGACAAGTACCTGAAGTGCTCTTTCTTTCAACTCTACAACTTGCAAGATCTGCGTCTGAATAACCAATAAGAGTAAAGTCTCATTCTTTAGGATACCATAGACCAATTTTAGCAGTAGTTGCAACATATTTAATGATACGTTTGGCAGCACTTAAATGAGATTCCTTAGGATCTGATTGAAACCTATCACATATGCAAACGCTAAATAATATGTCAGGTCTAGATACATTAAGATAAAGAAGTGACCCAATGATACTCCTGTATAACTTTTGGTCGATTTTCTTCCCTGCTTCATCTTTGTCTATCTTCAAAGAACTTGACATAGATATGTCAGTCTTTTTGCAATTCTCCAGACTGAACTTTTTAACAAGTTCTTTTGCATATTTTTCTTAATGAATAAAGATTCCTTCCTTCAGTTGTTTCACTTGTAGACCAAGGAAGAATGATAGTTCACCCATCATGCTCATTTCGAATTCATCCTGCATGGACTTAGAAAATTTCTTGCACAAAATCTCATTAGATGATCCGAATATAATATCATCAACATAAATCTAAACAAGTAGAAAGCTTTTACCTTCCTTTTTAATAAACAAGGTAGTATCTACCTTTCCTTTAGAGAAACCACTTTGAATTAAAAAGTTACTTAGCCTTTCATACCAAGCTCGAGGAGCTTGTTTTAATCCATACAAAGCTTTATTCAGTCTGAACACTGAGTCTAGTTTCTTTGAGTCTTCAAATCCAGAAAGTTGTTCCACATAGACTTCTTATTGAATAAATCCATTTAGGAATGCGCGTTTGACGTCCATTTGAAATAACCTGAAATTCTTATAACAAGCAAAAATAAGTAGTAATCTGATTGCTTCTAACTTTGCTACTGGAGCGTAAGTCTCATCATAGTCTATCCCTTCTTCTTGCGTGTATCCTTTAGCCACGAGTCTTGCTTTGTTTCTTGTCACTTTGCCTTTTTCATCGACTTTGTTCCTGAAAACCCATTTAGCTCCAATAACATATTTACCTTTTGGTTTAGGAGTCAATTCCCATGCGTCATTAATACTGAATTGTCTGAGCTCTTCTTGCATTGCTTCAATCTAGCTTTCATCAGCTAAGGCTTCTTCAATATTTTTGGGTTCTATTTCAGAAATAAGTGCAACAGCACTAAACTCTTCTCGCCTTTTGGATCTTATTCGAATTCCCTCATTAATGTTTCCAATAATGAGTTCTTCAGGATGACTAAACTTGTGCTTCCAGTTACTGGACAGTCTGATAGATTGTTGATCTTTTTCTTGAGTTGATTCTTCATCAGTAACTTGTTGTACTGCTTCTGAATTTTGAACTACTTCATGGGAGGAAGATCTAGCAGAGTCTGGAACAAATTCTGATTCTTCAGTCTGAATTGGCTGAATTTGTGGAGAGTCTTGAAATTTGACGTTCATTGATTCTTCCACAATCTGAGTCTTCTTGTTGAATACTCTATAGGCTTTGCTTGCAGTTGAGTAACCAAGAAAGAATCATTCATCTGATTTTTCTTCAAACTTACCAACTCGATCATTTGCATTTTTCAAAATAAAGCATTTACAACCAAATACTTGAAAATGAGAAACAATTGGTTTCTTTCCTTTAAAAATTTCATAAGGAGTTTTCTCAAGAATTGGTCTTAAGAATACTCTGTTAATAATATAGCAAGCAATCAAAACAGCTTCAGTCCAAAACCTTAAAGAAATATTACTTTCAATTAAAAGAGTTCTTGCCATTTCTTGTAAAGACCTATTCTTCCTTTCCAACACCCCATTATGTTCTAGTGTGTATGGAGAGGAGAATTTATGCTGAAAACCAAATTCTTCACAGAATTTAGTAAAATCTTGATTTTCAAACTCACCTCCATGGTCTGTACAAATGCTTGAGATAGTGTGACATTTCTAATTTTGCACATTCTTAGCAAACTTTGAAAAGTGAGAGAAAATCTCAGACTTACTTGAAAGAAAGTAGACCCAAGTAAATCGTGAATAATCATCCACTATTACTAGGCAGAACCTTTTTCCACCAATGCTTTGCGTTCTAGTAGGTCCAAATAAATCCATATGCGAAGTCACAAAGTACACGATTAGTAGAAACTTTACTTATTGGTTTGTAAGAGTTTCTTACCTATTTACCCAGTACGCATGGTGTGCAAAGATCAGACTTTAAGTAATTGAGAATGGGCAACCCTCGAACAAGTTTCTTGGAGGAGATCTTGGTGATCTGCTTCATATTGGTATGGCCAAGCTTTCTGTGCCATAGATTAGCTTTATCTTGTACTGATATTAAGCACTGTGATCTTTCATGATTCACATCCAAAAGATAGAAATTTCCATGTCTACGTCCAGTAAAAGATTGAGTAAAGTCTTTACTGATTCCTGAGCACGTTCTTTCCTGGAAATTGATCTTGAATCCAGTATCACACAATTGGCTTATACTAAGCAAGTTGTAATTTAATCTTTCAACTAAAGAAACATTCTTGATTGACAGACTTCCAATCTTTACTATACCTCGACTAGTAATTCTTCCTTTATTGTTACCACCAAAAGAAACTTTTCCCACATCTATCTGGACAAGTTTTATGAAGCAACTTGAGCCTCCTGTCATATGTCTTGAACAACCACTATCTAGATACCATTTAATCTTCCTTTTGATAGTGACCTGCAATTAAAACAAATTCAAGCTTTCTTTGGTACCCACATCATCTTGGGTCCAGAAGAGTTAGAGCAATAAACTGTCTTTGCCCAATTCCTTTTAACAGGTCTCCAAACCAAAGGACATTCTTTCTCAAAATGTTCTGAGATTTGACACTTAGAACATTTCAAAGCATTTCTGCCAACATGTTTTACAAAGACTTTCTGGAAATGATTTTTATAAACAATTCCGGTTGGTCTTTGTTTGATTATTTCCTTTACCTTTGGGAAATCAATTAGTGAAATAGTTTCAGAAGTCATTCCAAGACCTAACTTATCAAAGTAGGGTCTTTGTATCGAAAGAATCTTATCCAACTTTTCAGAACCATTTGTAAATCTTTTTGATATATTAGAAATATCATTTTTCAAAAGATTATTTTCTTTGGAAACAAAGTCTGAGTTTTCTTTCACGATAGTAAAGTTCTTTTCCAACTTTTCAAACTTTTCTTTCCAAAGTTTTTCCTGTTGCTTCAATGTAGAATTTTTCTTTTTCAATTCGGAGATCATCTTAACAGAGGTTTTTAGACTAAGACAAAGTTCATCAATATATTTGGAAACTTTGACAGGAATTTTTAGATTACTAACCTCAAGCTCACTGTCTGAGTTTATGTCTGTATCAAGGTCTGAGTCTGAATCGGATTTTGCCATCAAACAGATATTGGCATAATCATCATCACTTTCTTCACATTCAGTATCACTCAAAGTCTCTACTTTGAGTGCCTTCCTGTATTTCTTAGTCTTTCATTTTCTTTTCTTCAACAGAGGACAGTTGGGTCTGATGTGTTCCTTTTTCTTGCATTCAAAGCAAGTCACTTCCTTGTTAGAATCATCTTCCTCTGTTGATTTGTTTTGAAACCTTTGTGAGCTTTGTTTCTTCCAATTGATTTTTATTCCCTTTTTGTTCAACTTTCTGAATCTCTTTATCATGAGTGCCAGTTCTTCGTCATCTAGATCTTCTTCAGAGTCTGTAACATCAGAATAATCATTAGACTTTAATGCAATAGATTTCTTACCTTTTGAATCTTCCTCTTCGTTGGTGTGCTCTACTTCGTAAGACTGAAGAGTTCCAACCAGTTCGTCTACAGAGAGTGGAGCAATCCTCTGTGTCTCTCTTATTAAACTTTTTATGTAATTCCAGTCTTTAGAAAGTCCTCGTAGGAGTTTGTTGGCCTTCATATGTCCTGAGATTGGATGTCCCTGATATTCAAGACCATTCACTATTTCAGTAAAACGACTAAACATGTCAGTTATTGATTCTCCTGATCTCATCTTAAAGACTTCATATTTTCCCAAAAGAATATTGATCCTTGTTTCTTTCACTCGATCAGTCCCTTCATAGGTAATGTGAAGCCTATCCCAGACTTCTTTTGCTGTATCACAAGAAGATATTCTGTTATACTCAGTAGGGGATAAAGCACAATATAAAGAGTAAATGGCTTTAGCATCAAGAGTCTGTCTCTTGGTTATTTCTTCTTGAGTCATCTCGATAGGATCAGCAACTTCTTTTCCTCTCTCTGATTCTAATGCAGCAGCAGGAATGATTCATTTATCTACCACTTCCCATTTCAAAGGATCTTTTGATCTTAGGAATGCTTTCATCTTGTTTTTCCATATGCTGTAGTCTTTTCCATCAAAGTATGGAGGTTTGGTATTGCTTTGACCTTCAACCAACCCTGTAGGCAACATACTAGCCATAGAACTTTTACTCGGAAGTATAGACACTTCTTATAAACGAGTACACAAGCTCTGATACCAATTGTTAGGACTAGAATTAGCACCTAGAGGGGGTGAATAGGTGACTAAAGCGATTTTATAAATTTTAGCTAGAATGAGATATTAATGAATTAAAAACAACAATCACTGCAAATGAAAGTAATAAAAGATAACATGATTAAGGATAGAGAATCAAGACTCCAGATTTATAGTGGTTCGGCTTAGACCAAGCCTACGTCCACTCTCCCGCACGGACAGCCCTTCTGGCTGGATTTCACTAAGAATAAAAAAAAGTGTTTACAATCTCATGCTCTTGAATCCACAGTGTAGAAACTCTACTACACTTCCTCAAGGTCTCATCACACTTTACTCTCTCTTTTGATTACATGTCTCTCCTATATACGTCTTCATGCCTTCATTACCGTTGGCACCTTCCAAAGAAGTTCTTTCAATCAACTCGTTGGACAGAATCAATTTAGAGAGATCTCGAGCTCTTTAAGGTAAGTGTAGATAGCCCATCAATCCTGCTCCCCCATACAATCAGGATCTTGGTTTCCATAAGTAGAACTTTCCAAATATAAGTTGCGAATCTTTAGAGAATCTATATTAATTCGGATACGAATATAAGATCTTGTAGTGCTGATTCCAGTCGAAAGATATTCCATAGCCGTTGAAGCAAAAACCATATTAGAAAAAATTAGACTAGAAGTTTTTAACTTGTCGGTTTGGAAACTGTACATCAGAGTAGACTTTGAAACTTGAGTCTTGTTATCGTCAGACTTTGATCTTCAGACTTTGCCAGTAGAGTCTGCAAGTCTTCAGACTAGACTGATGGAAATGTTTTGTCGACTTCGAAATATCTGAAGAGAATTTATCCAATAGAGATGTTTCCAAGTTCGCACGGGATCGTTTAATGGGCAAATGAGCACTAAGTACGCGCTATCCAACAAGCCTGAACGGCTAGACAACAAACCATGAGGTCTTATTTGGCCATTTCAAGAGTTCCAAGCAGCCCTTGGGTGATCCCATAACATTATTGCCACTATCCATATGTCGGTCTTGCATATTTATGTCATATTGCCCGTAAATTTGCGTTATTGTTGTTGGTTTAAGACTCCTTTGAAGTGTTTAATTTAATACTAGTGTTCGGCTCAAAAGATTCACCAAATGATTTGCTCCACATAGACGAATTTTTTGTGTGAATATGTCATAGGATAAATATGTTATACATGTAACAGTTTAAAGTTTTTGGTGAATAAAAAATAATTTAAGGTAAATTTATCGTAAGTATACTAATTTGAGATTTTTCGTAGTATTAACCTTATGGATTTTCACATAAACTTACCACATCACTATATCACATCACAATGTGTCATCTACATCTATATTTTAAATGGTAAAATTTGACGGACACTAACAAAAGATAAATTTGTTATAAGTATACCATTTTGGGGTTTTTGGTGGTCAAAAATTTAATTTTGAGTACATTTGTCACGAGCATACCAATTAAGGGTTCTTTATGATATTAACCTAAATGACTTAAACTTTTAGAACAGTTAGCAGTTGTCTTACAAAACTTTATATGGTATTAGAGAAGAAGATTCTGAGTTTAAATCTTTCAAGTACTAAGCAAAAATATTAGATTAAGTGTGGAGGGGAGTGATATAATATTTAAATATTAATTCATACCTTTGTTTAATAGTTTATTATTTCGATATCAATTATAATGAATTAGGAATAATAGAAGAACACTAATTAAAGAACATGCTAACATGTTACATGACAGGCTATACAATCCTAAAAGATATAGAGATCAATGAAAATACCCTAATTGACTCTACTCGCATCGTCAAGTTAGTGAATTATTTTTATTAGTATGATATTTATCTATCTAAAATATATATTTTCTTCGTGGTAAAAAACATCCTAAAATGAAATTCAGTTGTCTGAAAGTGCACAAGAAAAAAGGATTTCAGCATAGCCTAGTGTACCTCCGAAGGAATATGGGAAAAAGAGAGGATGAGACAAGAAAGTTTTAAAAAAATTTCGTTTTCATGCGGGGTTTCCAATCAAGTGCTCCTTTCTAGTGGCAAAGAACTCATGCGTCTCATGTTAGGGGTATCAATGGATCGGGGATCCGGAATACCCGATTTGACTTGAAACAAATGGAACCATGCTCTCTCCGACTCAACCCGATACCTGAAACACATTTATCCCAAATCATCAAGTCTATTGGATCAGGTTGAGTTTCAAGACTTTTTTTTTTTTGCCAAACTTATTTGAATTGCTATATGTTGTTGCTATCACATTAAATAATAACTTTATCCACTTCTTACATATCCTTTATTTATATTAGTTAACTTGATTTTCGAAGTCAATTTTGGCTTAGTTTTTGTTTTACTTTTTAGCTTTATCTTAAAAAATTGACTTCATTTTTTATATTTTTTAAGAAATTTCTCTCATCAATCAATACATATGGGGTTGCCTATTTTTTTAGCTTCTTAAAAAGAATTTTAGCCAATAAGGATGAAATACTAAATAATATAAAATAAAAATATCGAGGAAACTTGTGAGATGTGCTCATGGTTTGGTTATCTAGTATACTCATGGGTTCTTTTGCTTAGGTATATGGCAAGTCAGCACCATTTTGGGGTGAGCAGTTCTAGGTTTCATATAGATTCCACTGGAACCTAAAACCTCCATGTTAAAATAGGTTCCTCATTTTCTGGAACTTAGAACCTATCATGCATACTCTAAAACCTAGAACCTATCATGTCACAGGTTTCAAGGTCTACCTAAGTTTTGCTTGTATTGTAAACTAAATGATTGTATGAATTATCACATTTAATGACCATCACTTGCTACTACAATTCACTAATCATAACTTATATTTATATATACGAAATATGAAATATTAACAAAGCAAAAGTCTTAGTCAAAAAATGGAAGTTCAAACTAGTTGTTCCATATTATATACTCATTATCAAACGTCATGAAATAATGCAAGTTCGCATGAAGACATAGGCCAAGAATTATACAAAAACTTGTTCGAGGTACCATTGAAACAGGTTTCCCAATTTTTGAAACTTGGAACCAGGTTCCCACCGATTTTCTTGTAATCGGCGGTGCAGCAGAAGCGGATCGAAATTTTGCAATTATGTTGGGAGCTATAGAAATCGACAGAAATAAAACGAGTGTTGACACCTAATTTAGGATCAATTTTTTTTTTATTTTTAAAATATAAGATAATAAATAAAATAAAGCATTTGGGTTTGTGGAGGGAGATTTTTTTTTTTAAAAAAAAAAATTGAATAATGAAGCATTTTTATTGTTGAACACGTATCTTCATTTCAAAATTTTTAAAAAAATGAAATTAATGAGGGGAATTAATGGGATTTGTCTAGCGATATGGAAAGAATTGACACTCACTCGAATATTGGGCGTGAATCTGGACATATTCGTAGCAATATAAATGAATTGTGAAAGAAAGTGAGGGATTTACGGCAACAAATCAGGGCTAAGATTTCGGCAATCCTCGCGAACAAAGGAGCACGGTTTCTGACTTCCAATGTTAAATGGAAGTCTTGTACTATAAAAGGGACACGTCGAGTCATTAAAAAAGGGGTGGACAGGAAGAAAATTCATAAGCAAAAAAAAATTTTCGAGCGTGCGAAAGGAAGTCTTCGTCCATCTTGGTCAGAGAGAAAACCCTTTTTCTCTCCTTTCTCTGACAAGAAAAAGGAAAAGTCAGCAGCAGTTTTTTTTCCCTTTCGTTGATTTGCTGCAAAGAAAAGTGACCAGAGAAAGGACAGAGAAGTCTGCGAGGAGGTGACCGGCCAAAAAGGGAGAGAAAAAAAAATCAAAAAGAAAAGAGAAAAGCAAAACAGCAAAAAGCTTCTGCAAAAAAAGAGAGAAAAGGACAGCAGAATAGGAAAAAGGGAGAAGGTGTGCGGCTGCAGAAGGGAGGAAATGGAAAAAAAAAAAAAAAAGAAAAAGAAAACTTTTCCTGTTCATCTTCTCCATCGATGCTTCTCTGGAGTCCAGCCCCTTTACCGGTGCGCCTCCTTGCTCGTGTTCAGTTGATCACCCGCGTGCCTCGCGTTTGAGTATTGCTCGCCGCTAAACCCGCCACGCCTGCAACCCACCGCGATCACCGGTGGCCGTCCGCAGCCGCTCGAGCCTCCACCGGGCACACCTCTCCTCCGCCCGAGCCGCGCCATTACGTCTCCGCCTGCTACATCCGAGACCGGCCCGACGCCTCGCCGCGAAGCCGCTCGCCGCACGAACCCGAAACCCATCGTGTCCGCCGGACACCACTTGCTGCCCCCTTCCTCTCCGACAATCGCCCGACGCTCTCCTTCGGTTTTAGCCCTTAGGTAGTTTTATTTTTACTTTTACTTTTCATTTTTGGAGTTTAGTTTATTTCATTATTTGTTAGGTTAATTTTTATGTTTATTTCATTTGATAGCATGTTAGTTTGATTATTTAAATGTTATATGTTAATTTCTATATGCATTATCCGTAGATTTTACCTCAAATTACTATAGTTATTAATTTGATCCGAGAGACGTCGGGTCACTTTTTTAATTATACTAATTTTGAGTTTGTTTTGGTAGAATTGCAATTGTTAAATCACAATAATTATTTAATTTGGTCCGTAAGACTTCGGACCAAATTTGTAATTATTTTGATTCCCTTGTTGTGATTTGTAGAGTTAAAATAATTGTTAACTTAATCCGTGAGACAACGGATTATCTTTTCAATTATTTTAATTCTTATCTTAGTTTTTATGTAAAAACAATTGCTTGTTTTAAAAAATGAAAATTAAGAAAGGAAATAGTGAAAAGTTAAAAATTTTCATGAGCATATAGGTCATATAGGTTTATTAAATTAAGACACGTAGGTTTAAATTAACCTTTAGGATTATTTTTAGGATTTCATCCTTAGTTGTTTGCATGTTTTCATTATATAAAAAGATAATAAAAAAAGGTTAAAAAGAACAATGGTTTTCTAAGACAAATGGGGTTTAAATCAAATTAATCCCAAAATTGATTTAGGAAATTATTCCATTCTGAATAGCTTAATTAGTTTATTTAATTTCAATAAAGAATATACAAAATACTAGATGCATTTTAGCTAGTTTGCATATTAGGCTCATTTAATTAAAGTTTGCATATTAATAAATTAGGATGGCATTGTATTCCCATCATGTAATTTTAAATAAATAAAAAACAAAGAGGTTAATTAATAGGTTAGTTCATAATTAATTCCATTTCATATCATCATTGTTTAGTGTAGGTTGCATACATAAAAAAAAATCATAAAAAAAAAATCACAAAAAGAACATGCATATAAAATTAATATGTCATTCATTCCATGTCTTGAAACGAATGCATATTAAAATTATATAAATTAGATTGCATACATATAGTTCATATTAGGCCATATAAATTGCATTTCACATATCATTGAAAAGTAAAATTCATGCATATTAATTTTAGATTAAGATTGCATAATAATAAGTTAGGTGTCATGTCATTTAGAAATCATGTTTAGGGCATGCATTTTTATTAACTTTTAAAAAAAAAAAAAAAATTCTTAGAGAGTGGCCTTTAATAAAGTTGTGGTTTATAATTTCTTAGCATTTTAATTTATTGAATGTTATTTAATTGATTGTGCACCCGCATGACCACCATTTGCATGTTAGTATCTTAGGTTAAAATTAATCAAGACTGCCTGCAAAAATGTTTTTTTTTTAAGGTACCAAAAGGGCGTTAGATTAATCTAGCGTAACCATGTCCCCGAATCCGTTAAATCTCTGGTTCGTAAAAGGTAAAGTATTCTCTCATACTTTACCTGGGTTTCTAATCAGCCATAATTGGTTAGTGGGGCTCCAATTTGAAATATAATTGCATGTTTTAATTTTCTTAGTATCAAGTCGCGATTGGTAGGGCTTGGGAGAGTCCGCGCCAAGTCTTCGGACTTAGTAATCCATTAACCTAGTTTTAGGTGATTCACCTAAGAAAAAAATCGGGTCGCGACAGCTTGGCGACTCCACTGGGGACTTAGAGTTAAAACTCATAGTGGACATAGGCCTGTTTCTTTTAAAAAAATATTTTTTGTTTGGCAGCAAGGACACCAGGTATGTCACTAACATTTCTAAGGTGTTAAATGTTCTTGCAGATGGGAGGTATAAGGGAAGTAGTCTTTGCTAATCTTTGTCTTGCTGGAGGGTGTAAGGATGAATGATTTATTTTTCCTTATATTGAAGTGTTGTTTGTATTATAAATTGTTGTGCATGATTTTTAAATTGTTTTAGCACTATACATTGCACACACGACCTGTAGCCGGACCTGGGCTGCGATAGGATTTCTAGGATGGGTTTGAGAAGGATACTTCCTCTAAAGCGAGACTGCTATGTAGAGGTTGACCTTCTCTTCCCCGAAATTTCTTCCATGGTGTCAAATGTGTTTGTCCACATCCGCGAGATTGTGTGATTATTGGACATTCCATTTGACTAAGCCGGAGTTAAGGGGACCTGACGTTAATGCAAGACTACAACGGTCTAGATAGAAATCGAACCGCACATTTCATGCGTGTGTCTATGTGATTGTCATTCCATTTCCGATAAAAGTAAGTTGTCTAAACTCCTACTTTGCAATTTACTTACTTTATTGTAATTTTGTCGGTCCATGACAATAGGTTTCATCGTCAGTCTTGTCTTATATGCAATAGGGAAAACCGACGTACAATTCATTTCCACTCCCAAAAAAGAGCTCAAAATGTGGCTGGACCGGTTAGATCAAGACGGCCGAGACATGTGAAAGCTAGGATCGCTCGACTTCTTCCACCGTTAGATATCGCATCCACTCCAAAGTGTTATACAGGGCGCTGCCCCATTTCGGTGTCCACAAACTTCAACCTTTGTGTTTGGTGAGTATGAGCTAACTCCAACACTAGAGGAGTATAGTATTGCTATGGGAATGCCTCTGGAGAAAGAGCTTATTAGGCCACCTATCGGTATTGATTTCATTTCCGAATTATCACAATTTTTAAAAATCGAGGCCGAAGTGGTAAGAAAGGTTGTTAAAGCCAATTGCTATGCATGCCCATTTTCATTTCTGAAAGAGTGTTTTGCAAGCCAACCAATGATTTCAAAAGCTAGGATTTTCATATTGGCATTTTTCGGACTAATCGTTTTTCCTTATCGAAAAAATGACATTAATCCCTCAATTTCGTGGGTGGTCAATCGAGTTTGTGATGGGTTGAATTATGTCAATATGGTTTTAGCTGAAACATTTTTGTCATTAACCCGTTTCAAACAAAATGAGGAAAAGATCATGCGTGCCCTACCTGAGCTTTTGCAAATATGGTTTTTCTCTCACGTAAGAAGGTTTGGGCACCTGATGAAACAATTCAAGATTGACGATTTTAGGCACCCCATACAAAAATTTATGGTCCTAGAACGTTTTTCTCCACACAAGCTAGATGCTCGTTGGATAAATTTTTTGAAAGATCCTGATCCTAAGGCATTCCTATGGCATACTAAATGGTTCCGAGTTGAGGATGCTCGTTTCTCACATAAGCATGATGAGCCAGTTCCATTGCTGGGCCTTTCCGGTGCAACTTCTTATTACCCACATAGGGTGGCCTGTCAGTACAAAGCCCTTCAAGAAATTCCTCCGCCCCTCAAGACGGAATTATTTCAAGTTCGTTTTGATCATAAGAGCTATAATTACTTCAACGAGGTCCAGATGATCATTGCTGCATGGAATGAATGCCATCTAGAGAAGATTTTGGAGCCCAAGAGACTGAAAGGCGAGGAGGAGATTCACCGTGCATCGGTGTTCTACATCCAGCAACACCGGATTCCTGCTGCCTTGCGTCCAGTGGTCCCTGATGTGACCGAGAAGCCCACCCAACGAGCACAAATTGAGCATCTTAAGCGGAAAGTGGAAATGATTGAAGCTGAAAATAAGAAGCTTCGCAAGGCGTTGAGTTCCCGAAAGCATATAAAATGAGATGTTCAATGTTTAGAGATCTTGATTTCAATTCGTCTTTTCAATTTTAGTTCAATGTTTAGGGATTTGAATTTCAATTTTTAGTTCATTGTTAGGAAGTTTGGTTCATTGTTAGGGAGTTTGATTCAAATATTTAAAATAAATAAAATGAGATGATTAGACCATTGTCATGGGCCATTTTCTTATCTTGTCGTTGTTTCTTATATTATCTTTTTCTCTCCTTAGGTAACAACACGGCTCACCCAAGATCACCAATCCGTACTCGTTCTAGAGTAACAATGGCTGATGACGCCGAACAAATGCGTGGTGCTGAACAAGCTCGTGTCGTTGCCCTCCAAACAGAAATGAAGCAAGTCCTGAACATCCTTGAGCAGCTCTCTAAGCAAATCGATTCTCTCCAAGCAAACACTGCCCCTCCACCTCCGCAAGTTGAAGTGGTGTTACCACAACATGCTCCTATGGCTGATTCGAGAGATAAAGGTAAGAATATATCCACAAGTGGCCCATCAAGCTCTCATGATGTCTCTAGGGAGAAAACTACTGACACGCCTCAAATCATTGTTGATGAGGAGATACAAGTGATACAGACGGCTGTACCGAAGACTGAGCAGGAAAAACGCCTGGCGAAAATCGAGGAGAAACTTAAGCAGCTGCAGGGTGCATTTAGCCAAGACCCAACTGATCTATCCCATTATGCAAAGATCAAGATACCAAAGAAGTTCAAAATGCCAGACTTTGAAAAGTATAATGGCACTTCTTGCCCGAAGATCCATTTGCAGACTTATGTGGTTAGGATGACCCCATATGTTGATAACATACCCCTGATGATTCAGCAATTTCAAGCAAGCCTGATAGGATCGGCACTCCAGTGGTATATTATGAAGAAGATTAATCTCCTAGAGACTTGGGAGGATTTGACTAATGCCTTCTTCAAGCAGTACAAGTATAATATTGATGTCACTCCATCTCGAGAGGATTTACTTCGCACTGAGAAGAAGAAGACATAATCTTTCAAGGCTTATGTCACGAGATGGAGGACTGTAGCCGCTCAAATTACTCCGGAACCGACTGAAAAGGAGTTGATGGATTTGTTCATGAAGACGCTCCCACCTGAATACCGAAATCGAATGTTAGGATCGACTGCCGAGTCGTTCAATCAGCTGGTCCCTGTTGGTGAGCGAATTGAGATAGCCCTGCGTGATGGATGGGCGTCTGATCAAACCAGCTCATATAAGAAATTTTCGACCAAGAAGGACAAAGAGCCCATAGCAGAAGTCAATACAGCTTATGTTCAACCCCCTCGCCCTGTCTCGAACACTCAACATGGAGGAGCACGTCCTTTCTTTGGCCAGCAGAGGAACTCTTCCATGCATCAATTTACGCCTCTCCCTAAGCCATTGTCCAAGATTTTGCCGACTCTTCAGAAAAATGGATTACTCGCTAAGGAGCCTAAACGACCTAATCCCGAGCGTTTCCCCAACTATGATCCTTCTAAGACATGTGCTTACCATATGGGGGAGGTAGGGCATTATGTTGATGATTTCTATACGCTGCGACACAAAATCCAAAATCTGTTGGATGCTAAAGTGGTCTCATTCCGCGAAGCACAGCCGAACATCCAGAATAATCCACTCCCTGACCATCCAGAAACTGTGAATGCCATTTTCAGTTTTGATGCTGGTCGAAAGAAGAGTTTGAGAGTACATCTGGACGATGTTTATAATGGTTTAGTTCGAGCTGGATACTACTTAGATGTAGAAGAACCTACCATGTCTCAGAAGGTGCAGAGAGTTAAGGTAATGTCCAAGAAGAGGATGATTGTTTGCGTAGATCCCGCCGACACAGTTTCAACTATCACTCCAATCATTATTGATTTGGAGGAAGAGCTTTTCGATTTTGAAAATGAATTTACCGGCTTGAACATTGGAGCTAGCGATCCCTTAGTTTTTGACATGCCACCATTGGAGGATGCTTCGGATGAAGATGGATTAATCATCAATGATGTGCCGCCATCAGATGATGAAGAATTGATTCTTGATGTTACGCAACCCTATGCATACACGAATGACAAGGCGGTCCCATGGTGTTATGATGCGGAGATAGATGTGGTCACTCGATCGGGACGCACTTACGCTCAGGCTAACTCACAACCTGTCAAGCCAGCCACTGATGAAGAGGCTAAAGAATTTTTAGCTGTCATTAAGGCAAGTGAGCATAGCGTAGTGGACCAACTTCGAAAATTGCCGGCACAAGTCTCCATATTAGAGTTGCTTTTGACATCAGAGAAACATCAAAAGGCTTTGATGAAAGTCCTTAATGAAGTACATGTCCCAGAGTCCATTGAGCCTGAGAAGTTGGGGGAATTCGTGGGGGCCATTTTATTAAACCACCAGATCACTTTCTCAGATGATGAAATCCCGGAGGAAGGAAGGGGACACGGCAAAGCCCTTTATATCTCAGCCAAGTGTCAAAATACCTTGGTATCCCGTGTCCTCATTGATAATGGATCGGCTTTAAACATATGCCCCATTGCGACTCTAAAGCGTCTTGGGTATGATTTAGGGAAAATTCGTGCGGCTAAAACCTCTGTTCGAGCATTTGACGGAACCAAGAAAGAAGCAGTTTGGGAAGTTGATTTAGACTTGCAGATAGGGCCAGTGTTATTTAATGTGGTTTTTCGGGTCTTGGACATACCTACAACCTTCAACTTTTTGTTAGGTCGTCCATGGCTTCATGCAGCAGGGGCAGTTTCTTCAAGTCTTCACCAGAAAGTAAAGTTTGTGACGAAAGGGAAGCTTATTACAGTTCGAGGAGAGGATGAGTTCAAGATTTATCACGAGACGGCTATCCCTTACATTGAACCAGATTGTAAAGAGGAATCCAGTTTTCAAGCATTTGAGTTGGTTTCGACCATTCATGTCTCTCAAGGTACTACCCTACCCACTCCAAAGTTATCAAAGTCGGCGATCATGGTAGGCAAGGTCATGTTAGGTCGTCCATGGCTTCATGCAGCAGGGGCAGTTTCTTCAAGTCTTCACCAGAAAGTAAAGTTTGTGACGAAAGGGAAGCTTATTACAGTTCGAGGAGAGGATGAGTTCAAGATTTATCACGAGACGGCTATCCCTTACATTGAACCAGATTGTAAAGAGGAATCCAGTTTTCAAGCATTTGAGTTGGTTTCGACCATTCATGTCTCTCAAGGTACTACCCTACCCACTCCAAAGTTATCAAAGTCGGCGATCATGGTAGGCAAGGTCATGGTCGGGAGTGGCTTTGTTCCAGGTAATGGCTTAGGCCGACATGGTCAGGGCACTCGAGAACCAATTGAGGCCGGGCGGAATTCATACACTACTGGGTTAGGCTATCATGGACGATCCTGTAGAGGAAGAGGAAGAGGACAAGGACGAAATGGCATCATTAGACCCCACATTAAGTCTACATTCCCTGGGCCTGCAAGGATGATGCATGAGGAAGAAGGGGCAATCGATACCTGTGTTCAATATTCCAAGCCTCCAGTTGCTGATGTTGATGTTACTCCTGCCGAATGGGTAGTGGTAGACAAGCCGGTTGCAGACACCACTCGACCTACTGGAAAAGACGACACACTCGGAGGAATGGCCGAATTGTTCAAAGAGAATTTCGTGTTGGTCATCGATGAAATTCGAGAGAATGATATTGAGACTTGCAAAGGTGTGAGAATGGTCCAATCTAATATAGTATGTGCTAATACTGATGATCCCGAAGACTCAAGCGAAGACTCCAGTGAAGTGCAACGTAGTTGGGAACAACATGAAAAGACTAAGGCTCCCACATCCGAGCAGACCGTCACTATTAATTTAAGTGACACTGAAGAGGCCAAAGAAGTAAAAATTGGGGCGAGTCTTCCCAAAGATGAGGCCGAGCGCCTAACTCAGTTACTGAAGGAGTATCAGGATATCTTTGCATGGACGTATGCTGACATGCCTGGTTTAAACCCGTCAATTGTGGAGCATTGCCTACCTACTAATCTGGATGTGCCACCTAAGAAACAGAGGCTACGGAGAACCAAGCCCGAACTCTCAAAGAAGATAGAGGAGGAAGTGATGAAGCTCTTGAAGGTGTGATTCATTGAAGTCTCACAAGTACCCGAATGGGTGGCCAACATTGTACCAGTAATGAAGAAAGACGGTCGGGTTCGAGTATGTGTTGATTATCAGGATCTGAACAAGGCCAGTCCAAAAGATGATTTTCCGTTACCGCACATAGATGTCCTTGTGGATTTAACCGCTGGTTTTGAACTATTCTCATTTATGGATGGTTTTTCCGGGTACAATCAGATAAGGATGAAGGAGGAAGACAAGGAGAAGACTGCATTTATCACCCCGTGGGGAACCTTTCATTATAAGGTTATGCCATTTGGACTAAAAAATGCAGGGGCAACTTACCAGCGAGCCATGATAGCATTGTTTCATGACATGATGCATCAAGAGATTGAGGTCTATGTCGATGATATGATTGCAAAGACTCGACCTGGAAGAAGCCACATCGAAACCTTGAAGAAGCTATTTGATCGACTCCGTGAGTTCAAGCTTCGACTAAATCCCGCTAAGTGCGTGTTTGGAGCAACATCCGGTAAATTGCTCGAATTCATTGTGAGCAGTAAAGGGATTGAAATCGACCCAGCAAAAGCTAAAGCCATTTGTGAGCTGCGACCTCCGTCAACGGTGAAAGAAGTCCGGAGCCTTTTGGGGAGGTTGAATTACATTGCTCGATTCATTTCCCAACTTTCTGAAACCGCCAAGCCATTCTTCAAGATCCTAAAGAAGAATGTACGAGTAAATTGGGATGATGAATGTCGAGAAGCGTTTGACAAGTTGAAGAGTTACTTGATGAATCCACCGATGCTTGTCCCACCATCGCCGGGTCATCCTTTAATTCTCTACCTCACTATTCATAGTGAGTCACTAGGTGCAATGTTGGCTCAAGAAAGTCCCGTCGATAGAAAAGAACGGGCCATTTATTACCTGAGCAAGAAGTTCACTGTATCAGAGCTGAAGTATCCTGATGTTGAAAAGACTTGTGCAGCTTTGGTATGGGTATTGCATAGATTGCGACAATACACACCTTTGCATTACCAGACATTCCTCGTGACTGAGAGTGACCCCATCAAGTACTTACTTGAGCGGCCAGCTTTGGTGGGTAAGTTGGCCAAATGGCAAATTTTAATTTCCAAATTTGATGTACAATTCATGCCACAAAAGTCGGTTAAGGGTCGAGTGATCGCTGACCTATTGGCCGAGAATTCAGGAGTCTCTAATGACAATGACAGTTTCCTTGATGACCGCGTCTTGAGTATAAATGAAGACTCGTGGAAGATGTTCTTTGATGGAGCTGTAAACTTGTCTGGTTCTGGTACTATGGCAGTTCTTATATCCCCAGATGGACAACACCATCCAGTGGCCGCAAAATTGGTATTCCCATGCACTAACAATGTGGCTGAGTATGAAGCTTGCATCCTCGGGCTTTAGGCTGCAATTGAGATAGGTGTGGCCAAGTTAAAAGTGTTCGGGGATTCCACATTAATCATAATGCAGACCGTAGGTGAATGGAAGACCAAAGAGGTCAAGTTGCTCCCATACCACAAGTATTTAGAAAATCTGATGGAAAAGTTCGAGGAAGTTTCATTTGAATACTTGCCAAGGTCTCATAATCAATTTGCAGACGCACTTGCGACGTTGTCTTCTATGCTGCAGGTCACTGATGGGTTAGAGGTCGAGCCTCTGAAAATAGAGGTTTTGCCGAGACCAGCTTATTGCATGGTAGTGATAGAGGAACCGGATGGAAAACCATGGTACCATGACATCATGACCTATATTCAAAAGCGAGAGCTCCCAGAAGGTAGTAATCCAGCTGACCGAAAGCATCTCATGAAACTTGCCTCCAAATTCTTTATTAGTGGAGATACATTATACAAAAGGTCTTTCGACACCGTCCTACTTAGATGTGTCAATGCTAAGGAAGCCACTCAGTTGATGGAAGAAATACATGAAGGGGTGTGTGGTCCTCACATGAGCGGCCACATGTTAGCAAAGAAGATTATGAGACTGGGTTACTTTTGGCTGACTTTGGAGATCGATTGCATTCAACATGTCGAAGTTGTCACTTTGTTGTCGATTTATGGAGACAAAATAAATGTTCCTCCAAATGAGCTGCATCAACTGTCAGAGTCATGGCCTTTTTCAATGTGGGGCATCGATGTAATCAGCCCAATTAATCCGAAAGCCTCGAATGGCCATCGTTTCATCTTGGTCGCTATTGATTATTTCACAAAATGGATAGAGGCAGCATCCTATGCAGTTGTTACCGCAAAGAATGTTGTGAAGTTTGTGCGACGAGATATTATTGCTCGTTATGGCGTGCCTGAAGCCATCATCACAGATAACGGGACAAACCTAAACAACAAGCTTGTTAATGATTTGTTCAAGGAGTTCAAAATTCGTCACTTGAATTCATCGCCTTATCACCCTCAGATGAATGGCGCGGTTGAAGCAGCGAATAAGAACATCAAGAAGATTTTGGCAAAGATAGCTGATAATTATCGTGACTGGCATGAGAGGCTTCCTTACGCTCTGATGGCGTATAGGACTTCAGTTCGCACTTCTACCGGGGCAACTCCTTTTTCTTTGGTATACGGCATGGAAGCAGTCCTGCCAGTTGAAGTAGAAATCCCTTCTCTAAGAGTATTGTCCCAGTCTAAGCTAACAGAAGCTGAATGGGCACAACAGAGGTATGACCAACTCAATTTGATTGAAGAAAAACGATTGAAGGCCGTATGTCATGGTCAATGTTATCAACAGCGGGTGACCAAGTCCTTTAATCGGAAGGTTCGCCCAAGGCATTTCAAGGTCCATGATTTGGTGCTACGCAAGATGCTACCAATTAACCTTGATCCTCGTGGCAAATTCACTCCGAATTACAGTGGGCCATACATTGTGAAGAAAGTACTTCCTGGAGGTGCTTTAATTTTGGCAGAAATGGATGGGCGGGAATTCACAAATCCTGTAAATTCTGATGCTATAAAGAAATACTATCCATGAATAAAAGGGCTCGTAAAAACCTTTTCCTCACTCAGAGTTGGTCAAATCTTTAGTGTATAATGTTGCATACTTTATTTTTGCAGGGGCAAAGAATGGATGTGAACGATGGTGTCTTGTTGAGCTCCTTTACAAAGGAATGGCAAGACACGGACACATAATAGTTTTGACTTTATGAGCGTGCCCTCTTTGTCTTTATAGAATGCTTTCACATGATATTGTGTAATTCATCAATTCCACTTGAAATTTATCAAAATGGATAATTCAGTGAAAGACGTCGAGTTACTTGAGCATGCTAAATGAGGTGTGAAAGGCAAGCCTAATCCCATACACCGTCCCCTGTCTATATATTGTGAGGTGAGTGTGGAAACATTTTGTATTTCAAGGTAAAGAATTTTCTTGCGAAAAGTACGACAGCTAAAATGACGAGAGGCAGTTCATTTCTCTATCCCAAACACTACAGGTGTTCCATTGCTTAACCATTTTTGAGCCCATACACTTATGGATGTTCTTTTCAAATTACCCCTGTCAAGAACCACCCCACATCGGGGCAACTGGGAGATAAAAATGACATCATGAAGTGAGGAAAGTGAATTGAAATTTTCTTGCTCTCACTTGCATCAATCTTCAAGTCGTGCTATTACATTGAATTCATGTGCTAATTTAAGTGCCTTAGGATGACGAAGAGCATTTCTTTCACTATCCTACACACTTATATCCTTTGAATAGCCCACTTGAGCCTGCTATTTCATTTCTTTTAAAACCCAAGTTGATGATCATCACCCACACTGGGGCAAGGCAAGAGACAGATGAAGACCCTTGAAGGTTCGCGTGTCATTTAAGGTATACTTGACACATGCATTGTGCGCAAGGACTGAAATCAAAATAAAACTAAGGGGCATTAAAAAGCAGTGTGCCTGGTAAAAGCAAGGCCAATGCCCGTGAAAAGAAGAGAGAAATGATTGATGAATTGGAGGCAAAAAGCAGTGTGTCTGACCAACGTCCATCATCAAAGAAAATGACTTTAAAAAAAAAATGTTGAGAAAATATCTCCAGTTGAAAAATCATTGGCATCAGGTGATAAACTTTTGAGCCAATAAAGAAATCTGTCAAGAAGACAATCCGTGTTAAAGAAAAACTGGTGGCAATGTCAAGATGATCACCAACTTTGCCCCCTATACACATCTTTGAGCCTAACGATCCTTTCGTTTCTCAACCCATGAACCCAGCCTATGTTACGTCCCTTACAAAGTCTCTTCAGATTAGGGCACTTGAATTAACATAGGAAATCACATGTTTTAAGCATTGCTCGAAGAAGTGCGAGCAAGATTATTTCTTTATCATTTTGCAGGGTTCTTGACTTGTAAACCCAGAAATGATTACAGAATCATTCGTTTGATTTGCTTTGACTCGAAGAGTCCCTTTGTTAAGCCATTGACCAAGCCTGCATTACAGTCATTGACAAGGACCTCTTAGATTGGTAAGGTCGTACTAATTGCAAGAAAATTCGAACTCTTGTCGACAAGATGATGATAAGATCAAGTGATATATTCACGCATCAATGGTCGGGACAAATAACCCTTCTTAAATGAGAGTGAGTGAAAAAGAATTTTCACACCAAAAGTGTCTCATTTAGCATGTTCAAGAGATTCACGCTATAACTGAAAATTATCCTAGTGATAATTTTTCCGGTAAAAGCTTGATAAAGCCATCATGTGTGGACTTTCATTGAATTTTTCCTCAAAGACCAAAAAATTGTCTTTGAAATCCTGAGTTTATTCAGTCATCTTTGTACTTGATGAGAATTCCAAGTATTTATTTATAAAATGTTTTCAAATGTCTAGTGTGAATTCCAGATATTTGAACCATTAAACGCTTGATGTGATTTCCAAATGTTTGTCTTTCTAAACATCTGATGTGATTTCCAGACGTTTAGTAAATGTTTTCAAATGTCTGACATAAGAATAAGATTTTTGAAGTTTCAAGTACTTGACGCAATTTCCAGGTGCTTAGAATCGATGAGAATTCCAGATCCCTAAAGACTTTTAGCCTTTCAATTATCTCGAAGGGAGTTCCGGATGATTGACGGGTCTCATCGGAATCATTTCACACCTAAATCCCCAAACAGGTATGACAGTGTACGTGCTCTTCTTTGCATTTGCATTTCATTGGTCATAGACACATAGAGATCTATGTTCCCGACCGAATCATTGCATTTACATGGCATTCTTTAGGGGTTAAATTTATTTGAGTCCATTTCTTTCAAAAAAAAAAAAAAAAAAAAAGAGTCAAGTCATTAACATTTGCATATGCATTTCATATTTCATTTTACATGGTTTAATTTTAGATGTCATATATCTTTGAAGGAAACCTCTACGAGCTTCCCTTCAAAGAGGGGCAGCTGTTGACACTTAATTTAGGATCAAATTTTTTTATTTTTAAAAAAGAAGATAATAAATAAAATAAAGCATTTGGGTTTGTGGAGGGAGATTTAAAAAAAAAAAAAAATTTGAATAATGAAGCATTTTTATTGTTGAACACGTATCTTCATTTCAAAATTTAAAAAAAAAAATGAAATTAATGAGGGGAATTAATGGGATTTGTCTAGCGATATGGAAAGAATGGACACTCACTCGAATATTGGGCGTGAATCTGGACATATTCGTAGCAATATAAATGAATTGCGAAAGAAAGTGAGGGATTTACGGCAACAAATCAGGGCTAAGATTTCGGCAATCCTCGCGAACAAAGGAGCACGGTTTCTAACTTTCCAATGTTAAATGGAAGTCTTGTACTATAAAAGGGACACGTCGAGTCATTAAAAAAGGGGTGGACAGGAAGAAAATTCATAAGCAAAATTTTTTTTTCGAGCGTGCGAAAGGAAGTCTTCGTCCATCTTGGTCAGAGAGAAAACCCTTTTTCTCTCCTTTCTCTCGACAAGAAAAAGGAAAAGTCAGCAGCAGTTTTTTTTTTTCCCTTTCGTTGATTTGCTGCAAAGAAAAGTGACCAGAGAAAGGACAGAGAAGTCTGCGAGGAGGTGACCGGCCAAAAAGGGAGAGAAAAAAAAAATCAAAAAGAAAAGAGAAAAGCAAAACAGCAAAAAGCTTCTGCAAAAAAAAAAAGAGAAAAGGACAGCAGAATAGCAAAAAGGGAGAAGGTGTGCGGCTGCAGAAGGGAGGAAATGGAAAAGTAAAAAAATAAAAATAAAAAATAAAACTTTTCCTGTTCATCTTCTCCATCGATGCTTCTCTAGAGTCCAGCCCCTTTACCGGCGTGCCTCCTTGCTCGTGTTCAGTTGATCACCCGCGTGCCTCGCGTTTGAGTATTGCTCGCCGCTCAACCCGCCACGCCTGCAACCCACCGCGATCACCGGTGGCCGTCCGCAGCCGCTCGAGCCTCCACTGGGCACACCTCTCCTCCGCCCGAGCCGCGCCATTACGTCTCCGCCTGCTACCTCCGAGAGACCGGCCCGACGCCTCAGCCGCGAAGCCGCTCGCCGCACGAACCCGAAACCCATCGTGTCCGCCGGACACCACTTGCTGCCCCCTTCCTCTCCGACAATCACCCGACGCTCTCCTTCGGTTTTAGCCCTTAGGTAGTTTTATTTTTACTTTTACTTTTCATTTTTGGAGTTTAGTTTATTTCATTATTTGTTAGGTTAATTTTTATGTTTATTTCATTTGATAGCATGTTAGTTTAATTATTTAAATGTTAGATGTTAATTTCTATATGCATTATCCGTAGATTTTACCTCAAATTACTATAGTTATTAATTTGATCCGAGAGACGTCGGGTCACTTTTTTAATTATACTAATTTTGAGTTTGTTTTGGTAGAATTGCAATTGTTAAATCACAATAATTATTTAATTTGGTCCGTAAGACTTCGGACCAAATTTGTAATTATTTTGATTCCCTTGTTGTGATTTGTAGAGTTGAAATAATTGTTAACTTAATCCGTGAGACAACGGATTATCTTTTCAATTATTTTAATTATTATCTTAGTTTTTATGTAAAAATAATTGCTTGTTTTAAAAAATGAAAATTAAAAAAGGAAATAGTTAAAAGTTAAAAATTTTCATGAGCATATAGGTCATATAGGTTTATTAAATTAAGACACGTAGGTTTAAATTAACCTTTAGGATTATTTTTAGGATTTCATCCTTAGTTGTTTGCATGTTTTCATTATATAAAAAGATAATAAAAAAGGTTAAAAAGAACAATGGTTTTCTAAGACAAATGGGGTTTAAATCAAATTAATCTCAAAATTGATTTAGGAAATTATTCCATTCTGAATAGCTTAATTATTTTATTTAATTTCAATAAAGAATATACAAAATACTAGATGCATTTTAGCTAGTTTGCATATTAGGCTCATTTAATTAAAGTTTGCATATTAATAAATTAGGATGGCATTGTATTCCCATCATGTAATTTTAAATAAATAAAAAACAAAGAGGTTAATTAATAGGTTAGTTCATAATTAATTCCATTTCATATCATCATTGTTTAGTGTAGGTTGCATACATAAAAAAAAAAAAAAAAAAAAAAAAAAAAAAAATCAAAAAAAAAAAAATCACAAAAAGAACATGCATATAAAATTAATATGTCATTCATTCCATGTCTTGAAACGCATGCATATTAAAATTATATAAATTAGATTGCATACATATAGTTCATATTAGGCCATATAAATTGCATTTCACATATCATTGAAAAGTAAAATTCATGCATATTAATTTTAGATTAAGATTGCATAATAATAAGTTAGGTGTCATGTCATTTAGAAATCATGTTTAGGGCATGCATTTTTATTAACTTTTTTTTTAAAAAGAAATTTCTTAGAGAGTGGCCTTTAATAAAGTTGTGGTTTATAATTTCTTAGCATTTTAATTTATTGAATGTTATTTAATTGATTGTGCACCCGCATGACCACCATTTGCATGTTAGTATCTTAGGTTAAAATTAATCAAGACTGCCTGCAAAAATGTTTTTTTTTAAGGTACCGAAAGGGCGTTAGATTAATCTAGTGTAACCATGTCCCCGAATCCATTAAATCTCTGGTTCGTAAAAGGTAAAATATTCTCCCATACTTTACCTGGGTTTCTAATCAGCCATAATTGGTTAGTGGCGGCTCCAATTTGAAATATAATTACATGTTTTAATGGGTCTTTTTCTTAGTATCAAGTCGCGATTGGTAGGGCTTGGGAGAGTCCACGCCAAGTCTTCGGACTTAGTAATCCATTAACCTAGTTTTAGGTGATTCACCTAAGAAAAAAATCGGGTCGTGACAACGAGGAACAATAAAAGGATACCAAAAATTTACGTGGTTCGATCCAAATGTCGGAACCTACGTTCATGGGGAGAGCTAGCAAAAATAATCCACTATTAATCTGAGAATTACAGGATTACAATCACACATGCACTCAAGTGTTTCCCAACCCTACTATACACCCACTACCCACAGTGTTTAACAACTCAACTCACGAATCCGCACAAACCTCTCGGAGCTCTCGTCTCTCACTCTCTCTCGAGCTCTTTTCTCTTGCTCTCTGCCGAGCTCTTTTCTTTTGCTCATGCCTTGTCCTCCAAAGCTCTCTCTTCATTTATCGATGGAAGGGAAAGAAACAAAATAATATTGTACTCCAGAATTGTCAAAGCGGCGCTGATCTTCAAAGCATGTGCCTCCATGCAATTCATGAGAGCGTGTGAGCGTATGACCAGCATGCACTGACACACGTAGAAGAGCTTCTGCCTTCCCTCTTTCTTTATCCACAACAAGACGAAAGAAGTCCACAAAAGATTACCAAAGAGAGGGAGAGAGTTCGTCGCCTACATGATAGGCTTTTGAGGTAGCAAGTGTTGACCAATTTCTTTTCTACGTGCATGCGTGCACATGGCCATGTGCGTGCATTTAATGAGGTTGAAGAAATTGGACGAACAACTCTTCAGAATTCATGCTGACAAGTGAGAAGAATCCCATGGATTGAAGCCTTTATTTCCAACGTGAAGCGCAGATTGAGGGCGGGATCCTTTCAGCTCCTATCCTGCGCCATTTTTCATCAAACGCTCCGCACACGTTCTTTCTTGTTTCAGCATGTAAATATTTTGTACGGATCGGGTATTGTATATGGACTCAAACTCGAGACATAATTTAACAGATTTAATTCTAAAGTTCCAAGTTCTACCCTGGAGCCACACTCACCCCTAGTGTCCTCAGTGATCCATTGTCTAGATATGTTGACCCCCCATGAAATCAACCTTCCAATCATGAGAGTCAATTCTATGTTGAAGCAAGTGAGGCAGTTGTTCTCTTGTTGATTCATGAAAGTTCGTTTTTTAGATTATTTTTCCAACTTTCATTTACGTCGGAAATTATTCGTCTTTGTATTTGGTCACACCATTGATTGTATTGATTTCATGGATGAACTTGATATATCTAGAAGCACTCTTCTGTTTGCTCGCCATTAATGACACTCGACTATCTTGGTCATTCTTTATAAGTTAATTTAATAATCTTTTTTACACGCAACTTTTGAATAAATGATTGTTTATAAACAATACTGCATATGTGGCATGTGCTTTAAAAAGATTACGTAGGTGAGAAGGGAAGAAGGAAAAAGAACAAAACAAAAAGCGAAACGTGAAACATGAAACTTGAACCAAATTGAAAATGCCCAAGAAATTCTAGTCGGGTTGGATCGGGTAACTTTGACATCCCTATCTCATGGAAGTACCATGAAAATCAAAGGTCCATTAATCCAAGTCTATTGATGTCATGTCATCTTTCATTATCCATAATTTCCGGAGACGCTATATGAACAGAACATCAACCAACTTCGGCATTACTCTCCCTTAAATTACCTAAAAGTAGGCCCAACTCCTAATACCTAGGAGGACCCAGTTGAACTGACAAATTAATTGGTGGCATTTTCTGATTGGTGGAACTTGAGAAATCTGCTCGATTTGCTAAATGTGCTAACTGGGTCTGAACTTCAATGGATGCAAACTGTAATTTGGAGTCCTTCAGTGGTGAGATTAAAGAATGCATCAACTTGTGACATAAACGAGTGCAATCAAACCGCTGAAAGTTCATGAAATGTGAGGTGATAAACGTATATTTGATACTTAGGCTATCAGGTGATGAGAGTATCTATGCATACTAAGCTACTTCTAAAGTACTAAAATAAGAGATGGCGCTTAGACAAAAAATTGCGGGTGCCGTAACTTACCCTGGATAATAAGTTATGAAGTACTAAAATCGCGACACATAAATTTCCATCGGTTGAGTCCTCTTCATTCAATCTTTATTGATCCTGCCACTCCACAAATTCTTGGAACAAGTCACCTACCTCCTCGTTTGGAACTCCTGAAGATGCTAGCTGGTCAGTTGTTAGTCTTCATCCCTCAACAATGACTCCAACTGACTAATAGCCAATCTAGACCGGAATAACAGCTAGAATTGATTCGCGAGATGTCTATCGTTAAGGAATCCTGCCGATGGATGCATTTGTTTCACAAAACATCAACGATTTGTAAAACATTATCTTTAAAATGATCACTTGTATTATTTTAAAAAATTTAATCAATAAATGCATTTCATAATCAACATTTCTGTCATTAAAGAAACTACATTCCGTTCTAGGACCCAATTACATTTTCGCAATAAGTTTAAGGACTTGATTGCATATTTTGAAAATTTTGAGACTCAATTGCATTTCCGTGATAAGTTTTAAAAAGATCAATACACTTATCCATTTAAAACTAGTTTTAGGACTTTCAATAAAAAAATTAGATTAATTCTTTTCCAAATGGTTAGGTCTATCATTAAAGTTTAATCGATGCATCTTATATTAAGAAAAAACCATGCATTGGTTCAATAGTAATATTGGTATAAACTAGTATCCTGTATCAATTGTAACTTATGAATTAATAGTATTGAGTGCTGAAATCGATATGATTAAGATAAAAATCTATTATCATTTATTTATAAGTATGTTGTAATTAGTATGTGAATTGTGAAAATACATCAAATTTTATATGTAGCATAAATAAATCGCTTGTTCCTATACACCCTAGGTTGCACCGACACGAACACGCAACACGTGATACGACACGACACGCCATGCCGACACATCATTTCTCAAAAGTAGAGAATTTCGACACGTTTCGACACGTTATATATTAAACAAATATTTTAATATATAAATGCATAAATAACTAAATAATAATAATAATAATAATAATAATAATAATAATAATAATAATAATAATAATAATAATAATAATAATAATAATAATAATAATAATAATAATAATAATAATAATAATAATAATAATAATAATAATAATAATAATAATAATAATAATAATAATAATAATAATAATAATAATAATAATAATAATAATAATAATAATAATAATAATAATAAGAATAAGAGCCTAGAATTAATCTATACTAAAAACATTAATCCTACATTTGTTAATATCATTCATTGTTTTAATTTGACAAATTCAACTACATTTCATTGTAATAATCCATAAAACTTGGAGGAAAAAACAAGTAATCCACGTTCCACTATTAAATTTAAAATTTAACAATAAGAAAAAAACAATCAACATTCCATCATCAAATATAAAAAAAAAGTCATTCATCCACATTATCCACTTCTTCCGGAAAAAAAAAAAAACTGACTCCATATCCGACTCATCAAGTGAAAAATTTGCAACTTCAAGCACCCCAACATCTTCAAAAGAGTATTGGAAATTTGTTTTAGTTTTTATTATTTATTTATTTTTCATATATTTATATTTAGACTCCGGAAGTTTTGGAAATTTATAGAAATAACCCCATGCGTGTCGGAGTCACGTGTCGGAATTTCCGACTCGCGTGTCGGAGCGTGTCAAAGGCAGTTGATCACGTGTCGGATACGTGTCGAAGTGCTGAGCACAACACGAAGGGTCCCGGAGAGTGTCTGTGCAACCTAATGTCACCAGGTGACTTCCTGTGATTCTGTGAAATTAGGCTTTTTTTCATTTGTTTTGTGAAAGTTGCGCCTTATGGTAGGCTTGTTAATTGTCCTGCACTTTTGGACATTGCATTTTTAGTATAATAAGCTTGGTAGTATTGTTTGTTTGTTTATAATTTTGTTGTCTTTAGTGCAATGTTCGAGGGGCGCTTCTAAAAATTCCCGAGGAATTGTTTCTTGGAGGGTAGGGGTGCATTTGTTTGTGTTTCTGTTATTTTTTTTGTTCCAGGGGAACGAAATAGAAAAAACTATTTCTGTTCGGGGAACAATTTTTGAACAAAAGAACGTGTTTGGTAAATTTGTTCTTGGAATAAAAAAGAACAGAAACATATTTGGTAAATTTGTATTCTTTTTTTTTTTTTATTTCTTTTAATTTTTTAATGTTTTTTTTTTTTTTCATTTTTTTCTTTCTTTTTATTTTTTTTTTTTTTTCTTTCTTGTGGCCGGTTGCCGGCCTCGGCCATGGCCGGTGACCGGCCAACGAGGGCCGGCGGCTCGCCTTGGCTGGGCGAGCTCGGGCTTGCCCAAATCCAGCGAGGCCGAGCTCGCCCAACCACCGGCGAGTTTCGGCCTCGTCGAGCCACCGCCGGCGCGACGCCGACTGGCGGTGGCTGGGCAAGCTCGGCCTCGCTGGATCTGGGCGAGCCTGAGCTCACCCAGCCAAGGCGAGGCCAAGCGTTGCTGGCCGGCGCGACGCTCGGCCTTGCCTTGGCTAGGTGAGCTCGAGCTCGCCCAAATCCGGCGAGGCTGAGCCTCACCGGGGGTCGGTGAGCCTCGCCGTGGCTAGGCGAGGCCGCCGGCCCTCGTCAGCCGGTCGTCGGCCATGGCCGAGGCCGGCGACCGGCCAAAGCAAAAAGAAGAAGAAAAGAAGAAAAAAAAAAAAGAAAAGAAAAGAGAGGAGAGAGAAAAGTTATTCTTTTTTTTTTTTGTTTCTTGTTTCTGTTCTTTTTGTGTTCCCGGGAACAAAAAAACAAATTTGGAACAAAAACGCAAACAAACGCGTTTCTGTTCTTTTTTTGTTCCCAGGAACAAAAAAACAAAAAATCTATTCATAAACAGAAACGAGGAACACAAACAAACAGACCCTAGGTTGCCATTGCACGCGCATCCATCGACAAGATCTTGAATGTCTGTTGAAGACATTTTAAATGCTCGCATGTAAAGAAACTTTGTGTTGGGATTAAAATACACAGTACAGTCACTAGAAGTCGCAACTCCTCTTCCTCTCTCCGTCTACTACCAGAAGAACAAGGACAGGCTAATTAGGGGGTGTTTGTTAACACTTCTTTTTTTTGTTTATAAACAAAATTTCTGTTTTTTTGTTCCAGGGGCAAAAAAAGAACATAAATGCGTTTGTTTGCATTTTTGTTCCAAATCTATTTTTTTGTTCCTAGAAACACTTTTGGAACAGAAACAAAAAACAAGAAAAACTTGTTTATTGTTTCTGTAACAAAAATTAAGAACAGATTTTCTCTCTCCTCTCTTTTTCTTCTCTTTTTTTCTTTTTTTTTTTCTTTGGCCGGCCACCGGCCTCGACCATGGCCGACGACCGACGAAAGAGGGTCGGCAACGCCATCGAGGGCCGGCGACCTCGCCGGAGCGTCGCCGACCCCCGGCGAGGCCGAGCGTCGCCAACCCCTAGCGAGGCTCGGCCTCGCCTTGGCTAGGCAAGCTTGGGCTCGCCCAGATCCGGCAAGCCCGAGCTCGCCCAGCCCACCGGCGAGCACCGGGCGACACCGGCTGGAGGTGGCCCGGCGAGGCCGAGCCTCGCCGGTGGCCGGGTGAGCTCGAGCTCGCCAAATCTGGGCGAGGCCGCCGCCCTCGTCCACCAATCGCTGGCCATGGCCGAGGCCGGCGACCGGCCAAAAGAAGAAAAAAAGAAAATAAAGAAAAATAAAGAAAATAAAGAAAATTAAAAAATTAAAAAATTAAAAGAATAAAAATTTACCAAACGTGTTTTGTTCATTTTTTATTCCCAGAACAAGTTTACCAAATGCGTTTTTTTTGTTCAAAAATTATTCCTCGAGTTCAGAAACACTTTTTTTTTCTATTCCCTGGAACAATTTTTAAACATAAATGTTACCAAACGCACCTTTAGCTTCTTCAAGAAACGAAGCACGCGGCTTCTAGCCCATCTCTCTTTCTCTCTTCACTCCATACATGTCTAGAATATGGCATATTTGAATCCCTTCCTTATTTTTCTTCCAAAAAAAAAGGTCCCTCGTGTTCCTTCATTTATTAAAACATATTTCATGCCATCCTCATCTCCTGATTTCTCCGTTCACGTTCAAGTAATATTTATAAGTCCAAGTTAAATTTCCACATCTTCTATCATGTGAATTTTTTTTTAGTTAATAGAAATTAAATCTAGTGTGTTGGTGATATGTTGCTATGTATGAATTTAGCGATGTTATCACAAGTTTTCACGCAATTTAATGCATATATTAAACTGAATTTCAGCTGTGAAATCTCATGAGATACATCCGAAATCCATATGAGTTCCATCATCTTTAATTATCCGAATTTAGTTTAGTATATATACCACATTGAATTTAGCCCCATTGGCGATTTGTTTTTTAAGGTGGTCCCTTTAGGACAATTGTTCCTTTTTTTCTTTTTCTTTTTTTTTCTTTTTTGTGTCGGAAGCCCATCTGTTTCTCCCAACTTTTGTCAACATTTTTTTTTTAATCGATCTTTGACGCCCTCTACCTTCCTCCTTAGGATTCACCCTCGGGTGTGAGCCAACCCCTTCAATCGCAAGCCTCGGATCTCGGGCTTGACAACGCTAGGCTCGAGCCCTAGATGTCAAATCTAGGGTAGGCCCAAACACATATATGAGATTTGAGGCTCGAGCGCATTGGCCAAGCTTGGGATGAACGACAATGTGGACAAGTCGTAGCCATGCGAGTGGAAAACTGAGGCAAATGAGTCAGCCGAGATTAGAGGCTTTGGTGGTGAAAATCTGCGACAGGCGGTGGTGGAAAGCGAATGTCACGATTGTGGTCAAGGGCGGAGGCAACGATAGTCGGCTGTGGTGGCGGTGGCCCTCACGCTGAGGTAAGTGGGATAGCCAAGGTTCATGATCTCGTTTCTTCTCACGTGTTTGGTCCCACAATTCTAGTTTCCACCGATTAATTGTGATCTCTTTCTCTCTCTCACAAAATATTCTGCAATCTAAGTAATGCACTAAGCAGAAATTGAGCAAGCATCACATTTGATGGAATCTCCTTGAGATTTATAGAGCCTATTTGTTAACGTTCTTGTTCTTTTGTTCTTCTACTCTTTTATTCCCCAGAACAGAGAAAGAACAAAAATCCGTTTGATAACGTCAACTAATTTTTCTTTTCCCCGGAATAGAAAAGTGGCTGGAGAATAGATTTTGAACAAAAATAAAAAGTAAAAAAAAAAATCTTGTAATAATTTTTAGAAATAAGTTATTTTTCTTTTCTTTTCTTTTCTTTTTCTTCCTTGCCACCTGCTATCTAGCCACCGTCGGCCGCTGCCACCGCCAGCCAACCGTCGACCACAGCCAACTATTGGCAGCCACAAACAAGGAAGAATAAGAAAAGAAAAGAAAAACTTAAGAAATTATTAAAAAAAATTAAAAGAAATTATATGTTACAAAAGAAATTTGTGGATCGTACCAAACACATTCATTTTTTTTTTCCATTCCAAGAATTGAAATTTTGTGTAGTTATTAAACGCGTTATTTTCCTAAGAAAATATTCCAAGGAATAGAAATACAAAAAGACTATTTTGAAAAGAAATTATTTCTCAGAACAGAAGTGTTACCCAACAGACCCATATTGAACTCACTATTTTCAATGGTTCAAATTTAATTTAGTGTGTAGATGACACTCATTGCAACTCAGTCTCCATCAAATATGATAACTAACCATTACTATATTTACCAAAACTATTTTTACTGAATCTTCAATTAGAAGGTCCCAAATTGTTCAAATTCTAACCAAATTAGAAGGTGGATTTGTAACGCTTTCCACATGGACAACAATGACACTGAAGCACAAAATATTATTGCATTGAAGTATGTGGATGAACTGTCCACTTCCGATTTACGCGTCTTTATAAGCTACTTGGAGAGGGTACTCTGCCCTTACACACTTATTTCATTATTGATATAAACCAAAATAGCTTCAGGTGGGGGAACCTATGAGATTAATTCATAACCATGGTATATGAAGATTTACTACTGCTATAACTAAGCGAAACATAACTTAAAATTAGATGACTTATACATCTTCTCCCATCTATCCATTGGGCCAGTTCGGGAAGATATTCGATACCCAACAAAACTCTTCATAGGAAAACGCTCGAGGCCGACTTGGCCATATAGGCTCTTGATCACAAACTCCAGTGGCTTCGGTCCCAGTTGCTCCGGCAAAGGCCTCAAGGGCTTCAATTTGGGGACTCGCGGTGGGACTACAAGCGCTTTCTGGATGTCGTGGAGCATGCCCGTCTCTGAGTCATAGCGGTTAGAGGAGTTGAAGAACATGTGGTACACTTTCAAGCACCCGAGGTGGAGCCGCCTGCTCGGTTCAGGCAAGTTGCAGAGCTCCTCAAGGACGTGTTGGAGGAACTCTTTCTTCAGTTGTTCTAGCAGTAATTGCACGAAGTTGATGGAATCCTCAATGCTGGCCTCGGGGTTTTCCTTTAGGTAGAGCAGCACAAAGTTCAATTTCCCTTGCTTTTCTTCTTTCTGTAATGTGAGAAAATCGTAGAAACACGGAGACGAAATAAGAGAGTGAATATAGGTCCACAATAAGAGCAGCAATGAACAAGCGCCACTCAGGAGCAGCGGCCAAACTTAGCTCTATCATATTGAACAGTTCAAATAGCCTCAACTGATGCTATCCAACATTAAAAACTTTGCCTCGTAGCTTTGGATGTCATTCAACAACCGAGTGATCACCATGAGCAATTTGGTGATGGGCTGGTAAGCGTTGGACCACAGTTGATGCAACGGGGTCGTGGGGCTCGCGAGGCACGAAGAGGGAAGGACTAAGATGTGTGCTGCGATTGATGTCATGCCCACATCGAGGTATTCTTGCATTGGAGGCGCACCCCCCCGCTTTTGCTCCACTTCGCTTCCATGAGCCATGAATGAAATGTCTCACCCCACTTTCCAACCAAACACATAGCATTTCAGCCCATTCCAGCAGAAGATATTGCTCGATGTAGCAAATTAAAGAAAGAGAAGTATAACGTGGAAACACGAGACTTGCTATTTTTTGAGGGCTTCGAATATGGTCTTGGCGTGCGCAGTTAATCCTTCCCCATCCCACCTAATATAATGTTTGTCACCAATAAAAAAAAGGGGGTGATCAGAAGGATAAATAATTGAATGGAATTATCAGTTTAACGTACACACATTAATTTTGTATGTAGGCATCCCCTCGTGCATATAGTCTAGTCAATGCAAACTCTAGAGATAAATTATTGAAATATTAAGTTGGAGTTAAACAAATACTAATGGTGATAAGCATACCTTTGAACTGCATTAGTAAGCTTTTCCAGATCTTCTAATGAACCTTCCATGTCGAAAAAGTCATCGGCAACGGTTATCATGATTGCGCTCTTGGCGACCAGTACTCTAACATCGGAGTTGCAAGGTAGAGAAATGGAAGCGGTAACAGCAAAATAAGAGTACAATGTCTTCTCTCGACCAAACCCCATCTTTCTAAGTCCGGTTGTCTCGGACCACCTGAACTCATCCATTACATAACAGTCATTAGGAATAAGTACTTGCTAATGAACAATACGTTATTAGACAGTTTGCATACATACCTCTTTACTACATCAAGCTCCATCCTGTAAACAGATTGTCGCAATACATAGTTCTGCAGAGCAAGTTGCACTATATCTTGATTATGAACAAATGATGGCCTAATGAAACCAAAGAAAAGAAAAAGGTTACTTGCATGTTATGGCACGGTAATACGACAAGATAAGACTGTTCCTTTTAAGACATAAATACCTATTGTATGGAAATTTTCCCATCCATAGTACACAAGCATCTTTTCCTCCATCCACGTCCTATGTTCCAGGTGGTCTAGTCGAGCCATCCACGGAAGACCCAATTCGTGCTCAATCTATACAGAAATATCAAGCATCAACCGATATCGTAACGATTATAGTCTAGGGGACGAAAAGAAGTATTGAATATTCCTGCTAACCATTATGTAATGACTCAACAAGATGATGCTTGAATCTCTTGTTTCTCTAGACGCAATTTTCTCAAGAAATTTCTTCGAGAAAATTCTTGCTTTCTCGAGTTCATGTTCGTCCGGAAGCATAAGATTGCTGGCTCTATAAATGTAAAGGAGCACGCTCGAGAAGTATTCATGATGTTTTTCAATGTGATCTCGAACTTCTTCATGATCTAGAAACCAACAAAAGCTAGCTGCAAAATGCATAATTTAATTGAAATTAATTGAACCACTTAAAAAAATCATCAGTGAATGACCCCAAGGAAAAGGAACCAATTGAGGAACTTATAAAGCTCGCAGCTCTTACACGGCGATACCCTATAACCATGCATGCGCAAAAGCCAGAATTCCAAACAATCTTTGTATAGCTCTGCAGCGATCAAATGAATTGATTTTGTGATTTGTTTTTCATGCTTGTAGTTCCTGAAAAAAAGATATGTTGATATGCTTGAATTAGTTAAAGATGTCGAATGGACAATTTCGGTGACCTTAAAAGTGATTGCTACTAAAGCATAGAAAATAGTGTACAACTTTGTAGGGGAAATTACCAAAAATAATCCTATGTCTATTGCATTTACACCAATTTAATCTTAAATATTTCAATTGTGCCGATTTAATTCTAAATATTTTGACAACTTGTCAATTTAGTTTTAAGTCTTTTGACGATTTACTAATTTAGTCAATTTGCCCAATTTTAGTTGGAAATTATTGGCACGATAGTCTAGTCAGGGCCAAACATTTGATGTGGTACGATCGGTTCTAACGTGGGAAATTTAAAACTTGTTTTTAAATTTTTTAAAATTTTTGAAAATTTTCTTTTCTTTCTTATTTTCTTTATTCTTTCCTCTCTCTCTTTTTCCTAATTCTGGGTTGGCGATCCTCGCATGGTTTGGCCAAGGGTGTCATGGCCCTCGCCTAGTCTGGATGTGGGCCTCCATGCCCTCACCGGCCATAGGTGAGGGTTTCAAACCCCTGCCCAGATCCAAGTGAAGGCCGCAAACCCTCTCTAGTCTAAGCAAGGGCCAAGAACCTCGCTCATAGCTTGGCTAGGGCTTTGCAGCACTCACTTGGATCTATGAGAAGGCCAACACCCTCCCCTATGGCCGGCGAGGGCACAAAGACTCTCACATATGCCAAACGAGGGTTGTCAGCCCTTGTTAGTTTTCGCTGGGAAAAAAAAAGAAGAAAAAGAATTAATAATAAAATTCATAAAAAAAATTAAAAAAATTGTCCATAGGAGCGATTTCTAATCAAAATTAAATAGAATGACTAAATTGATCAATCGTGAAAAGATTTAAGACTAAATTAGCAAATCGTCAAAATATTTATGATTGAATTATCACAAGTACGATAGGTTTAGGAATTTTTTGTTAATTTTCCTTGCTTTGTAGGATGGGCCTTGGAGCTTTTCAGGACAGTGTTGCCCGCCCCCGATTTCCCCTTTTTTAGTAGTGGATATTCTATTAAAAAAAAAAAAAACAGAGAGACTAGGAAATTTTTACTAACCGATAGATTTGTGCTAAAATTTCATCGTTCTCCCTGTCGAAATACTCGGTCAACCCCAATCTTACCAGTTGATGAACCATGGAAAGTTTTGTAAGATCTTCATCCACGGGATAGAGAGATGGAACTGCTTCAATCATCCAGAAAAGCCAAAAGATATTGGAGGGTCATGATTGGTTGAAAAGACAAATATATGCATTCGATAAACCAATTTCCAAATTAATAATGGATAAATCAGTTTGTAAAAAATCTTCGGCGTATCCTATGATTACCCTACTTTCATAAAATCAGCTTTCATTTGTTTAGCTTTCAGTCGCTCTTACGACGACTACAGAATTGACCCGTTGAATTATCAAAGTCTTCGGTTTTGTTCCTATGTGCGGATGGCTTCCTGTTTGAGGTCGTCACAAAAGTCAAGCTAAAAGAGCCAAAAAAGATGGCAATGAAGTTGATGCATCCTTTGTCATACCTTCTATAGGGCGAGATATTACGATCATTTCCATCAACTCAAGTTAACCCCAACCAGTCAATGACTACAATTGTCTTATTCTCTTTTCCGAAAGTGATAAATATTATTTTCGTAAAATGGCATTAGTCAGGGAAACAAGAATGATATACTTCGAAAGCATAAAAATCTCTTGGACGTAGAGTTCCCTTACTGCCACTAGAAGCACAATTCGAAGCAAGAGATTGAAGATAAGCCAGGCATGCTTCGTTCCCGGTGGATAGGTACGCACTTGATGTTGCAGAGGGTGATTGAAATAAAGAACCGTCACTGTCCAGATGCTTCAATATGGTTTCATGGCTGATTTTGTATGTTGGAGGTAATGCCTCAAGATACGACAACAACGGGCAATATTGGTTCTTGTCCACAAGTTCTTCCCTGCAAAATGGCCAAACCCCTAAAAGTTATGATAGCGTCTCAAGTGGAAGAAACATATGAGTTGTCGGTACTTGTCATATTTAATTTTAAGATTTGAGGCTCTAACAATTTTTGAGAAAAGTACCAAAAAAGTCCTAAACCTTTTGCCTTTGTGCCGAATTAGTCCTAAATTTTTTTTTTTGTGCCGATTCAGTCCTAAACATTTTTACGTTGTGCCAATTTAGTCATTTCAGCCAATTTTGGCCGGATTTTTTGGGCCTTGGCCGCCGGTGACGACGTCGATCGGCGCGACGTGGACAACTTTTAATAATATTTTAATATTTTTATTTTATTTTTTTTATTTTTTTCTATTTTTCCTCCGGCTGGTCACCGAGGTATGGCGACTGGCCAAAGCCGAAGGCCGGCGAGGGCGAGGCTGACCTCGTCGGCCACCTCGCTGGCAATGCCCTGGCGGGCGAGGGCAAGCCTCGCCCATGGCCGGATCCGGCAAGGTCGAGCCTCGCCAGCCATGGGCGAGGCTCGCCTCGTCGGATCTAGTGAGGTTGAGCCTCGCCGGCCATGGGCGAGGCTCCTCCTCGCCGGATCGACGAGGCGAGCCTCCCCATGGCCGGTGAGGCTCGACCTCGCCGGATCCGGCCATGGGCGAGGCTTGCCCTCGCCGGCCATGGGCGAGGCTCCCCCTCGCCGAATCGGCGAGGTCGAGCCTCGCCGGCCATGGGGAGGCTCGCCTCGTCGGATCCGGCGAGGGGGAGCCTCGCCCATGGCTGGCGAGGCTCAACCTCGCTAGATCCGGTGAGGGGGAGCCTCGCCCATGGCTGGCGAGGCTCGACCTCGCCGAGATCCGGCGAGGGGGAGCCTCGCCCATGGCTGGCGAGGCTCGACCTCGCCGGATCCGGCGAAAGGGAGCCTCGCCCATGGCGGATCCGGCGAGGTCGAGCCTCGCCCGCGAGGTGGCCAGCGAGGTCGGCCTCGCCCTCACCGGCCTTCGGCTCGGCCGGTCGGCGGACCTCGATGACCGGTCGGAGGAAAAAGACAAAAAAAAAAAAAAATTAAAATATTATTAAAAGTTGTAAACGTCGGCGCCAATCAAGCCACGTCAGCCGGCCGGCGTCAAGTCAGCAAAATCCAGCCAAAATTGGCCGGAAAGGACTGAATTGGCACAACGTAAAAAGGTTTAGGACTGAATCGGCACCAAAAATAGGTTTAGGACTAATTCGGCACAAAGACAAAAGGTTTAGGAATTTTTTGGCACTTCTCCCGACTATTTTTGAACTTTTACCAAAAAAATGTATATGATATTTTTCGACCAATAAAGAAGGAAAGTATACCTTTCGAGAATTTGTCGTCGATTGATGAATAAATCTGCTAGAGCACGTTCTATGCTTTCAGGGAATACGACCTCCAAACTGCTAGCACGTGCCAATTCAACCATTCCGGGCAAGACGATAGCAATCCAACGAGAAAACTTTCCATGCGTGTATCTTGAAAGAAGTAATTCCGCATTTTTGTGAATGAACTTTAATCCTGCAACGTGAAAAATCGAGAAGTATTGGAGAAGAGTCTATGAAGAACTATATGACTGTTGCATTTCAGTAAGGAAACGAATACAATAGTTACTTGCAACGTCTTTCATAAGCTTTCTTATTGTTGGAAATATCATGTCTGTATTGGCCTAAGTTCGAATTTCTTTAATCATCACTTGACTTTCTTTTGTCTATAAGCCGAATTAGATTTTATGTGTTGAAAAGTGCACAAATCACCGGATTGAAAGTTAGAATATAGTTGAGTGGCTTGATGAAAGGGGATTGAAAATTGTGTGTTTATTTGAAAGTTAAGTGTGGAGTTTTGATTAGTAATCTACTCACCAAAATATATTTTATCCCAGAGAAAAATCACATTTGCAATGGCCATAGTCGGTGTTAATAAAGAAAAATAATTTTTGATTGGAAGTGAAGCACACAGTACCTTTCTCTATCAAAGGTGAACCAGCATGCCACTTTTTTAGCACGGTCATGCAAACAAGGGTTGAAACAAGACACTCCACTCCGTCGAGCATTTCATGTCTATCATAATCATGATATCCCCAAAAGCCTTCTTCATTCTGATTGTGAAGCACCCAAGTAAGACACCCCTCGAACATCGGACGATCATGTCGGCGAGGATCGGGAATCATTGCCAGCCATGCAGTGTCATACGGTGAAGGGGAGAGGAATGAGTGTGAGCCTATTACAGAAAGTAGATCTCTTTTGATCGTATTGACAAGAGATTGAATTGATGATTTTTGGGACTCCATGAAGATTTTGTTGAGAAGAATTCAGCTGGCTTCTTTGAATGGGAGATTGCACAAACCTCTGCGGTTTATATTCATGGCTTTGAGCTGATTCGTTTTCGGAGCTGTCATGTCAAAATTTGTATCACAACCATAGCAAAACAATTGGTGGGGCAAACCCCTTTTCTATGAGGTAGGTAGGTCCAATAGGCTCTTCTGTGGAGTCATAGTCCTTGGTGGGGCAAACCTAAAAACGATGGGATAGAAAAGAGTAGGACCACAACTCATAACCAAAACGAGCCTTTTATAAAACAAACAGTTTTATACACAAAACCAGGCTGTTTACAAAATTATCGACTTAACAAAAAGGGAATTGTCCTATGACCCTCTAGTCAGACAAACTCGACGATTCTTCAGTCTCCACCTTTCCAGACTCCGGGGCTTCTGGTCCTCCACCAACACCATTTAAGGACCTGAAAATGGTTATACAATAACCAATGAGACAATGTCTTAGTAAGTTCAACCCCCTAAAACTCGATTAGGAAGGAAATACATCCTAAGAGTTGCCTAAGCATAATACGAGTCAGAGGACTTTCCTTAGCCTCAGTTCCTTTCCTGCAAGTCAATACAGTTCAGATAACTAATCAATCACTTCAACCAATCAGATCGAATTATCGATCAATCAACTCAGTCGATTCCATGTTATCGGACCATCACCTCAGTCGATTCCTTTCTCCAAGATGACATATAGAGTCACCGAGCTGATATTGCATACTGTCCTTTCTCTAAGATGACATGTAGAGTCATCGAGCTGGTATAGTATAATGTTCTGAGCGTACAATCAATTTATCATTTTTATCATACCCGATAAAAATACACGTGTGTGAATACATGGCCGACCTTAGCCAAAATACAAGGATTTCACTTTTTAATCTCCCACTATTTTCAGCAGTCCCAAATTAAATTTTTGGCGCTATAGACCGACGCCTGGTAATTCTCCAATTAATTACCAAAATTATCCATTTTTGGAATTAAATACCCACAAGCACTAATCACAATCAATTTGCATAATCATGTACTCAATTAAATAAACAAAGAACACCACTGCAATCAGTACAAAATTCCAGTCACCGACTATCCCGATCTAATTTCTGGAAAATAAATAAATAATTAATTAATTATGGAAATTAATTATTAAATGCAGAAAATGCATACTTAGGCCCGTAATGACTAATTATATGCCAGAACAGGCCCGAAAAATTTCTGGCACTCGTTAATTATAGTCTATTTACTTGCTAATTGCACTAACTATCTACCTAACATGCATCTGGCAATTAATTTAAATTCACTAATATAATCTAACTAACCACCTAATCCATCTTAACATAAACTAAACAACCCTTAAGTATCATTAACCTACTAAACAAACATTAGTGAGTTAAACTCACTTGTTTTACGATCCGATCGGTTCAAATCTTCAGGAACGCAATGGGGCCCACTTCTCTCTAAAGCGGGCCTAACTTTCAGGGCCGGGAACAACCTCAAAACGAGCCTTGAAGGCTGCTAGAAACCCACAATTCCAGCTTATGTTCTTGGCTGGAAAAAAGTGCAACAAGCTTGATTAAGGATAGGGATGGACTAAGGAAGGTTGGAAGGGCCAAACCAGGCCTTGGTGGGAACTCATGGAGGTCAGAGGCGGCCCAAACAACTTCGGCACGAACTAAAACAGTAGTTGGGATGCAGGACAAAGCTGCTGGGGCGTCGGGGTCACACGGTGGAGGCAGAGGGCACGCACACGGCAGGCAGGGCGAGGACGGTGCTGCTCAGGTAGTCTGGTGATCTCAGCAGCGTGCGGCGTGGACGGGGCAACTCGACTATCTCCGGTGGCTCCTCCTTCGCTGCTAGTTCCAAAAATGGCACAAACAAGAGGGAGGAAGGCTAGTCGGCAGCTTTCCACCTCTTGGTTCCCTTGACCATCCACTACCACCAACTATCTTCCTTGGCCTCAAATCAACCACCCATGCTCCCTCTACAACCTTTGAAATGGTCCAAAAGCCATAGGAAATGGGGAGCTACGAATTTGCTAAGATTTCCTTCCAATTGGACACTTGTTCTTACTTGATTCAACACAATTTGGCCTCAATAAATTCAATCAACACCTCACCGATCCAATTGGTATTTATCATTACCAATTGATCCCACTTACAACCCAATTGCGCGATCAAAAACGGTTCCTGACTTTTTATGGACAAAAACGGCCCTACCTCGACTTTTTCCCAAAAAGTCTCAGTTTGCAGAAAAATCTTCTGAGATTGAGTCGATGCTCCTAGAATTAATTGTGACATGACAGAACTTTCAATTTATGAAATCAGACTCAAATTCACGGTTAATTTCAATTCGACGTAATTTTAGCGTGACCTAGTCTACCAAGTAGCTTTCAGAAATTTTTAGTGCAAATGACCCGTGGTCAATTTTCTTTGAGCCACAATGAACCCACTCGATACATTGGCGACTCCCGGTTTCCGTGAAAATCTCGCGGATTCAAATACGGACATAGGGTACCAAAACGATAGAAAAATCAATCTAATGCCAATCGACGAGAATTTTCCAAATTAGTGGAGTCACACATATTTAGCCACACATCTCAGTCGAACCGACTTATCTCTGATCCCTAATCGATTTTTAACTATGTCATAATAGCCTCTAAAGATGAGCACAGTCAAGTAGCCGATTCCCGGTCGAATTCTCAAGTCTATCACATTAAAATTCCTTAATGACTTCCCTAAATAGTCTATTTATTTCGAGAGTGATCATCTCTGAGAACATCCCTATAGGCGCATCGATGAAATGCCCGATTAATTTAATTGAAAGCAGAATCGAAAAATTCAGGATGTCACAGCAAATGTCCATGTTAACAATTTCTGGCCAAAATTGATCGAATTGACTGAATTAGTACAAATACAAAAAGTTTAGGACTCCATTGACAATAAAAACGATTTATGATTAAACTGACATAATTACAATAAGTTCAAGACTTTTTGGATCATTTTACCAATAGAACCAAGTACAAGAATTGGTGGTTGAGGAATTCTACACCTATACAACTTCGTGCTAGTAAAAATTTCAACTCTTGTTTTTAGTTCTATCTTCAAAATTATGTTAAATTTACACATTGTGTGATTTTCTAGGTACAAGCCATTGTAGTGACTAAGTCGCTATAGAAATACGATACGAACTGCGAATACGCTATACAACAACTATATGTAACAATATTCTGAAATGTGAAGAACATTAATGCAAGCCCTATTGTTTCATAGGATGTAATTATATTTCACTTCTATCCTCAATAATGACAGTAATAGCCTGCCAATATGCTATATAATTATTCAATCGACCTTATGTACATTATCAAGATATGTTAAGACTTCCTTTAATAGATCGACGCACATGAATTCATGATAATTAGATTTTCTCAACTATTAAATCCTCAAGTACTCATAAGAAATATTAAAATTCACATTCTTTAGGGTATGCCATGGAGATCAAAAGATTCACTGAAAATTCACAAATAAATCATCTACCATTTCTGACTTTTTCATCTTTTTTAAAGTTGTTGATAAAAAGTGCTAAACCTACTATTAGGTGGCCAATTCAATCATAAATCTTTTAACTGTGTCAATTTAATCCTAAACTTTTTGACAATATACCCACTTAGTTCTACACATTTCAATCGTGTTAATTTAGTCCTAAACCATTTGAAAATTTGTTAATTCAGTCCTAAATCTATTATTTGAATAATTGGCCAAAAGGACTACATTAGAAAATCGTTAAAAGATTTAAGACTAAATTAGCACAATTGAAACATTCATAACCAAAATTGACAAGGGCATTGTGGACCTCGCCTAGATCTAGGCAAGGGCTTGGCGCCCTTTCTTGGATCTTGGCAAGGATGCAAAGGCCCTCGCCCATGGCTGTGAGGGCATCAACCCTTGCCTAGATTTGGGCAAGGACCCAATGCCCTGCCCATGGTCGGCAAGGGTTGGCTGATGACCTCACCAGCCTAGAGTTGTAAAAAAGGAAAAAAAAAAATAGAAGAAAGAAAAGAAAAGAAAAGAAAAACAACAAACAATATAAAAAATCAGAAAATATATTAAAATTGTCAACATCAACATCGGCTGTCCAATGCCGCTTCTGCCATATTGAACTATCAACGTCTATGTTAGCAATTTTTTATTAAAATTGATCAGATGAACTAAATTGACAAATCTTTAAAAGGTTTAGAATTCAATTGGTATAATTGAAAGGTTTATAACTAAATTGACTTAATTGTAATAAATTTAGGATTTTTCTGATAATTTTTCTAAAACTTTCATATGGGATGATTCCATTTGCAAGATGAAAACCTTTATAGGCATTAACACATGAACTGTATTTATGGAAGATATTTTTTTTTAAAATTAATTGGCGTACTAAATCAAAGTTTCTTATTATATAGCTAACGTCAATGGCAAAGTCAAGTACGAACTCTTTGCTTCCTCAAGCGTTTATGCCATCCGGGCAGTGCTGTACTGTCTTCGTTCATGTTCAACTCGTCTGGCCGATCCTTGGCACATCAATTTCGAAAGACTTGGCTTTCTCCGGGAAATTGTACCCTCAAAACCTGTCAGAACCAAGAATTGATGGTTGAGGAATCCAAGTGCTACACAACCAAGTGCTAGTCGACAACTTCAACCATTGTTTTCAGTTCTATTTTCGACGCTAAGTGATATTTGCACATTAAATACGTTAGTGTGATTTTCTAGGTAAAATCCATTGCGTCAACTAAGTTGCTATAGTATAATAGTGAATGCACAGTATGACAATTATATTTAACAAATATTGTGACGGATGTACAACATTAATTCAATCCCTTTTCTTCTTTATTGCATACAAGCAATATTAAATGTCATTGCCATTTTAATTAGTGTCGATAATAGCTTATGGATATGCTACAGAATTTACTAATTGAACATTATTTACATTACTAAGATGCGTATAGATTGACACACGTGACTTCATGATAAATAAATTTTCTCAAACTATCAAATTTTAACTTCCTCTTTTGATAGAACTTCCTAAGTTACTCGTTTCCCCCTAAAAGTGAAAATCTTTTGAGTTCAGATATATACGAACCTCCTTGTCCTTCATTCCGATTGGCTTCAAAGGATTTCCGATGGCCCACCAGACAATGAAGTGATCTTCATCTATCATCGAGTGGAACACCTCCTACGTTGTCCACTGTTAAAACTGGACACACTCGAGTCACTGTCTATCGTAGGAAATATGTCCAATGAATTCATTTCCTGTCCACATATAGCATGTCCCGAAATAATTGGTACTGAAAGAGGAAATGACGACAAATTTGCCAATTGGGAAACCCTCTTGTGATACCGTGAGCTGTCTCGATTTTCTTCTTGTGTCAATTATCAATGTGATGAAACCAATGACGTGGATAGATGTGAACTCATGGGTCATTGATTTTCCTGGTGCTTACATGGGAAGTTTCTTGCCAACGAAATGGAGGACTTGACTGGAAACTTTGCATGAAAACAAAATTGGTTTTGTCATTTCTTCTCTTTTCCTCTCGATTTTCTTCTTGTGTCGATTATCAATGTGATGAAACCAATGACGTGGATAGATGTGAACTCACGGGCCATTGATTTTCGTGGTGCTTACATGGGAAGTTTCTCGTCGACGAAAAGGAGGACTTGACTGGAAACTTGGCATTAAATCAAAATTAGTTTTGTCATTTCTTCTCTTTTCCTCACTTTTTCCCATCTATCTTTCAAAGGCCAGAATTTGGCGCTGAAAGCTTTTTCTATTCGTGCACTTTTAGACAACTGAATACCATTTTAGGATTTCTTTGACCGCGAAAAATATCTATTTCAGAGCAGGTGGTCTGAAGATGGTATTATTTTTGCTTGGAAGCGTAGAACATCGAAGATATGACGTTCGCCCGTTGCATATCTTAACAAAATTCATGCGTAAAAAGTTCTAATTCCCAGTCATAAATCACAATATAAAAAATGCGGTCATACATTTGGGTAAAGATGGCTAAAAAAAAATCTATTTTTTATCATATGCGTCAGAGATAAGTAGGATAATTCCACTGATTTTCTATATTTCAGACATGTGTGTATATCTTCTTTGATTATGCATATCACCGATTGATTACAATTGATGTCACAAAATATTGTTACCGTATATAGTAATCTAATATAACCTATAGGTTCATGTACTCTTCATTTTAGACACATTGAAATATATAAACTAAAATATACATAAATTACACAATTCTTTTTCTGCATTATTCTTATCTTAGTATTGTGACTAGGCAATCTTGGTGCACCGGGTGCACATTGCACCCGGAGTGCACCTTGCATCTCATGTCTTTTTTCTTTTTCTTTTTTTCTTTTTTTTTAAATTACTACTAAGAGTGCACATTCAGAGCATACCTCGCATATCGTTTCGTTCTCTTTTCAATTACTATTGATATCTCTCTTGCAACGTCGAGTTTCAACATTATTCATCTCTTCCAGTGGTGACATCAATAGCCTATTATGAAGTCATGTCAACTTGTTGCATAGCCTGTCACGCAACCACGTTAGCATGTTTGGCTATCGCATGGCTTGCCACGTAATCACGTAAGCTTCTTCTGCTATCCCTGCACTACAGCCCCGGTCTCTTTTGCTTTCTTACACCATAGACAAGTCACCCTCTTCTGTTGTCTTACATTGCAAGCATGTTGGCCTTATGACATTCGGAAATTCCATCGTCAATTAATAATATATCAGAATTTGATGACCATAAATGTCACAAGTGGAAATTTTAATTGGGTTGTTAACGGTGTAGTAGAAGTAAATCCGAATTATATTTACAGTGCTTGCAGTTTTTTAAAAGTGATACCATTAGGGTTAAATTGATGAATATCTGCTCTTGGTTTGATTACTTTACTTAGTTGTGATTCTCCTAGTATTTAGTAATTTCCGCGAATATTTTTAGTGAATTGAAAATATTTCTTTATTTATGTACTAATTTACTAGATATTTTGATAATTTAACAAAATATCTACTTTGCTCAGCAATGACATCATGCATTACATCACCTTAGCCCATTAATGATTCTTATAAGCTTAACTCTCATCTATTTATTTTAATTGGCTGAAGGAGCTCTCTCCCTTTACCCATCAAAATATCTTCTTTTAGCTACTCACTCACGGCCACTTGTAGCTTTTGGGTTGGAACACCTATCTCTATTCTTTTACACAATGTTGCTAACTTGAGGTAATTTATTATTTTTACCCTGATTAATCAATCTTAGCCTTTTATAACTCTTGTATGGCTTATTAGTTACATACCCTTTCTTGGTCATATAGTTGGAGCTTCGAGAGTTTCAAGTTCCAAAGACAAGTTTCCCTACTTCATTAACTTCCGATTTCCAACTTTCTTCTTTGACTTTCATTTTCGAATCTTGTAAGTAAAAAAGTAAAGGTCCCACATTTGAATTTTTCAAGCTTCTATCTAAAATGTCACGTTCCAAACCTCGAGTGCGTTCACATCTCTTAGTGGCCTATAAAAATGCGACGTCTCAGGACGCATCGCTGACCCAATCGATTATGCACATGCAAAAGCGTATAATAAACCCCATACAACACTCAACATGGGATAGAAAAGCAAGACAACAAATCATAAAAGTCACACTTTATAAACAAATAAGTATGTCCTACGACCTACTAGCCGAACACATTCGCCAATCCTTCGGACTCCACCTCCACAGGCTTCGGGGGCTTCGGGTCCTCCATAATGCCATCAAGAGGGTCAGCTGCACCCTCGCTTGGAGCGGCGTTGACCGCAATTGTGACATCCCAAATTTTTAGTTCTGATTTCAATTAAATTAATCAGGCCTTTCATCGACGCGCCTATAGTGCTGTTCTCAAAACTGATCACTCCTGAGATAATTAGTCTAAATGGGGAAGTCAATAAGAGATTTTAATGCAATAGACTTGGGAATTCAACCAAGAATCGATTACTCGATCGTGCACATTTACAGAGATCATTACAACACAGTAAAGATCGATTAGAAATCAGAAATAGGTTAGTTCAACTGAGATGTGTGGTTAAACATGGGTGATTCCACTTGTTGACACCTAAATTTTGGCTTCACATTTAGTTATTTATTGCATAAGAAAATTAGGGATCCAAACTGATCTTTAAAAAAAAATATAAATACCAATTTTCACTTTGCATGTTTAGTTCTTGTAAAGCATGTCCGCATCCAATAAATTCATATGAGCTAGCGTTATTATGCTTGAACTCAAGAAGCCAAGAACATGCTCGATTATCAATTGCGCACGTGAGAATCGAAAACTTGGGGGTCATAATTTCCACAAAGATGAGGGAAGCCCAGCAATTAGAGAAATCTTCTCTCCAGTAAATCTTCCCTCTAGTGAAATTTGGCCGGACAAGTGGAGGGACTCATGGGATATTTTTTTTTTTCAAGGATATTGGAATGCACAATAAGAAATAGATATGTTGGCTGCGAAATCACGGGCAATTTTGTCAGACCATAAGTTGAGGGAAATGAATTAGAAAAAGAAAAAGAAAGATAAAATTTTCATGGAATATTCTCCACGACTTTGGCCGAGATATCCCGCATCCAAAAGCTCAACCCCACCAGGTCTCACGAATCATCTTTCGCATAATAAGAGGAGTTCATCTTGGCAAATCATTAGAAAAGCAATCTCGCGTTTTCAGCTACTGATCATGGAAAGATCGGGAGCTCGGAGTGACGAGGATGGACTGAATTCTCATCCCTTCGTAGACACCTTCGGATTGCTTGGGTTTCTTTCGAAAAAAAAATGGAATTAATGAGGGGAATTAATGGGATTTGTCCAGCGATATGGAAAGAATGGACACTCACTCGAATATTGGGCGTTCATGAGCAAGTGAGTGAATCTGGACATGTTCGCGGCAATATAAATGAATTAAAAAAAAAAAAGATTGCGAAAGAAGGTGAGGGACGCATACTTGAGAGATTTACGGCAACAGATCAGGGCTAAGATTTCGGCAATCCCCACGATCAAAGGAGCACGGATTCTAACTTTCCAATGTTAAATAAGAAGTCTTATACTATAAAAGAGAGGTCGAGTCATAGAAAAAGTGGGGAGGAAGCAAATTCAGAAGCGAAATTTTTCGAGAGACGTGCGAAAGAAAGTCTTCGTCCATCTTGGTCAGAGAGAAAACCATTTTTCTCTCCTTTCTCTGACAAGAAAAAGGAAAAGTCAGCAGCAGAGAGAAGGGACAGAGGGGTACGTGCGACAGAGAACAAAAAAAAAAGAAGAAAGGAAAAGAAATGGAGTCCCACTGTTCATCTTCTCCGGAAATTTTTCTGCTGCGTGACTGACCTTAGCATCGCCGGACTCCGAACTACACCGTCAGCCACTGCTACCGCTCCGCCTCCGCGCGCCACTCGCCCAAGCCAGTCAAGCCATCAGACTCCACACCATCGAAGACCCGAAGCTGCCGCGACCGCCGTGCCGATTGCCCCGCGACTTCCCGATCCGCCCCCCGACGTGCAACTCGCACCACCGGCCCCACCTTGCCGCTTCGCCTGCGACGCCGGCACTTTTCACCAACGACCGAGCGACACCCGCCGCCCAACGCCGAGCTCGCGTAATCCACCCACCACCCGACGAGCTGCTTCGAGCGACGCACGCCACAGCAATCGCTTGTCCGCCCTACTCCGCCTTTGCCCGAGCCGAGTGGAGTTGTCACCGTCCAACCGCACCGGCGACTCACCTCGCCGGAACCCCGAACGCCGACGAGCCTGCACCGGACACCACTTACTGCCCTCTTTCTCTCCGACAATCGCCCGACGCTCTCCTTCGGTTTTAGCCCTTAGGTAGTTTTATTTTTACTTTTACTTTTCATTTCTTTGTAGTTTAGTCTATTTCATTATTTGTTTCATCTTTTAGGTTAATTTTACTGTTTATTTCATTTGATAGCATGTTTAGTTTAATTATTTAAATGTTGGGTGTTAATATTTGCAATTTCTATATGGATTATCCGAAGATTTTACCTCAAATTACTATAGTTATTAATTTGATCCGAGAGACATCGGGTCATTTTTTTAATTATACTAATTTTGAGTTTGTTTTGTTAGAATTTCATTGTTAAATCACAATAATTATTTAATTTGGTCCGTAAGACTTCGGACTAAATTTTTAATTATTTTGATTTCCTAGTTGTGATTGTAGAGTTAAAATAATTATTAATTTAATCCGTGAGACAACGGATTATCTTTTTGATTATTTTAACTCTTATCTTAGTTTTTATGTAAAAATAATTACTTGTTTGAAAAAAATGAAAAACATTTTAAAAAGGGAATAGTGAAAAGTTAAAAATTTGCATGAGCATGTAGGTCATATAGGTTTATTAAATTAAGACGTAGGTTTAATAAATTGACCTTTAGAATTATTTTTAGAATTTCACCCTTAGATATATTTTTTTTAGTCAAGATTGGATTTAAACATTTTTTATTTAGGGAAATTTTGCATGATATATAAAAAAAAAAATAATAGGTGCATATTAACTAGTTTGCATAGTAGGCACATTTAATTAGAGTTTGCACGTTAGTAAATTAGGATTGCATCATATTATTATGTTTTAGTAATCCCATCGTGTAGTTTTTAATTGCATATAATTAACATTTAAAAAAAACACAAAAATCTTTTACTTGGTTAATTAATAGGTTAGTTCATAATTAATCCCATTTCATATCATCATTGTTTAGTGTAGGTTGCATACATTAAAAAAGAATCATAAAAAAAATCACAAAAAGAGTATGCATATAGAATTGTTATGTCATGCATCCCATGTCATATAGTATATGCACATTTAGGATTGTATAATTTAGATTGCATACATATAGTGATAGTTTAAGTTATGCCATATAAATTGCATTTCGCATATCGTTAAAATAAAATTCATGCATATTAAGTTTAAATTAAGATTGCATCTAATTAGATATCATGTCATTCAGAAAATCATGTTTAGGGCATGCATTTTTATTAATAGTTTTTGTAAATGTTCTTTCTTAGAGAGTGGACTTTAATAAAGTTATAGTTTATAATTTCTTATGAATTTAGCATTTGATGTATTGAATGTTATTTAATTGATTGTGCACCCGCATGACCACCATTTACATGTTAGTATCTTAGGTTAAAATTAATCAAGACTGCCTGCAAAAAATGTTTTTTTTCTAAGGTACCGAAAGGGCGTTAGATTAATCTAGCGTAACCATGTCCCCGAATCCATTAAATTTCTAGTTCGTAAAAGGTAAAGTATTCTCCCATACTTTACCTGGGTTTCTAATCAGCCTTAATTGGTTAGTGGCGGCTCCAATTTGAAATATAATTGCATGTTTTAATGGGTCATTTTCTTAGTATCAAATTGCGATTGGTAGGGCTTGGGAGAGTCCGTGCCAAGTCTTCGGACTTAGTAATCCATTAACCTAGTTTTAGGTGATTCACCTTTCAAAAAAATTAGGTCGCGACACCACTAAATTGAAAAATTCTCGTCGATCGGTACTAGACTGATTTTTTCTGTTGTTTTGGTACCCTGTGTCCGTATTTGAATCCTTGAGATTTTCACGACAACCGAGAATCGCCAATGTGTTGAAGAGGTTTATTGTGGCTTGAAGAAAATCAACCATGGGTCATTTGCACTAAAAATTTCTAAAAGCTACCTAGTAACCTAGGTCACGCTAAAATCGTGCCAGATTGAAATTAACGGCGAATTTGATTCCAATTTCAGAAATTGAAAGTTCTGTCATGTCATGAGTCATTTTAGGAACGTCAACTCAATCTTCGAAAATTTTTCTGCAAACCGAGTTTTTGGCGGAAAAAGTCACCATATGCCCGTTTTTTACCGGAAAATGCAAATGACCGTTTTTTATTGCGAAAATGGAATGCAAGTGGGATCAATGGGTGAGAAAAAATATCAATTTGATCGTTGACTCGGTAATGGAATTTTTAGGAGCCGAAATGAATTGATTCGAAGAGAGATTGAATGGAAATTGAGCCCAAAGCCTTCAAAATTCGCATGTCCTCCTTGCCCACAACAATTAGACCATTTCAATGTCTTCTAGAAGAGTATTTGGTGCTGGAAATATTTGTGGAAGCCAGCCACACTTGGTGGGACACACCAAGGGAGACAAGAAGATAGATAAAGGCCAAAGGTGGCCCCCCCTTAGCCAAGCTTGTCCCCTCCTCCTTTCCCCCTCCATTTCCATCGAGCTCCCCATCTTCAACATCCTTGTAAACCTCAAAAACCCAGAGAACCAAGCCAGCAAGCCGCTGGACACCCCTGCCGCTCGCTGGAGCCCAAGCAACTGCCATCGCACGTCCGCGCTCGTCCACGAGCCCCGCGCGAGCTGCACCCTTCAACGTCATCTCAGCTGCGTCATCCTCATCCATTCGCCATTCGGCAAGTTGCTTGAGCTCGTGTGGAGGCCACCGGAGCTCGACTTGCCGCCATTGAAGCCTCGAATCCACCCGCCTAGCCATTGCTGCCTCCACCACCCTTGTCTCGCCAAACCAGCCACCGTTTCCAGCCTCTTCAGCCACCAAACAAAGACCGAATAGTGTAGGTCTCCAAGCTACTGTCGGGCCCATTTTCAAGCATTTCCCAACCTCATTTAGCAGGCTCGCTTTGGAGTTTCTCGAACCCCGTCGCGTCCTCATCATTTTGATCCAAGCGGATAATTAAACAATTGATTTTAACTCACTAATCCCTGCTTAGTAATTTAATGACATTCAAGGGTTAATTAGTTTTGGCTAAGCTAGGATTAGGTGGTTGGTTATAACGGATTAATGAATTAGTTAATTATTGATGCATGTTAGGTAGTTAGATTAGTGCAATTAGCAAGTAAATATGATGTAGTATTTATCTAGAGTGGTTTGGAAATTTTCCAAACCTAAATTGGCTTTTAATTAGGCTTTACAGGCCTAAGTGAGCATTTTTGGTAGTTATTAATTAATTTTCATAATTATTTATTTATTTATTTATTTATTTATTTATTTTCTTAAAATTAGACCGGGATAGCCGGTGACCGGAATTTTATGTTGATTGCAGTGGAGTAATTTGTTTATTTAATTGATTGTTATTTTGTGCAAAATGAGTGTGATTGGTAATTTTGGGATTTTTCTCCAAATTTATTTAATTCCAATATTCAATTAGAAAATCACTGGGTGTCGGTTTACAACGCCAAAATTTTTTTTATCGACTATATAAATGGTGAGAGTTTTGAAAGTAAAGATATCATATTTTTTGCTCAGGCTGTTTTTATCGGGTATTTCTAACATGAAGAAAATAGGCCAGGACATTATTTTAATTGAGGAATTAAAGTGTGAGACACAATGTCCTTGGCCATGGGCGGATAATCGTGTGATAGTTTATAGTCATAGGAAGATGACTATCAAAAGATAAAATGACGCATGTGGTGCATGATGTTATGTGTTGGGTAAAGAAAACTGCTGAAGTATGGCTGTGCCTATTGGGCCGTAATTAACCGCCAAAGTATGGCTATGCCTATTGGGCCATAATTAACCGCCAGAGTATGGCCGTGCCTATTGGGCCGTAATTTATTGCCGAACTTGGAACAGGCTGTGCCCATTGGGCCGTAATTCACCGCTAAACACTTAATAAGTCGTGCCCGAGCGTGGCCGTAATTATTTGTGGGAATGAGTAATTGAAATGACCGTGTGATGGTCTTGATGACATGAAATCGACTGAGTCGATTGATCGATGACCTGATCCGATGTGATGATGTGATTCTATGAATTGCATGTTGTATTGACTTGCAGTAAAGAACTGAGGCAAAGGTAAATCCTCTGACTCGTACTTACACTTAAGCAGCCCTCGGGGCATATTTTCTTCCTAGTCAGGTCTTAAGGGGTTAAACTTGCTAAGACGTCATCTCACCCCCGTTGTGGGATAACATTTCAAGTCCATAGATGACAACTCCTCCTAAGCGTTTTGGTCAACCTAAGAAGGTGACAGAGCAGAAGTATCGAATCCCACTGCATGGAAGCCCTAGGGGATGGACCTATGAGTTGGTGAAGTCCATAGTTTGGGTTGATGAGGGTTTACCCAAAAAGCTGCCCCATCAATATAGGGCATGGTATCGTTAGGCTCAAGATGGAGAGAAGGAAGGTCCTATACCTGAGTCCGAGATTCCTCTGTACGTAATGAAAGTAGCCTTTGGAAAAGGCACAACAGATCCTCTAGGAGATTCGGTGGTAGACCCGATGGACCTTGATCTTAAAGATCTAGGAACTCCTGTGTACTCGAAGGTAGGCTCTAGCTGGAGTGTGGATGATGATGGAGAGGAGGACGAGGACCCGTAGTTGTTTGAAAACCCCCCTATTTTGCAGACCTTATGTATTTATATGTTGGTTTGTATTGTATCATATATGACATGATTGGGAATGTTATGTATATATGTGTGTTTTAGTTTTCAAAAATTATGGCCATACTTTCCTACCCCATTGAATTGTTGTCTGTGAATTATTTATTTGCTTTCGCATGTGCATTAAAATGAATGGGTCGGCGATGCATCCTAGGACGTCACTGTTTAATCGACCAAGCCGAGATTGGCACACGCTCAAAGAATCGGGGGTTGACAGTAACAACGGGGATATCAAAACCCTAAAGGGGATCTTCCCTATGCCCATTGAGCCCATGGCAAAACCACACCCTGAATCGATGAGGTACCCTCTAAGGTAGGCCCTCATCGACCTAGATGGTGGTCACAACAAGCTCATGGACCTAGTGACTCCCGGGGACAAGGACATCTATACTCCACTCAGAAATCCGCCGAGGCTGTCCAAAACAAACCGGAGGGACCGCCATATAAGGACCTAAAAAGATTGAGCCCACGACAGGGTGAGACAATGTCTTAGTAAGTCCACCCCCTAAACCCTAACTTGAAAGGAAATATGTCTAGAGATAGTCTAACCACATATCATAGAAGACTCATCTCGCCTTAGTTCTTTCCTGCACATCAGTACAATTCATATCACATATGCATATAATAAATGCACACATCAATTGGAACGTCTCACTCAATCTCAATCAATTATACAGGTGCTGATTATAGGGCCAAATCGTTTGAATACGTCTCATTCCGTGCCACACAATTTTGTCACATAATCTGTCGCGTCTATCTCAATCAATCACACATTCCAATTTACTACTACCCGCACAAGTAGTTTTACCTGACGCACATCGGTCCTCTAGCATAGCCAGGCTTCGCCTCATCCCTTGAGCGCAGCAACATCCACCGACACACATCGAGGACGGCATTCCCAAAGAAACTTCGATCCGGCCTCTATCGCGATCCGACATCCATTGCTAGGGCATCACATATAGGGACATCGTCCACCCGACGTACATCGGGAACGGGTTCTCTTAACCATCACATGATCATTCAATTCTGGCCAAGGACACCATGCATTGCACTCAAATGTCTTAATTAAAATAATGCACTTGGCATATTTTCTTCATATTAAAAATACCCGATGAAAATAATCGTGTGTGGATACATGGTCAGATCGAACTTTAAAAATTGATATATTTCCTTTTAAAATCTCACTATTTAATATAATATTTAAAATCATTTTCGGTGTCAAAACCCGACACTCGGTATTTTCTAATTAAATACCAAAATTAACTCAAAATCACAATCATCACTTAATTTGCACAAATTAACATTCAATTGCATAAACTAAGCACACCATTGCAATCAGCACGAAATTCCGGTCATCGACTATCCTAGTATAATTTTTGAAAAATATTAAATAATTAAATAAATAGAAAAATTAATTAAATAAATACAAATTAAATCAATAAATACATACTTAGGCCTAATAATGCTAATCTAACTACCTATTGGACTAATTAAATTATTCTAACCATTCTAACTATGAGGCCACATATTAAACTAACTAACTACAATTTCTAACCACCTAATTAACTAATCTAACTAACCTAATTTAACTAAACAATCTAACAATTATAATAATCACACTTAACTTAATATAATCACCCCTTAAGCGTCATTAGTCTCCTAAGCAAGGTTTAGTGAGCAAACTCACCGGATTAACGTGCTGGTGAGTCCATGGCGATGGCAATACGATGGTGAGTGACACACAAGTCTACGACGACACCAAACAAGGTCCGAACGAGCTCGAAAAAGGCCCACGACGCCTCACGGCCCAGCTGGAACTTCGGTTTTGTCCAAGGCCCGAAGGAGCTGGCCGAGCGGTCGGTTGGCACGAAAATAGCAAGGCGGGCGGCTAGGCGGCGACAACAGATCTAGGCGATGTTAGGGACGGCTGGACGATGATGGAGGAGCTCCGGCAAAGCTGGACGGCAGCTCGAGGGCTCGCGAGGACGACAACCAGGCGCGGACGAGGGCAAGGGCGGGATGACGGGCGCACGGCTTCAACGGCAGCTCGAGCAACGTTCGAGCGGCGAAAGGGGCGATCGACGGTGCAGGGCTTGGCTAGCTGGTTCTCTGGTTTTCTTGAGCTCTCAAAACAACACAACGATGGATAAAGCAAGCCAAGGAAGAAGAAGTACTCAGCTAAAGGAGGACCACTAAATGGCCTCCAAAGTCTTCAAAAATATCCATTTCACTCATCATAAGGCCCCCACCAGCCCAAGCTTCATCCTCAGCCAAGTTTTCCCCCTCAAGCTTCTCCTAGAAGCCTCCCAAGTTGCTGAAATATTGCACCCCACATGGACCTACGAATTTTGAAACACTTGCCCTCCAATTCCAACTCAAAACTTCTCCAATTGAACTTAATTCAAAGGCTAAAATGTCAAAGAGGATGCTTGCACTTAAATCAACATTTTTCCTTGCTAATTAGTCCAACTTGAATGCCAAAAATGCAACAAAAATTGGTCCTCTAATTTTTCCGATCCAAAAACGCCCAACTTTGGATTTTCGCCAAAATCCCGAGTTTGCCGAAAAATCTTCGGAGGATGAGTCAACGTTCCTAAAATAAATCGTAACACGACAGAACTTTCAATTTCTGAAATCGGGTTCAATTTCGCGATTAATTTTAACCAGACGCGATTTTAGCGTGACCTAACCTATCGAGTAGCTTTTAAGAATTTTTAGCGCATTCGACCCGTAGTTGATTATTTTCAAGCCACATTGTACATCTTCAACTCATTGGCGACTCTCGGTTGTCGTGAAAATCTCGAGTTTTCAAATACGGACACAGGGTACAGAAATGACAAAGAAATTAGTTTAATGCCGTTTGACGAGAATTTTGCAATTAGGTGGAATCACCCACACTTTAATCACATGCCTCTGTCGAACTGACCTATCTCTAACATCTAATCGATTTTGACGGTGCCGTATAGACCCTTGCAGATTAGCACGGTCGAGCAATCAATTTCTAATCGAATTCTTAAATCTATTGCGTTAAAATCCCTTAACGGCTTCACTAGATAGACTAGTTATCTCGTGAGTGATCTGCTTAGAGAAAAAGACTATAGGCACGTCGATGAAAAGTCCAACTCATTCAATCGAAAACAAAATAAGAAAATCAAGATGTCACATAAAATTTTCAAGTGTTAACAAGGTAACTATTGGAGTCTACTACCTTTTTACAATTGGTTTTGGTCAATTTAGAGGTAAGAATTGTTAATTTTTTTTATGTTTGTTTATTTTACTTGAAGGTGACTAAAGCTTGAGTTGCTAAAGTCTTTTTCTACGGGAAGTGAAACTCTAGGGACTAAATTAGGTTGTACTACTTAGTACTTTTGATTTGGTTGGTTGGTGTTTGTTAGTTTGAATTTGATCTTAAGTGATGCAAGTAGGTTCCAAGATTAACAAGTAGACTTATGGTGATTCTTGCCTATATTGAAATCTTTAATACATGCCTAAAAGGTTTTTGAAAGAATACCCAATTATTCAAAATTGGATCAAATTACGTAATTAATTTGGAAGTAGGCTGTTTTGGTAATTTTATAAAATTTGTTACATGCCCATAGTGTAAATTATTTACTCATAAGTATTAGATAACAAATAAATCCGCTTTGGTGTTTAATTAATATGGCCTAGATTAAGTGAAAATTGAAAGTTGGGGGAGTAAAGAAAATTATTAATTGAGAAACTTTATTGGGATAATCATATATCTTTGGAGAATTAGAGCATGTTTGAATCAAGAAGTTTATTTTTGTCATGCTTAGTATGTGATTGATTGATTTCCACAAGATATGAAGTATTTAGGTGCAAAAAATGTGAACATCATGAAACTAGATTTGGAAGTGATATTGTCGTAATTCATACCAAGTTATTGTATTTACTAGCTAAGTGTTGGTCTAATCAAGTCATCATCAAATTTGTCAATCCACTAAGTTATCGATTGTTGATTTCTAAAAATGTCAAGTATCTGAGTTATCGATTAAAGGTGTCGACCCTCTAAGCTGTTGATTTCTAAGAAATAGATTCCTTGACTTGTCGATTTCTAAATAAAGTTACAGGTTCTAAAGTTGTCCCTTTATAAGTATCGGTTCTTAAGTTATGAATTACCTATCTGTGGCTTTTGATTTTATAATGACGGCTTAGCTTGGAAAGAGATGGAAGGTTGATGTGCATGTAATTATTTGTTTATCATTGTTTGCATGAGAAAGAAAATTATTGTGATGCATATGGCAATTTTTGCATTTTAATAATGTGCATGTCTTTGATGCCATGTAATTAAAACCTTTGCCACGACATATTTTCACCAAGAAAAATTTCTTGTATAAGTATACGAATGAGACTTTGGAGTTAGGTAAATGTTCTATGTAGAAAACGATTCTCTTAAAGGTTGAGATGATATGAAATCTTATAATGGTGTGGCTTGTGTAATCATGAAATGATGTTAAGAAATAATCATCATCTTGCAAAATGTACAATGATGTATTTATCCTCATTAATATAGAGGAGACCCATGATGAATGGGGTAAGAGGCGTGGCAAAATGTATATATGATTCCATCACCAATGAGTTGGTGGTCACAATACCTTATTAGTTCATATGACTCGTAAAATGAGATGATCCTAGCCAGTGACAAGTAAGAATTTACCTATGTATATCGATGATCTATTATGTGTTATTTACGCACCATGAAATAGTATGCCACCTGCTTGTGTTTGAGTCAATAATCTTATGAAGTGTTGTTAATGGTTTCTATGACATATCATGATAGGAAAGGTTTCCTTTTGCATCAGTCAAATATGATTATTTCACACTCACATTTTTTGTTGGTACTAGATTGAGTGGTAAGAGGATCTTCTACTTTAGACTTCGAAATTTCATTTATTGGGTTTCGGCTCACTCCTTTTTTTCTTTTTTTGCCAAATATATAGGATAAATGCCCCCATCATTACTTTTCAAAGCTCTGATGGGTTGAACGTCAAGATGTGCATGTACCAAAATCATCAATAGTACTTACTAAGTGAGTTCTATTGTACAAGTCGTCATGGAACTGCTTGAGTGAGTTAGTCGGATCACTGAGGGGTTTCGATGGTTCCCCTAATTTCGATGGCCATGGCATGTCGATGGGAAAGATTGTCCATCCGTAGTTCAAGAGCTTTTAGATTAACTCTTCTGAAAATCACTTGTAGGGATTGAACCAAAGTGTGCACCGACACTAAGAAGGGTTTTGGTAGAAAAGACTTTGATGTATATTAGCTGAGATTAAATTAATTGTACAATAGAAGATAAATTCATTATTTATCGGTGGATTCAAGTGCATTTAAATTATTTGCACGGTCGAGGTTAAAATTTTATGGAAATTTTGGTCGTGACAAGCCTCTTCTTTTGTCCCTATACCGAAGTACCATAGCCACGTTAGCCTCTTTTTTTGTTGCATGGCCTGCACGCAGCCATGTCAGCGTGTTGTTGCATAACTTGGTGGACCGATCTTACTGTCATGAGTTGATCGTATTGTCAATATATTAAAACTATCACTGAGTTGGAGAGGATGTTAGGAATAATTAAGATATTTCTATCGATCTTTTATATCTATTAGAATTGTATCTCTCTTTTGATTATGCATATCCTTGATTGGTTTTAATTGATATCGAAATAATTTTGTTACCTTAGATAATCATCTAATAAAGTCTAAAAATAGATTCATGTACTCTATATTACGAGATAGATAGAGACACTCACATAGATATATACATAAGTTACGTAATTTTTATCCCGCTTTATTCTTTACTATAAGTTTGTAAAGAAAGAATAGATTTTGGGAAATTGATATGTCTCATCAATCTTTCATTCACGACTACACGCAAAAGAAATCCCTATCTTAGATGCACCACAAGACATGTATCTTTAGGCCGTGTGAAGTGACGAGGTGGCGACAAAGTAATCGGTTGTAATGGGAACCATCAACATCCACCACGTGAATCTTGGAACGTACGGGTGCTCTGGGGCGGCGCCGCAATACGTCCACCATCTTCAAAATTTTCCGCCTAATATGAATTTTCCTTGGAAAATTAATTATGTTCTCATATATATTTTGTCAGTGATGTCACTGAACAAGTCATATAATGATGTTGACCCTCAGATTTCTCTTAAATTATTAGAAATTAACAAGATTAGGTCATGAAAAAAAATATTCCACGCGCAACAAAAGTAGGAAGAATAGTCAAAGTGTTATCTTACCAAGTGGGATTTGATTTACTGATTCTCCCAGATGATTTTCATATGCTTCTCTTTCAAAACAAAAAATATATTATCGATGTTCAACTCATTTAACGTAGATAAATTTATTAGGATATAAAAGCAGTCACCCAATCACTTTGTTATGAACATTATGAATGGGCATTGATATGGAATTTAAATCCTGAACAATTATTTCAAGTCATATGAACCTATCAATACAAGTAACACATTAAATTAATAGAGTGCAAAAGGAATGTGTTCAATGTTGGATGGTTATATATGTTTAGGGATAAGTGTAATAAAAGTCTTAAAATTTGTCATTAAAATGTAATTGAGTTCTAAAAGTGCAATCAAGTCATAAGATTTATAACAAAAGTGTAGCTGAGTGCTATAATTTTCAAAAAGTGTAATTAATTCTCAAAATTTGCCATGAAGTTAAAATTGAGTCCCAAAACTTTTTAGAACTTGATTACAATTTTTAAAACAAAACTTAATTGCACTTTCGTGATAAATTTTAGAACTTTCAATACATTTATTTCATATGTTTATGCAGAAAAGAAGTATGGTGAGAGGAATAAGATCATCGCTTGTGGAGTAGATATGGTGGAAAGGTATAAGACGTATGAATTAATAATATCTTGGTGTAAAGAGTAGTTTCAATCTCCACACCATTCTATGCAATGATGGTTTTAAAGGTCCAAGTAAGAAGATAATCATAACTTTTCCTAAAACAAGTTTAAATTATTAAATAAAGTATTTGGGGAAAAAACACGTCGCTCTTCATTCCATTGTTGCCCCCATTGATGAGATGAGTTTTTATAAGATCCTAGCTAAATTTAGCTATTCAAAAAGTTTAAACTGTTAAATGAACACATAATTTTAATAATTAATTATTCTAACCGATAAAAATTCCTAACTCCACACCCAAGTGTCTTGGATTAAAATTGTAATAGCTACCCTATGAGAATCTATATATCCATAATCTATTTGTCCAACTAAGTTTCGAGTATTTGATGTGGCATTACTAATCCAAGCACAAATCAGTTCAAAACAATTTAGACTAATCAAAACGACCACATTTTAAGAACAGGTGGGTGATATTGCGTACGAGCATGTGATGATGCCCGTGATTTCCTAATCGGCCATCACTGTTCTCTTCATTTCGCATCCACTGGCTTTTTTTATTTATCTATTTTATCAAACTCTCGTTTTTAGCATTCTTTTATGACAATGTTCATTTCTTAATCACCCATCATATGCAAATCAATTGCTAAATAGAAATTACGTATCGAGATTTTTGCTTTTTAAGTGAGATCCAGTTTAGGTCCCATAGATTGTTCATATATGATTACTTTAGTCTAGTAGATTAAGGGTGTATTTGATGACCATACCAAGTGCTGAAATGTCGTTAAGTGTGTTTGATAACCACTACCGTCACACAACTTAATTGATTGGATTAAGTAAAATAGCACCTATTGTGGTAAGTAAGAAAGACTTACTTGATTGGTTAAGTTTTAAGATATGCAATGACAAGTAATATCTTCCAATAGTGCTCACTATTTCATTTTTCATAAGTAAAAATAGAATTTAATATTTATATTCATATGCTTCAAGATTTTGGCGCTTACAACACTTATTTTTCAGCTTCACAATCAAGACTTTCGATTTGTATGATTGAGTTACGATTAATGACAAATTTAGGTGCTGTTCGGTTATATTTATTTTTATTTCCATTTATAAGAAGCAAATTCATTTAGCTTATTTTTCATCTTTTTAAACGTTTCTTAGTTAAAAATGGTGTTTCGTTACCCCAGATAGTAGGTGTTCATCTAATATCATTTTCACTTAACAATATTTATCATGTCTAAATTGCCAATTATAATTTTTACTGTGTCAGTTGAAACAAATACAATTTTCGACAAAATAGTTCAGTCATCATTTGGAGGATAACAACGTGAAATCATTACTAGCGTAACAGGAGATGAAACTTGTTGAAATTTGCGTGAGATTTGAGGTACGAAGTAGAATTCAATTTCTCTCACCAAAAGTCGCAACACCTCTGTCTCTCTTTTCTCCGTCTAAAGCCAGAAGAACATGGCAAAGTTAATTGGCTTCTTCAAGACAAAGCAAGTAGCTTCTAGCCCATTTCTCTTTTGTTTTTTTCTTTTCCTTTCCTTCATTGTTTTTACTTTAAGCATGTCAATAACATGGCTTATTTGAATTCCTTCCTTTATTTTATGTTTATTTAATTCTACAAAGATAGAATATATTCTCCTTGTGTTCCTCCAATAATTATGGCATATTTTACGTCACCCTTCATATTCGAGTAAATCGATAAGGTACTCCCCCGTGATGCTATTAAACATTGTAGTTCAAGTTAATTTTCCACATCTTCCATCATGTGAATGTTTTTACCAATTTGGCGTGTTGGTGACATGTCGCTATGTATGAGTCGTGTTGCCGACCCATTCATTTCAATGCACATGCGGAAGCGAATAATTAATCCCCAGACAACAACAAGATGGGATAGGAAAATAGGATCACAATTTTGACCTCACCAGTTCATAGACCCATCTCCTCGGGTTCCCATGAAGCGGAATATAGCACCTCTGCTCAGTGACCTTCTTCAGCTGTCCAAAATGATCGGGAGGAGTTGCCATTTAGGAACCTGTAAATGATATCCCACAATGGGGTGAGACATGTAAAAGTTTTCTTAATATGGACTACATTAATTGATATTGTAATTTACCGTTTAACGTTTACCGTTTTACGGGGTTTGGTCTAAGGTGAGATAGAAGGTTTCTTAATTAGTCTAATATGGGCTGGCTAGTGTGGGCCGAGTTGAGCCTGGCCCGTAATGAGGGGGCCTTGCTGGAAACTCTATAAATAGCGCTAAGTCTCTCCTCTAACCCTAATTTCTCACACGTATTCTCACCTAAGGAGCGTTTACTAAACGCTAAATGTGAGGAGGGCCGCCTCATTGAGCCAGTGATACGGAGGGCAATAGAGGAGAAGGACTTGCGTGTGGAACATTGTGTTTCCGCTTCCGCTTCAAGATCGATGGATTCCAAATCAGGTGCGTTAATTTTTCTACTCAATTATGTGTGTTCTTGTTCTGGTTATGGTGATTGAGGGATTACATAATTTGCATCTTACATGTGGTATCAGAGCCTCCATAACCCTAGAACTTGAACGCATTGAATTTTGCCCTAATTTGTGATTTTCGAATTTTTTAAAGACTGTAAAAGTAAAATTAAATCACATATTATTACTGGGCTCGACGAGACGATCAAGACGGTGGGCGGCGCGTCACCGGGGGAGGCCCCACGCGCCCCCACGCGCAGCCACGCGCCGCCGGGCGTCAAGGAGGTGCGCTCACGCGCGATCACGCGCTCTCACGCGCGCCCACGCGCGGGGCGCTGGACGCGCGTGCGGCGCACGCGGGCGCTGACGTCAGCGATGCTGACGTCAGCGTCCCGGACCCGGAATCGGACTCGGACTCGAATTCGGATTGCCGCGCCGACGTCATGCGTGGTTCCGACCCGCCGACGTGACGCCAACCGACCCGAACCGACCCGACCCGATGGACACCGACCCGACCCGACCCGATGGTGACCGACCCGACCCGGACCCGGACCCGACCCGACCCGGTCAACCGGTCGGACCGAACCGGTCAACCGGTCGGCCGGACGGCGGCTCGGACCGGAACCGGACCGGGAACCGGTCGGACCGCCACCGGTCGGACCGGTTTGGCTGTCCTTTGACGACCCGCGCGTGGGCTCCACGCGCCGCGCATTTAGGTGGCGCGTGAGGGCGCGTGCGGTGTCCGATCGGCGCGTGGCTGGTGGCATTGGACTTGTATGAAGATTTCCTACATTGTGGTATGTTTATATTAATTTTTTGATGATTTTATGGATATAAAAATGCATACAGAACCTTGAATACGTGCTTTTTCGTGTATTTTTCGCGTATTTTGCTTGTATTTTTTCTGTGATTTTGGAAATACAGGTGCTGGGTTACTGGTATGTTATATCATGATCTTTATGAGTGTTGTTCATCAATATTTTACTATAAAGTTTATTTTTATGAAGCAATGTAATTAGCATGATATGTGATTTTAGTGATTTACTGCCCCTGTCACTAAAATTAAAATCACATATGTATGGTTAATGTGAGATGTGAATGGTATATCCCCTGGTATGAGAGAGTTTCAATAATTCAATTGAGTTGTGACCGCCAAAGTGGCACACTTAATTGGGTTTGAGAAATTTCGGTCTCGTATAATGATTGGGATGTCTCCTGCTCTAATGTGTAGTCATACTCCCAAAGGGGGTGATTATATATTAGTTCATGGAGGGATACATGATCATGTGGTGGAAGAGTGACCGATCCTAGTGGTTCGTCTGCCCAAAGGTGATGAATTCACGAAGATTGGAATATATTCTTATAACCGCTATCATGTGGGGAATTTACAATTGCTTATCATGTATTCTGCCCAAAGGTGATTATGTGATTTTGCATGTAACTCTCGTATGTGTACTTGTGTGTCAAGTTACACATTGCTCACATGATGCTAATTATATATATACATTGCTTGTTTTTTCAGTCACTTTTTCTGTAATTGGTAACTCCGTCACTATTGAGGTTCTTGCTGGTTCGAATTTTAAAAAATGGAGAGAGGACTTTATGTTTGCTATGGAGATGGCAGATGTTCATATGGCTCTTACTACTGATCGGCCGGTAGATCTGACTGCCGAGAGTACAGAGGCTCAGAAAGCAAATTTTGATGCATGGGAAAAGAGCAATAGAATTTGCTTGCTTTCCATGAAGCGTTCCATTCAAGAACACTTGAAAAGTGGTTTGCCTGCAGACTGCAATGCTAGGCAAATGATGGAAGCTTTGATGGCTAGAAATCGTGTGTCGCCTAATGCAGAGATAGGGACACATCTACAAACACTTTTTACAATGAAGTATGATAGTTCTTGTGGAGTTAGAGATTATGTCATGAGGATGGTTGATTTGCGAGACAAAGCTTCAGGCTCTTAATGTTGAACTTCCTACAGCTTGCATCGTCCATCAAGCTCTAAATACTCTACCTCCTCGACTTTGGGATCATTAAGACCAATTATAGTTCTCAAGATGAAACCTGGTCTGTTAATGATCTCATTGCTAGGTTGGTGGCAGAGGAAGATAAATTGAAGAAAGATAAAGGGCACATTGCTCTTTATGTTTCCACTTCTACTAGAGACAAAGGTAAGAAGTTGATGAATTATAACCACAAAGGCAATTCTGAAGCTGCTGGTCCTTCCAACTACAAAGGAAATTCTGAAGGTGCAGGTCCTTCAAACACTCTGGGTCCTAAGAAATCATTCACCAAGAACTATGCTGTTCTTTGCTACTTTTGTAGAGAGAGAGGACATGTGAAGAAACATTGCAATAAGTTTAAGGTTTGGTTGTCCAAGAGAACTAAGAATAAGCCTAAAGGTAATAATTCTTTGGTGTTTGTTTGTGAATCCAATCTATTTGAAACCCCAACCAATTCTTGGTGGCTAGATAGTGGAGCAACTAATCATGTTGCGTTTACCATATAGGGGTTTATAAACCAAAGGACGCCAAATCAGGATGAATTAAAGCTCACTGTAGGAAACAACGTTGGTGTTGACGTCCGTTCGTGGGAGATGTCATTTTGATTTTAGATTCTGGTTTTAGGATGATGTTGAGGAACACCTTTTACGTACCTTCTTTTAGGCGGAATTTAGTTTCAGTGTCTTGTTTGGACGTGTGTGGATATTCTTTTGAGATAAAGAGTAATACAATTTCCATGTTTTATAATTCAAATAAGATTGGGTGTTGCAATTTATCCAATGGATTGTATCGATTGAGCTTATCTCCCAACGACATGTATGTTGCTTATTCAGCTGAAAAGGTTGTTTCTAAAAGACCTCTACCTAAGGAACAGTCTTATGCATTATGGCATAAACGTCTTGGTCACATCTCCAAAGAAAGAGTAGAAAGGCTAATAAAGGCTGATATCTTGCCTACTCTTAAAAGTGATCTAGAGACTTGTGTAGACTGTTGTAGAGGTAAGATGACTAAGATCAAGAAGAAATCCGCCATACGAAGTTCTGATTTGTTGGAGATTATTCACACTGATATTAGTGGACCGTACACAGCTACCTTATGCAGAAATTTTTATTTCATCACATTTATTGATGACTTTTCCCGATATGGATACTTATACTTGATTAAAGAAAAGTCCGAGTCTCTTGATAAATTCAAGATTTTACGGACTGAAGTGGAGAAACAAGTTGGGAAAAGTTATTAAGATTGTCGATCAGATCGTGGTGGTGAGTATTTTGGTAGGCACGGTGATGCTGGACAACTTAAAGGGCCGTTTGCTAAATACTTAGAAGATTTGGGATAATAGGTCAGTTTACTATGCCCGGGAGTCCTGAACAAAATGGTGTGGCTGAAAGGCGGAATCGCACTCTTATGGACATGATGAGAAGTATGATTAGTAGGACTAATTTACCCGATTTTCTATGGGGTGAAGCTTTGAAAACAGCCCTTTATATTCTAAATCGTGTTCCTACTAAATCGGTTCCATTGACTCCTTTTGAGTTATGGACTGGACGTAAGCCTAGCTTGAATCACTTTAGAGTTTGGGGATGTCCTGCAGAGGTGAAGTTATACAATCCGACATTGAGTAAGTTGGATCCAAAAACTACTCGATGTTATTTTGTATCTTACCCAGATCATTCAAAGGGGTATAGGTTTTATAACCCTAATGGAGGTACAAGAATTGTGGAGTCTCGACTGCAAAATTTCTAGAATTTGATGTAGCGGAAAATGGTAATTGCTCACGAACGATTGAAGATGATAGTATGGTGGGGATTACTGGATCATTGTCTCATCCTGTGCAGACAATTGTGGAGCCTCCTACGCCACAAAATGAGCCTGTTGTGGCCCAAGATCCTATTGTTGAGACAGTTAATGAAGAAATTCCACAAGCTCCTCGATTCGGAATGAAGATGAAGTAGCTCCACTCGGAAGATCAACTAGGGAAAGACGTTCGCTATACCACCAGATTATCTAGTCTACCTAGGAGAGCATGATTATGATATTGGTTGTGTTGTTGATCCGGTGACTTATACGAATGCCATCTCATCTCCTCAATCAGATTTGTGGTTAGATGCGATGAATGATGAGATGCAATCTATGAAACACAATGGTGTTTGGGAGCTCGTTGAATTGCCGAAGGTTGTAAACCTATTGGCTGCAAATGGGTGTACAAGACTAAAAGAGATTCCAAAGGGAAGATTGAAAAATTCAAAAGCCGATTGGTAGCTAAGGGTTTCACTCAAATAGAAGGAATTGATTATGAAGCAACATTTTCTCCTGTTTCTTCTAAAGATTCCTTTAGAGTGATATTGGCATTAGTAGCTCATTTTGATATGGAGTTACACCAGATGGATGTTAAGACTGCTTTTCTAAATGGAGACCTTAATGAGGAGGTTTATATGGTGCAGCCTGAAGGTTTTGCAGCAGATGACTCAGGTAAGCTTGTTTGTAGATTGAAAAAGTCTATATATGGCCTTAAACAAGCTTCTAGACAATGGTAATTGAAGTTTCATAGTATTGTCACTTCATTGGGATTTATTGAGAACAAAGTAGATCAGTGCATATACACCAAGGTCAGTGGGAGGAAATATATTTTTCTCATACTTTATGTGGATGATATCTTGCTTGCAAGTAGTGACATTGGTTTATTGCATGAGACAAAGTGGATGTTATTATGTGGATGATATCTTGCTTGCAAGTAGTGACATTGGTTTATTGCATGAGACAAAGTGGATGTTATCGAAAAATTTTGACATGAAAGACCTTGGTGAGGCGTCTTTTGTTCTTGGCATTGAGATCCACAGGGATCGCTCTCGCCGTTCATTGAGTTTGTCTCAAAGGGCATATATTGATCGCGTTTTAACAAGATTCAATATGCAGCATTGCAAACCAGGAATTGCTCCTGTAATTAAGGGTGATAAATTGAGTCTTTTACAATGCCCTAATTCAGATTTTGAGAAAGCTCAAATGAAGGATGTACCTTATGCTAGTGCACTTGGTAGTGTTATGTATGCTCAAGTTTGCACTAGGCCGATATTGCTTTTGCAACAGGGCTTCTAGGCAGATATCAGTCAAATCCAGGACATGATCATTGGGTTGCTGCCAAGAAGGTTTTAAGGTATTTAAAGAGAACAAGAGATTACATGCTGATTTACAGACATGTTCCAGACTTGCAGCTAGTAGGGTATTCAGATGCAGATTTTGCTGGATGTCAAGATGAAAAGAAGTCAACAACTGGATACATATTTATGTTGGCTGGAGGTGTAGTATCATGGAAGAGCGAGAAACAGAAGTCCATATCTTCTTCTACCATGCAAGCGGAGTTTGTAGCATGCTTTACAGCTGCTACTCAAGCTATTTGGCTCCGGAACCTCATTAGGGAGTTATCAGTTTATGATTTTGTGGATAGGCCCATACAGTTGCATTGTGATAATAACTCTGCAGTGTTGTTTATTAATAACAATAGAAGTCTTAAGGGGTCTAAACACATGGAGGTCAAGTTTTTGACTATAAAGGAATCAGTACATAATGGTGACATTGCAGTAGATTATATTTCAACAGATGATATGGTTGCAGATCCACTAACTAAAGGCCTACGTCCATGTATATTTGAGCGTCATGTCATTAGCATGGGCTTAGGAGCATCTTGGGATGCTGTTTTTTAGTGGGAGCTGTTTTATTTTTCTTTGAATAATGTTTACATCTGTTTTTTGTTACAATTTAGTAACATTTTGATGGAAAATATATATATGTCAACTTTTGCATTCAATAAATTGTTTTTTGAATGGTTTGTTATTATGTTGAAAATATATATATTGTTAAAGTCTCAAGGTATTGCTTAAACCTTGAGTGAAGGCTAGGGGCATACGATTATTAGCCTTGTACATATGTCTTGTTGTATATAAAGAAAGGTTAACCATAAAGACAAGACATATGTGGGTTCATGGAACCATAAATGCATTCTCTAGTGGCACAAGTTTTTTGTGACGCTTAAGGTAAGAGAATGGACATTCTCTAGTGGCACAAGTTTTTGTGACGCTTAAAGTAAGAGAATAGTGACTCGACAAATGAGATCTCTTTATGAGAGATGTTATCCATTTGACACACTACCATATTGGATCCATATCAACAGAGTTGTGAACACTCGTGACCATGGAGTGTATACATGCAGTTACCGCCATGATTCGGTGTTTGAGACTTTATGGGATAGGATTGACTATTAAGAATTATCTCTAGACCAATGTGCGCACATACAAGACGATTTCAATTAATATAGTCCAAGTGGGAGAATGTAAAAGTTTTCTTAATATGGACTACATTAATTGATATTGTAATTTACCGTTTAACGTTTACCGTTTTACGGGGTTTGGTCTAAGGTGAGATAGAAGGTTTCTTAATTAGTCTAATATGGGCTGGCTAGTGTGGGCCGAGTTGAGCCTGGCCCGTAATGAGGGGGCCTTGCTGGAAACTCTATAAATAGCGCTAAGTCTCTCCTCTAACCCTAATTCTCTCACACGTATTCTCACCTAAGGAGCGTTTTCTAAACGCTAAATGTGAGGAGGGCCGCCTCATTGAGCCAGTGATACGGAGGGCAATAGAGGAGAAGGACTTGCGTGTGGAACATTGTGTTTCCGCTTCCGCTTCAAGATCGATGGATTCCAAATCAGGTGCGTTAAATTTTTCTACTCAATTATGTGTGTTCTTGTTCTGGTTATGGTGATTGAGGGATTACATAATTTGCATCTTACAAGACAACGTCTCAGCAAGTTCACCCCCTAAGTCCTGACTAGGAAGGTAATACGCTTTAAGGGCTGCCTAAGGACAAACACAAGTCAAAGGACTCACATTTGCCTCAGTTCCTTCCTGCAAGTTAGTACAATTTATAAGTTCAACGAACCACTTCAACACATCAAAGCATCAAATCATCGATCAATCGACCCAATCAATTCCATGTCATCAAGACCATCTCTTGGTGATTCCATTTAATACTATCTACTCACCCTAAGCTAAAGATAGATAGTATAGCTCACTCTAAGCTGACAACAGCGTATACTACTCACTCTAAGCTGATATATCAAAGCCCGCAAGCTGATATAGTATATGACTAATGCTCACCGAAGCTGTGCGATACTTAATTGGTCACCGAAGCTGTGCGATACTTAATTGGTCACCGAAGTTGTGCGATACTTAATTACTCATTGAAACTGTGCGATACTTAGGGTATACTGCTCGCTCTAAGCTGGTATATCAAGTCCTTAGGCTGATATAGTATATCATTCTGCCCAACCAACAATTTCACCATTTTTATTATTCTCGATAAAATAATCATGTGTGAGTACACAATCGGCCTTAGCCAAAAATATAATATCTTTACTTTATAAATTTCCACTAATTATATAGTCAATAAAAATATTTTTTGGTGCTGTAAACCAACGCCCAATAATTTTCTAATTAAATACTGAAATTAATAAATTTTGGGATAAATTCTCAAAATTACAATTCACACTCATATTGCACAAATCAGCACTCAATTAAATAAACCAATCACACCATTGCAATCAGCACAAAATTTCGGTCACCGGTTATCCCGGTCTAGTTTCCGAAAAATAATAATTAATTAAATAATTACCAAAATTAATTATTAAATACCAATAAATGCAACTTAGGCTGGAAAAGCCTAATAAAATACCGAAACGGGCCTGGAAAAATTTCGAACCTCACTAGGTAAATACTAGAGTTTATCTAGTCTATAATTACACTACTCTAACCACCTAACATGCAATAACGATCAATTAAATCACTAATTTATTATAACTATCCACATAATCCACATAATCCACATTTAACTTAAACTAATCAACCCTTAAGCATAATTAACTCCATAAGCGGAGATTAGTGAGTAAACTCACTGGATTAACATTCTGATGAGTTCATGAGGATGGCAAGGCGGAGACAGTCCATAAACTCCGAAGTGGGTGCACCTTTCGAGGTCCGGAAGGGCTCCAAAATGGGCCAAATAGTGCACGATGGCTTGAGGGGGTTCGGTTTTGTGGTTGGGCCAAACAAGGCTAGATGGTCGTTGGTTGAGGCTGAAGCAGGCAGAGACGGGTGGCGGAGGCTGCAGTGGTCTAGGCGGGGCTTCACGGTGGCAGGCGGCGACTCACAGCGGCGGTGGAGGCTCCGACAGTGGCTTGAGGTGGCCTAGCAACCAGCTAGACGAGTGAGCAAGAGTGGGCGACGCAGCTGGGATGGAGGTGACGCACGACGAGCAAGCGAGCTCGCGGCTGGGCGTGATGGCAAGCGGCAGTGCTAGACGGCTCGGACGGGCTGCTCGACGGAGGAGGGGGTGAGCTTACCGGTCTTTGAAGCTTCTCTCTCTGGTCTTTCTCTCTCTCTCTCTCTCTCTCTCTCTCTCTCTCTCTCTCTCTCTCTCTCTCTGTGTGGAAATGAGGTTCGATGATGAGGAAGGAGAAGGGGACCAGTTGGCTTTGGAGGGGGCCACCTTGGTCTCCTCTCTATCTTCTTATCCCCCTTGGCTTGGTCCCACCAATTAGCTGGCTTCCTCAGAAATTTTCCAGACCATTAGCTTGTCTTAGAAGCTTAGGAGATGGTCCAAAGGTTGAGGCAAGGGGGGCTATGAATTTTGCACAATTTCTCCTCACTTCCACTTCAATTCCATCTTGAATCAACTCAATTCGGCTCCCATAAATTCCATTATCAAGTCCTCGATCAAACTAGTATTTTTTTTCTTGCCAATAGAACCAACTTGCATCCCAAAAACGCAATCGAAAACGGTCGTCTGAATTTTCCGGTAAAAAACAGACCTATATCGACTTTTCGCCAAAAATCTCGGTTTGCAGAAAAATCTTCGGAAGGTGAGTCAACGTTTTTAAAATGACTCATGACATAGCAGAACTTTCAATTTCTGAAATCGGATTCAATTTCGCGGTTAATTTCAATCTGGCGCGATTTTAGCGTGACATAAACTACCGAGTAGCTTTCATAAATTTTTAGTGCAAATGACCCAAGGTCGATTTTTTTCGAGCCACAATGAACCTCTTCGACACATTGGCGACTCTCGATAGTTGTGAAAATCTCGAGGTTTCAAATACGGACACAGGGTACCAAAACGATAGAAAAATCAGTCTAGTACCGATGGACAAGAATTTTTCAATTTGGTGGAATCACCCACGTTTAACCACACATCTCAGTCAAACCAACCTATCTCTGATTTCTAATCGATCTTTACTGTGCCGTAATGATCTCTGCAGATGAGCATGGTCGAGTAGTCGATTTCTGGTCGAATTCTCCAATCTATTACGTTAAAATCCCTTAATAACTTCCCCAGATAGTCTAGTTATCTCAAGAGTGATCAGCTTAGAGAATAGCACTATAGGCACGTCAATGAAAGGCTCGATTTATTTAATTGAAAACATAATTGAAATTCCAGGATGTCACAGTTAGATCTTGTGAAATGAGAAAATTGGTGTTTGCATAATTATATGAAGCTAATCAACATATACTTGGAACCCATGTGGGATCCAACATTTCCAATGATCCAAATTTAATTTAATATACCAAACTCAATAACAAATCCTCCTTAAAAAAAAAAATTTAAGCAGATTGGCAATATGTATTCTAAAGTAGAGGTGAGCATGTTTCAAGGTAGAACCTAGAATCGAAAAACCAAACCGGCAAGAATATGTTCCTTTTCTAGTCTCAAGATATGTAGGATAGGGTCTAAGTTACAAAAATTGAGAAACCCGTTTCGAATGGCAGGTTCCAAATTATGAGTAGGTCAAACCTAGAACCTAAAATTAATTTTTGTATTTTTTCTTGGTCTATATCTTGACACAATCTTGCTGTATTCCATGACATTCGATGATGAGTATATAACATGAAATACTAGTATGAACTTTCATTTTATGACTGACACTTTTATTTTATCAATAATTTGGAACTGGCCCTGAAACTTGTAATAGGGTAAGTTTCAGTTTTAAGGTATGTATAATAGATTTCAGGTTCTTAAAACTAAGAAATCAATTCCAATGGGTGAGTTCTAGATTCGAGGTGAAACTTACACAAAATCTAAAATTGCTCACTCCTATTTTAAAGAGGTCTATCTAGGAAAATTGTTTTCTCTTTGGTCTTGGAAGCCCATTAGTTTCTCCCAAGTTCTATCCATCTCTTTTTATCAAAATTTTGAAGCCCTCTGCTTTACCAATCAGCGTTCACCCTTAGGTGCGAGCAAGCCTCTCCAACCTCCCCCTCCCACGTTGCCTCACCATCAAAGGGGAGCATACGCAGCCGTGACAAGCTTGAGCTCAGATCGAGGTTTGGATTGAGCGCAACCCTTGGATCTTGGGCTTGGCAATGCTAGGCCCGAGCCCTTGATCTCGAGTCTGGAGCAAGCTCAAACTCATATATGAAATCTGAGGCTCAAGCCCGCTTGCCAAGCTCGGGCTCCACGACGACGCGGATAAGTTGTGGCCACGCAAACTAGTGGCGCGGTGTCCGCTGATATTAGAGGGTTGGTGGCGGAAAACTTTGGTGAGGAGCAGTGGAAAGCAAATCTCACAACTGTGGTCGAGGAGCAGCCACGATTGGCTATGGTGGTGTGATCCTCGCGCCTTTGTAAGTGGCGTATCCAAGGTTCATGATCTAGTCTCTTCTAGTGTGCCCAAGCCTACAATTCTAATTTCCACCAATTAAACATGATCTCTCTCTCTCTCTCTCTCTCTCTCTCTCTCAATAATTCAGTCAACCTAATTAATGCACTAAACTAAGATTGGACAAGCATCGCATTTGATGGGATCCTCATAAGACCTATATCAGACTCACTATTTTCATTGGCTCAAATTTAGTTTAGTACCGTGTTACTCACATGGCAACTTAGTCACGATCAAATATGGCTATGGTCGTAACTTATAGCCAAAAGATTCCAAATTGTTCAAAATTTGATGAATTAAAAGGGGGAATGGTAGCGCTTTTCAAACAAACAACAAGAAGATTGAAGTTTGAAATACCATTGCATTGAAGTATGTGGATCAACTCTTACACATTAGTTTCATTATTGAAATTGATATATAAGATTTCCAATAAAGAAAATAGCTTCAGGTGGGGAAACCTGTGTCACTGTTTAATAATTATAGTACATGAAGATATACCATTGCTATAACTAAGCGAAACAAAACCTAAAGCCAGATGACTTGTACATCTTTTCCCATCCCTTCCCTAGACCAGTTTGGGAAGACATTCGATACCCAATAAAGCTCTTCCTAGGAACCTGTCCGAGGTCGTATTGGTTGGACAAGCTCTTGCTCTCAAACGCCCACGGCTTCAGTCCTAGTTGCTCTGGCAAAGTCCTCAGCGGCTTCAATTTGGGGATTTACGGCGGGATCACGAGCACTTTTTGGATGTTGCGGAGCATGTCTGTGTCAGAGTCGTAGCGGTTGTAGGAGTTGAAGAACATGTGGAACACTTTCAAGCAACCAAGGTGGAGCTGCCTGCCCGGTTCCGACAAGCTGCATACATCGCCTAGGATGTGTTGGAGGAACTCTTTCTTCATTTGGTTGAGCAGCAATTGCACAAATTTGATGGGATCCTCAATGCTGTCTTCGGGGATTTCCTTTAGGAAGAGCAGCGCACAGTTCAATTGCCCTTCCTGTTCTTCTTTCTGTGATGAGAGAGAGAGAGAGAGAGAGAGAGAGAGAGAGGTGGCACTTGGAAGGACACAATCGAAAAAAAGAAAGAAAAAACCAAAGGCATTGCATTATTGAGTTCATAGGGGCAGAAATTTATTAACAATTTACAAGTGTTGTCCAGCGAGCATTAGCCATTGCATGCGGCTTTGGTAGCAGCTATACTTAGCCGAATCATATTTAATAGTTTGATGCACCGGGGGGTGAGGAGCTGGTAGGGGTTGGACCACAGCTGATGCAGCGGAAGATGTGTCCTGCGAAGTCGAGGTACTCTTCCGTTCGATGCGCACCTCCACTTCTGCTCCACTTCGATTCGATGAGCCATGAGCCATGAACAAAATGTCTCACCCCACTTTCCAACCAAACACAGTAAAGAAAGATATTGCTTGGTGTAGCAAAGTATAGAAAGAGAAGTATTATGTGGGAACACGAGATGTACTAAATCTCGAAGGTTTTTCTTGATGTTCTTCCCCGATTTTTTTAAACATTTCATTCTGAAGTCGCTGACGAGATCGTCTAGGGTTTTGGATATGGTCTTGGCGTGCTCACTTAGTCCTTTATAGTCCCAATTGGTCTAATGTTCGTCACCCACAGAAAGAGTCGATTCTAAGGGCACCTAATCGGATGGATTCTGACACCATGGTAGATCAATATAGAAACCCATAACTAATCTAGGCAAAGAGCAGTGGTGGAAAGCAGATGTCACAACTGTGGTCAAAGGCGGAGTCAACAATTGTCGGCTATGACCGCAGCAGTCCTCGCTTTCTTGCGAGTGGTCTATCCAAGATTCATGATCTTGTTTCTTCTCATGTGCTTGAGCCCACAATTTTAGTTTCTATCAATTAAATGTGATCTCTCTCTCTCTTTTATATACGTGCGCACACGTACAAAATAATTCAGTCAACCTAACTAATGCACTGAGCTAAAATTAGACAAGCATCACATTCGATGGATCCCCTTAGGAGTTATATCGAACTCACTATTTTCAATAGTTCAATTTAGTTTAACTTAGTCTGTTATTATTGAAACTTAAGTTAGAAGATCCCAAATTGCTCAAGTTCTAACAAAATTACAAGGTGGACTAGTAACGCTTTCCACACAGACACCAACGAGATTGAAGCATGAAATACAATTGCATTGAAGTACGTGGATGAATAGTCCACCAAAAATTTAAACATCTTTCTAAGATACTCTGTTCATACATACTTATTTCATTATTGATATACTCTTTACTTTTCTGTGAAAACCAAAATAACTTCAGGTGGAGGAACCTATAAGATTTTTTCATGACTATAGTGCATGAAGATATGCCACTACTATAACTAAGCGAAGCATAACTTAAAATTGGATGACTTGTACATTTTCTCCCATCTATTCACTCGACCAGTTTGGGAAGACATTCGATACCCAATGAAGCTCTTCCTAGGAAAACGCTCAAGGCCATATTGGCCGGACAGGCTCTTGGTCTCAAACACCCCTGGATTCGGTCCTGGTTGCTCTGGCAAAGGCCTCAGGGGCTTCAATTTGGGGACTCGTGGCGGGACTACGAGCGCTTTCTGGATGTCCTGGAGCATGTCCGTGTCTGAGTCATAGCGGTTGGAGGAGTTGAAGAACATGTGGAACACTTTCAAGCAGGCGAAGTGGAGCAGCCTGCTCAGTTCAGGCACGCTGCAGGGCTCCTCAAGGACGTGTTGGAGGAACTCTTTCTTCAGTTGGTCTAGCAGCAACTGCACGAAGTTGATGGAGTCCTCAATGCTGGCCCCGGGGTTTTCCTTTAGGTAGAGCAGCACAAAGTTCAATTTCCCTTGCTTTTCTTCTTTCTGGAATGTGAGAAAATCGTAAAAACAGGGAGACGAAATAAGAGAGTGTACACAGGTGCACGATAAGAGCAACAATGAACGAGCACCATTTAGGGGGCAGCGGCCAATTATAGCTGCTTGGCCAGCGGTCAGACTTAGCTCTATCATATTGAACAGTTCAAATAGCCTCAAGACACATGCTATCCAACGTTAAAAACTTTACCTCGTAGGTTTGGATGTCATTCAACAACCGAGTGATGACCATGAGCAATTTGGTGATGGGCTGGTAGGGGTTGGACCACAGCTGATGCAATGAGGTCGTGGGGCTCGCGAGGCACGAAGGAGGAAGGACTAAGACGTGTGCTCCGACAGACGTCATGGCTACGTCAAGGTACTCTTGCGTGGGACGCACACCTCCACTTCTGCTCCACTTCGCTTCGATGAGCCATGAATGAAATGTCTCACCCCACTTTCGAACCAAATGCAGTGTTTTAGCCCATTTGAAAGAAAGATATTGCTCGATGTCGCACATTAAAAAACAAAAGTATAACGTGGGAATATGAGACTTACTATATTTTGAAGGTTTTTCTTGATGTCCTTCCCCTGTTGTTTGAAACATTTCACTCTAAAGTCGGTGACAAGATCGTCGAGGGCTTCGAATATGGTCTTGGCGTGTGCACTCAATCCTTCCCCATCCCACCTAATATAATGTCGGTCACCGATTGAGAAAAAAAGGCAACTGGAAGGATAAATAATTGGATGGACTGTGAGGTGATTATTAATTTAACGTACACTCATTAATCTTGCATGTAGGCATGTAGTCTAGTGAATGTAACTCTTGAAATAAATTGTAGAAACCCTAAGTTGGAGTTAAACAAGTTCTAAAAATGATAAGCATACCTTTGAACCGCTTCAGTAAGCTTTTCCAGATCCTCTAACGAACCTTCCATGTCAAAAAAATCATCGGCGACAGTTAATATGACTGCGCTCTTCGTGACCAGTACTCGCACATTGGAGTTGCAAGGCACGGAAACGGAAGCGGCGACAGCAAAATAAGAGTACACCGTCTTCTCTCGACCGAATCCCATCTTGCTAAGTCCCGTTGTATCAGACCACCTGAACTCATCCATTGATAAAGAGTAATTAAAAATAATTATTTGCTAATTAACAACCCGTTCACTAAACAGATGCACATATGCCTTTTTAATACGTCAAGCTCCATCCTGTAAATAGATTGTCTCTGTTCAAAGTTCTGCAGAGCAAGTTGTAGTATATCCTGATTATGAACCAATGATGACCTAATGAAATCAAAGAAAAGCAAAAAGTTAATTACATGTTATAGCATACTATTCAAGCAAGTTTATAAATTTCCCTTTGAAGACATTAATACCTGTGGCAAGAAAATTTTCCCATCCATAATACACAAGCATCTTTTTCCTCCATCCATATCCTGTGTTCCAGGTGGTCTAGGCGAGCCATCCATGGCAGACCCAGTTCGTGCTTAATCTACACAGACATTTCAATCATTAACTTACTATGCAAAACGACAAGAAGTATTGAATTTTCCCACTAACCATTCTGCAATGACTCGACGAGATAATGCTTGAATTTCTTGTTCCTCTAGATGTGATTTTCTCAAGAAATTTCTTTGAGAAAGTTCTTGCTTTCTCGAGTTCATGTTCGTTCGGAAGCATAAGATTGCTAGCTCTATAAATGTTAAGGAGCACACTTGAGAAGTATTCATAATGTTTTTCAATGTGATCTCGAACTTCTTCACGGTGTAGAAACCAACAAAAGCTAGCTGCAAAATGCAGAATACAATTGAAATTAAAGGAATCACTTCAAAATATCATCCATGAAAGATCCCAGGGAAAGGAACCGATTGAGGGACTCATAAAGCTTGCAACTCGTACATGGTGATACTCTATAACCATGCATGCGCAAAAGCCAGAATCCCAAGCAATCTTTGTATAGCTCCGCAGCGATCGAATGAATTGATTTCACGATTGGTTTTTCATGCTTATAGTTCCTGCAAAAAGAAATGTTAATATGCTTGAATTAGTTAGAGATGTCGTATGGACGATTTCAGTGACCTCAAAAGCGGTCAGTACTGAAAATAGAAAATAAGCGACAACTTTGCTAGGACGGGCTTCTAGGCTTTTACGGACGGCATTGCTCGTCCCCTATTCTATTGTTTTTTTTTTTCTTTTAGTAGTTTCTAGGAAAATAAAAATAACTGAGTGACTAGGAAGCTTTTACTAACCGATAGATTTGTGCCAAAATTTCATCCTTCTCCCGGTCAAAGTACTCGGTTAACCCTAATCTCACTAGTTGATAAACCATGGAAAGTTTTGTAAGCTCTTCATCCACGAGATATAGAGATGGAACTGCTTTAATCATCAAGAAAGCCAAAACATATCCAAGGGTTATGAACGTTATAAAAGGAAAACCATATAAATTTTATAAATAAATTTTCAAACTCTACACTGATGGTATAAGCTTTTATTACTTTACTCATATAAAATTAGCTTTCATTAGTTTAGCTTATAGTGATCTAGCATTTGAAGTCGTGTCTTACGCCAAACAGAGCCTAGTTAATCTAAAAGCAAGATTTTAGTTTCAACTTTAAGTCCTTATACAAGGATTGGAAGGATTTGCCCATTGAAATATCAAAATCTTTGGTTTTGCGTTTACAGTCCAAATTTGCAGAAAATATCGAAGTTTCTGTTCCTGCTGTGGGCAGATCGGTCCCAGTTTGAGGCCATCTAATTGGCAAAATAAGTTAAGTTAAAAGAAACCAAAACATAGAAATAAAGTTGATGCATTCTTTGTTCTCCCTTCCATAGAAGGTTAGAATTTCGATTCTTCATGTATACAACAATTCTATCGACTGAAATCAACCACATCCCATCAATTACTATGATAATTTTATTCTCTTTTCCGAAAGTGACAATATATAAATTTCATAAAATGAAATTAACTGGGGAAACAAGAATGGCATGCTTCAAAAGCATCTAAAAATCTTTTGGACTTAGCATTCACTTACCGCCGTTAGAAGCACAATTCAAAGCAAGAGACTGGAGATAAGCCAAGCATGCTTCATTCCCGGTGGCTAGGTATGCACTCGCTGTCGCAGAGGGTGATTGAAACAAAGAGCCGTCGCTGTCCAGATGCTTCAATATGATTTCGTGGCTGACTTTGTATGTTGGAGGCAATGCCTCAAGATACGACAACAACGGGAAATATTGCTTCTCGTCGACAAGTTTTTCCCTGCAATAGGCCAAAACCGTATAAGTTTTAATTGTGACTGAGGCGGGTAAAACATAGGAGTTTTCGGTGGCTTTAGCGCCCCAACTTTTTGGCGCTTTTAGATTTGAGGCTATGATAATCCATTTGTCCATCATTCAAGACTTCCTATCACTGAGCCACAATTCTGGTTGGTTAAGTTGTTTGACGGATGAGAAGAACTTCTTTATATAGCAAGTTCCATTAACAAAATAAGGAAAGAAATCTACTTCGTTGTTGATACCTAAATTTTGGCAAACCGTTTAATGATATTTATTAATCGTATAGAAAATTATGGATTAAATTTTAAACCTTAACAAAAATAATTTCCATTAAATTGCATGACATATAGAGATTAGCAGCATCTGCATTAGTAGTAATAGAGCCTTTTTGTTAAAAGAAAATAGAAAATTAATTAAAAGAACTATTATTTAAGAAAAAAAGAAGGGGAAAAAAAAGGTCGAATAGGGCCGGGTAGGGGCTGGGCCTGCGTGGCCCTCCTCTTTCCCCTTCCTTCCTTTCGCCCCTGCAAGCCCGGCCCACCTCTTTTTCTTTCTTCTTTCCTCCATTCTTTTGTGTGGGCCGACCCACCTCTTTTCTTACGACTTTTCTCATTTTCGCGCGGGCTGGCCCATCTCCCTTCATTTCAACCCGGCCCGCGCATGGATCTTCTTCCTCCTCATGTCCGTCACGCCTGTGTAACCAAAAAAAAAAAAAAAAGCGCAAAGTACGAGCCAGAGGAGGCAGAGGATCGCGAGGGGGCAGGTGCCGGCATGATCAGCAAGATGGTGGTGGCATTAGCTAGGCACGCCGATCGCAGGCCATTGGGAAGGAGAGAGAGACCGAGAGGAGGAGAGAGGGGGACGCGAGAGAGCTTGAGTGAGCGAGAGGGAACGACCTAGAAAGAGAGAGAGTGAGACCGAGCGTTTCGCCGTCGCCTGAGGTCCGCCAGTTTCTCGCCGTTTGGAACCAGGTAGGCCTCCCTTTCGCCCGTGCAGTCCGTTTTCGGGGCGCGTCGGGCCGGAGCTTGTGGCTGACCAGTTCGCACGAGCTCCAGTCCCTCTGGCCCCCGTAGGTCTTTGGCCATTTCTAAGGATCCTCGTTCCATTTGGAGTCCCGGTTGAGGTGGAAATCTTAAGATTTGGCAATGCACGCGAACCATTTGTATAAATGCCTGAGTGAAGGCCGCATGACTGTCCTTGAACCTTCGTCCATTATAGGCGTTCACCATTCCTAGATGTGTTTTTTTGCTGTTTTACGCACTTTCGTTTCGTCCATCTTGAGTTTACATTGTCGCGATTTGAGCTTATGGCCATATGTTGTGATCTGGGCTTAATTTTTTGCAAGTTGTGTCCCGTTCTCCTCCTTGTCCGTATGGGTGAGAGTGTGGGTGTCGGCTCGGCGGTGGCCTGAGCGGGGGTGGCATCGGCGCCGGTGACAAAGGGTAGTGAGGCTCGTTTAAAATGGCGTCGGTTTGGTTGATGAGTTTCGGTGAAAAAGAGTGTAGGAGAGAAGGTGGCTTCGGACGTGCAGAAGGCCTGCACGAAGAAGAAGACCAAGAGAAGAAAAAAAAACTAAAAATAAAGAATTAAAAAAAAGAATTAATCAAAATATTAATATTAATATTAAAAAAAGGATTTTAAGAAATAGTTTTTAGTTAGGGCGGGGTACGGGTCAATGGGCCGGATCGGGTTTACTGGGTCCGAACCCGTTTTCCCGAATATAATAATATTAATAATTAAAAATATATTAAAATTTTCAAAATTTGTAAAATTTGTAAATTTTCAACAAATAATAATTTAAAATTTTCCGAAAATTCAAAAAAATTCAGAAATTATTAAAAAATTCGAATTTTTTAAAAAAAAATCAGAAATATTAAAAAATAATAAAAATTCAAAATTTTCAGAAAATTCCAATATTCAGAAAATGTCTAAAAATGTCAATAGTAATTAAAAAATATTAAAAAATAAAAAAATAATAAAAAGGATAAAAAGTACAGAATTTTTTTGGAAAATACGAAAATTCAATTTTTCCAAAAAGTCTAAATTTTTTAATAAAATTTAAAAATTAAAAATTCTAAAAAAGATTAAAATTAATGGTTTGAGTTTTTTTTTTCCCTAAAAAGTGGAATTCTTTTAATTTAGAATCATGCTCAAGGTTGACTGAGCCCTTAGGGCTTTACCTTACGGTTTCAATTGTCCTTAGAGACAAATGCCGTTGATTCCGCAATATTGATACATTGATTTTGGCTTCCATTTAGTCTAGTTAGGATTAACATTTATCTTTTCCTTAGTATCAAGTATTTGCTATCCCATAAAATGTATTTAATGCTTTTCTTGTTTGTTCATTATTACGTTAGTGATTGCATACATGTATGATCATCTCATATATTAGTAGATAGGTATTAAATCAATTCATATGAACAAAATTAGGTACTAAAAATGCACTAATTGATTAATTAGTGTAATCAAGTCCCCTAATTGAGGCGAGGAATCAAACTGTATTGATTGTTTTCTAGATCGTTTTGCAAAGCCTTTTTTCTATAGATGTAAGATATAGGAGAGGAAGAAATGCTTTCTTTTTTACCATTTTTTCATCTTTGAATTGTTAATGAACTATTCAATTCTCGACGATGAGTTGATTTTTATACAAATATGGGAGAGGGGCCCATTCAAGCCTTTTTCTTGTTTGTTTATTAGGGCCTCCTTCTTATCTTCAGTGCTTCTAATAAGTTGTTTAATAGTTGGCATGTTGAAAGAAAAGTCACTTTTTCTTCTTTTACAATATTTCGAGAAAAATTGGGAAGAAGAAAAAAATCTTTTTAGTGGATATTGGACATATTCGCTCATTTAATTTTGAACAACTTTATCATATTATCTTTATCATACTAATTTCTACTCTATTCGTTATTATCTTTTTTTCGATTACCACAAAAAATGACCATAAATATAGAGTCTTTTAATTTTAATTAAAAAAAGTATGAAGGCTCAATCCAATTAAGTCTGTAGCGTCTACCAATTTTGCCATATCCCCTCTTTTTTTTTTTATGCTGAAATCCTGCATTTATTCGAATTAGATACCGATTTTTACTTTTTCTATATAAACTAGAGAAAAAAGCGTTTCTTGTTCTTTAAATTTCTTCCCTATCTTCTTTAATCTCTATCAGAGACCTCCATTTGATCCAATCAGAAATAATTCTACCAAAAAATCATTCTTTGAACTCACCCAATAAAAAATCCTTCAATTCTTAAAAAACAATGGCTAGGTAAGCGTCCTGGTAGTAAGAGGAGTGGTTATGAACCCTGTAAACCATCCCCATGCCATTTTTCTTTTCTTTTTTTATATCTCTGTCTGAACTGAATTCTTTCTGATTAAAGAATCTCTTTCTAGTTGCTTTGGAAAAATTAGGAGATTCTCTAGAAGAACAAGTTTACTTATCATTCTTTACTTTGCTAAGATTATTAAGCTTTCAAAGAAGGTTGATAAGAAAATTTTTGACAGCATTATTAGACCCATGTTTGAATTGAAATTGAGATACTGATACAAGTTATTCCCTTCTGAATCATATAGATTCATATCTAAAAGAGGTTGACAATAAGTTCTTTCAAAATTGACTATTTGTCCCTCTGTTAGAGGTGTTCCAGAAATGTCTACGATCGAGTAAATAGCTCTACGAACTAATGGATTGGATCGAATTGCAAAATGGAAAGATTTGTACAAGTTCTATTTCTCAATCTTTCTGACTTGCTCCTACGGAATCAAGTCCCTATCCCTATCTAGTTGTGTAATAAGTGAGGTACACTCCCATGCCTCATTTGATTGCTACCTAACCCCATAGGCTAGTGGCTACTATTCATTAGAAGATCTTTCACAAACACCCCAACCTCGTACGAGGTATGGGCTTGAGAGAGCCCACGCCTAATCATGGGCTATAAGCCATCTTTTAAGCAATACCCTTAAACTTATATATTTTCCTCTCTAGACGAAAAAGGTAGGTCGCGACATTCCGTCAAGAAGGATGAATGCAATCGCATGCCGATTTGGGTTGATCGATTGAGATTGAACTAAATTGAAATGGTTTGGACTATATTAGTAATGAAATTTAAAAAGTATCGTGACCGAAATGCAAACGTAGGTCAACTTGAAACTAAAAACACATGGTAAATTTCAAGCAATAAAGAAGGAATGTAATATAATTACCTTTTGAGAATTCGTTGTCGATTACTAAATAAATCCGCAATGATACGTTCCGTGCTTTTGGGGAATATGACCTCCAAACCACTAGCACGGGCCAAATCAACCATTCCAGGCAAGACGATAGCGATCCAACGAGGAAACTGTCCATGCTTATTTCTTGAAAGAAGCAATTCCACACTTTCATGAATATACTTTAATCCTGAAACATGAAAAATCCAAAAGAAAAAAAAAAGATAGAGAGAGAAATATTAGAGAAGAGTCTGTGAAGAACTATATGATTGTTGCATTTCAATAAGGAAACAAACACAATAGTTACATGCATCATCTTTTATAGGCTTTCTATTGGCAAATATAGTCAAGAATGAGAAGAAATGGGATCAGATTTTGAAACGTCATATAACTCTTTTTAAGGAATTATTTACCCCACAACATACTAAATATTGGCAAAAACCCTCTAGGATACTATAAAATTTTAATGAGAATACCATCTAACAATTATGGTATTCTCCAAGATATCTAAAAAAGAAACAATTGAAAAAGATGGTTGTATAGTTTTTTGAAAGAAGAATTGAAACTTGAAAAAATTAAGATGTAAAAACTATATATATGAGTTTTTTTTTTTTTTTTTTCAGAACTAAACGCAACCTTTATGGTGGAATTTGTCCAAAAAAATATGTTCTTGAAAACATATTGATGATGATCATAATAATAATAATAATAATCATAATCGTACTCTATTGCAAACAATCACACTATTTCAAAAATACACATAATTTATTTAATAAATCCGAATTTCAATAAATAAAATTAAAAAGATGATTAGTGCCAAGTTGAAACCATATTAGAATTGGTGGGTTAGGCCATGGGTTGAAAAGTGAACAAAGTCACCTGGTTAAAATTTAAGTACTAAGTTTAGTTTAGTGATCACAAAAGTAATCTACTCACAAATTATATTTTATTCTAGAAGGAACAATTATATTTGCAATGGTCATTCTTCGATGTAAACAAAGAAATGTTATATTTGTGATGACCATATTTCGGTATTTATATGAAAGTAAAGCACATGATACCTTTCTCTATCAAAGGTGAACCAACATGCCACTTTTTGAGCATGGTCATGCAAACAAGGGTTGAAGCAAGACACTCCACTTTGTTGGACATTTCATCTTCGTCATGATCATAATCTCCCCAAAAGCCTTCTTCATTCTGATTGTGGAGCACCCAATTCAAACACCCCTTAAACATGGGATGATCATGTTGATGAGGATCGGGAATCATTGCCAACCATGCGGTGTTATATGGAGAAGAAGAGAGGAATGAATGTGATCTCATCTTGGATAGTATCTCTCTTTTGATCATTTGGACAAGAGATTGAATCGAGGGTTTTTGGAACTCCATAAAGATTTGTATGAGGAGGATTTGGCTTGCTTATTGGAATCGTAGATTGCATAAACCCATTAGGTCTATTTATACATGACTTTGAGCCAATTCCTTTTAGGGGGTGCCATGTGAATCGTTTATTGGATGTGACATGTCACGGATGTCTGATTGGTATTTGGGACGAAAAGAAAATAGGAACTTCTCTTATCCTAAGATGAGAGAAATTATTGTACTTTTGAGCTGACACAAGAAGATATGTGAACAGCGGAAAAAATAATGCGGCACCACTCTTGAGCACGATTCACATGGTGGATGTTGATGGTTAGCAAAAAGTGTTATAGGACCCACCTAGGGCTGCCCAGAGCTCTTGCAATATTGGGTACGTCTAATGTTCCAACGTGGCAAATGGGAAGGCACTGCGAAAGCGACACGTGTCCTCACGTGGTCCCACAAGTTGAGCGGAAATTTTGAAAATTTTGCATACTGTAGCATTCTTATGCACAAACCGACGCTTTCTCTCTACCTTCCTCTCATTCAAAATTTCATGTTCCCTCCTCTTCGCTCTCTCCCGTGGTCGCTCGCTTTCTGCTCCCGCACTTGCTTGGGTGTCACTTCTTTGCTCTTTGCTCTGGCACTCGCTCAGTGCCCGACCATGCATGTCCGGTTCCGCTCGTTCTCCTCCGCCCGTTCTTCCAACTCCTTCATCGCCTCGACAATCGAGTGCTCGGCTGCGAGCTCCTTCACCAGCTTCAAGACGCAACCCTCTCGAAGGACGACTTCAGGGTCGGGATCCAGTCGACGCCATTCTTTGCGTTTGTTGGGATATAATACACGAAAACGATAGGATCTTGCAATTTACGTCAACAAAAAATCACCAGAGAAATTAACGAGAAAAATAAGGATACCATAAATTTACGTGGTTCAGTTCGAGTATCAGTACCTACGTCCACGGGGAGAGCCAGTAGCAAATAATCCACTATAATTGAAGTATCAGAGTTTACAATCACTCACACGCTTAATTGTTTCCCAGACCTAGATTTAACCCCAAACCCAAAGTGTTTATAAATAAATCACTCACTTGGGTATAAACTCACGGCACATAATTATCACGCATTCAAGCTCGAACGAAACGCTCTATGTACGTCGAACAAGAACAGCGTCTTCACGTACGTATCCTCTTCGTAGGGCTTCTACAAGCGGCGCGGACGTGCGGCTCCTTTCTTCGTAGGTCTTTGGCGTGCAACTTTTTGGAAGGGAAGAGAAACCTGCAAAATTTTGCTTTTATACGCTTGGGCCCCACCTTTCCTTTTGTCTACGTGCAAGGTCTACATGCAGGGTCTTCACGCCAAAAGGAATTCGGCAACGCAAGGGAAGAAACAAGAGACCTGGGCCCACTTTTGTTTTCATGGGTTCCACGATGCAGCTTCCTTCGTGTGTGTACGTGGTGCCCAAGGTCAAAGTTTTAACTTTGGGCCCACCACTAAATTTCTTCATTCGATGAGGACACATGCACTTGCAGGGGAAGTAGAAAAACTTTCATTTTTTTTCTTTTCTTTTATCTCTTATTTTCACATTTGTAAATCTTCAAAAAAATCCAGCGAATCGCGTTTTTGAAAACGCTCAAACTCGAGTCATAATTTAACAATTCTTCACATTGGCTCGATGTTTGAAGCCAAGTTATAGTGCTTATCATCCATGCTACTCTCCCAACACCCCAACGAGCACTCACTCTCAACAAACGCCAATAGAGCTCAAGCAGAGCTTGAGCTTCGTCAAAGGAATAGACTTAGTCATCATGTCTGCTGGGTTATCTGCTATAGCAATCTTTTTAACAGTAACAATATCCTTAGCTAAGACATCTCAGATAAAGTGGTACCTGATGTTGATATGCTTCGTTCGCTCGTGATAAACTGGATTATATGCCAAATATATCGCACCTTGGTTATTACGGTGTATATCCACGCTTTTCTATTTTAACCCAAAGTCCGAGACCAAACTTTGTAACCATAGCCTTTTTCGCTACAAAGGTTAGTGCCATGTACTCTACATCAGTCGAAGACAAGGCAATGTGATCCTGTAAGGACGCCTTCCAACTAACTACACCACCCTCTAGCGTAAACACGTACCCTACTAAAGATCTGCAATCATCCAAGTCACTGGCATGATCCGAATCCACAAAACCAGTGGTCTCACTGCCATTACTGTCCCTCCGGTATACTATACCCACATATGTTGTCCCCTTCAAATATCTGAGGATCCACTTCACAACTTCCCAATGAGCTTTACCAGGACGCTTCATATAGTGACTAAACATGTTCACAGCTTGTGAAATATCAGGCCTAGTGCACACCATAGCATACATAATACTACCCATGGCACTAGAATAAGGAACACGGGACATATGCTACTCCTTCTTTTCAGTCTGTGGTGATAATTTATTTGAAAGTTTAAAATGCTTCACTAAATGTGTACTTACATATTTTGCCGACTACATATTAAAACGTGCTACGATCTTCTCATTATATTTCTTTTGAGATAGACGTAAAACTCCTGCAACCCTGTCATGCAAAATCTCCATACCCAAAATTTTCTTTGCAGCACTTAAATCTTTCATCTCAAATTCAGCATTTAACTGCCTCTTCAGCACATCAATATAAGACATATTCTTAGCCGCTATCAGCATATCATCAACATGTAAGAGTAGATAAATCAAAAAACCATTCTCCAATCTCCTAAAATAAACGCAGCTATCCATCTGACTTTTTTAATAGTCTTGACTAGCCATGAAAGTATCAAAGCGTTTATACCATTCCTAGGAGACTATTTTAGCCCATACAAAGATTTCTTTAACAAGCAAACATGATATTCCTTACCCGGAATAGCAAATCCCTCTAGTTGCCTCATGTAAATCTGCTCCTCCAACTCACTGTGAAGAAACGCAGTTCTCACATATAATTGCTCTAACTCGAGATCCTGTTAAGCAACTAAGGCAAGTAAAACACGAATAGAAGTATGTCTTACCACAAGAGAGAACAACTCATTATAGTCAATGCCCTCACGTTGTGTATACCCCTTCGCCACAAGTCTTGCCTTATACATCACTGCCTCGACACCGGGAATGCCCTCTTTCCATTTAAAGATCCATTTACTTTTGACAATCTTTTGACTCTTGGGTACTTTAACCAGCTTCCATGTCTAATTTCGATGAAGTGATTCCATCTCTTCACTCATAGCCCCTAGTCACTACGATGACTTCAAACTAACCATTGCCTCAGAGTAAGACGAAGGCTCATCTGTCTCCACTTCATCACCTACAGTCAATGCATAAACAATATCTGCATAACCATAACGTACCAGTGATTTAATGTGCCTCATTTGTCTATCTGCGGCTATAGTCTGCTGTAGCTTTGCTGGTTGTTCACTATCACCGACTTCAGAAACTGCAGCTTCATCTGTAGTCTCAACTTCTATTACCTTCGAGGTCTCCAGATCCTCCACCGGAAGCTCCACCTCACTAATGACACCATGATCTGTCTTCTCTGCTGGTTGTGTCTCAGATTCCTCCGTTGAAGCATTGCAGTCTCGTCGAAAATCGCATCTCTGCTGATTAGAAAACCGGGTGATCTGGGATCGGTGCACCATAGCCGGTAGCCTTTCACCCCATATGCATAACCCAGAAATATGCACTTCTTCACCCTCAACTCAAGCTTACTATCACTCGCATGAGCATACGCAGAACATTCGAATATACGTAATTCGGAACAATCAACAGGTTTCCCCGACCATACTTTCTTAAGAGTCTTCCACTCGATAACAAATGATAGAGATCGATTTACCAGGTAACATGCCATGTTCATTGCTTCGGCCCAAAATTCCTTCCCAAGTCCTGCATGTGAAAGCATGCATCGAGCTCGCTCAAGCAAAGTTCTGTTCTTTCGTTCTGCCACACCATTCTGCTATGGTGTCCCAGGTATTGTGCGGTGTCTTACAATACCTTCTTTTTCGCAGAACTCAGTAAAATCTTTACCACAAAACTCCATGCCATTATCAGTTCTCAGGCACTTGATCTGTTTATCTGACTACTTCTCAATCAATGCCTTAAATTTCTTGAATCGATCAAACACATCATATTTGTGCTTCAAAAAGTATACCCATACATTCTTCGTATAATCGTCGATAAATGTCAGCATATATCAGGCATCTCCTTTCGAAGGAACCGAAGACGGGCCCCAGACGTCTAAATGAATATATTCAACTGGTCGTTTTGTCGAATGAATAGCTGTAGTAAACTTAACTCGGTGCTGCTTCTCATAAATGCAGTGCTCACATAAGTCCAGCTTCCCTGTTTTCTGACCCTTCAACAACCCCCTTTCACTCAGCATCGTCATACCTGCCTCGTTCATGTGCCCTAAACACATATGTCATAATTGAGTCAAGTTAGAATCTGACTCACCTGATGAAACAGCAACGGTTCTGGTCACGGTCTCTCCTAGTAAATGATAGAGAGTATTCACTTTCTTCCCCTTCATCACTGTCATGGCACCTTGAGAGATCTTCAGTACTCCACCTTCAGCAGTGTACCTACACCCGATGTCATTGAGTGTCCCCAGAGAAATAAGGTTCTTCTTGAGCTCTGGTACATGCCTCACATCTATCAATGTACGCACCACCCCATCGTGCATCCAAATCCAAATTGTCCATATCCCCACAGCCTTACAGATTGCATTATTCCCCAAAAGAACCCTACCACCATCTACAGTCTGGTAAGTAGTAAACTAGTTCTTATGAGGCGTCATGTGATAAGAACACCCCGAATCTAGCACACATTATTCTCCTGACAAAGTAGCAGTCACACATAAGACAGCTTCTGCATCACTAGTGCTCCCCTCAGCAACATTTGCCACGCTGCTTGTGGCATTCTGCTTATCAACTTTATTCCTCCTCTTTGGACAATCTCTCTTGATGTGCCCATCCTCGTGACATTCTAAGCACTTCACGCGTCTCTTGGACTTTCTATGGCGTGATTTAGATCCGCTTTTACCTCTGCTACTACTAGGCTCTCGATGTTGTTCTCTACCTCGAATTGTCAGTGTTTGCGCTGCTCCTTTCGCCAGACTGTCATCTCGCAACTTTCTCTGCCACTCCTTAGAGAATAAGGTAGACTTTACCTCTTCTGAGGTAATTGTAGTACGCCCCTGCAACAGTGAATCAGTAAAGTGCTCCCATGACTCTGGTAAAGAGGCTAACAACATCATGCCCTCCTCTTCATCATCAAGTATCTTACCGACATTCTTCAAATCCAACATGAGTTTATTAAATTTATCTAGGTGGGTTCTGATAGATGTACCTTCAGTATATCTAAATTGAAACATCTTTTTCAACATGTACAAGTAATTGTTCAAACATTTCTTCACATAGAGTGCTTGAAGTTTTGCCCATAATGCTGTGGCATCCTTCTCCTCAGCAACCTCTATTAAGACCTCATCTGTCAAATTTAACAGGATTATACTCTTTGCTTTTTCCATTAGCTCTACCTTCTCCGAGGCTTTCATAATAATAGGCAACTCATCTTCACCATCCAGTGCCTTGGCCAAACCTTGTGTTGTCAATAATGCCTGCATCTTGATGCTCCATAACATAAAGTTGTTGCTCCCATTAAACTTCTCAATTTCAAATTTCCTCTCAGACATAATTGTAGTAACAGAATTCCCAGATAATAATCAGACAAGCAAAAGCTCCAAATCACAATCAAGAAATCCAACCCCAAGCTCTTATACTAATTGTTGGGATCTAGTACGCGGAAATGATAGAATCTTGCAATTTACGTCAACGCGAAATCACCAAAGAAATTAACGAGAAAAATAAGGACACCAGAAATTTACATGGTTCGGTCCGAGTATCGATACCAACGTTTACGGGGAGAACCAACAGCAAATAATCCACTATAATCAGAGTATCAGAGTTTAAAATCACTCATACGCTCAAGTGTTTCCCACACCTAGATTTAACCCCAAATCCAAAGTGTTTATAAATAAATCACTCACTTGGGTATAAACCACGGTACAAAATTATCACGCATTCAAGCTCGAACGAAACACTCTACGTATGTCAAACAATAACAGCGTCTTCACGTACGTATCCTCTTCGTAGGGCTTCTGCAAGCGGCGCAGACGTGCGGCTCCTTTCTTCGTAGGTCTTCAACGTGCGACTTTTTGGAAGGGAAGAGAAACCTGCAAAATTCTGCTTTTATACGCTTGGGCCCCACCTTTCCTTTTGTCTACATGCAGGGTCTCCACGCCAAAAGGAATTTGGCAACACAAGGGAAGAAATAAGAGACCTGTGCCCACTTTTGTTTTCATAGGTTCCACGATGGAGCTTCCTTCGTGTGTGTGTGTGTGTACGTGGTGCCCAAGGTCAAAGTTTTGACTTTGGGCCCACCACTAAATTTCCTCCTTCAATGAGGACACGGGCACTTGCAAGGGAAGTAGAAAAACTTCATTTTTTTTCTTTTCTTTTATCTCTTATTTTAACTTTTGTAAATCTTCAAAAAAATCCAGCGAATCGCATTTTCGCAAACGCTCAAACTCGAGTCATAATTGTTGACGCACCACGCCTGAAGGAGCTGGAGGAGCCGAAGGAGCATGTCGTTTGGGTGAGGCCGGAAGCCCTCGGCAGTGGCTGGTTAGGCAAGTGGCGGCCGCGCCGTTGCTGAAGGACTTGGACAGCCACTTCTCGATGCTCTCACACTCATAGGTTATGCTCGTCATGATCGACACGGGGTCCCTCATGATCTGCAGGGATATCGGACAGAGGAAGTATCAAGGGATCTTGATGTCGTGGCCCTTCATGAATCGATTCAGCTAGAAGTCAAACACTGGGTCCTCCTTTATTCCTCTTCATGAAAGGAATAGGTAAATGAATTTGGTAATCTGCCTACTTCCTAGAAAACCAAAGGAAACAAAATGGAAAAAAGAAGTGAAAATTGCTGCCTTCTAGCAAGTTTTTTAGAATTGTGAACTCTCCATCTGAATTTAACGTTGCCTCACAATTGATTTTAACGTGCAGGGTGGTGTGGCGCCAAAGCTGATCACTATGAACCCCTCACTGCTCATGCTGCTTCCCTTGTATCTCCAAGGAAAGCTGCTGTAGTACTTTGGAGCCACCCTTCATGCAATTTTGTGCCATTAGAAATAGAAAATAGTTAGTTCTTTCCCTCCATAGTGTATGGCCAGCAATCTGGTTCTCCAAATTCTTCCTTGGATTTTTAGGATTCTTTTTCTAATCATAGCCATCCATTTTATTTTATTTTTTTGTCAATTTCATCCAGAATAGTTGTATCTTGCAAGTTTTGTGCCTACAGTCAAGTAACTTGTAGTAATCTTGATGTTTTTTTTTTTTTGTATCTTATGTTGGATTTAGTTCATCAATGATGAAGTTGAGTTTTGTTTGCACCAGTCTATCATACAGTGTACCCGTGTTGAAGTCTTCATTCCACAATATCTTCATTTTAAGGAATATGAAATCCAAACAAGAATTTCCCTTGAATTTTTTTTGGGCAAGAAAAGAATTGTCAATCAAAGTAAAATCGAATTTTTGTTTCTGTCTTTGGTGACAAAATCGAACTTTTAATTGCAACTCTAATCAGTATTAGGAATTGGTAAAAAAGGATCCAAAAATGCGAAACCAGAACGTTGAACTCTAAGAGAAAAGGCAAAGCCAATTGTAACAAGTAAAACAAGGATGAGATTTTCCTACAGTTTCAATCCCGACAAAAAAAAAAAATCCCTAAAACAATCAAACAAGACTTGAAAGTTCCAAAAAAGAACGTGAAACACTCTCCAATCAAACCTGAACCCACAAGATTTGCCTAGTTAAACTTTTTGCAAGCCACAACTTGCAGTTCATGATATTCGAACATACCGCCATATAATTAACTCCGTCTTTAGAAAATATACAGAACAACTTCAACTTCAAGAAGGTTACCAAAAAAAAAAAAAAATCAACTTCAAGACATTCTCTCTCCCTCTTCAATCTGAGAGTCGCCACATCGATTCATGGAGGGCCGCGACGTCGAGATCCCTCGGTACTTCCTTTGTCCAATATCTCAGCAGATCATGAGGGCCCCAGTGACAACCGTGACAGGGATAACCTACGAGCGCGAGAGCATCGAGAAGTAGCTGTCCAAGTCCTCCAGCAACAGCGCGGCCGCCACTTGCCTAACCAGCCGCTGCCGAGGGCTTCCGGCCTCACCCCGAGCCACACGCTCCTCCGGCTCATCCAGGCGTGGTGCGTCAACAATGTGAAGAACGGCGTCGACCAGATCCCGACCCTAAAGTCGTCCTTCGAGAGGGTTGCGTCTTGAAGCTTGTGAAGGAGCTCGCAACCGAGCACTCGATTGTCGAGGCGATGAAGGAGTTGGAAGAACTGGCAGAGGAGAACAAGCGGAACCGGACATGCATGGTCGGGCACTGAGCGAGCGCCAGAGCAAAGAACGAAGAAGTGACACCCAAGTGAGTGCCGGAGCAGAAAGCGAGTGACCACGGGAGAGAGCGAAGAGGAGGGAACGTGAAATTTTGAATGAGAGGAAGGGAGAGAGAAAGCGTCGGTCTGTGCAGAAGAATGCTACAGCGTGCAAAATTTTCAAAATTTCCGCTCAACTTGTGGGACCCACGTGAGGACACGTGTCGCTTTCGCAGTGCCTTCCCATTTGCCACGTTGGAACATTAGACGTACCCAATATTTTCTCCTTGAAATGGCCAAATAAGATCTTGTGACTTGTTGTCCAACCCTTGAAGCTTGATGGATAGCACGTACTTAATGCCCATTTGCCCATTAAATGATCCCTAGCGAACTCCAAAACATCTCAGACACGAGCCTGTTGTGCGTACTAGGCACTCCGACCCAGCCAATTGACAGTGAGGTCTCACCACCGTCTTGAGATGAATGTGTATCGAGGGGTCTTAGGAATGGTCTCGAGGGCCCGTTGTCATGTAGAGACGTTTCCAAGTTCACACGAGATCGTTTAATGGGCAAATGGGCGCTAAGTACGCGCTATCCAACAAGCATGAACGGCTATACAACAAACCATGAGGTCTTATTTGGCCATTTCAAGAGTTCCGAGCAGCCCTTGGGTGATCCCATAACATTATTGCCACTATCCATATGTCGGTCTTGAAGGAATCGTAATTTCTGTATATTGTCTTATGATTTCTCTTGTACAGAATGTATATATAAAGATATTACAGGAGCCCTAAATTAGGGATGATTGAGGATGCTTAAGGCAAGCAGAGAAAATACGAGAACAATATCAACAATATCTTAAATTAGATACAAAAGATAATATTGTTGACTAGGAATGTTATCACCCTCCCATAAGCGAAGCATTGTCGACAATGTGAAGCTTGGACCGTAAAAGACGAACTCGTGCTGATGACAGTCCTTTGGTGAAGATGTCCGAGATTTGATCACAGGTGTTGATGTAACGGATGTCAAGTAACTGGCGACCCACCAATTCACGAACATAATGATAATCTATTTCAATGTGTTTAGTGCGACTATAAAAAAAAGGATTCCGAGTTAGAGCAATGGCAGAGATATTGTCGCACCATAATACGGGAGCGCGTGGGAGCGAGATTTCAGCAGTTGTTTGAGCAAGACAACGATACTCGGCCTCTGTAGAAGAACGTGCAATGGTAGGTTGCTTCTTTGCACTCCAAGAAACAGGGTTGGCCCCGAGAAATAAACAATAGCCACTAGTAGAGCGACGATCATGGGGACTGCCAGCCCAGTCAGCATCACAATAGGCATGTAAAGAAATAGGACCAGGCTGAATCTGCATGCCATAAGAGATTGTGCCTTTCAAATAGCGAAGGATACACTTTACAGCACGCCAATGGTGTTCTTCGGGTGCTTTGAGAAATTGACAAGCCTGATTAACAGCATAGCTAACGTCAGGACGACTGAGAGTAACATATTGAAGTGCTGCAACAACACTCCTATATAGTGTAGGATTTGAGATAGGGTCACTGCTTGAATGACCGAGTTTATTGGAGGTAGCCGGGCTAGAAATAAGCTTGCAGTCCAGCATATTGGTGCGATATAAGAGGTCATGAATATACTTTGCCTGATTAAGGAAGATATGATGGGGGCTTCGTCGAACAAGCTGAATGCCCAAGAAATAAGTCAAAGGGCCTAAGTCCTTCATCTTGAATGAGTGGCCAAGTTCCTCAACGATAGCAGACATAACTTTGGAAACATTTCCTGTTAAAATAATGTAGTCAACATATGATAAGAGATAGATAATGGTAGAGCCATGACTGTAAATGAAGAGGGACGGATCCAAGATAATGGTTGAAAAACCAATGTCTTCTAGCCGAGATGTGAATTTTTCAAACCAAGCGCGAGGTGCTTGCCGTAGACCATAAATGGATTTGTGCATTAAGCAAACAGAATGAGGAGCAGCGGGATCAATATAGCCTAGTGGTTGAGCCATATATACAGTCTCCTGGAGATCGTCGTGTAAAAAAGCACATTCGACATCAAGTTGTTGAATCGCCCATCCATAAGTGACTGTCAACGTGAGAATGACCCGAATAGTAGTATGCTTTACAACAGGACTAAAAGTGTCCACAAAGTCAATGCCAGGTTGTTGGTGAAATCCTTTCGCTACGAGGCGAGCTTTGTAGCGACTGATGGCGCCGTCTGGGTTTTGTTTTATCCGATAAACCCATTTGCAGCCGACTACGTTCATAGTTAGATTAAATGGCACAAGGGACCAAATGTGTTGTTCTTGTAAGAAATTAAATTCTTCATCCATAGCTTTTCGCCATTCAGGCGATTTGGAAGCTTGAGTATAGCAAGTCGGCTCCAAGGGAAGAGAAGAAGATAAAGCAATAGGATAACGAGAAGTAAAAGTTTTTGGTTTGAAAATACCATGTTGAGAACGTGTGATCATGGGATGAGTGCGGGTGGGAGGTGGTGGGGGAGGGGGTGGTATGGGGGTAACGGTATAGAGGAAGGTAAAGGAGGAGATTGTGGTTCATCTATAGCTAGCGAAGTAGAGGCAACACCGTCGGCGGGGCTAATGGTGGGCTCAACCCATGCGATATCCGTGGGGGCAGAGGTTGATGGTAGCCAAATGGAGATAGGACCAAGTGAGGGTAAAGTGGTAGGAGATTTTAGAGAGTTAGAGTTTTTGATAAATGGGTAAACAGATTCATCAAATTTGACATGACGAGATATGTAAACGCGGTGACTTTGCATGTCATAGCAGCGATACCCTTTATGAGAGGTACTATAGCCTAAAAAACAACACGAAGAAGAGCGGAACTCCAATTTGTTAGAACAATAGGGACGGAGCCAGGGATAACAAAGGCATCCAAAGGCTCGTAAATGAGAATAATCAGGAATTTATTGAAACAATTGTTGATATGGAGAAATTTGAGAAATAATAGGCATGCGGTTGATAAGATATACAGCTGTATTGAAGGCTTCAAACCAAAAGCAAGAAGGCATACCAGCTTGAGCTAGAAGGGTGAGACCAGTTTCAACCACGTGACGATGTTTTCGCTCAACGACACCATTTTGTTCAGGTGTATGTGGGCAAGAAAATTGATGACGAATGCCATGAGTATGAAAATAAGATTCGAGTGCATCACTAGTGAATTCGCCACCAACATCGGAGCGGAAGAATTTAATTCGATGGTTAAATTGATTTTCAACTTGTGGTTTGAAAGCCATAAAAATTTCGTAAAAATCAGATTTTCAGCTGTAACGAGAGAAGTCATCAACAAATAGTACATAATAAGAGAATTTTGAAATAGAAGACACTGGGGTTGGTCCCCATACATCACAATGAATCAGTTCAAGTGGAAATTGAGTGCACTTTTGAGACAACGAAAAGGGTAACTTGCAACTTTTGCCTAACTGACATGCAGAACACAGAGAGTTGTCACGCTTATTTGATATTTGAAGCTGTTTAAAAATAAGATGTTGAATAGCTGCAGAAGGGTGGCCAAGACGATGATGCCAGATGGAGGAGTTGATGCGGGAAGAAAATGAAACTTGAGGTTTGAAGCAAGGTTTGGGGAACCGCATAGGATAAAGCCCATTCTCAGTCCAACCGTGGTGCAAAATTTGCTTCGTTAACTTGTCCTTCACAAAAAATTGAGAATCATCAAATAGAAAATAACAATCATTGTCTTTAGCAAAATGACTAACTGAAATTAAATTGGTAGATGCTAAAGGACAACGAAGTATATTAGTTAAATGCATTGAGGAAGCTGGATGTGAGAGAGAAGTGGAACCACCATGAGTAATAGACAAACCTTGGCCATTTCCAACCTGAACTTCATCAGAACCACTATAGGGAGCGGAGATGGAGAGATTACCCAGATCGGCTGTAATATGATGGCTGGCACCAGTATCAGTATACCAAGTGCCATCGTCAATAGGTGGTGCAATAACCATGACAGCAAGTTTTTCAAGAGGATTGCGACCGTGGTATGCATAGTTCATGCAATGATAGCAGTCGATGGCACTATGGCCATGTTTGTTGCAGATATGACAGATCAGTCGACCAGTATTCAATTGACGACCTTGAGGTCGAAAAGATTGAGTAGGGAGAAGTCCGGCTTGATTGGAATGACCCCTGCTGCGTCCCCTATAACTAGTGCCACCCCTATAGTGACGAGGTGTGAGTGAGTGCTGCCCAGGAGAAGGAGTTCGAGGGTGCCGGTTTGCAACGAAGGCAGTAGTGGTTTTGGATAATGAATCATCATTGATGCTCAGTTCTTCAGAGAGTAGGAGATTGCATAAATCTTCAATAGTGATGGAAGTTTGATGAGTACGAACACGAATAGAGGATGCAAAGGAGCGATGTAAGCGCGGGTAATCCATCGAGAATGCAAATTAGGAGATCATCATCACTTCTTTGGAGATCCACAAATTGCGAGTTTATCAGCTAAAGTTTTGAATTGTTTGAGATATTCTTGCATGGTGAGGTTGCCCTTCTTGAGGTGATGTAATTGTCTTTTTAGAGACATTACATGAGCAGGAGTGAGAGAAGCATAGCGACGAGCGAGGACATCTCACGCAGCTTTTACAGATGTAGCGCCAACTACATATGGAAGTGCAGATTCAGACAGAGTAGCGTTGATCCAAGAGAGTAGCATATGATCTTTTTCGATCCATGTCTTGTAATTTTTGTCAGTTGAAGCAGGCTCTTGGGAGGTTCCATCAATGTAAGACATGAGGTTGTGACCTTTGAGAATTGGTTCGAAAAGAGAACGCCAAAGAAGATAGTTCGAGCTATTCAGTTTGATGGGTATCGAGTTGGATATGTTTGAGATGACGAGTGAGGGAGATGCCATAGATGAAGATGACTAAGATGATGGATTAGAGCCTATCAACATTTTCTTTGGGAAGAAGAAAGTTGATGAAGAATGAGAGGAGAAGGAGAATTGAGGATCGTAAGGCGGATTACGCCAAATGCAACTCTGATACCATGAAGGAATCGTAATTTTTGTATATTGTCTTATGATTTCTCTTGTACATAATGTATATATGAAAATATTACAGGAGCCCTAAATTAGGGATGATTGAGGATGCTTAAGGCAAGCAGAGAAAATACGGGAACAATATCAACAATATCTTAAATTAGATACAAAAGATAATATTGCTGACTAGGAATGTTATCAAGTCTTGCATATTTATGTCATATTGTCCGCAAATTTGCGTTATTGTTGTTGGTTTAAGACTCCTTTGAAGTGTTTAATTTAATACTAGTGTTCGGCTCGAAAGATTCACCAAATGATTTGCTCCACATAGACGAATTTTTTGTGTGAATATGTCATAGGATAAATATGTTATACATGTAACAGTTTAAAGTTTTTGGTGAATAAAAAATCATTTAAGGTAAATTTATCGTAAGTATATTAATTTGAGATTTTTTGTAGTATTAACCTTATGGATTTTCACATAAACTTACCACGTCACTATATCACATCACCATGTGTCATCTACATCTATATTTTAAATGGTAAAATTTGACGGACGCTAACAAAAGATAAATTTGTCTTAAGTATACCATTTTTGGGTTTTTGGTGGTCAAAAATTTAATTTTGAGTACATTTGTCACGAGCATACCAATTAAGGGTTATTTATGATATTAACCTAAATGACTTAAACTTTTAGAACAGTTAGCAGTTGTCTTACAAAACTTTTATTAGAGAAGAAAATTCTGAGTTTAAATCTTTCAAGTACTAAGCAAAAAGATTAGATTAAGTGTGAAGGGGAGTGATATAATATTTAATATTAAGTCATACCTTTGTTTAATAGTTTATTATTTCGATATCAATTCTAATGAATTAGGAATAATAGAAGAACACTAATAGAAGAACATGCTAACACGTTACATGACAGGCTATACAATCCTAAAAGATATAGAGATCAATGAAAATACCCTAATTGACTCTACTCGCATCGTCAAGTTAGTGAATTATTTTTATTAGTATGATATTTATCTATCTAAAATATATATTTTTTTCATGGTAAAAAAATCCTAAAATGGAATTCAGTTGTCTGAAAGTTCACAAGAAAAAAGGATTTCAGCACAGCCTAGTGTACCTCCGAAGGAATATGGGAAAAGAGAGGATGAGACAAGAAAGTTTCAAAACAAATTTCGTTTTCATGCGGGGTTTCCAATCAAGTGCTCCTTTCTAGTGGCAAAGAACTCGTGCGTATCGGAAATGATTCGTCTTTGTATTTGGTCACACCATTGATTGTATTGGTTTCATGGATGAACTCGATATATCTAGAAGCACTCTTCTGTTTGCTCGCCATTAATGACACTCGACTATCTTGGTCATTCTTTATAAGTTAATTTAATAATCTTTTTTGCACGCAACTTTTGAATAAATGATTGTTTATAAACAATACTGCATATGTGGCATGTGCTTTAAAAAGATTACGTAGGTGAGAAGGGAAGAAGGAAAAAAAAAACAAAAACAAAAACAAAAAAAGCGAAACATGAAACATGAAACTTGAACCAAATTGAAAATGCCCAAGAAATTCTAGTCGGGTTGGACCGGGTAACTTTGACATCTCTATCTCATGGAAGTACCATGAAAATCAAAGGTCCATTAATCCAAGTCTATTGATGTCGTGTCATCTTTCATTATCCATAATTTCCGGACACGCTATATGAACAGAACATCAACCAACTTCGGCATTTCTCTCCCTTAAATTACCTAAAAGTAGGCCCAACTCCTAATACCCAGGAGGACCCAGTTGAACTGACAAATTAATTGGTGGCATTTTCCGATTGGTGGAACTTGAGAAATCTGCTCGATTTGCTAAATGTGCTAACTGGGTATGAACTTCAATTGGGATGCAAACTGTAATTTGGAGTCCTTCAGTGGTGAGATTAAAGAATGCATCAACTTGTGACATAAACGAGTGCAATCAAACCGCTGAAAGTTCATGAAATGTGAGGTGATAAACGTATATTGAAACTTAGGCTATCAGGTGATGAGAGTATCTATTTATACTAAGCTACTTCTAAAGTACTAAAATAAGAGATGGCGCTTAAACAAAAAATTGCGGGTGCCGTAACTTACCCTGGATAATAAGTTATGAAGTACTAAAATCGCGACACATAAATTTCCATCACTTTGAGTCCTCTTCATTCAATCTTTATTGATCCTGCCACTCCACAAATTCTTGGAACAAGTTACCTACCTCCTCGTTTGGAACTCCTGAAGATGCTAGCTGGTCAGTTGTTAGTCTTCATCCCTCAACAATGACTCCAACTGACTAATAGCCAATCTAGACCGGAATAACAGCTAGAATTGATTCGCGAGATGTCTATCGTTAAGGAATCCTGCTGATGGATGCATTTGTTTCACAAAACATCAACGATTTGTAAAACATTATCTTTAAAATGATCACTCGTATCATTTTAGAAAACTTAATCAATAAATGCATTTCAGGACTTGATTGCATATTTTGAAACTACATTCCGTTGAAAATGATCACTCTGTCATTAAAGAAACTACATTCCGTTCTAGGACCCAATCACATTTTCGCAATAAGTTTAAGGACTTGATTGCATATTTTGAAAATTTTGAGACTCAATTGCATTTTCGTGATAATTTTTAAAAATAGCAATACACTTATCCATTTAAAACTAGTTTTAGGACTTTCAATAAAAAAAAAATAGATTAATTCTTTTTTCCAAATGGTTAGGTCTATCATTAAAGTTTAATCGATGCATCTTATATTAAGAAAAAACCATGCATTGGTTCAATAGTAATATTGGTATAAACTAGTATCCTATATCAATTGTAACTTATGAATTAATAGTATTGAGTGCTGAAATCGATATGATTAAGATAAAAATCTATTATCATTTATTTATAAGTATGTTGTAATTAGTATGTGAATTGTGAAAATACATCAAATTTTATATGTAGCATAAATAAATCGCTTGTTCCTATACACCCTAGGTTGCACCGACACGAACACGCAACATGCGATACGATACGACGACACGCGAACATGTCATTTCTCAAAAGTAGAGAATTTCGACACGTTTCGACACGTTATATATTTAAAAAATATTTTAATATATAAATGCATAAATAACTAAATAATAATAATAATAATAATAATAATAATAATAATAATAATAATAATAATAATAATAATAATAATAATAATAATAATAATAATAATAATAATAATAATAATAATAATAATAATAATAATAATAATAATAATAATAATAATAATAATAATAATAATAATAATAATAATAATAATAATAATAATAATAATAATAATAATAATAATAATAATAATAATAAGAGCCTAGAATTAATCTATTCTAAAAAAATTAATCCTACATTTGTTAATATCATTCATTGTTTTAATTTGACAAATTCAACTACATTTCATTGTAATAATCCATAAAATTTGGAGGAAAAAACAAGTAATCCACGTTCCACTATTAAATTTAAAATTTAACAATAAGAAAAAAAATAATCAACATTCCATCATCAAATATAACAAAAAGTCATTCATCCACATTTATCCACTTCTTCTGAAAAAAAAAAAAAAAAAATTGCAACTTCAAGCACCCCAACATCATCAAACGAGTATTGGAAAATTGTTTTAGCTTTTATTATTTATTTATTTTTATTTTTTTTCATATATTTATATTTAGACTCCGGAAGTTTTGGAAATTTATAAAAATAACCCATGCGTGTCGGAGTCATGTGTCGGAATTTCCGACTCGCGTGTCGGAGTGTGTCAAAGGCAGTTGATCACGTGTCGGATACGTGTCGAAGTGCCAGGCACAACACGAAGGGTCCCAGAGAGTGTCCGTGCAACCTAATGTCACCAGGTGACTTCCTGTGATTCTGTGAAATTAGGCTTTTTTTCATTTGTTTTCTGAAAGTTACGCCTTATGGTAGGCCTGTTAATTGTCCTGCACTTTTGGACATTGCATTTTTAGTATAATAAGCTTGGTAGTATTGTTTGTTTGTTTATAATTTTGTTGTCTTTAGTGCAATGTTCGAGGGGCGCTTCTAAAAATTCCCAAGGAATTGTTCCTTGGAGGGTAGGGGTGCATTTGTTTGTGTTTATGTTCTTTTTTGGTTCCAGGGAATAGAAATAGAAAAAACTATTTCTGTTCCGGGGAACAATTTTTGAACAAAAGAACGCGTTTGGTAAACATGTTCCTAGAATAAAAAAGAACAGAAACATGTTTGGTAAATTTGTATTCTTTTTTATTTCTTTTAATTTTTTAATGTATTTTAATTTTCATTTTTTTCTTTCTTTTTCTTTTTTTTTTTTTTTTCTTCCTTGTGGCCGGTCGCCGGCCTCGGCCATGGCGCCGCCCGGCCGACGAGGGCCGGCGGCCTCGCCTTGGCCGGGCGAGCTCGGGCTCGCCAGATTCGGCGAGGCCGAGCTCGCCCGACCATCGGCGAGGCTCGGCCTCGCCGGGCCACCGCTAGGCAACGCCAACCTGGTGGTGGCTGGGCGAGGCCGAGCCTCGCCGGTGGCGGGCGAGCTCGGCCTCGCTAGATCCGGGGCGAGCTCGAGCTCACCGGCCAAGGCGAGGCCAAGCGTTGCCGGCCGGCGCGAGGCCGCCGGCCCTCGTCGGCCGGTCACTGGCCATGGCCGAGGCCGGCGACCAGCCAAAGCAAAAAGAAGAAGAAAAGAAGAAAACAAAAAAAGAAAAAGAAAAGAGAGGAGAGAGAAAAGTTGTTCTTTTTTTTGTTTCTTGTTTCTTTACATTCTTTTTTTGTTCCCGAGAACAAAAAAACAGAAAATCTATTCATAAATAGAAACGAGGAACACAAACAAACAGGCCCTAGGTTGCCATTGCACGTGCATCCATCAACAAGATCTTGAATGTCTGTTGAAGACATTTTAAATGCTCGCATGTAAAGAAACTTTGTGTTGGGATTAAAATACACAGTACAGTCACTAGAAGTCGCAACTCCTCTTCCTCTCTCTGTCTACTACCAGAAGAACAAGGACAGGCTAATTATGGGGTGTTTGTTAACACTTCTTTTTTTTGTTTATAAACAAAATTTCTGTTTTTTTGTTCCAGGGAACAAAAAAAGAACAGAAACGCGTTTATTTGCATTTTTGTTCCAAATCTATTTTTTTATTCCCGAAATACTTTTGGAATGAGAAACAAGAAACAAGAAAAATTAAGAACAGATTTTCTCTCTCCTCTCTTTTTCTTCTCTTTTTTTTCTTTTTTCTTTTTTTTTCTTTGGCCAGCCACTAGCCTCGGCCATGGCCGGCGACCGGCCAAAGAGGGCCGGCGATGCCGTCGAGGGCCGGCGACCTCGTCGGAGCGTCGCCGGCCCCCAGCCGAGGCCGAGCATCGCCGGCCCCCAGCGTGGCCAAGTGTCGTCGGCCCCTAGCGACGCTCACCGGTGGTTTGGGCGAGCTCGGGCTTGCCGGATCGGGCAAGCCCGAGCTCGCCCGGCTCAGGGCAAGGCTGGGTGAGCTCGAGCTCGCCCAGATCCGGCGAGCCCAAGCTAGCCCAACCAAGGCAAGGCCGAGCCTCGCCCAACCACGACAAGGCTCAGCCTCGCCAGGGGCCGGCGAGCCTCGCCAGTAGCCGGGCGAGGCCGTCGGCCCTCATCAACCGGTCTTCAGCCATGGCCGAGGCCGACGACCGGCCAAAAGAAGAAAAAAAAAAAAAAAAAAAGAAAGAAAATAAAAATAAAATAAAATAAAAATAAAAAATAAAAAATTAAAAAATTAAAAGAAACAAAAAAAAAAGAATAAAAATTTACCAAACGTGTTTCGTTCATTTTTTATTCCGGAACAAGTTTGCCAAACGCGTTTTTGTTCAAAAATTGTTCCCCGGAATGTAAAACACTTTTTTTTTTTATTTCTGCTCCTTGAACAATTTTTAAACAGAAATGTTACCAAATGTACCCTTAGCTTCTTCAAGAAACGAAGCACGCGGCTTCTAGCCCATCTCTCTTTCTCTCTCTTCTTCATTGTTTTCACTCCATACATGTCTAGAATATGGCATATTTGAATCCCTTCCTTATTTTTCTTCCAAAAAAAAAAGGTCCCTCGTGTTCCTTCAATTATTAAAACATATTTCATGCCATCCTCATCTCCTGATTTCTCCGTTCACGTTCAAGTAATATTTATAAGTCCAAGTTAATTTTCCACATCTTCTATCATGTGAATTTTTTTTAGTTAATAGAAATTAAATCTAGTGCGTTGGTGATATGTTGCTATGTATGAATTTAGCGATGTTATCACAAGTTTTCAAGCAATTTAATGCATATATTAAACTGAATTTCAGCTGTAAAATCTCATGAGATACATCCGAAATCCATATGAGTCCCATCATCTTTAATTATCCGAATTTAGTTTAGTATATATACCACATTGAATTTAGCCCCATTGGCGATTTGTTTTTTAAGGTGGTCCCTTTAGGACAATTGTTCCTTTTAAAAAAAATTAAAAGAAATTATATGTTACGAAAGAAATTTGTGGATCGTACCAAACACATTCATTTTTTTTTTCCATTCCAAGAATAGAAATTTTGTATAGTTATTAAATGCGTTATTTTCCTAAGAAATTATTACAAGGAATAGAAATACAAAAAGACTATTTTGAAAAGAAAATGTTCCCCAAAACAGAAGCGTTACCCAACAGACCCATATTGAACTCACTATTTTCAATGGTTCAAAGTTAGTTTACTGTGTAGATGACACTCATCGCAACTCAGTCTCCATCAAATATGATAATTAACCATTACTATCTCTACCAAAACTATTTTTACTGAATCTTCAATTAGAAGATCCCAAATTGTTCAAATTCTAACCAAATTAGAAGGTGGATTTGTAACGCTTTCCACATGGACAACAATGACACTGAAGCACAAAATATTATTGCATTGAAGTATGTGGATGAACCGTCCACTTCCGATTTACGCATCTTTATAAGCTACTTGGAGAGGGTACTCTGCCCTTACACACTTATTTCATTATTGATATAAACCAAAATAGCTTCAGGTGGGGGAACCTATGAGAGTTAATTCATGACCATGGTACATGAAGATTTACTACTGCTATAACTAAGCGAAACATAACTTAAAATTAGATGACATATACATCTTCTCCCATCTATTCATTGGGCCAGTTCGGGAAGATATTCGATACCCAACAAAACTCTTCATAGGAAAACGCTCGAGGCCGACTTGGCCATACAGGCTCTTGGTCACAAACTCCCGTGGCTTCGGTCCCAGTTGCTCCGGCAAAGGCCTCAAGGGCTTCAATTTGGGGACTCGCGGTGGGACTACAAGCGCTTTCTGGATGTCGTGGAGCATGTCCGTCTCTGAGTCATAGCGGTTAGAGGAGTTGAAGAACATGTGGAACACTTTCAAGCACCCGAGGTGGAGCCGCCTGCTCGGTTCAGGCAAGTTGCAGAGCTCCTCAAGGACGTGTTGGAGGAACTCTTTCTTCAGTTGTTCTAGCAGCAATTGCACGAAGTTGATGGAATCCTCAATGCTGGCCTCGGGGTTTTCCTTTAGGTAGAGCAGCACAAAGTTCAATTTCCCTTGCTTTTCTTCTTTCTGTAATGTGAGAAAATCATAGAAACACGGAGACAAAATAAGAGAGTGAATATAGGTCCACAATAAGAGCAGCAATGAACAAGCGCCACTCAGGGAGCAGCGGCCAGACTTAGCTCTATCATATTGAACAGTTCAAATAGCCTCAACTGATGCTATCCAACATTAAAAACTTTGCCTCGTAGCTTTGGATGTCATTCAACAATCGAGTGATGACCATGAGCAATTTGGTGATGGGCTGGTAAGCGTTGGACCACAGTTGATGCAACGGGGTCGTGGGGCTCGCGAGGCACGAAGAGGGAAGGACTAAGATGTGTGCTGCGATTGATGTCATGCCCACATCGAGGTACTCTTGCATTGGAGGCGCACCCCCGCTTTTGCTCCACTTCGCTTCCATGAGCCATGAATGAAATGTCTCACCCCACTTTCCAACCAAACACATAGCATTTCAGCCCATTCCAGCAGAAGATATTGCTCGATGTAGCAAATTAAAGAAAGAGAAGTATAACGTGGGAACGCGAGACTTACTATTTTTTGAAGGTTTTTCTCGATGTCCTTCCCTGATTGTTTGAAGCATTTCATTCTAAAGTCGGTGACGAGATCATCGAGGGCTTCGAATATGGTCTTGGCGTGCGCAGTTAATCCTTCCCCATCCCACCTAATATAATGTTTGTCACCAATAAAAAAGGGGGTGATCAGAAGGATAAATAATTGAATGGAATTATCAGTTTAGCGTACACACATTAATTTTGTATGTAGGCATCCCCTCGTGCATATAGTCTAGTAAATGCAAACTCTAGAGATAAATTATTGAAATACTAAGTTGGATTTAAACAAATACTAATGGTGATAAGCATACCTTTGAACTGCATTAGCAAGCTTTTCCAGATCTTCTAATGAACCTTCCATGTCGAAAAAGTCATCGGCAACGGTTATCATGATTGCGCTCTTGGCGACCAGTACTCTAACATCGGAGTTGCAAGGTAGAGAAATGGAAGCGGCAACAGCAAAATAAGAGTACAATGTCTTCTCTCGACCAAACCCCATATTTCTAAGTCCGGTTGTCTCGGACCACCTGAACTCATCCAGTACATAACAGTCATTAGGAATAAGTACTTGCTAATGAACACTACATTATTATACAGTTTGCATATATACCTCTTTACTACATCAAGCTCCATCCTGTAAACAGATTGTCGCAATACATAGCTCTGCAGAGCAAGTTGCACTATATCTTGATTATGAACAAATGATGGCCTAATGAAACAAAAGAAAAGCAAAAGGTTACTTGCATGTTATGGCATGGTAATACGACAAGATAAGACTGTTCCTTTTAAGACATAAATACCTATTGTATGGAAATTTTCCCATCCATAGTACACAAGCATCTTTTTCCTCCATCCACGTCCTATGTTCCAGGTGGTCTAGTCGAGCCATCCACGGAAGACCCAATTCGTGCTCAATCTATACGGAAATATCAAGCATCAACCGATATCGTAACGATTATAGTCTAGGGGACGAAAAGAAGTATTGAATATTCCCACTAACCATTCTGTAGTGACTCGATGAGATGATGCTTGAATCTCTTGTTTCTCTAGACGCAATTTTCTCAAGAAATTTCTTCGAGAAGATTCTTGCTTTCTCGAGTTCATGTTCGTCCGGAAGCATAAGATTGCTGGCTCTATAAATGTAAAGGAGCACGCTAGAGAAGTATTCATGATGTTTTTCAATGTGATCTCGAACTTCTTCATGATCTAGAAACCAACAAAAGCTAGCTGCAAAATGCATAATTTAATTGAAATTAATTGAACCACTTAAAAAAAATCATCAGTGAATGACCCCAAGGAAAAGGAACCAATTGAGGAACTTATAAAGCTCGCAGCTCTTACATGGTGATACCCTATAACCATGCATGCGCAAAAGCCAGAATTCCAAACAATCTTTGTATAGCTTCGCAGCGATCGAATGAATTGATTTTGTGATTTGTTTTTCATGCTTGTAGTTCCTGAAAAAAGATATGTTGATATGCTTGAATTAGTTAAAGATGTCGTATGGACAATTTCGGTGACCTTAAAAGTGATTGCTACTAAAACATAGAAAATAGTGTACAACTTTGTTGGGGAAATTACCAAAAAAAAATCCTATATCTATTGCATTTACGCCAATTTAATCGTAAATATTTCAATTGTGCCAATTTAATTCTAAATATTTTGGCGATTTGTCAATTTAGTCATAAGTCTTTTGACGATTTACTAATTTAGTCAATTTGCCCAATTTTAGTTGGAAATTATTGGCACGATAGTCTAGTCAAGGCCGAACATTTGATGTGGTACAATCGGTTCTAACATGGGCAATTTAAAACTTGTTTTTAAATTTTTTCTTATTTTCTTTTCTTTCTTATTTTCTTTATTCTTTCTCTCTCTCTTTTTCCTAATTCGGGTTGGCGATCCTCGCATGGTTTGGCCAAGGGTGTCATGGCCCTCGCCTAGTCTGGATGTGGGCCTCCATGCCCTCACCAGCCATAGGTGAGGGTTTCAAACCCCTGCCCAGATCCAAGTGAAGGCTGCGAAACCTCTCTAGTCTAAGCAAGGGCCACGAACCTCGCTCATAGCTTGGCTAGGGCTTTGCAAAACTCACTTGGATCTACGAGAAGGCCAACACCCTCCCCTATGGCCGGCGAGGGCACAAAGACTCTCACCTATGTCAAACAAGGGTTGTCAGCCCTTGTTAGTTTTTATTTGGAAAAAAAAAAAAAGAAAAAGAATTCATAAAAAAATTCATAAAAATATTTAAAAAATTGTCCATAGGAGCGATTTCGATCAAAATTAAATAGAATGACTAAATTGATCAATCGTGAAAAGATTTAAGACTAAATTAGCAAATCGTCAAAATATTTATGATTGAATTATCACAAGTATAATAGGTTTAGGATTTTTTTTTTAATTTTCCTAGCTTTGTAGGGATGGGCCTTGGAGCTTTTCGGGACAGTGTTGCCCGCCCCCGATTCCCCCTTTTTTAGTAGTGGATATTCTATTAAAAAAAAAAAAAAAAACAGAGAGACTAGGAAATTTTTACTAACCGATAGATTTGTGCTAAAATTTCATCGTTCTCCCTGTCGAAATACTCGGTCAACCCTAATCTTACCAGTTGATGAACCATGGAAAGTTTTGTAAGATCTTCATCCACGGGATAGAGAGATGGAACTGCTTCAATCATCCAGAAAAGCCAAAAGATAGTGGAGGGTCATGATTGGTAGAAAAGACAAATATATGCATTCGATAAACCAATTTCCAAATTAATAATGGACTACAGAATTGACCCGCTGAATTATCAAAGTCTTCGGTTTTGTTCCTATGTGCGGATGGCTTCCTGTTTTAGGCCGACACAAAAGTCAAGCTAAAAGAGCTAAAAAAGATGGCAATGAAGTTGATGCATCCTTTGTCATACCTTCTATAGGGCGAGATATTACGACATTTCCATCAACTCAAGTTAACCCCAACCAGTCAATGACTACAATTGTCTTATTCTCTTTTCCGAAAGTGATAAATATTATTTTCGTAAAATGGCATTAGTCAGGGAAACAAGAATGATATACTTCGAAAGCATCTAAAAATCTCTTGGACGTAGAGTTCCCTTACTGCCACTAGAAACACAATCCGAAGCAAGAGATTGAAGATAAGCCAGGCATGCTTCGTTCCCGGTGGATAGGTATGCACTTGATGTTGCAGAGGGTGATTGAAATAAAGAACCGTCACTGTCCAGATGCTTCAATATGGTTTCATGGCTCATTTTGTATGTTGGAGGCAATGCCTCAAGATACGACAACAACGGGTAATATTGGTTCTTGTCCACAAGTTCTTCCCTGCAAAATGGCCAAACCCCTAAAAGTTATGATAGCGCCTCAAGTGGAAGAAACATATGAGTTGTCGGTACTTGTCATATTTAATTTTAAGATTTGAGGCTCTGACTATTTTTGAACTTTTACCAAAAAAAATGTATATGATATTTTTCGACCAATAAAGAAGGAAAGTATACCTTTCGAGAATTTGTCGTCGATTAATGAATAAATCTGCTAGAGCACGTTCTATGCTTTCGGGGAATACGACCTCCAAACTGCTAGCACGTGCCAATTCAACCATTCCGGGCAAGACGATAGCAATCCAACGAGAAAACTTTCCACGCGTGTATCTTGAAAGAAGTAATTCCGCATTTTTGTTAATGAACTTTAATCCTGCAACGTGAAAAATCGAGAAGTATTGGAGAAGAGTCTGTGAAGAACTATATGACTATTGCATTTCAGTAAGGAAACGAATACAATGATTTTTTTTTTTTTTGTCAGTTCTACGCTAATCCTACTCTAACACTCACTCGACTTTTTGCGCTGCCTCCTTGCGGGCGTGGGAGTCGAAACCCACTCCGAAATGAAATCGTCCCCACCCTAATCCCCCCTGAGAAAGTGGGGATTTGAACCCCCAACCTCCCCCTTCCAAGATGGGAGGGTGGCCACTGGGGCGAATTAGATTTTATGTGTTGAAAAGTGCACAAATCACCAGATTGAAAGTTAGAATATAGTTGAGTGGCCTGATGAAAGGGGATTGAAAATTGTGTGTTTATTTGAAGGTTAAGTGTGGAGTTTTGATTAGTAATCTACTCACCAAAATATATTTTATCCCAAAGAAAAATCACGTTTGCAATGGCCATAGTCGGTGTTAATAAAGAAAAATCATTTTTGATCGGAAGTGAAGGACACAATACCTTTCTCTATCAAAGGTGAACCAGCATGCCACTTTTTGAGCACGGTCATGCAAACAAGGGTTGAAACAAGACACTCCACTCCGTCAGGCATTTCATGTCTATCATAATCATGATATCCCCAAAAGCCTTCTTCATTCTGATTGTGAAGCACCCAATTAAGACACCCCTCGAACATGGGACGATCATGTCGGCGAGGATCAGGAATCATTGCCAGCCATGCGGTGTCATATGGTGAAGGGGAGAGGAATGAGTGTGAGCCTATTACAGAAAGTAGATCTCTTTTGATCGTATTGACAAGAGATTGAATTGATGATTTTTGGGACTCCATGAAGATTTTGTTGAGAAGAATTTAGATGGCTTCTTTGAATGGGAGATTGCACAAACCTATGAGGTTTATATATTCATGGCTTTGAGACGATTCATTTTCGAAGCTGTCATGTCAAAATGTGAATCACAACCATAGCAAAAGAATTGGTGGGCAAACCCCTTTTTCTATGAGGTAGGTAGGTCCAATAGGCTCTTCTATGGAGTCATAGTCCTAGTGGGGCAATTTTTATGAGATAGGTAGATCAGATACGCTCGCTTAGCCTAAGAACAATCTCTTTTCTTGGTTGGGGGGGCGGGGTGTTTAGACATGGCTTTTCCTTAGTAATACTAATGGCTTTTTGTTTTTTCTTTTTCTTTTTCCTTGTAGACTTTCATAGGCCATAAAATGAGAGGAAATTACCAAAAAAAAAAAGTCATAAATTTGTTACAATTGTGCCAATTCAATTCCAAATCCTATTTTTTACCAATTAAATCCTAAACTTTTTATATCTATGCCAATTAAATTAATCCAGCCAATTTTGATAGGAAATTGTTGACATAAACACAAGTCATCCTACATGGTGCAATCGATTCCGACATAGACAATTTTTGATAAATTTTCAATATCTATTGATTTATTCTTTTCCTTTTCTTTATTTTCTTTCTCTTTCTTTTTTTTCCCCTTTCCTTCTTCCTCTAGCTAGTTGCTAGACCTCAACGACCAACCAGAGGTGAGGGTCCGAAAGGTCGACCTTGCCTAGCTACTAGTGAGGCCAACCTCACTTAGCAATGGCAAGGTCAAGCCTTGGTAGGGGCAGTGATCTGAGAAGTTGATTTGCCGATCCTCGCCTCTGGCCGGTAGATGGCTAGAGGAAAAAGGGGGCAAAAAAGGAAAGAGAAAGAAAAGAGAAAGAGAAGAAAATAAATAATATTAAAATATTTATTAAGAATTATCCATATTAGCACTAGCCACGCCATTTCAGATGGCTAGTGTTCATGTCAACAATTTATGGCCAAAATTGATTGAATTGACTGAATTAGCACAAATGCAAAAGGTTTAGGACTCCATTGGCAATAAAAAGGATTTAAGACTAAACTGACATAATTACAATAAGTTTAAGACTTTTTAGGTAATTTTATCAATAGAACCAAGTACTAGAATTAGTGGTTGAGGAACACTAATGACTTTCATAAGCTACAACCTGTACAACTTAGTGCTAGTCAAAAATTTCAATCATTGTTTTTAGTTCTATCTTCAAAATTATGTGAAATTTACACATTAAATGCATCGATGTGATTTTCTAGGTACAAGCCATTGTAGTGACTAAGTCGCTATAGAAATACGGTATGAACTGCGAACACGCTATACAACAACTATATGTAACGGTATTCTGAAATATGTAGAACATTAATGCAAGGAGGTAATTATATTTCACTTCTATCCTCATTAATGACAATAATAGCCTGCTGATATGCTAGATAATTATTCAATCGACCTTATGTACATTATCAAGATGTGTTAAGACTTCCTTTAATAGATCGACACACATGAATTCATGATAATTAGATTTTCTCAATTATTAAATCCTCAAGTACTCATAAGAAATATTAAAATTCACATGCTTTAAGGTACACCATGGAATTTAGAAGATTCACAGAAAATTCACAAATAAATCATCTACTATTTTTGACTTTTTCAGCTTTTTAAAGTTGTTGATAAAAAGTGCTAAACCTACTATAGGGTGGCCAATTCAATCTTAGACCTTTCAATTGTATCATTTAGTCCTAAACATTTTGACAATATACCCACTTAGTCCTACATATTTCAATTGCGTTAATTTAGTCCTAAACCATTTGAAAATTTGCTAATTCAGTCCTAAATATATTATTTGAATAATTGGCCACAAGGACTACATTAGAAAATCATTAAAAGATATAGAACTAAATTAATACAATTGAAACATTCATGACCAAAATTGATAAGTCATAAAAAAGTTTTTAACTAAATTGATTCAATTAAAAAGTTTTATGATTGAATTAGCTATCATATAATGGTCCTCCCCACAAGAAATTGGCCTATGATACGAGTTAGGGAAAATGAAAACAAAATTTGTGACAAGTATTCTATCCCACATGCACAGCCCTTCTATGGCCTCAAAATAAGGACTATCTATTAGCCAATAAATTCCTTTTCGTTTTTTTGACTCATCATAGAAAATTTTAGGGTAACAGAATTATGATGCATAAGTTCCACATTGTAGCAAGTGCAAAGTATACTACTAAGATTAATCAAAAGATCCCTAGTTTTAAAAAATCATACCAAACAGAAAAGAAGAGAGGAAAGAGTTTTAGGGATTCATAGCAAACCACACAATATTATTTTTTGGGAGGATGAGTTCTGCCCCTTAACATTTACAAACATTACCTTATATAGGCATAAAACGACCAAGGAAGATGAAAACACTATGATCTTGCAAACTCTTTATGGTCGGCAATGGTCAATTATTTGCATCTATCGAGGTTCATACTGACAAACTGACTTTTCTACTTCTCACAAACTCTTATCCCACTCAGTATGCTACATAAACCTTCTCCGTCAATTAAATTCCCATGTGGTATCTCTCTATCATCTCACTTTAACATCGATTAAGTTCCGGCAAAGTGTTATGCACTTCGTTGTCGATTAAATTCTAACAAAGAATAAATGTTTCTTGTGATTCGTTGAGACTCCTATTCGGAATTGCTATAGATCACATCTCCTCTTAATATATATCGAATAACGAATTTTGGTGAAAGGTATTACGGGGAAACATATCCTTGAGCTTTGACCAATGAGAAATGCCCCGGCAATCAGTTTGTCAGTTCATTTGGGTCCTCGTCGATCATAGGAATTGGTTGCACTTTCTCGTAATTTAAGGTTGAGAAATTCCAGATTTAGAATTGGCTCGGGTCAGATTGCTTATGATCCCGCGATCCCTCATTTTTTTTTTTTTTTTTTTTTTGGTCGGTAACGATCCCTCGTTTAGTCCCCAGTAGAATGATGGATTTGTCTAAGCAACTAGGTTCATCTGAACCCGGTCGCACGTCAGTCATCGTCCGTAGTAGCAGCAGATTACGACCGATGAATTTAGTTTCTGTGCACGTGCATGTGCAGAAATAATTGATACTGAAACATTGGCACGCACCCCCGTCAAAACGCCATCGGCGGCCTGGTGATCAATCACCGAGAACATGGCCGGACACAACCAAAGTGATTGCAGCAATGGCGAAAGCTTCCGTGTTTGAATTTTCATTCGTGTGGACTAAGGTATGACCTGCTTTTGACTGGACGGATCAAATTCGATGTTATGATTTTGACTGCTCTCGTACGATCCGTGTAATTAAAAACTTCAGTTAAATGATCGGATTCGTTTAAATTTGAAACGACGGTAGTGACTCAGGCTCACTTCCTTGTTGCTTAGGACGCGTTTGGTAACGATTGTGTTCTCAAGAACAAATTCTGATTAAAAATGATTATTTTTTATTCTATTCTTAACCGATTCGAGTAAAAGAACGCGTTTGGAATCGTACAAAAATTTTTATTCCGGAATAGAATTGTGTTTGATACCGTATTCATTGATTCTGTTCCAAATCAATTTATTTTAATTTTTAAATAATTTTTATAATTTTTTCCTTTTTTTCTTTTTTTTTTTTTCCTTTTTTCCTTTTTATCCTTTTTTTCTTTTCTTTTTCTTTTTTATCCTATTCTAATTCTTCTTCAAGCCAGTTGCCGATCCTCGGCCAGGCCGGCCCTTGTTGGCTCGGCCTCACCGGTAGCTTGGCGAGGCCCACCTGGCCACCAGCGGGGTTGGGTGAGCCTCACCAGACCGGTTGCTGACGACCGGCGACGACCAGCGGCGGCGATTTGCGGCGACCGATGGTGGCGGGCGGCAGCGACCGGCGATGGCGGCGGGCAGTCGCGAGCGGCGGTGGGCGGCGGTCGCGGGATGGCGGTCGATGAAGAAGAAGAAAAGAGAAGAATAAGAGTTTTGATTCTCAATTTTGTTTAGGAACAAGAATCAACTTTTTTTAATTCTTGATTCTCGTCCCAAACTGATTCTGGGAACAAATTTGTTCCCGGGAACAAAAATTTTACCAAATGCGATTCTCGTCCCAAACTGATTCTGGGAAAAAAAAAATCAGAATCTGGCACTGCTGCGATGCTTACCAAACAGGCCCTTACCATGATTCACGAGACACACGAAGCCAAAAGCTCATTGGCAAGCTCCTTGACAACGAAACGACAATGACTTGACTGGAAACTGTGCACAAAGACGAAATTAGTTTTGTAATTTTCTTTCTGGTCCTATCCTTTTCCCATCGTTTTATATATCACCAGTTGGAAACGAATCCTTCTACGGCACCCTAGGCAGACAAGATCCGACCAAGGTAAAGCCAAGTAGTTGGAGAAGACCTAATCATATCTTAAGATAACGACCTATCCATGCAATACAATAAGCATAATAATAGTATAAACTTTCATTCAATGTCTATTCCAGTGCAAGGTAATTGTCCTAAAGCTCTACGCCTTGTCCTCGTTAGCACTTCACATGCAATGTAATTATCCCCATTACTTTTTCAACGTCCAATCATTTCCAGCTACATTGACATTTCACACAAAAATTTAGAACTACACCGACAAAAATTGAAAAATTTAGACTGAGCTGACATTCATATACTAGGTTTGGAACTAGATCGGTAACTCTTCCGGAAATCGTCACTACCGATGGAAATTCAAGACCATACAAAATATCACTTTTCTTGAGAAGTCGTATGCGTTGCAATACTTATTTGGAAGTTGTGCTTTGATGTGGTTCCTAGTGTGAGTCTAGGAGATTCTTAATATGTGATTATTTTGATATAATAGGCTTAAGGTGTGCTTAATAGCCACACTAAGTTCTAAAATGTCATTAAGTGCCTTTCATAACAGCTAACTACACACAACTCAATCCATTGTTTTATGTAAAACATCATCTAATGGGGTAAGTGAGGGAGACTTACTTAACTGGTAAATTAATAGAATAAACGTTGTAATATCTTACAAATTATAGTAACAAATCACTTCAATTATGCACATTACTCCCATATTTGGTAAGAAAAAAAGGTAAAACTTAAATTGTGGTCTACATATTAGGGGTGATCAGATCCAAGGTAGGTAGGTTCTAAACTTGACCCTGTACCCAACCATATTATAATTGATTCCTCTTTTTTGGACCTCATACCCTACCTGATTTGCACTAAACTCTGTTTTGAAACCTACCCAGTTTTTTGGATCCGATTTCAGGGTCTACCCTATTCTTACTAGTACCTGTTTGCAACCGTTGTTATCCTATATGGCTTTGAATTTTACATTAATATACAAAAAAATAATGTAATCCTCCGAATTTCATCTCTCATATTAACACTTTCACATGAATCATGCTTGCGGGACCTAGGAAGTTCAAACTCATTGCAACAAAATTAATCCCCGCCGCCCCCCCCCATGAATCATGCTTGCGGGACCTAGGAAGTTCAAACTCACTGCAACAAAATTAATCTCCGCCCCCCCCCCTCTCTCTCTCTCGATCTCGAGTTAGTCATGGAGGGTTTGCTTTTGAAGTCCCATCTCTTTTGCTCGAACCAGATCAAGCGATTCTTGTGATTGTCATCAAAGGATACATAAAGAAAGGTAGAGAGACTCTAGAGAGACGACAAACAGAACATCTAAGAAAAAGCGAGCATTTTTCAAAAGAGAGATTTTAGATTTTCATTTTCATTTTCATTTTCGCTTTACACCTAAGAACACCGCGTCCTTTTCTCTTTTGAACATGCAACATCCTCACAACCGTGAGCCGGCAATGGACTATGCAACCGTCAGCCAATGAGGGAGGGAAGCGAGCAAGTAAGAGGAATGACGAAGGAAGAGTGTAGTGCAAAAGGAAAAACGCAATTCTAAGATTAGAAATCAGGGAAAAAATATAGGGTTTTAGACTTTTGAGCTTATAAAACCAGTTTCCAAATTGATTCCCAAACAGGTCCGGTCAATCTAATTCTCAGGTGGCTATTCACTCAAAACCAGGAACCAGACCTATTCAAACCAACTCCAAATTTTGGAAACCTGTTCCTAGATATATTTCAATGGGAACCCGATTCCCGGACCTATTTTTCGGGTGGACCAGTCTTATTCCTGAGTAGATCTGATCTGGTTGCACACTTGAGATAATACTCAAAGGCTACATTTGGTGCCTATTTAAGACATGATAAAATCAAATATAAAAGGGATATAGCTCGGATAAAATTATCTCATGGAATTGGTACAATAAAGATGGATAGAGTTTATACTATCCATATTATGAAAGTTATTTTTCTCAAATAATAAGCTTCTTAAATTAATAAAATTAAAATTATATCTCAATGTAAATAATATTTGAATTCTAGTATGAGAAATTCAAAATAACAAAAAACAACAATTCAGCTATTTTAATTTAATCTTATTTTTATTTAAATATTCGAATTTAATTATATTTTATAATATAAATTCAATATAAATATAATATTTATACTTATTACATTTTTAGAATTGAATGTATATTACTATAGTTTACTATTTACTAAAATTTATTAGAGAATGATGGAAGGGAGAAAATAGAAAAAAGGAAAATGATTAAAGAAAGAGAGGGAAAAAGGCATATAAAATAAAGTAGACACAAGTGTCATGAGAGATTTTTACCATCTCTTTTTGTGAATTTTTATATTTATTTACACTGATGTATTGTTATACAAAATAATATACATGATATTATATAAATATATCGACTTTCAATCCGCAATTCACCAAATAATTGATAGGATATAAAGAAATCTTATTGTATCCAGTCCTATCATATATAAAAATCCAGACAATTAAACGCAGCCAAAGATTTTAGCACTTCATTTTCGGTAATTTTTTACACTTCTTTTTCAATTTTAGCAAACGAGCCCTTAATCTACATTATTTCTTATTGAAGATAACATATTCTGAAGTCCATGAAATTTGCCTTTTCCAAAAACAACTATTATCACCATGTGCAACGTGACACACATGATCCGAATTTCTCTCCTCCTAGACCGTACTCTGGCGAAACTGTGGATTAGAAATATTGACAACTGTCCGCCTTTAAGTATATGAAAGCGACCTAATATTTTCCTTTTGTACTTTTTCTTTTAGCATAATTATATATTTACTCTAACTTTTTTTCTATAACACTCGAAATCTTAAACTTATATCTATATGACATATTTACCATTAGTTAAAATTTTTATCAATGAGAACCTTTAAAAATGACATTGATAAAAACGGCATTGTTTTGACTGAAAATTCATTTAATGGAATCTTAATGGACACGTAAATAGAAGTTTGGGTTTTTTTTATCACAAGAAAAAATTTAGGGGAAATGTGTCATAGTAAACATAATTTAAGGTTTTTAATTTCGCAAAAATGTTCATGGTAAATTTATGATTCTTTGTGGCTTTTTCTTTACTTTATTTTTCCTTTTTCGCAATCATTATGATTCATATACTTCTTGTTCTTCATTTATTTAAATATTTCTTCATAAATAGCCATGTTTGGCTACTCCGAATGATAAACATTTATCTAATATCATGTTCACTTAACAATATTTATCATGTCTACATGCCAGTTGTAAACTTTGCTGATTTAATTACTCTATAAAATGTTTCGTTCATAAGCTATGAAGTCAAAATAAATATCAATAAGTTGGAACTAGCAAAAGTAGCCCATTTGTTTCTTTATAACATAAAAAAGCTACTCCCTATTCAAAGTGACACCGTTATTGTTTAGTAGAGATAAGAAAATATTAAACATTAAAAAACCGAACAGATATCTTGAAGATTTTAATAGCTTTTTTGACATGATATAAGACGGATTGCTATTAATTGTATGCAGCCGTTATTTTATTTGTATTTTCACCCTTTTGACCCTCACGAAAATAATGTTAAAGGCGCTTTAAATATTGTGGCCAATAAGAATAGGTAGAAGATAAAAAATTTTAAGGAAATCTGCAGCCATTTTCTTTATTAATCTAAAATTAGAGATATCCATAATCATTTTTCGACTATAAAAAAAAAAATTGTGCTTGAGATAATAGATGTGGCTTTTTTTTTTAAAATACTTGATTTTTATCCATAGTCGTTCGAACAATGCGATTTTTTTTTTTTTTTTTGCCTTTTAAAAAAGAAAATTTATTTATGTAAATTTAACCGAAATATCCTCGTAATTAGGCAGACGTCACTATTGATATAACATGTTCCTATAGTGCATTTATAAAAGCTAATGCAAATTGAATTATCGAGCAAATCCAAGAAATTAAATTTGACAATGAATACCCACCTACATAAACGGACCTTTTGATTATTACTATGTTGGCTGGGGCCGTCCTCGAGCGCAGGCATCCAAGTCCATGTGAATCTCGTTGGACAGGTCATTGGCAAGATGCCAAGAACTTATTTTTCTTTCCTTTGACTTTTTTCCCTATTTTCATAATATAAAAAGACCATAAAATTTCTTTTATTAATAGAAAATTCACGACCCATCTTGTAGCATTCATTGAAAGTGCTTTTCAATATTAATCAGCAAATAGTGGAAATTGAACTCTCACAAGACGGGTACGCCACATCCACCCGGTTATATCTACCGAATCTTGCGACCTAACTCATATTCTAGGTAATACATATTCGTACAATAAAAGCCTTATCGTTTTAAGAAAGACATGCAAGAATTTCTAATGAATATAGACCATAAGGAGTTTTAACAGGGCACCTGGTTAATACATGTATGATAGAAATCATTCATGTAGCTAGATAACCTAATGAATCGATGCATCAAGCAAGCAAGACTCGCAGTCAGCCTCAACCTCAACGAGTGCTTGGGGAAAACAGAGAGCCTCTAGTGAGACATGTTAACCCAAAAGAGTAATAAATTAAGTGCAAGACCCAAAGTCTCGATTTCGATGTCAATAATCCATCAGTAACGGGCCGAGGTCCCAGTTCTGAGAGTCCTAGCAGTACTCCAGCATAGCGCGGCCCAATGTCTTGGTGATTGGAATGGAGACCAGACTGCGAGAATGCATCAGATCCCTGACTGCATGCCATACACAGCACTGCTAGAGCAGGTGTCTTCACGTGGCTCAGCTGTGTCAGAAAGAAGGCTGGGCCCAGAAACCCAATCGATTGCATGATCTTTCGGACGTTGGTGATTGAGATACCTTTGCTGACATGTGTATCTGCAATCCATCCTCCTAAGTTTGCAAATATGGCCATGGTTAACCATGGCAAGACACAGAGGAGGCCAGATTCGGTGAGGTTGAATTTCAAAACCTGGTTGTAGTACGTGGGCATCCATGTTAGAAGAATGAAAATTCCCCAATTATGGCAGAAGTGCTTTTGATAAAATTAGTTTCCATGGAATGACAGATACCGGTTCCTCTGACATGCTACCACTCAAAATTAGCCGTTTTTCATTTGCAGTGAGCCCCGGGTCCTGCTTGGGTGAACTATATCCTTTTCTCAGCCACAGTGCAAACCATATGCTTCCGAGGGAGCCAAACGCGTAGAAAACAGATGGCCAGCCGCACTTGTGGATCAGAAAAGGGTGAGAAGCCCAACCCTGCCACAGAACCAAGATACATGCCACTCTAGACCAGAGCCAGTGATCTGCTTCTCTCTGAAACTGGAATCCACTTTGAAAGTATGTTGTTCATAGCAGGCATAGCTACACCCTCACCGATCCCCATAAAAGCACGCATAATTAGCAAAAAGGGAAGCCCGAGTTTTGCTGCAATAGGTGTCAAAATTGTCGCTAATGACCACCAAACAACTCCAAAACCCAACACCAACTTCCCTCCACATTTATCAGCCCATATGCCTCCAACAATCTGAGTATGTCGATAACCCCAGAAGAAAGAGGATTGAATTAACCCCACGGTTGCACTATTCCAACCAAACTCTTGTGACATTGGAAGTATTGCAATGCTCATGTTGACCCTGTCCATGTTGCACAACAGAAATGCCGTGAAACAGAGCAGAACAATCACCCAGCGCTTTGGAAACTGCTCCCACCACGGAGATGTTTCTCGTGCACTTCCCTCAACTAAAAGAGCGTCACTTGACCCTTCTGGGACAGTCAGCGCTTCCAACCTTGCTTCTGAAATTTCATACTCCTCTGACTTATAATAAGCACGGGTTCTATTGACCTTAACAAGCTCAGATTGCCAGACTGGTCTATTTTTTGCAGTGCATGGAGCCTAGACCGGCTGACATGACAAGAACTTGAGGAAGCACAGCAGTAACATCTTCCTCTACTTCTAACGGGCCGAGGTCCCAGATCGATAGCGATAGTTTAGCACAGTTCCAACCGAAGGCCCTCATACCAAATCCATGATGGACAAAATTTCCGACTCATTATGATTGATTCAATATTGGTTGTGGAGCGAATTCCCGATTTGGCATCATTGTTAGGAAATCTGATTAGATCAAAGCCCCCATTTCAACATCAATAAACGGGCCGAAGTCCCAATTCGGTATCAGGGACGAGTGGAAGCCCCAGTTCAGTATCAATCTATATAGATCCAAACATGTTCTTATCAGTTAAAATGGATAAATATTTCAACAAAATAATTTAGTGGTCAGTTAGGGGTGCATGACAACTACCTATTTTCGTTCTAAACAATTTTTCTATTAGCACTTGTTTTCGGAATAGAAACCGTTTGATAAACTTATTCCGTTTTTCTATTTCTGGAATAGATTTATATTTCGAAATAGGTTTGGAATAAAAATCGAAATAGAAATTTTTATTTCTCTATTTTCGAAGTAAATGAGAAATAAAAAATTTTCTCATCGTTTGTCAACCGGTCCTTCATCCGTTGCCGCCAACCACTGTCCGTCGGGCCGCCAACCGCCCGCTGGCCCCCGCCGTCACCGGTAGCCAGCCGCCGCCGACCCCCGCCACCGCCGTCCGTCACCGCTATCCGCCGGTCCGCCACCATCCAAAAGAAAGAAATTTTGTATCGTTATCAAACGGTTATTTTTGCTTAGAAACTCTTCTAGAAATAGAAATAGAAAAATCTATTTCTGTTCCAGAAACTATTTATGTTCCAGAAACTATTTCTGGAACAGAATGGTTATCATGCGCGCCCATGATGGCCAATAGAGAAAAATAGGTCTGAGCTATTTATGTCCCGGACTAGAAGAAAATGGGCTAAAGCCCATTGGCTTCTTCGATAAGTGGAGGACGGGGCCTCTGCCCGTTTCTTTCTCTTTTATCCTTTGCTTTTTGTTCTTACTCTGAGTATCCCTAGGATGATACCCTTCAATTGTCAGGGCATACTTTATGTCATCATACTTGAATCCTTCTTTTTAAGTTCATTTCATTGTGCATAGATACAAGACATTCTCCTTGGGTTCCTTCGATTGTCAGGGTATACTTTATGTCAATCCTTATTCCGTGACATTCCGGTCCAATTTGATTCTTCACATTTTCTATGAAGTGAATTTTATTCTCTATTAGAAATTAAATTTAGTATGTCAATGTCGTGTTGCTATGTATAAAATTTATGATGTTGCAATTAGTATTTTATAAATCGATAGTGTGTGCTTGTGTGTGTGTGTCTATATATATATATATATATATATATATATAATATTAAACTAAATTTGGAATGCCATATGTTGTGAGATGCATGTGAGACCAATTTGAGACCCATCATCTCAAATTATCTGAATTTAAGCTAGCATATAAACCACACTCGATAATAAAATACATTTTAGCCAAATCGGCAAGCCTTCTTAAGTGATGAACTTTTTTTGATCAAATCTTTCAAGCCCTCTACTTTCCCAGTCAACATTCACCTTAGCTACAAGCCAGCCCCTCCAACCTTATCATCACTAAGAAGTACCGATACTCTCTGAAAGCCTTCATGTTGTGTCCGACACTCCGACACATATCCGACACGCTTTGACACGCTCTGACACGTTCTGACACGCGGTCAACAAGTGTCGGAAAATCCGACACGTGATCAACTCTTCCCAACACACGAGTCCGAAATTCCGACACGCACGGGGTCAATTTTAAAAAATTTCAATACTTGAGGGTTCAGAATGTAAATATATGAAAAAATAATGAAAATAACAAAAATAAAGGGAAAGAAGAAACTCTCAAGTTTATCACTTATAAGTTTCAATCTTCCCGTGAGTGACGATGGAACACCCTTTTTCTCGTCGGTGTCGTTCCGTTGCCCCCACATACTTAAAGTTATAATTTTTTTTGTGTCTTTCTGCCTCTCGCAAGCATCATTTGCGAGTTATCTCCTTTGATCTATGTTATTGACATGTGAGTTATCTCTCACATTTTCCGTGGCGAATTTAGTGATTTCATTTTCTTTTGGTCATATTTCGAGAGTTCTTGTCTTGGATTTTCATTTTTCTCAAACCTTGTTTTGCAAAGGAGCTCCAAGCTAGTCTATATCATGAACTCCGAACTCTGTCTAGGATTATAAGAAATCTCATTAATCTCCGACAAGTATAAGAAAGCAGATAATGTTCCTTCAAGTTTACTCTTTCATGTTTGCAATTTTTGAATTTCTCGTTCAATTTCTATCAAATTAAAACAATGAATGATAATAAGAAATATTAGATTAATATTTTTAGTATAAATTAATTCTATGCTATTTTTATTATTATTTATTTATTTTTGCATTTATATAAAAAAATATATTTAATATATAATGTGTCGGAACGTGTCAGAATTCTCTATTTTTTAGAAATAACGTGTCGACATGTCGTGTCGTGTCGTGTCATGTGTTACGTGTCCGTGTCGATGCTACATAGCACCGTCAAGGGGGAAGAGGTGTGGCCATGACGAGTCCTAGCCGAGATTGAGGCTCAAATCAAGCGCATGTCTTGGATTTCATGATTGGCAACTAGACCCATCAAATGGGTGGGTCAGGTCGAGTTTGGGTCGGGTTGAAAATGGGTCGACCCATATTTGACCCATTTAACCCATTTTGACCCATATTTATGTAATGTAAATTAAGTGACCCATACCCGACCTAACTCATACCCAACTCATACCCGACCCGATCCGTATTGCTAAAACCTATTAATATTCTAGGAAAACCCACACCTACTATATGCTAATTGGATTAAAACTTTGAATTAAATTAAAAATAGTAAATAGATAAATAAATAAAAGTAAAAAAAGGAAACTTATAAATTGACATATTTATAAAGAATTAGACCATGCACATGCTTCTCTTGTTTGAAGTGAACATACTATTGAGTAACTGAAAACTGTAACATGAAAAATCTTTAACTAAACCTAAGAAAGCTCATTTTTATGATTTTATATATATAAAGTATTGCTAAAAAACTTTTATGCAATACAAATTTAATGGAAAATTTTTATAATTCTTTTTAAAATATTTTTAAAAAAATCGAGTTTTTAATTATTTGTATTTTTTAAAAATATAATTTTTTTATTTTTATTTTTAAAAAATATATATTTTTTAATTATTATTTTTTCTTTTTCTCTTTTCTTTTTTCTTTTTTCTTCTTCTTCTCGAGTCTCGCCAGATTTGGCAAGGCTCGATCTCGCTAATCTGGCGAAGCCGAGGCCGAGGCCTCACCCGACACCGGCGCGCTCGAGTCTCACCAGATCTAGCGAGGCTCAAGCCTCACCAGTCATCGGCGAGGCCAAGCCTCGTCGGATCTAGCCAGACTCAAGCTCGCCAGCGTCGAGCGAGGCTCGATCTCACCAATCTAGCGAGGCCGAGGCCTCGCCCAACGCCAGTGAGCTCGAGTCTCGCTAAATCCAGTGAGGCTTGAGCCTCGCCAGTCATCGGCAACCACGAGCTTGCGTGCCGACAAGCTCGAGCCTCACCCGGCCTATTACCGGCCGTCACCCTACCAGCCACCAGTCAAGGAAAGAGGAAAAAGAAAGAAAAAATAAAATAAAAGAAAATTGAAATATGAAAAATAATTCTAATTTCAATTTTTTATATAAAAAAAAACATTTAAAGAGGAAAAGATTATGTGGGGCTTGGGTTGGAAATTTAAAAATTGGTAGTCTAAGGTTCCAACCCACTTGATATTTTAAATAGGTCGAAAATGGGTCACAAGTTCTAACCCATTTTCGACCCATTTAAATCAGACTCACTTTTTTTATCCATTTTTAGTTGGGTTTTTAAAAGTCTCTAATCCATATACAGCCCATATAAATAAAATATGAGTCTAAAAATTGGTTTATGACCCATTTTGACACCTCTATTAGCAACACTAAACCTGAGCCCTAAACCTTGAATCGAGGGCATGCTTGAACTTGAATCTAAGATATGAGGCTCGAGAACACTGGCCAAGCTTGAGCTTGAGAAATCAACGAAATTTTTGATTCGTAATAGAATTTTGTTTGGCACCATGTTCATTGATTTTGTTCCAAATTAATTTATTTTAATTTTTAAATAATTTTTATAATTTTTCCTTTTTTTCTTTTTTTTTCTTTTCTTTTATTTCCTTTTATTTCCTTTTTTTTTTTTTTCTTTTTATCTTATTCTAATTCTTCTTCAGGCCGGTTGTCGGCCCTCGGCGAGGCCGGCCCTCATTGGCTCGGCCTCGTCGACAGTTGGGCAAGGCCCACCTAGCCACCGGCGGGGTTGGGCGAGCCTCGCCAGTGGCTAGGCTTGCCTCCGGCAAGCTCGTCGGACCAATCGCCGACGGCGGCCGCGTCGGACGACGGCAGGCGGCGGCAACCGGCGGCGACGGTGGGCGGCGGTCATAGGATGGCGGCAATGAAGAAGAAGAAAATAGAAGAATAAGAGTTTTGATTCTCAATTTTGTTCTCAGAACAAGAATCAATTTTTTTTTTATTCTCGATTCTCATCACAAACCGATTCTGGGAACAAATTTGTTCCAGGAACAAAAATTTTACCAAACGCACTCGTCCCAAACCGATTCTTAACAAAAATTAGAATCCTAAGACTGTTGGGATAGTTACCAAACAAGCCCTTAGCATGATTCACGTGACACGTGAAGCCAAAAGCTCGTCGGCAAGCTCCTTGACAATGAAACGACAATGACTTGACTGGAAACTATGCACAAAGACGAAATTAGTTTTGTAATTTTCTTTCTGGTCCTATCCTTTTCCCATCGTTTTATATATCACCAGTTGGAAACGAATCCTTCTACGGCACCCTAGGCAGACAAGATCCGACCAAGGTAAAGCCGAGTAGTTGGAGAAGACCTAATCATATCTTAAGATAATGACCTATCCATGCAATACAATAAGCATAATAATAGTATAAACTTTCATTCAATGTCTATTCCAGTGCAAGGTAATTGTCCTAAAGCTCTACGCCTTGTCCTCGTTAGCACTTCACATGCAATGTAATTATCCCCGTTACTTTTTCAACATCCAATCATTTCCAGCTACATTGACATTTCACACAAAAATTTAGAACTACACCGACAAAAATTGAAAAATTTAGACTGAGCTGACATTCATATACTAGGTTTGGAACTAGATCGGTAACTCTTCCGGAAATCATCACTACCGATGGAAATTCAAGACCATACAAAATAGCACTTTTCTTGAGAAGTCGTATGCGTTGCAATACTTATTTGGAAGTTGTGCTTTGATGTGGTTCCTAGTGTGAGTCTAGGAGATTCTTAATATGTGATTATTTTGATATAATAGGCTTAAGGTGTGCTTAATAGCCACACTAAGTTCTAAAATGTCATTAAGTGCCTTTCATAAAAACTAACTACACACAACTCTATCCCATTGTTTTATGTAAAACATCATCTAATGGGGTAAGTGAGGGAGACTTACTTAACTGGTAAATTAATAGAATAAACGTTGTAATATCTTACAAATTATAGTAACAAATCACTTCAATTATGCACATTACTCCCATATTTGGTAAGAAAAAAGGTAAAACTTAAATTATGGGTGATCAGATCCAGGGTAGGTAGGTTCTAAACTTGAACCTACCCAGTTTTTTGGATCCGATTTCAGGGTCTACCCTATTCTTACTAGTACCTGTTTGCAACCATTGTTATCCTATACAACTTTGAATTTTACATTAATATGCCAAAAAATAATGTAATCCTCCGAATTTCATCTCTCATATCAACACTTTCACATGAATCATGCTTGCGGGACCTAGGAAGTTCAAACTCACTGCAACAAAATTAATCTCCACCCCCCCCCTCTCACATGAATCATGCTTGCGGGACCTAGGAAGTCCAAACTCACTGCAACAAAATTAATCTCCACCCCCCCTTCTCTCTCACATGAATCATGCTTGCGGGACCTAGGAAGTTGAAACTCACTGCAACAAAATTAATCTCCACCCCCCTCTCTCTCTCTCTCTCGATCTCGAGTTAGTCATGGAGGGTTTGCTTTTGAAGTTCCATCTCTTTAGCTCGAACCAGATCAAGCGATTCTTGTGATTGTCATCAAAGGATACATAAAGAAAGGTAGAGAGACTCTAGAGAGACAACAAACAGAACATCTAAGAAAAAGCGAGCATTTTTCGAAAGAGAGATTTTAGATTTTCATTTTCATTTTCGCTTTACACCTAAGAACACCGAGTCCTTGCCTCTTTTGAACATGCAACATCCTCACAACCGTGAGCCGGCAATGGACTATGCAACCGTCAGCCAATGAGGGAGGGAAGTGAGCAAGTAAGAGGAATGACGAAGGAAGAGTGTAGTGCAAAAGGAAAAACGCAATTCTAAGGTTAGAAATCAGGGAAAAAATATAGGGTTTTAGACTTTTGGGCTTATAAAACCAGTTTCCAAATTGATTTCCAAACAGGTCCAGTCAATCTAGTTCTCAAGTGGGTATTCACTCAAAACCAGGAACCAGACCTATTCAAACCAACTCCAAATTTTGGAAACCTGTTCCTAGATATATTTCAATGGGAACCGATTCCCAAACCTATTTTTCGGGTGGACCAATCTTATTCCTGAGTAGATCCGATCTGGTTGCACACTCGAGATAATACTCAAAGGCTACATTTGGTGCTTATTTAAGACATGATAAAATCAAGTATAAAAGGGATATGGCTCGGATAAAATTATCTCATGGAGTTGGTACGATAAAGATGGATAGAGTTTATACTATCCATATTATGAAAGTTATTTTTCTCAAATAATAAGCTTCTTAAATTAATAAAATTAAAATTATATCTCAATGTAAATAATATTTGAATTCTAGTATGAGAAACTCAAAATAACAAAAAATAACAATTCAGCTATTTTAATTTAATCTTATTTTTATTTAAATATTCGAATTTAATTATATTTTATAATATAAATTCAATATAAATATAATATTTATACTTATTACATTTTTAGAATTGTATGTATATTACTATAGTTTACTATTTACTAAAATTTATTAGAGAATGATGGAAGGGAGAAAATAGAAAAAAAGTAAAATAATTAAAGAAAGAGAGGGGAAAAGGCATATAAAATAAAGTAGACACAAGTGTCAGGAGAGATTTTTACCATCTCTTTTTGTGAATTTTTATATTTATTTACACTAATGTTTTGTTATACAAAATAATATATATAATATTATATAACTATATCTGACTTTCAATCCGCAATTCACCAAATAATTGATAGGATATAAAGAAATCTTATTATATCAAGTCCTATCATATATAAAAATCTAGACAATTAAACACAGCCAAAGATTTTAGCACTTCATTTTCGGTAATTTCTTACACTTCTTTTTCAATTTTAGCAAACGAGCCCTTAATCTACATTATTTCTTATTGAAGATAACATATTCTGAGGTCCATGAAATTTGTCTTTTCCAAAAACAACTATTATCACCATGTGCAACGTGACACACATGATCCGAATTTCTCTCCTCCTAGACCGTACTCTGGCGAAACTGTGGATTAGAAATATTGACAACTGTCTACCTTTAACTATATGAAAGCGACCTAATTTTTTCTTTTGTACTTTTTCTTTTAGCATAATTATATACTTACCGGAACTTTTTTCTATAACACTCGAAATATTAAACTTATATCTATATGACATATTTACCATTAGTTAAAATTTTCATCAATGAAAACCATTAAAAATGACATTGATAAAAACGGCATTGTTTTGACTGAAAATTCATTTAATGGAATCTTAATGGACACGTAAATAGAAGTTTGGGTTTTTTTTATCACAAGAAAAATTTAGGGAAAATGTGTCATATTAAACATAATTTAAGGTTTTTAATTTCACAAAAATGTTCATGGTAAATTTAGGATTCTTTGTGGCTTTTTCTTTACTTTATTTTTCCTTTTTCGCAATCATTATGATTCATATTCTTCTTGTTCTTCATTTATTTAAATATTTCTTCATAAATAGCCATGTTTGGCTACTCCGAATGATAAACATTTATCTAATATCATGTTCACTTAACAATATTTATCATGTCTACATGCCAGTTGTAAACTTTGCTGATTTAATTACTCTATAAAATGTTTCGTTCATAAGCTATGAAGTCAAAATAAATATCAATAAGTTGGAACTAGCAAAAGTAGCCCATTTGTTTCTTTATAACATAAAAAAGCTACTCCCTATTCAAAGTGACACCGTTATTGTTTAGTAGAGATAAGAAAATATTAAACATTAAAAAACCGAACAGATATCTTGAAGATTTTAATAGCTTTTTTGACATGATATAAGACGGATTGCTATTAATTGTATGCAGCCGTTATTTTATTTGTATTTTCACCCTTTTGACCCTCACGAAAATAATGTTAAAGGCGCTTTAAATATTGTGGCCAATAAGAATAGGTAGAAGATAAAAAATTTTAAGGAAATCTGCAGCCATTTTCTTTATTAATCTAAAATTAGAGATATCCATAATCATTTTTTGACTATAAAAAAAAAAAAAAAATTGTGCTTGAGATAATAGATGTGGCTTTTTTTTTTTTTTTTTTTGAAACACTTGATTTTTATCCATGGTCGTTCGAACGATGCGAATTTTTTTTTTTTTTGGCTTTTAAAAAAGAAATTTTATTTATGTAAATTTAACCGAAATATCCTCGTAATTAGGCAGACGTCACTATTGATATAACATGTTCCTATAGTGCATTTATAAAAGCTAATACAAATTGAATTATCGAGCAAATCCAAGAAATTCAATTTGACAATGAATACCCACCTACATAAACGGACATGTTGGCTGGGGCCGTCCTCGAGCCCAGGCATCCAAGTCCATGTGAATCTCGTTGGACAGGTCATTGGCAAGAACTTATTTTTCTTTCCTTTGACTTTTTCCCTATTTTCATAATAGAAAATTCACGACCCATCTTGTAGCATTCATTGAAAGTGCTTTTCAATATTAATCAGCAAATAATGGAAATTGAACTCTCACATGACGGGTACGCCACATCCACCCGGTTATATCTACCGAATCTTGCGACCTAACTCATATTCTAGGTAATACATATTTGTACAATAAAAGCCTTATCGTTTTCATTTTTAAGAAAAACATGCAAGAATTTCTCATGAATATAGACCATAAGGAGTTTTAACAGGGCACCTGGTTAATACATGTATGATAGAAATCATTCATGTAGCTAGATAACCTAATGAATCGATGCATCAAGCAAGTAAGACTCGCAGTCAGCCTCAACCTCAACGAGTGCTTGGGGAAAATAGAGAGCCTCTAGTGAGACATATTAACCCAAAAGAGTAATAAATTAAGTGCAAGACCTAAAGTCTCGATTTCGATGTCAATAATCCATTAGTAACAGGCCGAGGTCCCAGTTTTTTTTTTTTTTTTTTTTTTTTTTTTCGTTCGAAAGTAGATATTGCATTCATCCATGAAAATAAGCGAGGCTTACAAGGAAACGATGGATAAAATTCTGAACATAGAATTTCCGAAAGGGAGAGAGGAGGAAAAATCACCCAATTTGGAGGGAGATTTTTGGTTCAGTGGGCTTTAGCTAGCCAATCCACCGCTCGGTTTACCTCTCGTGGACAATATACTACCTTGCTGATTTGAAAATGGCTAAATTTTCTTTACACTATTCCACTATCTCCTTCAAATCCCATGGTGCTTCGGCCCGGCCCGGAACACTTTCAACCAAGCTTAAACTGTTGCTTTCGCACACCCAGCTTCCACTTTGACCTGTCTCTGTTCCCACGTGCCTTTCTTTTCTTTTCTTTTCGATAGCGGTAGTTTAGCACAGTTCCAACCAAAGGCCCTCACACCAAATCCATGATGGACAAATTTTCCGACTCATTATGATTGATTCAATATTGGTTGTGGAGCGAATTCCCGATTCGGCATCATTGTTAGGAAATCTGATTAGATCAAAGCCCCATTTCAACATCAATAATTCAATGTCAATAAACGGGCCGAAGTCCCAATTCGGTATCGGGGACGAGTGGAAGCCCCAGTTCAGTATCAATCTATATAGATCCAAACATGTTCTTATCGGTTAAAATGGATAAATATTTCAACAAAATAATTTAGTGGTCAGTTGATGGCCAATAGAGGGAAATAGGTCTGAGCTATTTATGTCCCGGACTAGAAGAAAATGGGCTAAAAAGCCCATTGGCTTCTTCGATAAGCGGAGGACGGGGCCTCTGGCCCGTTTCTTTCTCTTTTATCCTTTGCTTTTTGTTCTTACTCTGAGCATCTCTAGGATCATATCTAATGGCATACTTGAATCCTTCTTTTTAAGTTTATATCATTGTGCATACATACAAGACATTCTCCTTGGTTTCCTTCAATTGTCTGGGCATACTTTATATCAACATACTTGAATCCTTCTTTTCAAGTTCATATCATTATGCATAGATACAAAACATTCTCCTTGGGCTCCTTCAATTGTCGGGGCATACTTTATGTCAACCCTTATTCCGTGACATTCCGGTCCAATTTGATTCTCCACATTTTCTGTAATGTGAATTTTATTCTCTATTAGAAATTAAATTTAGTATGTCAACGTCGTGTCACAACGTATAAAATTTATGATGTTGCAATTAGTATTTTATAAACCAATAGTGTGTGTGCGTGTGTATATATAAATTAAACTAAATTTGGAATGACATATGTTATGAGATGCATGTGAGACCCATCATCTCAAATTATCTAAATTTAATCTAGCATATAAACCACACTTGATAGTGAAATACATTTTAGCCAAATTGCCAAGCCTTCTTAAGTGATAAACTTTTTTTGATCAAATCTTTCAAGCCCTCTACTTTCCCGGTCAGCATTCACCTTAGCTACAAGCCAGCCCCTCCGACCTCTCCGTCGAGGGGGAGGAGGTGTGGCTATGACGAGCCCTAGCCGAGATTGAGGCTCAAATCAAGCCCACGTCTTGGATTTCAGGCTCGGCAACACTAAACCTGAGCCCTAGATCTTGAATCGAGGGCATGCTTGAACTTGAATCTGAGATATGAGGCTCGAGAACACTGGCCAAGCTTGAGCTCGAGCAGGCGAGCACGATTCACGGCCACACGAGTGGAAACCAGCGGCATAGGTGTCATCCAAGATTAGAGGTGTTGTGGCGAGATCGATGGCTAGGCGTAGCAAAAGTGGAGGTCACAACTATGGCCAAGGGCGGATGCAACACGGTCGTTTGTGGTGGCGATGGTATCGTTGGAGGTGGCGGAAGAGCGATGCGGACAAACAAAGGAGAAGGAGAGGGTAGTTGTGTCATTGTCAGGCTGAGATATAAGATGGACTTGTTATACATCGATCGTGGGACAGTGCAGGGTTACCGCACCCAACGCCTCCATGCAAAAGTAATCAGATAAAAATATAAATTATATCCATGATCGTAATCCACCAATCGAAAAATCCGTTGGACAAAAATATAGGCCTTTGCCCTTAAGCTAAGCTTTTGAGAACTCCTTAAGAAAAGGACTATGCAATTATTTCATAATTGGACAGAGTGAGTAGCGGATGAAAATCACGGACAATAACATATCGGGATCCCTAACTTTTTAACTTTTCCTAATAAAAATATAAAGTGTAGTTCTGGAAACAACAAAAGAAGAGACAAAAGGGTCTTTATACATATATAAATCTACATACGTCGACACGTATTTCTCCGGCAAAGCATTGAACATGGTTTATCAAGAAAGATGCTTCCCATGAGGAATATCTCCGTCCCACAACAGGCCAGAGAATGACAGGTGAACGTGAGCTGGACCTCGAGCTAACGTTGCACCACCAGAACGTGAGCTGGACCTCATGCTCGTTCTTGTTTTCCGAAAGGGAAAGTGATTGGAGAGCCGAAACAATCTCAATGTGCTCTATTTAGATAAGATGCTTGGCAGGAGAGCCGACTTCCCGGACAACAAACGAGGCTTCTCGCCTTTTTTTTCTCTTTTGTCATCTCCATGTACGAACTCGATTAATTGACAATATAAGAAAAAGTGCATATAAACGTTCGTGTTTTGATGAGCACAAAGGAGTGAGAGGTTAATAGAGCACAAAAAACATTTGGTATTTTCCCATTCAATACCATAAATACAATTTTCTAGGACTAAATTTAATGTGGCATTAGTTTTTGAATGGCGAAAGGACAACATCGTTTTGAAATGCGACAAGATCATCTCATTACATTAGACCCATTTAGGATGATTATAAGAGAAAAATTCATTTGGTCATTTGACTATATTCAAATTAAAATTCAGAAAAACTAGCTTCCACCTTTTACACCCTAGAACCCTTCTTCATTTTTGGTTCAACGCATCTTAAGAAATTTTAGGATTTATTGTCTGCCATTTCTTCTAAAATTTTTAGTGATTTTGTCCATCCTAATGCGCATTTTTTAGAGAATAAAGGGAGAGAAATACAAAAATTGCAACAATGAATGAATAATTTCTTCAGGGATGCTTGTATAATAGGTTTACTTGGGAAAATTATCTAATCACTCTAAAACTATTACACCAAAGTCAATTCAATCATAAATTTTTTAATTAAATTAATTCAATCCTAAAACTTTTCGTTAAATATTAATATAGTCATTTTAATCAATTTTTATCAAAAATCACTAGCAGTTTAGTAGAATTTGCATAAAGATTTAAAACTAAATTAATAAAATTGAAAAGTTTAGAACTTAATTAGTAACTCTACTATATGTTTAGAATGGATTAGCTAATTTTTCCATTCGGTGTGTTTCTAGGAATATCTCGCAACCAAAATGATGCGGAAGCACTAGGATCAATCAATATCAGACACGCTACGAATGCGACCCAATCAAGATCAAAAGGCAATTAGGGTTAGTGCACCTTCTTGCTCGATGCGGCGGCGACGCGTGGCATGTGATGATGCAGTCCACCATTGACCTTAGGGGAACTAAATGATTCTAAAGATCACCCTTGACAGTCCATACTGGAATCTGAGCTGGCATAGTAAGGACGTCATTGTAATAAATTTACCCACCATTCCAATTCTCTCGTATCTTCTTTAGTAACTAAATGTACAAACCTTCCGCATAATTAAAATAGAAAATCTTTTCGCGTCTTGCCTTGCCATGTAATTAGTACATAAGTTTTTTTTTTTTTTTTTTTTAATCTTCTTTCACATGCATAAAAATCGTATTTTCAGCTATTGAGGCATCTGCTCGTGGGTGTCACATTTTTATTTTATTTTTTCTAGTTTGGCTAAACACAAAAAGTTCATATGATATATATATCTGTAAATGGTATGATAAATATTTTATAAAATATTTCTTCTCTTGCCTCGCCTTCAAAGCAAATAATCATTTCTTTATCTTTTTCATATGCATAAAATTGTAAGCTTTTGCTGATATGCTCGTGGGTGCCACAGACTTTTTCCTAGTTTGGCTAAACATATAAAGCTCATATAATATATATCTATAAACGGTATGATACGTATTTAAGAAAAAAGAAAATAAATCATCTCTGTAAATGGCATAATTTATGAAGGCGAACGAAAAAAAACTAACGAATTTTCCTCGCTTCTCGTTTGTCCTTCGTTGAAAGTACTTATGCTTATGTCTTTTTCCTCCTTTGGATCTTCTGAAAATGTACATTATTCAAGTACCTGCATGTAATACTACCTATCAACTATAGAGCTATATAATCTACAATGAACATGAAAGTCCATCTTGATCCTAAGATAACAGAAGTTTAAAATCCGAAACAAAGAAAGATAACGAGAAAAAATGGAAATCAGAGCATCTGATTCCCACCCTTTCTGGCTTTTTTGCCTTGAGTATTATTTCATTCAATTGCTTCTTGACTTGTAACTACAAGTTCGGCCAGTTCATGCCGGGGGGTTGGAACTGCCGCTGGAAGTCACCATCCCCGATTGGGTTCGCGAGGAACATGTGCGGATGGAACGGCTCACTGTTTTGTGGGATCTGATGGAGCAAAGAGACGAAAGAGTTGCGGTCATCCATGCCATTGCCGCCGCCATTTTGATCATGATGGCCGCCCTCATATCGCTTACCCGAGATCACCGATCCATCCTCGCTCCAGTACTGCACCGGCGCAGGGCATCCGTGTCGTGATTCATTGCTGGTGGCCACGGCCGAGTGGCTGATTGAGACGTCCGGTTTCACGGTTGAGAAAGGCAACTGATGAGAAATCGAAGTGCTGTGGATGGTTTCCGGCAACATTCCCTCGAAGAAGGCCTCATCGTTATTCCCAGGTAACGTGGAGCTGAAGTTCACGCCCTTTGATGCCGGTGGATTCATGTTCAGCGGAGCGAAGTTCTCGTTCCTGGGCTCGACCAGTCGGACCGGACTGCTTTTCTTGTAAATCCGGCATAGTACCCAGTCATCAAGCTAATGCACAGAACAAGCAAATTCACACCCAACTTTATCAATACTAATATATAAGGACATGCGAAGCTACCAAGAAAAGATATACCAAATTTCCTTACGCGTAAAGAGCCTTTTTTGCTTGCCGAATCCGCCTTAGGAGGCTTCGGAGCTGAATTGCCAGCCGTGAAACGGTATTCATGCATGATCCAGTCGGTCTTATTCCCTTTCGGAGGCTTCCCGCGATAGAAAACGAGCGCCTTCTTAACGCCGACCTTGCATTGGCCAGTCGAAGCAAAAATAGGCTTATCAGTACCGGTGGCTTTCCAATACCCAGATGTCGCAGCCCGATTTGGCCGAGCTCCATTCGGATATTTCCGATCCCTAGGGCTGAAGAAGTACCACTCATGCTCCCCAAATATGGCCTTACCTGAAAGTTCGGAATTTAAAGGAAGATTCAGCGCAAAGATTTAGAAGAACATAAAGACGAACCGAGCATGTACTAGTAACTAATTACTTGGCAGCTCCCACGGGTCGAACTTGTAAAGATCGATCTCAGCGATGATCGAAACTGGAAGCGGCTCCAAGGCAACCTTCTTTCCAAGGTAGTGAACCACTAATTCCTCATCTGTGGGGTGGAACCGGAAGCCGGGCAGCAAGCGCAGATGTTGTGAACTCGTTGGTGAATCCGTGCTCGCCATCAAAGATAGAACCGATGATGCTTTCTTTGAAAATCCAGGTTAGAAAGTCTTCCACTTAAATAGAAGAAAACCACAGTGCAAAAGAATAGGAAGAAATTGGAGAAAGTTTGTGATGAACTATTGACATATGATTTTGGAAGAGAGGAGATCAACTGAAAGGAAAGAGAGAGATGAGCAGTGGAGATGGTATGTTTTATGAGTCGTGACAAAGGAATTAGCTGCCTGGGTACTGATTAAAATACCACACTGGACCGACGGTGACGCGACACGTGTAACTCCCGAGCCGGTGGCTCGCCGACACGTGGCAAGGCTGGAGAGATTTGGGACCACAGGGGAGGCATACGGGACCAAAATGGAGGAAGCACAGGTTTTGTGGGGGGGTCGGAGGTTTTGAACTGCCTGTACGCCTTTTGCTGTCATGCCTTTCTTATGTAATAGCCACCATCTCACAGCCACATAAAGATAAAATATAGAAAACTCAAAAAACAAAAAAACCGGAAGACGTTTGGGATTAGAGAAGGTCTCAAGTAGCTTTGACTCTAGGAATCATTGAACGTGAACGAAAGGCTAACGTTCGACATGAATTGACATGCGATGCCACCAGAAAACAGAGCATAGTAAGGAAATTCGAGACACTAAGCGCGAAGGTATCTCTAATATTATTAAACCACTATATGTTGATGTTATAGGATGTGTTGATAAGCCTTTGTAACAGATAATTTCAATTTCAATTGGACATACAATGACACATCAATGGTGATTTGACTTTTCTTTTTTAAACTAAAATTACCCGGATCTTTAAACACAACACTAAACCTTTATCGTACACGAAAGGAAGATAACATAAGTGTTATGATGTATAATTAGTGGGGAAAACCATAATTTTTGCGGCAAATTTTTAGCTAATAGTGAAAATTTTGAATAATAAGTAATACAGGCTTAGTTTAGTAATTTCAGACATGTATTATTGACCAAGTTGCTTCCTTTCCTAAATTCACCAATGAACCAAGCATGCCAAAGAAGAATTTACCAAATTCATGGACTAGTTTTTAACTAAGAAATTAATGGTTGGAATGCAGGCTTTGTTTTTATTTGAGTGAATAATGGATTCACTATCATTCAATTTCATTGGTTGACTACACCCGTAAATCTTGCATTGCATCGCAACCAAACCCTAGGAATTTTTTGCGCCGATTTCGTTGCTTCTCATTTGTGATTACTCCCACGAAAACTAGAAAAAAGGGGAAATCAGAATAAGGAAAGAGAAAGAAGACAAAAGAAAGGAGAAGTAAATAGACTGTAAAATGACATGCGTGACCCTCAACGTTACTCTAATTTCGTAAGGCTTATGAAAATCAAAATAGCAAAGGAACATGTTCAAATTTTGCTTCTTGAGAAAGATTTCCAACGTCTTCAAGGGGGGAAGCAAAGCAAGAGGAGTTCATCTAATTAATTACCTCGGGGTGCGTTTTAATTCTGATGCGAACCCGCTTGCCTGAGATCGAATCCAAGAAGCATCAGGCCGTCAAAACGAGAAGTCGAAGTCAAAGTCAAAATCGACTGCTTCAGCACTGCGCGATCGGTGTTTGTCTGATACAAATTACAGTCAAACATATCCAATCAACTGCTCATGTTGAATTCGAATCGCCATCCAGAAAGAATCGGTCGAAAGCAAGTTTGAAGATTTAATTTAATATGGTTTCGTTGGATGTTATAATCTTTTTTCCGAAAAACTTGCGTGAATTTTTAAATGCATTATAGTTTACGAGATCTGCACAAACTAAAGCTTGATGATCAATCAAACAGTGGAATATTCTACGTAATTATTCTTTTAATATCTTCGCATATTTTACATGCCAGTTAGGCATATAAAATACATTTTTCGTAACTACTTTCTCAAGGAGGGCAGATATGTTCAAAATTGGAGTACATGTTTCAAGATTTTAGTTCGTCCATTTCTTTTTATAATTTTCTGTTGGTTATCACGTAATTAATTATTAAGGATAAATAAGCATTAAAATCTATTAATATGTGATTTATATATTTTTTTGTTATTTCTATAATTATGTTTCTATTTGTATTCTTTCTTTGATTAGTCATTCTTGTAAATAGATATCATACAACTCTAATTGTATTGAGCCACCATAAGTACTTCATCGTTATTTCCTTTTCGACTCTAAACATTAACATGTTATCAGAGTAAGAGATTCAAAATTCTGATTTTTCCAAACCCCAATTTGCCTCCCTATTTGCATATTTCCACAAAGGCCAAAGTCTTGCCCACGCGTGAGGAGAAATGTTAAAATGTTTAAATAATAAATTACACATTCATCTAAAAACTTAATTTTTTAGAAGTGGTCTTATAAAATTTCATAAATTCAGCATGTTAAATCATTAACTATTCCAGATTTATTCGTCATTGTGCTTCATTTGATGAAATATAATGTTATAATAGTTAAGTAAACATTTATAGCTCTTTACATCTGTCGATGATCATGCAGCTCATATACAAGATGGAAACGCACTGGATGTTGACACGTGAGCCAACTATTAAAGCCTATTCTACCCATCTTTTTTTTAGTATGCATATAGGTAGTAATCAATAGATCAATTTACGAATATATAATAGTCTTTCTCGTCGGATTTCATGGCATATCATTTGTTATTAATATTATTTTTCAGTTAAGCTAAACAAATCATTGAAGAGATTCTAAAGAATAATTATTTATGGCTAGAGTCATTTAAAGTGTATGAAACTCTTTCATCGAATCACACCATAAATAAGTTATTCTAAAATCCGGGTGACAATATTATTTGTTCATATAGGTAGTAATCTATTGAGTAAACATTTGGCTTATAGCTAAACGCAGGCTACCCACCCAGACACTTTTATTGTCTCGTGGTAGAATAGATAATGGTGCTTGTGCCTTCTGCAACGATGTACCGGACTCTATTGACCATCTGTTTTTTGGGTGTTGTGTCACAGCCGAGATTGCCTTCTTTTGGGTGACCAATTGCAATCTGCCTTGGCGTAACAAGACGTGGGAGGATAATCTTCGTTGGGCTATCACAATGCTTATGGGAAATGAGTTTTATAAGTGCATAGCCCACTTCTCCTTCGGAGCACTCTGTCATATTATTTGGAACAACAGGAACAGTATTCTCTTCCGAGAACAAGCTCTTTCTGTCCCGGCTATGAAGAATCATCTCTTTAAAGTAGTCAAAAATAAGGCGATCACTGATAGGAATGTTGAAGATAACATCAGGAATATAAGGTTGCAACGGAGCTGGGGCATTAACCCGGTCATCTTTTCTGAGGAGCGTTAATTCCCTCCCATTTAGCTGGTGCAGCTTGATTAAGGCAGTTGGTGCAGTTGATGCATCGATTCTCACTAAATCCTAAAGATGGTTCCTTCCCTACCTGAGGGCATTTTGTATTTGTTTGCCAGTTGTTCATGCCGTGCTTTTCTTTTCTTATTTGGTAGTGGGTTGCCACATCTGTGGCTTTTTTTCGGCATCCCTCCACTCATTATAATCCGTTGTTTTGAGTGTGGATTTTGATGCCGTGTTTCTTTTTGTTCATTCGATCTTTTTTAATATATTAATTACCTTTCACCAAAAAAATATATATTATTTGTTCATTCCCATTCTCTTTACAGTCAAGTAGCTTTCAGTTACAGTTTCTATTATAAAAAATACACGCACAAATAAAAGAGATGGTAATTATTTTGTCAAGGTTGGATCTTCTTGAAATTTTGATGAACTTTGAAGACATTGAAGGCTTTTGAGAGTTCTGAGTGCGGAGGCACTCCAACTATGAGGTAATTGTTAAACCCTTAATTTTCGCATGCATGGTTACTATGCTAATCTTCTTTGTATCATTCCAATTTTATCATATGTCTACAAACAGACAACTTTGGCGGAATGATAGCTGCATATGAACTATTCAATCTTGCAAGTGGTAGTGGAAGTAGGACTTTGCAGTTAGTCCGAGACTCTTGTTAAGTATTTTTTTTATGGGCTTGCAAAGGCCAAGGAAATTAGGTTAAGAAAGATCTATGAATTTTCCATACAAGTTTGACTTTCAAATCATTTAACTTATGGAAATCTAAGTTAAATTGGTAGGTATGTAAAATGTGTAAGTTATTCATAAATAATAGATAACTCTTCGCCAACAAATCACAGAATTTGAACGAAGAATGTGTAAGTTATTCATAAATAATAGATAACCCTTCCCCAACAAATTACAGAATTTGAAATTTGTAATGTATGTAACGTTTAACTCTTTGACATGATTTTTTTTATATTCAAACTTGTAAGAAAGTGAATAGAGGAATTGAAGACAAGAGACAATGTCTGTTTTCTATTCCATGAATTTTCTGTACGTACAATGTAGAGTTTATATTACAATACATGTATAATGTAAAAGGTAACTAAATCATGTACAGACTAGATTTTATACAAATTAGTCTTTGATTGATCTGGTGTATATTTAATGCAATCCGAAGATATCTTGCATATCTTCCAACACTCCCCCTCAAGCTGGTGGCTTGTAGATATCCAAGACACCAAGCTTGCTCAAGAGATACGCATGCTGACTTTGACATAGAGGCTTGGTGAACACATCTGTGGGTTGTTCTTCTGTTCCAATCCCCTTTGTCTCGATTATGCCTTCCTGTATTTTCTCTCGAGTAAAATGGCAGTCCACTTCTATGTGTTTTGTTCTCTCATGCACAATGCGGTTTGATGCCAGTTTAAGAGTTGCATCATTGTCACAAAATAATGTGGTTGGTCCCTTGATTTGCACTTCAAGGTCCCGAAGTAATCCCCATAGCCATACTATCTCACATGTTGTTTTCGCCATAGCTCAGTATTCTGATTCTGCTTAGGATAAGGAGATTGTCGGTTGTTTCTTGGTTTTCCATGAAAGCAAGGAATCTCCCATCTTAATGCAGAAACCAGTTATGGATCTCCTGCTGATCGGACAAGTAGCATAATCCGCATCGCAATACGCTGTCATCTTCATATCACATTTCCTGGAGAGGAGAATCCCGAGTCTAGGACACTTTTTTTAAGTATTTCACAACTTTCAGTGCAGCGTTCATGTGAGACTGCTTTGGCTTGTGCATGAACTGGCTGAGTGTCTGTACAGCATAACTAATGTCTGGTCTGGTCATAGTCAAATATATGAGTTTCCCGACAAGTTTTTGATAACTCAATGGATCTTCAAGTACTGGATCTGCTTGTTGAGACACTTCAGCATCATAATCTGCCGTAGTCAATTTAACATTTTGCTCGATTGGAATCATAGCTGGTCTACACCCTGATAAACCTACTTCTGATATGATTTCCAATGCAAATTTTCTTTGGCTGAGAGATATTCCTTGATCTGATCGTGCAATCTCTATTCTAAGGAAATATTTGGGTGCACCCAAATCTTTTATGTGAAAAGCAGAATGCAAGAATTCCTTGAAAGCTTGAATAGCCATTTCATCGTTTCCCATAATAAGTATATCATCTACATATATCATTAAGTATATAGATGACGTACCTTTAGTCCGTGTAAAAACAGCATAGTCAAATTTGGATTGTTGGAAACATGCAGCTATCAAGGACTCAGCAAATTTGGCATACCACTGTCTGGAAGCTTGTTTGAGCCCATACAGGGATTTGCGGAGACGACATACTCTATTCTCCCCCTGTCTCCGTAAACCCTATGGAATGTCCATATAAATTTATTCCTCTAAATCTCCATGTAAGAAGGCATTATGGACATCCATCTGGTGCAACGGCCAATCCTGAAAGGCTACTACTGAGAGAAATGAGCGTACTGTAACATCTTTAGCAACGGGGAGAAGGTTTCATGATAATCAAAACCTTCTTGTTGTGTGAACCCTTTAGCCACTAATCGAGCCTTGTATCTTTCAATGGATCCATCTGCCCGATATTTGATCTTGTATACCCATTTGCACCCAATGGCCTTCCGATCTGGGGGTAAGGAAACGAGTTCACATGTCTGATTGTCCACTAAAGCCTGCAATTCTACTTTCATAGCTTGCTGCCATCTTGGATCAATACTCGCCTCATCATAATTGGATGGTTCTCGCTCCTCAGAAATGCGAGAAATGCAACAACGATGTCCCACCAACAGCCGATCAAATGAAACATAAGAGGAGATGGGAAAAAGAATACCTGGCAAGTTTCTGACGCCACACACATAATCTTTCGTCCAAATTGGTGGACGCGGGACTCGCCGGGAACGCCTTGGTGGGTTGTCTATAGGTGATGATTGACCCGAACTATTATCAATAGGAGTGGATGAATAATTCTTATCAGAATTATTTGAAGTAGAGTCAAGCACAACTTCATTATCAGAGATGTGATGCATGGATTCCGGGGAAGGCGTCGAGTCGATGGATGATGCAGATGAGTCCCTTGTATCTGTTGGTGCAGGAAATAAAACATATCCTGGGCCATTGTCAATTTCTTCAACAGGATGAGAGGATTGATATCCTCGGTTATCTATGTTTTGTTCCTGTGTAGCAAAAGGAAAAATATCTTCCTAGAACGAAACATCTCTGCTAACAAAGAATTCCCCTGTAGAAGGATCATAAATCTTGTATCCCTTTTGTAATGTGGAATACCCCATGAATATGCAACTGCGAGCACGAGGACTCAGCTTATCTCTAGGCCCCACTAAAGTGGCGTAACATTGACAGCCAAAAATCTTCAAATGACTCACATTTGGCTTTCTCCCAAAAAGTAATTCGAAGGGACTTCGACCGTTAAGAATCTTAGTCGGCATTCTATTAATTAAATAAGCTGCTATCAGGACACAGTCTCCCCAAAAATTGTCAGGGATGGAAGCTTGAAATTTTAAGGCACGAGCAACATCCAACAAGTGACAATGTTTTCATTCCACTACTCCATTCTGCTGTGGAGTGTATGTGCAAGAACTCTCATGTAAAATTCCTTGAGATGAAAATAAACCAGAACATTCATGGTTAAAGAATTCCTTCCCATTGTCAGTTCGTATCCGTCGGATTGTCTTGCCAAATTGAGTTTTCGATAAAGAAAGGAAAGCCCGTAAATGAGATATGACATGTCCCTTAGATTGCATGAGAAAAAGCCATGTGGCTCTTGAATGATCATCCACAATAGTCAAGAAAAAACAGGACTCATCATGATTGTGTGCATGGTAAGGACCCCAGACATCAATATGTAGTAAGGAAAACAAATCATCTGCACGATTTGTGCTCAATGAAAAAGGAACACGAGACTGTTTGGGGAGAGGACGGATATGACATTTAGGGTAAGGAAATAGATAACTGTGACCCATTCTGGAATGCAAAAGGAATTGTTTATCATTGGTAGTCAAATTACACAATGATTGTTTATTACAAAGAAATTGATCAAGATTTGCTGAATTCTTCCAAAAATATAGTCCTTCAAGCATTACCCTGACCCATCAGTGTCCTAGTCGAAAGGGCCTGAAAGAGACAACTATCAGCAATAAAGGAAACCTTACAAGAATTTTCCTCACAGGCTCTAGAAATGGAGATAAGGTTAAATTGAAACTTTTGGACATATAGAACATTTGTGAGAGTGAGCTGAGAGCTAAGTTTGACCGTTCCTGTTATGGTCACATAAGCAACATTTCCATTTGGCAATTGCACAATAATGGGATTATCCAGTTCTTCATGAACAATAGTAAATAGCTTCTTGTCACAAGCAATATGATTACTAGCTCCAGAATCAATAATCCAAGTACTCCTCGATATGCTATTTATTAGGCAATGAGAAATACCTGTAAAGCTGCTCCCCCTTTTTGGAATATCCAATTTTTGCAATGCTTGCATTAATTGTTAATATTCAGCATGTGTGATGGACTGTTCAGTTGAGCCCATGGGCTGATAAGCTGTTGCTGCTGATACTTCCTTCTTTTTCTCTCCCGGGCGGCCATGCAGTTTCCAACAACTGTCAATTGTGTGATGGGGCTGCTTGCAATAGTCACAAAACAGTTTGCTTTTATTTTTAAAATTCGAGCCATAACCCGGCCCATAGTTGGGCCCATAATTCGGCCCTTTGTTTGGCCCAGAATTCCTCGAAAAAATAGGGACGTTGGATCGGTTTGATCCGGAGCCATCCACGCCGTCCAAATTGTCCGCGTAGCGCGGGCCTTTAGAACCGTCGGATCATTGCGTGCGATCTGGGCCGTCCGTCGCCGATCCCTTAAAAAGGTTCTATTCGGCGAACCCTAGCGAAGGATTCCGCCTCTTCTCTAGGGTTTTCGCCCCTCTCTCGATTCTGGCCACAAGGGCCAAACCCTCCGTTGCTTTGTTCTCCGTCGAGGTGAGTCTCTGACTCTCCTCCTGCACTGCAAGTTGGAAAATTCGTCCAATCGGCGGCGGAGGTTCCATGGCCAGAATCTGCGACCTAAATGCAAGGTAAGATTCATTGAGTATTAGCAAAAAACGAGTCGCCTTCTCTCGGTCCTTGATCCTTTTGTATTGTTGGAGGGTTGCTTCGGGCCCGATGAGCTTTTCTTCGGCAGCTTCAAGCTCGTTCGAGAGCTGATAGCCTGTTGAAGCAGACCGTCACGGTCGTGTTTCCTTGCTTCAGTTCGGAAAGAGCTTGATGCAACGAAAAAATCCTCGCTCGATCTAATTTCCCGTACATCTCTTTTATATTGTCCCAAAAAAAATTTGAATGCTCTGTCGAAGGCAATCCGACGGCGATCTCTGGACTGATGCAGTTTCCGATCCATGTTCGAACAAGCCTATTGCATTTTTTCCATTGTCGCCCGTTGACACCTAAAATTTTGAGATTTGATTTTGCTAAATAAATAAAAAAATAAAAAAATAAAAAATAAAAACAATCACATAGCATGTAGTTTAGGAAAATTTAATTTTTTTATTTTGTTAAGATTTTTCATAGATTTAGGTAATATACATTGAGAGATGCATTTTTGTGCAAAAGGGAAATTTTTATCAAATATGCAAAAATATTGCGCGGGGTGAAACGATATATTCAATGGAATTTTACGTGAGTAAAATTGGCAATGAAATATACCACAATGATACATTTTTTTGGTGTATAAAAGGGTCACGTACGGTAGGGTAAAGGGGGTCTTCTTTCTTGGTTTTGAGGAGGAGAACACAAAAGAAAAAAAGAAGAAAGTGAATACCAAAAAAAGAGAAAGGAGAGCAAAAAGCTTCTGAGAAAAAGTAAAAAGGAAGAGAGAAAGGACGTGCAGCAGTCAGAGAGAAAAAAGAAAGGAAAAGAGAAAAGAAAAGGGGGAAAGGTGCGCTGTTCATCTTCTTCTTCGTGCAGCCACTTCCGCCGATCCCCTGTGCAGCCGCCGCCGCCAAGCCACGCCGCTGATCTCGCCGCACCAGCACCACCACACCGCCGTACCACTGCGACGCCGGACACCGCCGCGCCTCGCCAACTCACCAGTCCGCTTGGCTGCTCCGCCAAGCCACGCCTCCGCCGGTCTTTGATCGTGAGCTCCGACCCGCCGCGCCGCCGACGCCTGCAAATCTCGCGACCCAGCACTTCCGCCTCGCTTGCAGCCCGGACCCACGATTCCGGCGACCCCGTTGCTGCCCATCACGCCTCACCGGACGCCGAGCCGTGAGCACCAGCCTCTGTCAGCCACCTCCGTTCGCGAGCCAGATCCCGACGCCCCAGATCCACCTTCGCCGGAGCTCTGACGACCACCCCCACTTCGGCGACGACCCATCACCGCCGGTGACCCACCACGAGGTTGCCAAATCGTGGTTGAAGAAGCTTCGTGGGTGAAAAAAAAAGCGAAAAAAAGGAAAGATTAGGTAGTTTTTTTTTTTTTTTTTTTACTTTTTACTTTTACTTACCATTAGGTAGTTTTTGTTATTTTAACTTTTTACTTTTTGCTTTCACTTTTACTTTCTTTATAGTTTAGTTTATTTTACCTTTTTTTTGTCTTTTAGGTTATAATTCTTATAGGCATTATCCATAGGATTTGTCCCTAAGGTTTATTGTAATTATTAATTTGACCCGTAAGATTTCAGGTCATTTTTTTAATTGTATTAACTCTTGGGGTTTGTTTATGATATACTAACTGTTGAATCAACATATTTATTAATTTGATCCGTAAGATTTCGGGTTAGATTTTTAATTATTTTGATTTCTTGTCTCGATGTTTAGGGTTAAAAATAATCATTAATTTGACCCGTGAGACAACGGGTTATTTTTTTTCGTTTATTTTAATCCTTTATTTGTTTGAATATCTTGCTTGTTAGATTTAATGCTTGTTTTAGAAAATCACTAAGAAAAATCAAAAAGACATTTGGATTAGGATTTCAATTGATTCTAGAATATTTCTGGTTATTTTGCATATCTAGAATATAGATTTTATTTTAGATTTAAAAATATAAAAAAATGTGCATTCATTTAGGTTGTTAGTTGCATGTTTAAGTACGTGGCATTTTTAAATTTCGAACATTGTTAAAAATAAGAAATATCATGCATATGTCATGTAGAATTAGGGCATGCTCCGCACGTCATCGCATATTAAATAGATTGCATGTTAGGTTGAGATAATATCTTAATTTAAATTAGGATTTAATGTGACCTAATCCTTATTTTAAATTAGATAGAATTTTAATCTAGTTAGATCATTTTTGCATTCGAATTTCATGAAAGAAAATACAAAATTTGTCTTTGCATAAGTTAATTTCAATTTTTAGGATAGATTGCATTTTTAAAAATAGAAACATCAAATGCACGTCATTTAGTTTTCATTAAGTTTATTTAATTAGAACTTTTTGTCATTAGACTAAGTCATTCAATAAATGTCACGTGATATATAGCTCGCATATTAAGTTGTATGGCATGTCATTTTAGTTTAAATAATTTTGTATGTCATTGCATCGCATTGCATGTTATTATAATTAGATCATTTAGATTGCATTTAATTATTGCATTTCTTCATGTCATATAGTTTAGGTCATGTCGTCATGTCATATTAGGTTATTAGCATGCATCGCATGATTTTCATTAAATAAAGTGAAAACAAAAAAAAAAAATTGAAATTGCGTGTTAATTAGAAATCATATCTAGGATTGTCTATATGATTTTTTATCTAACAACGCAGATACTTTCGTTGCTTTAAGGTATGTCCTGCATTATTTTATTCGTTTTCTCGGGTGTTAAATTGGTGGTTTGTGCACTCGCATGATCGCCTCACACGTTAGGAAAATGAATTAAAATCAAATTAAGCTGCATGCAAAACATTTTTTTGAAAATTAAAAAGAAATGGTACCGAAAGGACACTAGGATAGTCTAGTGTAACCAAGCCCCCGTACCCTTAGTCTCTAGTTCGTAGGAGTAAGATAATCCTCCCGTTATTTTACTTAGATGTCTAATCAACCTACCCCAAATTGATTAGTGGCGACTCCTAGATAATAATCTTTTGCATGTTAAAACCCTAAGTCGCGATTTGGTATGGGCTTGGGAGAGCCCGAGCTAAGCTTAAAGGCTTAGTAGTCCATCAACCTAGTTTTAAGTGACAAACCCGAAAAATTGGGTCGCGACATCGCCCTAATTTTTCGTCTGTCGGAATGGTTACCATTCTGTCGATGAATCCTTCTTTGTCTTTTGTGATAAGGGCTCAACGGAATTCCCGTGCCCAACTCGAATAATTGTCGGATCCTGTGAGATGGTTGCTGATAAGCTTCAACTCGGGTCCGTCGGCTGTGGAAACATATAGTGCATCGCCGGGTTCGAGCCTACCCATGGCGGCCGCAAAAGGAAAAGGAAATCCTATTGGAAAGACCGTGTTGTTTGTTGTCCGTCCCGAATTGAAGGAACCCGCATTGGAATTTGCTGAACCGCCCGTCTGCTCTGGATCGATGGCTGAGCTTGCCCCAGTATTGGTTGGTAGGCCTCCATCGGCCTGCACGCTTTGGTAGCCCGGCTGTAATGAATCTGGAACAAATCCAGAGATCCATGGGTACGGCATCCATTGATATGGGTACCCTGAGAAGTTGAACCCTGGATTGAACTGAGCCGGAAATTGTTGCCAGGGCGTGTGATGGGCGTGAATTTGCCCTGGGATAGACTAATGTTCAGCCAACGAAGTAACAACAGTCGATTCTGGATTGGTAGAGGTAATGACAGGTTGATTTTCAGGGGTTGAGGTAGGTATTTGTGGATTTGCCATGATGAAGAGGTTAAAGAAAAAAAAAAAAAGTGATTCTGGTTGTTTTGCAGATTGAGCAAGGAATAAAAGGTAAAAGATCGAATTCCTACCGGAAGCCGCTTTGTTTTGCAAGTATTGCAACAGCAGAAGCGAAAAAGAACGGAGGCAATTCGAAGAAGCTTGTAGAAGCGATACCAAGATCAAAGTATGCTCTGATACCATGTAAGAAAGTGAATAGAGGAATTGAAGACAAGAGACAATGTCTGTTTTCTATTCCATGAATTTTCTGTACGTACAATGTAGAGTTTATATTACAATACATGTATAATGTAAAAGGTAACTAAATCATGTACAGACTAAATTTTATACAAATTAGTCTTTGATTGATCTGGTGTATATTTAATGCAATCCGAAGATATCTTGTGTATCTTCCAACAAAACTAACGGATACCCAGCTTTTTCTTTTAATTTATTTTATTGGCCTAATTCATAAATACCAACTTTATGTAGATTTTAAAGCAGCCAAACCTAATGATATGCAACGTCAGGCAAATTTCCCTCTCATATGGACCCTCACCTTCGTTCGTTGATGTTAACATTCTCGAAGGAAAGGGTCGATATGAGGTGAGAAAGTGCCAAATTTCAGATCTTATTGTTTGGTACTTTCGTACGTATTGCTTCCGCTTGGAGATCATATTGTCTGCATTAGGCAAAGCCACAAGATATGCTTCTTTTTTTATACATTGTTGGGCATGATGTTGCCAACTTGTCACTCGTCAATGAGCTGTAATCTCAAATCAGCCGTATCTAATGCTCAGCGTGTGGTCCATCTTCTCTCCTTGTTTCTGCTTTACAATTACACATTATGAGAGAAGATAAGCACTAGCGAGGCTAGCATAGACATATCATATTTGTCTCGACAATAGCATGTACGAGACTCTCTGCCTACTCAATTCTTTATTGGGTGTGGTCGGCTTTATTTGGATCCTTGGGGTTGGTTTCCTCACCATAAAAGGGAGTTTGCACTCCTACAAGGCCTGCCCGTTTGCTTGCAATGATGATGGGCTCCATGAATGCGTTCTTTATTTTAATATATCGGTGCCCGCAAGTCTCATACCCTTAATTCTCCCTCTATCTCTATCTTCCCTAAGGAGAGGGAATACTCTATTGTTATTTTATATCCCGGTGATCTCAAAATCCAGACAAGAACTGAGATGAAATTTTTTAAGTACTTGTTTAGGTCCAGGCTTTTTATTTCACGCACACCAAATATTAGTGGAGCGTGAGTTCATACCAATCCAGAGATTAGAACATGTCTTGTTGCACGAAGAAGACACACACGTTCATCACACTAACATTCTCACAATACCCGCATTAAAAGCCTAATTTTTAAGACACCGTACGGATGAATGTATTTGCTTTCAGTGCTTCTCTTGTGGGTATGAATCAATGCTCTGGTAATTACTCGGTATGCCTGGTCGCGTTTTGCACCAAAAGTTCGAGCAATATCTTCCCACGCCAATAACCAGAATCTCATGGTACAAATTACAAGGTAAGAACAACCGGGGTTGTGATGCATGTTGTTAGAAACCTAACAGGAGAACAAAGCATCTTTACCAACATGGCACTAGAACAAATATTAGGTTTCGTAATATGATTTGAGAGAACATTAGGTGCACAATTTTGCTCATTCACATGCATTACTTCCCCCATTGCTCACGGAATCATTGTATTGGTGTTAGTTAGTTAAGATAGATTTGAAGTCCACAAGTATGATCATAACCACATAAAAAATTGGCCTACTTAACTTTCGAGTTTCAAAATATTGAGAATTTGATAGCTTCCCCAAGATAAGGTAGGAAATGCTTAGAAAGGACAGACATCGTGGATGAATGTTGGACCACAGATGGGTCTACTTATTTATTCATTTCCATCTTGTGCCTTTCAGTTAATTTGCTCAAGAAGTTGCTAAACCAGAAATTGAAATTGAGGATACATCAGAAATTTTAAAGTTTATTATGAAAGTACAATCAAGTCTTAAAATTTTTAAATAGTGCAATCCGATCCTACAACTTACTATATTGATGCAACCAATTGCTTCTATTAATTTAGTTTAATTCAAATAACGGAGAATTTTGATGTGATTTTTTAATTTTTCAAAGAGGGAACCATCATCACCCAAATTTGTCCACTACCATCATTGCTTAACTTCATGGCTGTAACGATTTGGTCTGATGAGGGTAGGGAGTGGAAGCCGAAGTCAAAGGACTCGAACCTAGCAAGCTTCTAGGATGTTAAAGGAAAGGAATAAACCAAATTGTAAACTAAATGGGATAAAAAAGCGATTATAGGATATGTGCGCGTGCGCGTGTGTGAAAACTTAAATTAATTTGTGAAAGTGTCTTTTGACGTGATGGCAATGCTTAGACTTGAAACTCCACTTGAAACTCGAAAATTAAGTGTGCATAGGTGGGAGCACTCCCAAGATGGATGGCCTCTTGAAAAGGTGCCTGCCTATGTGCCAAAGAATGAAACCGTAAGGTTTAATATGAGACAAGTCAAAGAAAATAATACCCCAATGAGTCGATTGAGGGGGTTACCGTGCCGCTCCACCAATGGTGGCGCCATTGCAAAAGTATTGGTGGAAGAATGGTCGAGCCTCCAGGTGGTGGCTTTAGATTTTTAGTTTTTTTTTTTTTTTTTTTTTATATTTTTCTTAGTTTTTTTTCTTTTTTTTTTTAGTCCTTTTTTCTATTTTCTTATCAAACTTTGATGTATTTTTCTTATGTTTGGCGGCGCCATGTTTTTCAAGAAAATAATTTTAAAAATACTTTGTTATTTTTTTTCATTTAATCTAAAGAGACGAAGTTAACAGAAGGACTCCATTGCATCATATGACAAGTTTTAGGATTTAATTGTATCATTTGAAAGTTTTAGAACTCAGATATATTTTTACAATTAATTATAGGATTTTTTATTTACTTATCCCTAAATATTATTAACAAATGAGAAGTATTAAACTGCATGTTTCTCCCTTGCTTCTAATGACAAAATGTTATATGACCTTCAGATCACTTATTTAGAAAAAAAAACAAACGGTCTAAGTCACCCAAATAAATAAATTCACATAAGAGTTGTTCACTTTAAAGATTCGATAAGAAAGATAAATATCACGTGTCCACTTTAGTGGGTTCATGTACCGATTCCCTATATCAGAATACGTGGCAATCTCAAAAGTTTAGATAAGTCATTGTAGATCCTTCCAATGTCTAGTCGCAACAATAAGAGCGATTCATATCAAAAGCAATAGCTAAATCGTCATGGAAACCACTCTGACATAAAAACAAAGAAAGTGGCTACCTAAACCAAAAATAGAAAGGACAAAAAGAAAATTATTCTGCCTTCCATTAACCGCACAATTTATCACAGATTTACACTCAATTCACTTTGAGTTGATGCACGGCCTTTCACCAAATGCGCCTTGCATTAAACGGGCGTGAACACATACATCTTGCAAGCATGAGGAGCAACAAGTGCAGTCAAATGGAACCTCATGCTCTTTGGGACAAATGAATGCTGCCATAAAAGATAGTGTCTCAGAATATGCATTGAATTTGACAGATGATCAGTACAAACCAGAGATCAGGAAAGTTTAGTGGAAGAGAATCCATTGGATTACCTTCCAGACATCTCTGACGATGACCGCTTGCGACGGGGAGAGCCCGATTTCCCTCCATCCAACCGTTATAGGGGCCCTGACACCGCTTCTGTTCCACAACACTATCACCACTCTTCTTCTTGACAACGGTCCGGCCCAGACCTTCATGATCCAGATGACAGCAGAAAGAGAAGATCGTGCCGCCGAGGTTTACCATGTCATCAGAAACTCTAATGCTTAGAAAACATCAAGTCACAATAGCCATTTTCTGGATTTGAAAGACGACGACCATTCGATTTACTCATATTAAACAACTTGAAACTTCAGTTAGACAATTGCTGGCCTTAATTACAATAACATTTTGGTGACTTGGATAATTAGTTCTTTGTGGTTTTTAACTATGGATGAACTTACTTCTAGTCCAGCCTTTGATCGAAGCTTTCTGGCTTGAACTCCCAAAGGGTCCTGGTTCACGTCAATCACCTCCTTGTTCCTGAGTATCGCTAGAGTTTCTCTGCTTGCGGACCGGATATCGCATCCAATTAGCAAAGGAGCCTGCGAGGAGAATAAAATTCAGGCATCATCCAAAATCTTTGTAGGTAAAAGATTAGGAAGCTGTGGAGCGGAAGGCGCACTTTCATGACAGCCCAGATGCTAAAATGGGATCGGTATTCCTCTAAAGTCATCCCACCATTGCCCACCTCCAGCATGTCAGGATCTACAAGTTTGCGCTGCATGTTAATGTTTCGAGATGGCTACAGACCAAAGACAATTTGACGATTGCTAGTAAATTTGAAAGCTCTGCAGGCACCGGAGCTTCATGACTCCTCATCAATCAGAAAACAGCAGAAGCAAATCGAGTAAAAATATGTCAGTTACCGTTCCATCTGCCCGGTCTGGCAAATCTTCCCCATATGTTGTTGATATCCGCAATAGAGGTGACACTGAATGACAACGCATGAGGGCACAAGTGAGGCTATATGACATGCGTTTTTAAACTCAAAATCCTTCTCTGAATAATCTGTTAATGTTCGAAGAGATGCAAAATATGCAACCTATCCCATCTGTCTTTAATATCCCCCGTCGTTCGCCAAGAATTGCCGAGCTGACCAGCCCATTTTGCTGGATTCTCCTCTCCCCTGTAACATAGTTCAGCAGATACTAAAGCCATATTGATACACGATAATATCCACTCATGGTGTAGTGAGATTTAGTGAAAGATGCTTCAAAACATTCATTCCAAATACTGGAGATTATCACATCCAGTATCAAACACAGAATACCATTCACAGATAGAATAAAGTATTGGTCGTTTGGCTCTCTGCAACGCATAGCTCATTCTCAAGAACCTGTCACATGAAACAGAAGATCAAAACAGGTTGTTTAGCTAGTCCAGATGCCTAATTATATGATCAGATTTAGACCTTTTCTGAGGTATGGATCCATCATGGTAGCAATTGTCATACTTCAAATAGTCCACTCCCTACAGCCAAACACCCCTACGTCATATCATATCGTATCACTTAGTTCTCTCCCGAAATCAATTAAATCAAGGACACGAACCCAAGCAGCAAAAGTTCTTGCGTCCTGATCTTCATGCCCGAGAGACCCGGGCATTGTCTTGCTGCAAGTACTATACCTGTCAACATCAAAAAGAAAACAAAATATAAAGAAGATCACTGCTATAAGCAAACCAAAATAACATGCGTCATTGAAAACCTGAAAAAATGGATAGACTTGCCCGGCATCCGAGTATATTCCAAGTTTTAACCCCTTTGCGTGCACATAATTCGCCAGGGCCTTGATTCCAGAAGGGAAAGTCGAAGACTTTGCCCTCAAATTGCCCATCTGATCTCTGTTTCTTTCAGCCCAACAGTCATCTGCATTTTGCTAACCATTTTGGTGAGGCTTTTGGTAAAATGGCAGTCATAAAGCAGACATTGCTATAGCACTAATTTGGTGGCGATTTGCAAATTTGTCTCTGTAAGTAATTATGTTTACTCTTCCTGATGCAAAAAGTGAAATTGAAAGTGTAGAAGAAAAGAAACAAAAGTTCATGGTCACTGACTACAATATTTCTGGGCAGTGGCGGCAAAAGTACCTTCCTAACAACTTCGGCAGCAGAATATACAAAGACATTATTATGAAATTGAGGACTGAGATTTAATGACACTTACCAATGTTTACATACTTGTATCCAAGTGCAGCCAAACCGGTGGAGACAAGTGCATCAGCTATAGAAGGAACGGAATGTAAATCATTAATATAAGCTGGAAAATCCATTTCATGGTTTGAATAAGCCACAAACTTCTTTAAATCAAGTGATAAATGCCAACTCATCTGTTAGAGCTACTCAGAGCTCTCAAATGTCAACTTCTCGTCCCAATAATTCATTAGTATTACAGGTTACTAAGCGAAACTGTCTCTTCTATTCATTTTGAATCAGTTTATAACTGCTCTATATGCTATAATAGCAATGGCCCTTTTGGGAATGCTTTCCAGAAAACTTTCCACTTCTATTTTGGCGGGACAAACTGTCTTCTAACTTCAGTGCTTAAGACACTTTCAAAGTTGATGTCTTTAGTTGTTTCCACTCAGCCGTCCCAAAAATCCGAGAAAGCGATATGCAAGAGCTAACTAAGAGGAAAGACGTAGAAACAAGACGGAAGCAGAACAAAGAAACGAAGTTTCTCTATGAAGCTACTGGGAAATAGACCAGTGAAATTCACAGAAGTCCACAACACACATCTTTGCCACGATTATGAACAAGAAATAGCGAGTAAAGAAGACAAAACATCACCAGTGCTCTTCACAGTCCATTCATCAATACCGCATTGAAAATGATTCCAACTGTTCCACCTACAACAAAAGCAAAAGAAAGAAACAGCGGAAGGGACATGATAAATCCACAACAGAACTAGCTGCAGAGCTAAAGAAGTGTGAAGGGTAAAGTCAAAACTGAGTGTCACCCCATTGGAGGAGTTCGAGCAACTCCACTGGCAAGAAGGAACTGCACATAATCTTCGTGGCCGCGACGGTGGCTCGCGTTCAGAGCACAAGCTGTTTTGACAGTGCACAGAAACAGAACGAGAAGCCCATTTCCGATTCCCGTCGTCATCCCGTAACCTTCGATGACGTGAAATTCCAATTGAAGACACAGAGCGGTGACTGGTATTTGATATGAAAGAGCATTTGCGATCATGTGAGATTGGATGTCGGTGAGGAAGCAGTAGGACAGAAGGCTTTTAATGCGAGTTGGTTCACTTGGTAGCTAGAAAGATACTGTGGGACACACTAGATCTCATCTTCCTTTAACTTTATCCACTTTTTCTTTTTCTTTTTTATGTTGAAAAAATGACATAAATAGTGTTTGAACCTCACCCAATATTCAATATCATCCTTAGAACTTTTATTTTATTCAATGTAATTCATGAATTTTTTGTATATATTTAATTTAATCATTAAATTATGTGTACTATTGTTCTTTCATTAATTCAAACTCAAAGATATACAATTTAGAGGATAGATTGAACATTTACAAAAAGTTCATGGATCACATTGACAAATTAAAAGTTCAGGAACAGCATGGCACATTGAGTTAATGTTCATGGATCATATTAAATAAATTAAAAGCTCATGAGCGACATTACATATTAGATTAAAGTTCATAGACCATTTGTATAATTAACTCTTTTATTTTTTTCATGACAACAAGCAACAAGTCCAGGATTCTATTTGAAACATAATTATCCAATTCATCTTAAATTTGAAGATTCAAAAATGATAAGCCGGTCACTCCCGATGAATTTTTAACATGGACTTAAAGAATTATGTAGGAGCTACATAAGCCAAATGACCAACTCTATATCATGGCACGGAGGTAAATTTGTTGTAACTTGCATTGGGAGTATTTAATTTGACCACTTCTACAAATCCGAGGGTCAATGGAAAGTAAATAAATTTGAAGGATTACATTGTGATAATGACATGAGTTAAATGACCAACTATATACTCATGATGTCCCCTTGAAAATATGATTCGCTTAAGTCATTTTTCCATGATCAAAATCGTGGTGGTCCGTATTCAGGTAAGTAATTCATGTGAGAGTTTTTACTTTTTTTTATTTTTTTGGGTTGAACTTTTCAGTTCTATGATCGATTGATGTGGGGATAAGTGAAAAAGGAATTTTTATTCAGACCAAAAGAACAAAAGTCACTGAATTTATGGGCTTGTGCCTTCTGTTGCAAATTCAATTGGGTCGGGCCCGTATGAAATGGCCAAGGTAAAGCATGGGAGAAATAATAGCTACAGCCCATATTCATATCCTAGCCCATTAGGGGCTCAATAGGAGTTCTCTTTTAAGGAATCGTTTTGAACCATTTGTGATTGTCATGTGTTTAAAGATGTGGATTCGAGTGAAGAGAAAATTGGAGCGTTTTCTTCAATTGAAACCTTGTATAAACTTACTTCCCTTCCCTCAATCAAATCAATGAAGTTTGTTGTTCCGAGCTCTAGTCTTATTCAGTATCTCCTAAATAGTTGCAACATATGTCCATCTAATTATATTGCTGATCACATCTAATAAGATTTGGAGAGAGAGAGAGAGAGAGAGTTGGATTTGGCAGGGTGTTATGTGTGGGTGCATACTAAGATCAATGTTCTCATTTTGTTATCTAGTCTACAAAACAGGATTGCAAACGGGCCTAGAGTGGAAGTAGTTCTTTTGTTGGTTGTCATGTACAGTTTTATATTAAAGATAAGTATATTGGAAGTCCTAAAACTTGTCATGAATGTTCAATTTAGTCATAAAATTTTTAAAAAGTGCACTTAAGTCCTAAAACTTGTTACAAAAGTATAATAAAGTCCTAGAACTTTCAAAAAGTGCAATTAAGTCATAAAATTTGTTAAATTGGTCAAATCAAGTCCTTTGATTGAAAAATTAAAATTACAATTTTTAGAACTCAATTGCACTTTCGTAATAAGTTTTAGGACTCGATTGCATTTTTTTAATGTTTTAGGACTTGATTGCACTTTCACGACAAGTTTTAGGAATTAATTATATTTTTTGAAAATTTTAGGATTCAATTGCACTTTCATGACAAATTTTAAGACTTCCAGTACACTTCTCCCTTTATATGAAAAATAAGGATGCCTTACATGTCTATAGTGTTCTGTCTCAGGCACATGCAAAGACAAAGGCACAACTTAAAAAATTTGGGTAAAATCTTTTTGAAGTTTAACATGCCATATGACATATTAACGAAACCAAGAAATGATTAGAACTAGTCATCAAGCATTTTGATTAGATTAGGACGAAATGAGAGTCATTGAAAAGTCTACTTCAAACTAATTCAAATTATATAAATAAATAAAAACATAACTTGATATGGTCTTGTTGGACTCGTGCAAAAAACGTTAGGCGATAAAGAAAGTCAGGTGGTTCGATGTAATATAACTTCTTTCAAATGGAACCCACATAATCTATTGTGATGAATTCAAAATACATGTCTAAACCCATTTAAATCATTAGTCACTAGTCAAAACTGCTGAACCGAAAGATGAAATTTCTAGATTCACGACGTCACGAAGACAACTCAATTAGTGTGGTACGGTCATTATAGTCGCTGTGAAATGTTAATTAATGTGGTCGGTTGAATGATTAAGGAACACCTAGGAAAGTCTGTCCAGAAATCAAGATTGGAAGTACTCAACCCGCATTAGTTACTTTACATAGTGGAAAAGGACAAGTGGACAGCTCTCTCTTTCTGCAGAAAGGAACAATGTCTATGGTTCGGCTTTGTCCCTTCTGTATCATCTTTTCTGAATCACGCTCTCTTGCTTCAATTTCAAGCGTCTCACATGGTGAAAACTAATACTTCAATCCAATAATTTGACATTGCGTCACGAAATAACCAAAAGTCCTTGTTTGAAATGTCTGAATTTATGCTTGAATTTGAGATTATTTTAGTTGATTACGTGTTACAATTGACACGATGAAGACTTTCTCGCTAACGACAATCAATAGTCATTCTCTCTCTGTGAAAATTTTCCACTTCAAATGAGTGCAAAGAAGTCCGAGTTGCCATGTCCACTTCCAAATAAATAAACCCTTTTTCGAGTCATCAACCACATGATTCACCAGCAAAAGTGATGTACTTTAGAGTCACATATGTCTACTCTTACATTTATTCTCAACAACCAACAATCTACATATGAATAAACAACTAAAGTTTTAGTGCTAGGAAATAATTGATTGTTGACCCCTTATACGCGAAAAGAGAAGCCAACCCCATTGTATCGGGACTCCGTAGCCCCTAGCCACGTTGCTTGATTGTCCCAAAAGGCTTGATTGTCCTAAAAGGACTCCCGGATTCGCACAATCATTCCTTCGTTAATTAATTATTGCTATTCCTCGTAGTCATTCCATTCCACGCCCTCAATTAAAGACTAAGAATTTGAGAACGGTTTACGTTAGTCTTACTTTTTACACGGTATCAAAGTATGCACATAAATGGTTCTATTTCCTATGTATTCCTGATGAAATGGTCATTTCTTTGTTCGGTTCAAAAATTAATTAGGAATAGCTATTCCTTGAGGGGTCAAGGAATAGCTAATACATGTGTTTTTCATATGACTGTTTAAGCTTTTTAAATAATTCACGGTGGTCCTACTAAATTTTACGTGATATTTGAGTAAAGCACACAACAATCGTTATTGTTAGTTTTTCAAATAATTCACAGTAGCTCATTAATCACCAGATTTCTTCCTTGATATTGATCCATATTAGGAATTCACCGATCAATCATTAGTTTTAATACTACCATTCGCTCCGAAATCACTTCTAGGACGTGCAATTCAAGCCCCATACCCCAATTCTAGGGAGATCACAAGGAGAGGCATACATATTTAAGCTAGTCAACATGTCTATGTATCCAGCATTACTAAAAATACTTAAATCGACAAATTTTAGGCATATTAAATTTTAGTGCTCCACACCACATGAGATCTCCGTCATGGGATTACCTGAAATAAACAGGATATGTACGTCATGTGGTTAGCTAGTGATGAGATAGACTTGTAAAGTGGTTCGGGGACGGTTTTCCTCGCGCATTATAATTTGGAGCACCAGGTCAATGTGTGCATAATTTGGAACCGTCAATTTTAGTGCTCTCCACTCCACAGACCATGTCTGGTTTTTCTTTATGAAGTGAAATGTCAAGTTCATGGCTCTCCACTCCACAGACCATGTCTGAGTTTTCTTTATTTGGGGTTTGTTAATTATGTTGGAATTCACCATCTTCCCTTGTCTCGTAGCCACTCCAACGCAACCATTGGTCCGGTTGCAGCGACATCATTTCGGAAGATCATCATGAGATTGAAAAGCCATCGCAATATCATCGCCCATGAAGAAAGTAATGATTATCCCTTAAAGTTACGCGTTTTATTTTGAAAACGGAAAGTGTTTGTGACCTCATCAAAGTACTTAATGCTGCACGTATTTTTCAATTTTGGGTTTCAAGTAGTCGGTGCCATGGTCTCTCCATTATACTTGGAATGTCGTAATGATTCATTGCAATTAGGCTTTCCGTAGAAAAATGAGAGTCGTGTGCGATTTGTTTCATACCGTATGAGAATCATCACTAGGTTTCCGTTGAAACCAACTTTAATAGGGAGAGGAGTCAATGGTCACAATCTCAATCATCAAGGGTGTCGACGCCCAACCTTGGGTGAGTCCCGGTTCAATGATACTGAATTATTAAAATGCACATATGAGTTGTGCTATAAAAAAGTCTCACGTTAAAGAATTGATGCAATGTGGAATAGTTTCGCTCGTAATTTATTAGTTTAAATTTTTTAGTGGAGATAAGTTTGGCTTCATATATTGATAAGCTTGAACTTGAACTCTCCCTCTTGGTAATATCTTCTCGGGTAAAGGTATCTAGTTTTTGCTATGTACTCTCAATTAATGATATAGAGTTGATGGTTGATTAGTGACTCCACTTCCAATATGTATTGTTTAGTGAATATCCAAAGAAAGAAATTTGGTGATCAACGTAATTTTCGAGCAACTTTCATGGCCAAAGAAACATAAAGTGAAGGTAGTGGGCATTGTGGTGCAGCGATGTATTTCGATGGCAACCTTCATAACTCGGTCCGGAGAAAATGGCCAGGATTGAAAGTAGGCATTGGAGGATACCTAAATTAAAGGGGGTAGACAAACGCTAACTTCACTCATGAGATGGAGATTGTAGAGATGCACGTATGAATTGTATTATAACAAAGTCCCACATTGGAGAATTAGTTTGGTGTAAAATATTTAATATATCATAACTGACCTATAACTCATTGGTTTAAACTTTTGAATAATAGTAAACCCAACTAGATATATTAATAAGCTCGAACTTGGTCTCTCTCTTAATAATCTCCTCAAGTGAATATATTGGGCTTTTGCCTTGCACTCCTAATATTAATATGATGTCATGAGCTCTAACCCAACCTACAACGAGTAGGTTGGTGAAGGGAAGCGAGATTGAAGGAAGGATTGAGACTGAGCAATTGCGACTTGCCAACAACAAGCACGAGGGGGTCTAGCAGCATCGCGGTGTGACAGAGGTCACAGGTTAACTCCATCTATATACATGTAATATCCCATCAATTATGACTTAAGCTTTTAGACTGGATATTCTAACAATGTACTAGAGCCAAGTTCAGCCTCAGTTATTTCGTTTGCACACTTGCCCCTTCATCAAAACCCACATGTCATTCCTAATTCAACTTACACATAAGAGGGAGCATTAAAGTGTCCCATATAACTTGTCTATGGAGTTCATTTACTCTTTATATATATGTGGTCTTCCCTCCACTTATAACTTATGTTCTTATATTAGATATTCTAACACTTGACAGAAGACTTTTGTACTCTATTGTTAGAAATGTAAAATATAGATTACTTTCTATCAATACAAGTCATCATATAAGCTCTTATTCATTTGAAAAGTTGGAAAACTAATGGAGGCACAACGTTTGTCGTGCGATAGTTTTAAATGCTTTTTATCTATATAGTTTACTGTGAAAAAATTGTTCAAAGAATTATAAACCTATTACACCTTTGTCAATTCAATTAAAAATCTTTTAATTTTGTCATTTGAGTCCTAAACTTTTTCACGTTTTATCAATTAGGTTAATTCGTACAATTTTAAATAGAAATTGCTAACATGGATACTGACAGTCCTACATGGCATGACCGACTCTAATGTGGATTTTAATATTTTAGTATGTTTGCAAATTTATATTTATTTTTTCTTTTATTCGTCCGTTTCCTTTTTCTTACCCACCAGCTAGCGAGAGTTAGAAGGCATCGCTGCCCTCACCAGCCACAAGTGAGGGGCATTGACACTAGGGGTATTAGTCTAGGGTCAACCCTGGACCGGCCCAACTCGATCAATCTTAGTCCGGTTCCCAAGGGGACTAGATTGGTTCTTAGTGGTGAGACCCTAGACTCTGCACTATATGAGTTAGTCATCGGTCATGAGAATTTAGAGTTGGTCCAACCCGGACTAACCTTATACTTAATATTATACATACATATATATATGTATATGTATATATATATATATATATATATATATGCATATGTATATAAATTATACTATATTTTTAACATGTTATATTATATATTTTTGTATACTCTAAATTCTAGTGCCTCCTCCTCCGTTCTCTTTGTAGTTCAATTTATCATGTAATTTAAAATGTAAAAGAAAAAAAAAACCCAATCCTAATTCGACCAAAAAAAAAAAAAAAAAACCCCTCTTCACTCAACTCAGCTTCGCTCGCCTCTGTTGACTCACCTTTATTTCCTTGCCTCACATGCTCATTTTTACAATTTGTTACTTTTAACAAGTATAAATTTCTATTGTGACATTATCTTATATTTTTGTTTAATACACATTGGTGTTCATAATTTGGTTGATTAATGTCTCATTATTGATGTATATGTAATTTGAAATAGTATGTTTGTCCTTTTAAAGAATATAAAAAATGAAACAAAAAAATAATTGATTGGTTATGGGTTAACTCTAGAATCAAACCGAACCCATAGGGTTGGTCCAGTCATTAATCTCAGGTTCAACAGGATAGGTCCTAGATCCCAAAAATTGAGGATCAATACTATGCAGATCGGTCCGTAGGCTAGGCACTGGACTAGCCTAACCTAGACCATACTCGTCCCTAGTCAATGCCCTCACTTGGCTTGGGCAAGGCGAGAGCTAAGATTAGGGGTGTGCAAAATACTCGGGAACCGCCGGACCGCCCGGAACCGGACCGGAACCGCTCGGAACCAGCGGTTTTTTAGGGAAATGGTCTAGTTCCAGCCCAATTTATGGGAACCGATGGGTACCGGTCCGGTTCCCGGTTCCATGGGCGGATCCGCCCGCCCGCCCACCCAAACCGGACAGAACCTTTTTAATATTAAAAAAAAAAAAAAAATTACTAAAAGAAACCCTAGATCTCATCCCACTCCCTTCGTCTTCGACTCCTAATCCTATCACCATTTCGCTGCGTTTACTTCTCTCGCCGTCCGCATCTCCACGTACTTAATTTTGGTTTTTCTTTCTTTGACTTGTTTTGATGTCACGTAGTCGTTCTATGTTGAAAACCAAAATTGTTTCACGTCAAGATCGGTTCCATGGATCCACTCGGGAACCGGACCAGACCGACGGTCCGGTTCCCGGGTGGATCCATGCAACAAACGGGTGGATCCCGTTCCTATTTTTCGGAACCGGTCCTTAGCGAGCGATTCCCGGTTCTAGGTCGGGAGCCGCTCGCCCGAACCATGCACACCCCTAGCTGAGACACCCTCGCCAAGCCCAATGGCGTCACCTATAGCTAGCGATTGTGTTTGTCGACCATAAGGTGGGGTTCGCGAACCTCACCTAGATCTTAGTGAGGATCGCCCTTGCCAAAAAAAAAGAAAATTAAAAAAGAAAAATAAATAAATAAATGGAAAAATATAAAAAAAAAAAAATTATTTATGTTAGCGTCGATTGTCATGTAGGATGGTTAATATCCATCTTAGAGATTTTCAATAAAAAAAAAATAACCAAATGAACTCAATTAACAAAACGTGAAAAGTTTAGGATTCAATTAACAAAAATGAAATGAATTAAAACCGAATTATTAAATGTACAATAAGTTTAAGACTTTTTTAATAATTTTCTTTGGTAGGGCTTCTTGTAAGATTGGACCACCTACCATTCTATGGGCAAATGAATTCGTTATTTATCTATAAAACAAAAACCGAGATGGCCATTCAATGGCTATATCATTCCCAACCGCATAGCTTCTTCCATGAATGTTTAGATCAGACATTAGATGTGATTGATGGGGACTTATAATAATAAAAATTGTTGCTCCGTTTTTGGTTAATATCGATGGTCAGAAAATGGACGTCGAAGCTACACCGAAGCTTCCTCCCCTACAAATAACAACGAAAATGTCTCGCAGTTTACGATATCAATTCTAAATTTTCTGCCACTTTGACCAACCTTGTACCGATGTTATGTTGTCAAAATATATTATATATTACAATAGACCTCTCTCCGTGATTCAGAACACCCGAACCGAGTTGCAATATTTTCCTCCGGTCAAACAGAAAGTTCCTTTCAAATTCCAATTTCATCTTGGAAGATTCTCTGCATTTTCCATTGATTTTCCCCAAGTCGCGACATTCTATTCACGAAAATTTTTGGGTCGGTAGCATTGTCTTCGATGGGCATGAACTGAAATCCCTGGTGAGCAATCGTTCATAGTGATGCCAGGTGCAAGTGTGAGAAACTTCATGTCTGGTAATCCGTCTTTTAAGAAGTGATTGTGAGTTGTTAGGGAAGTTTCCGCACATATTCATGGAAGTAATAATATGGGAATTTCTCGTTAATGAAATGAAGCGGATGATCATGTGTAATTTTCTTGAATGTATGTGAAATAGGAATATACTCAGCACATTTAACAACCCTTCCCTTATTGACAAAAATTCGAAATTAAAAGTAACATAAATGATGTTTACAATTGGTTTTAAGGCACATGCCATTCAAATATGATATGCGGAGATATGCACCCGGTACACCAAAATATATCTTGAGCCGGTAAGGCTTGAATCCAAGTCAAGCTACAAACAAAGAAAAGTGGCCGTTCGATCCACAAGTCCAATAATCAGACCAGTGTTATGTTGTCTATCTATGTATGATGTTTAGATGCTCATAGCTAAATTTAGTAAAGATTTACTTGTTCCTCTCATGGAGCATGTGCTCTTAACAGTTAATAAATTTCCCGATTAAGCTAAGAGATAAAGAAACGGAATTATTAATAGAGAATGATCAGATTGTCCAGCAAAAGTACAGACAAAAAGACCAACAACTCTAATAAATAATTTATTTTATCTTTCTAAGAGGGTATACATTGAGGTATGAACTATTGCATATAACACAAAAAGATCGACAGCTCTAATCGGTATGTCCATGTGGAAACCCTTGATGTTATCAATTACAGGAGAGAAGGAAAAAAACAAGAAACTTTAAAGTTGAAAGGTAGTGCTGTTTTCTTGCGCTGTCAGACTGCACTTTCTTCTAGATCTCCTTTGTCCTTTTTTTTACAATAGTTATTTACAAATTAAATTAAAAAATCAATAAAGTAAGTAATCGATTAAAGCACGAGGATGACGCGCACTCGTTGCAGACCCAATTTTCTTTTTTTCTCTCTATCATTCAGGAAAGAGAAGAAAAGTTCAGATATTTCCGTGCAACGTATGAAGGGTTCTTGCTTGCGCCTTCTTCGTCTACTTCGAGCACATTACTCACCACTGCGTCCGTAGCATCTTTCAAGAGCTTTGACCAATCCCTATATTTCAAAATGCAAAAAGAAAACACCATTAGTTTTCTGTAATGAATCATAATAACATCCAGACCAAGAAAAAGATGAGAAGTATCAATCTGCATGCATGTGTAGCTAATGGTGTGGTAATCAATTGTCGATGTATGCTTTCCTTCAACTACTACAAACGCAAGAAGAAAATGGACCTGAAATTAGGTAACAAGCATTTGGTTAAAAAACATAAGGAGGTAGAATTGAGCATACCCTGTCGATGTGTCGAAAGTGAGTCCGACCGTGTCCCTAGCTTCTTCAAGAGCGTCCCTGAATCTCTGCAAGTCTATGTCGGAACAGCCCCCATCGTCCATGACTCCAAGCTCAGATGGCTTCACATCACAGAAGATGGGAATCACCCTCTTCTTGTTCTCCATCAACACGGCAAGCTCGTGGAGGCAATACGGCGACTCACAGTAATGGGGAGAGAAGACAGCCACCCCAACCTTGCACCCACGTATCGCCTCGTTGATCTTCTGGTACAATGAGTCCCCGGGCCTCATGTTCTTGCTGTCCAAGAAGGGGCGGAGGTTGAGCACGCTGAAGTAATGGAACAACAAGCCCGACACGTTCCGTTTCGTGTCGATCCCGCGGTGGTTTATGAACACATCACAAGGCGGCCTCAGGACTTGGATTGGGATCTTTTGCCGGAGGTTGCGGCCCCGGTGGTGAATCAAGGTCTTGGCCGTAGCCACCGGACGTTGCATTGCGTTAGCCAGAGCGGATCGAAGGGCGTAGACTTCTTTCTTTCTTGAAGGTATGTTGTGGGGTGAAACTTACGCTTTGTCTTGAACGTATATATATATATATATATATAGCGAGAGAGATTGCGCGGGCTTTTGGTCGTGCCGACATGGACCGCCAAGCGAAAGTACTTGGTACTTGTTTTGAAAAAGCAGAGAAAAGAACGCAGCTTGAAGTTTTCTAATGTTTTCACGACTGCCAAAACCTTCAAACACGTTCTTTGCAACTTTGGGAGACATGATGAGAAGGCTGTGGTCATTTGAATAGAATTTGTACTTTGGGTATAGGTCAATTTCATGTGATTTCTTTGCGGCGTGTCTTCATTTGTTGTTGCGAAACACCCAATCGCGGAGTTTTAAGGATTAGATGTTCTTGGATTCACGTTCGTTGACCTCGTTTTGATGTTGTCGTGTTGTTCTCTCGTCGGCAATGCCTCCTTATGTTTCGTTAGAATTACTAAACTTTGCACAAGAGCTGAATTTCATGGAGCCTAATTTCGACGGTAATCACGTCTTGTTAATACCATACACTACACACGCGTGATAAACTTCTTTTCGGAGGAGAAACCGTCCTATTCAACGCCAATCCTCGGCATGGTCCGTCTCTCCTCATTGTCGTCCCTATTGAAAATAAAACGATAGAGGGTTGCTGAACGCTCGGTTAATTTCGCGACTTCCCAAACGATTAGAGCGTACAAATTCGGATTTTCACATGCTAAGTCAATGTTTATTTTTCCGCTATTTCTTTCGCATGAAAACGTTCAACAACTCAAATGCATAGCAGATTTACTTGGAAATTGCAGGGTCACTGCCGAACCCCTTCATCAACATCGCCCCCTCTTCGGCGTCCTTCCTGAGACGATCGGACTCAAAAGGAAGGCCCGTCCTTTTGACTTTCCGAATCGGCTTCAAAGCACGCACCAACCTCGGAATATCCCGTGTTATCTCTGAGTTGCATGGAAATTTAATTAACTTGAGCGATTTGGTTTAATCTATACACGGCGCCGAATGTTGTTACCCGAAATGGCAAGAGCTTTTCTCAGTCATGAGCCGCAAAATAATGGAAATTTTGAACATGGATTGGTTCACTACTTCTTGTCGTTCCTCAGTTCTAGGAAAAGACGCCGATGTGTGTACCGACAACTAGACACAATCAGATCTACCATAAAATATTGTCTGGGCCATACCTTACAATTACCTAATTTATTCATCCGGTCGTTTAAAAGAAAAATAGTTTTGCTTGAAGGTCCACACGTCTCTTTGAAGAGTTAAGTCTTTAGAGTGGGAGTCCTGGGTTTAGGTTCGGTCCATTATGATCTAGCTAGAATATTAGTTGTTTCGGATCGTCCTAATTTTCAGACGTGGGATTTCGCCCATAACATCCTTACACGAGCATCCATTAATACTTCATAATTATATCACGGGACGTCTTAAAAATTACGGATCCATTTGCATCAGGAAAAGATGGTTGTGCGAAACCATTTACTCCACTTCTTCAGTACTGTTGAACTTCATTAGCCAACAATTTTCTGAATTGATAATAAGTATTCACACGCGAAAATCAGAAAACGATTTACGCTTAAAAATTTAAAAGAGAGAGTTTGCTTCTATCTCCATCAGGACCATCACCCGCATCATCAAAATTAGTCACCACACAATATACTCTGGCCATCATTGGCGATCGACCCGAGTCCGCCATAGTCGAATTCGGGGCCGTAAACAGCAACACTTCAGTCTCCGACCATCGAACCCGAACCATGAACGGCCGAACCATGGTCCGTGGAGGTGGGGGTTAGGTCGTCACCACCAGCCAGACCCTAGTCCTCACGTTAAGGGGCGAATCGGAAAGATTTTTCCCCTTACCTAACGATTTTAGTCACGTCAAAATCGACAGACAGTACCACGAGTCATTTTCCCCGATCTGGGCGGAAGCCTTGAAAGTTGGGGAGAGCTGAATCAAGGTCAGGTCAAAGCCAAAATCACATTCAAGATTTCACGATCTCAACACACACTTTTAAGACCAAGAAATGGTCAAGTCACGTTCAGCAAAAAAAGACTAAGAAGATTCTCTCTCCTTTGGTCAGTTCTATATTGGTCTAGACTACGATACACGCCATGCACACAAGCGAATCAAAGCAGGGTCGCCTTAAGGTTGATAATTAAAGACTGTTTTGCGTCGAGATCATGGTGGGTTTCGAGTAAACTAGTGTCTTCAGCTAATTCAAGGAAAAAATTCAGTTCCACCTTGCCCTTTCGCGACCAACATGGGGCAATTTCTTCTCTGCCTTGGCTTTGTTGGGGGCAGTCAAAGAAACATTATGATACTTGAAAAACCCTGGTTCCGTTCAACCTATACCCATGCTTACTCCTCAGATGATCTCCTCCAGCAATCCCTTAGAAAATGGTTCGAAGTCTCTCTGACTAATATGAATGCCGGAATCACCAGCCCGGTCTATCCCTTCAAACTTTGACCGTGGTTTTTCGGGGAAAATGCAGACAAATGATCGATAAGAGCATATTCTCAAAATCGAACGGGGAATTACGTTGATCAAATCGATGAGTTGTCTTCTCTTGAAGCCCTTGTTTGATCTAATATTCAATGCAGCAGCATGCCTTTACTGCTACGAATATTCAACAAAAGATCTTTGGTGCGTCAAAGAAGGCATCTTACCAGTAAAAGCAACCACCAAACATCACTAGCTATCAATATAATAATTATGCAATTAACCCACTGTTCTTTTTCATAACATTTGGCGAAATGTTTCCATCTTTGGGGTAGAAGCCCTGTGATCTTGACCAGTTTGGAACATCAACGGTCAAATTCTATTCTTATTCCGTTAAATTCGGTGCGAGTGACTCCATAGCTTTTGCTGCAAAACATCAGAAGTTTCTTGATAGCGTATTATATAACGACTCGGCAGTTGACATTGGTCTGACTTTTAGAAAGTCCAAAAATGGAACCATACCTCGTCCATTTCATCAGACACGACACATGGCTACCGAACCGAACGTACCTGAACATTAAACATAGAAATTCGAGGTATCATCGTCCCATCTTCTCTGTTTATTTCTTTTCTGCAGAAAGTTCTTTCTTGGCCGCATATTGGAATATCCAATTGCTTCTTCTGGCAACTTGTTGATATCCTTTTGTTTTTGCTAAGGTCAACCATATAATATAGCTCTCCTTCAAAACCTAAAAGTATCTGGGTTTTTTTTTAATTGGTTCAGTGAAGTAATATTCTGGATTCTCACAAAACAAAAGAATATACCCATTCCTTATTTTATTAGCTAATGATCTAGTGATTAGATCTCTATGCTTATACCAATAGAAAACGAAATATTTAAATGATTTTTCACCGAATGACTATTCATTTATTGTATTTTCATGTAAATAGGGGCAAGAAAGTTCCATGGAAAAATGGCAGTTCAATTTGATGTTATATGAAGGAAAATTAGAATTCAGGTTGGTCCAGTGGCCCAAGACTTGATCTGCAAGCTAAAGATCACGTGTTCAATTCCTTAATCTATCCTTGGTCTCAGGAAACCTTACGAGCCTAGGTTCAACCATATCATTGGTCTTGAGCTTCTCCTCTCACCCCTATCGAGACAATGGTGACCAGCTCATCCAATGGGCAGTTGGTGCATTGTTAGCACCTTAAACCTAACATTCGAGCAGAGGATAAGATATATTCCAACCCCATTCAAGCCCTTTCTCTTGTGAACCCACTATAGGAAGATGGGCTTGAACACTAGACTCTCATTCATGAGGCCCAATTCCCCTATCCATGATAGGAACGGTGTTACATAGCTGGCCTAATTCCACTATCCATGATGGAAACAGTGTTATATAGCTGGCCCAAATCCATTATTAACAATGGCTCCATCAAGAATTGTTCGTGCATCTAATTCTACGTAGAAAAGATATCATCTTGTGATCCACAAAAGCACATATACCATGCTTCGCGTAAATTTCTAAGACAATCATATTGGCTGGGTGATGCAATCATGGGTCTTTCGCGCATCAGACTAATAGCACATCCTTAATCAGATCAAAACCATCCATGCTTAATCCAGGAAATGCACAAGGAATTCTTCTATTTTTTGCTTTCTTTTTGGCTTTTCACATCACATTAAATTAAGTACTATGGTTTCCTCCATCTAGTTTGATTCCAATGGTTCGAATCTTCTTCCACTTCCATTATAATTCAGTGTAAAAATCGTGAGAAATTAAGCACAAAGGGATTGAATTGTAATAATAAGGGAAAATGGCATAAATGGTCTTTGAACTTTTGTTCAATATGCAATCTTGTCCCAAAACTTTAATTTTGTTCTAAACTAAATATTTAATGACACAAATGAAAAGACTACATAGGATATTTACCAAATAATTCATGATCTCATTGAATAAACTAAAAGTTCATGGATAATGTTGCACGTTGCGCCAAATTGCAAGACAACATTGAATAAAGTAAAAGTTTAGGGACAATTTTACTCATTAAATTAAAGTTTATGAATTATTTGTGTTATCATTCTTAATTGAAAACACATAGTGATGAGGTAGCATCAAAACCAAAAAGTGCCCTTAGGCTTTGTTGCTAGCTTCTATTCTTCTAGATGCCACTCTAATGTCGAAGAAATCATTGCCACAAAAGTACAGACTAGGAATTATCGATGGACGGAGATGTCATTGAAAGGGGGAACATTGTCCAAAAATCCTAAATCTATTATATTTTTGTCAATTCAACCATAAACCTTTCAATTTTGCCAATTGACCAATTTTTCAATTCTCACCAATTAAGTCCATCTGACCAATTTTAACCAAAAATCATTGGTATAAAAAGCCGGCAGTGCCATGTAGGACTACCGGCGCTAACATGAACAAAATTTTAATAATTTTTCAATTTTTTAGTATTTTTCTATTTCTCTCTTTTTATTTCTTTTCTTTTTGCTTCTTCTTCTTCCCATGCCGGGCCACTAGCTAGCCTCACCCACCACAGGCGAGGCATGGTCGAGCAAGCCCCAACAAGGGGAGCCCTCGACCCAGGCAAGGCCTAGCGAGCCCAATCTTGCTTAGGCCAAGTAAGGCCGGCCCTCACCCAGGCTAAGGTGGCCTCACCAAGGTTCACTCGGGTGTAGGCAACGCCCAACGAGGCCACCTTGGCCTAGGCGAGGGCCGGCCTCACCAAATCTAGCAATGGAGCCCTCGTCAAGACTCGCCCACCTAGGCGAGGCGTAACGAGGGTCGACCTCGCCTAGGTCAAATCGAGTGAGGTCGCCCTAGCCTAGGCGAGGGCCAGTCTCGTGAGATCTACTAGCTTGGTCAAGGCCAACCTTCGCTAGGTCTCACCCAATTGCGCATCGCCTATGGCGATCAAGGCCAATCGGCCCAACATGGCCGGTGGCTAGCCAATTGGAAAAGGAAGAAGAAGAAGAAAATAAGAAAAAAAAAAAAGGAAAAAGAAGAAAAGTAATAAAAAAATTTAAAAAATATTAAAATTTATCCACATTAGAGTTGACAGCCCTACATGACACCATCGACTTCCATGTCAGCGATTTTCGACCAAAATTGGTCGAATGGACTCAACTAGTAAGAAGTGAAAAGATTTAGGATTTAATTGGTAAAATTAAAAAGGTTTATAACTAAATTGATAAAAGTACAATAGATTTAGGAATTTTTGGATAATTTTCTTCTCATAAGAAGTTTGCATGTCAAAAGAAAACAGGGGGGAAATTTCATCAAGAGTTAGTGGCTTTGATATTATACATAACAATGCTTACATTTAGGAATATGTTATTTCGGTTCTTATTTTATTTACAAGAGAGAGTTTATACTATATATAGCTTAGAAGGATACAATGGAAAAATTATTCAATCAATCATAAACTTATTGTACAATGGTTAATTCAATTATAAACTTTTCAATTTTATTAATTTAATCCTAAACATGTGTGAAATTTCAATTAGTACTCCCAATCAATTTTTGTCAGAAATGGCTAACGTATGACCATCTACTTATCATCGGCCACGTGCCACGTCAGTGATTTCTGGCAAAATTGACCGAAAAGACTATATTGAAATTCCATGGAAAAATTTAAGATTAAATTGTCAAAATTGAATTGGGTAATTTCCTAAGGAGACAATTGATGAAAAAAGGAATACAAAATAATCTTGCTACCACCGGCTATAATGGAGACAAATGATGAAAAAGGTATACAAAACCGGCTGTACGAGGTTCCCAAATCATCAAAAAAAAAAAAAAAAAATCTTGCTGAATCTCATCAAGCTAATTATACAAACTTACACATCTAATTAACAGGGTTATTTATCACTGCATGGAGACTTTTTGGCAAAAATTAAAAGAAAAATGCAAGATGATTTGCCCAGTGATTTTTTTTACGGATAAATTCAACTGGGGAGATGAGACAGACCGATTGCTTATGATTTTCTGGAGAGTTCGAACAAATATACATCCAACTGGTGGGCCCAAGACAATGATCCATGCGGTGCCCGAGAAGATGGCCATACCAATGGACCCAGGAATAGTTATGAGTCCCATAATGCCAATTCAACAAGCTTGTTCCGAGCACAATGCTTTGACCAAATGGAGTTCTCGTTTGTAGTCGCTTTGGACATCAAAATTCATTGTTTAGGCATGTGTTAGGACGCTTTTCTATTTCTTGTCATTTTTCCGTGTTATTTTTTTGTCTATTTTCCCAGATTATTTACTACTTAAGGTTATTTTTTGGAATTTAATGCTACCTAGGGTTAGCAATGTATTTATTTCATCATTTCGATGTATCATACAACTTTCGTAATACTTTACAATATAAATGAAAAGAGAATTCTTTTGGTTGCGCTTGTGGGCTCATTCATCTGAATGTGTGTTTGTGGATTGTCAAATTCATGTTCATCTATATCTTTGCTATCAATATCAAGATACAGAAATGTTCTTATTAATAATTTTTATATCTGCTAACTTTTTTAGAATTCTATCATCACCAAAAAGAAATGATCATTTTTCTTAACGGAAGGTAGAATCAGCAAATTCTAGATAAAAGCAGTTTATGCTTGACAAGAAAACATCGTGTTCATGCTATATGAACGAGAGATTATTAGGATAAAATTCCTGCAACTACACACCCATGTACATGTGTGAAATAGCCCTAAAACGTCTGAAGAAAGTGATACCAACATACTATACTAGTAATAATCATAGGAATAGTTTACTAAATAAGAGATTATTCTTTACAATGTCATTATTATCATCAGACATAAACAGAACTAAACGAAACTTTAGCTGATACTAGTTGTACTGCCTCGGTCCCTTAAAAACTATGTGGTCAAACTATCAAACCACTGTATATTATCTTATTTACAAAGAATCAACTAAATCAATAAATTTGATTCAAGAATAAAATAAATCAAGGCATGGAGAGAGATGGGTCTCTCCAATGTACCTATCTACACCCCCTCCATTTGGTTCTACCCGCAATATTTATAATGCACAATGCGCTAACCATCATATGCCTTTTTGAGCTAGTGATATGGACACAATTTTGTGTTTGGCTCTAATTAGGGCTTCTCTTCTTCTGCCTCCTGCAAGTTTTGTACCACTGCATCCGATGTATCTCTTACTAGCTTAGACCAGTCCCTGTTCCACCATGTAGAAACAATATCAGGACCCATGGAATATAATACTTAAGCTATATATACTAATTTGCACTTGCACTAACTAAGAAAATATATGAGGCATGTTAGGGTGCGCATGACAACATTTCTTGGTTGGGAAAGAGTTTTTTTTTCAGAAATAGTTTTTTTCTATTTCTATTCCGGAAACAATTTCTGAGTAAAAGAACCCGTTTGATAACTACACAAAATTTCTATTCTTGGAATAGAAAAAGAATATAAATGTGTTTGGTAACGCAACGATTCTTTTTTATATTTATTCGTCTTTTATTCTTGCTCACCGATCGTCGGCGGCCGACGGCGGGCCGGCGACCAGCGGTGGCCGGCGAGGACCGACGATCGGGCGTGGCAACAGCAATTGGTGGCCGGCGGCTGCAGGCGGCGGCGGCGGCGGGTGGCAGTCGGTGGTGGCTCGGGGTGGTTGGAGGTGGCCGTGGCAAAAGAGAAATAAAACAAAAATGAAAATGAAAATTTGCTTATTTCTAGAAATTGTTCCTGAGACAAGAAGCAATTTTTTTTTGTTTCTCGTTTCTATTCCCGAGCTAACTTTTCTATTCCGGGGAATAGAAAAACAACTTGGCGTTACCAAACGGGTTTCTATTCTTTTTTTATTCCGGAGAATAAAAGAACAGAAATTCTTAGGAATAGAAATATTCTCATGCAGCTCCTTACTGTGTTTTAAGCAATTCGTACTTTTTAGTAATGGTGCTTCAATACACAGCTATTTTGTCTTCTACTCTCTAGTTTAATCTTTCGGGTCAATTTTTTAGACTATGAATACCCTCTTTTCTTTTCTTATCCTGCGTATATCCACTGCTTTTCATGATAATATGACTTCTCGTCATCATTCGCAACAAGTCATGCTACAATTCGTAGTAGAAGATTAGAACAAAGGAGAGTTAAAGCATACCCTTTTGATGAACAGAAACTGAGACCGACAGTGTTCTTGGCTTCCTCAAGGGCATGCCTGTATCTTTGCAAATCCCTGGCCGAATGCTTCACATCGTCCACGACGTGAAGCTGAGATGGTTTCACATCGCAAAAAATGGGTATCACCTTCTTCTTCGTCTCCATCAACAAAGCGAGCTCGTGGAGACAAAACCACGATTCGCAGTAACGAGGCGAGAACACCGCCACCCCAACTTTGCAACCATATATGGCCGCATTGATCTCATCAAACAGCTTATCTCCGGGCTTCATGCTGTTTCTATCCAAGAAAGGACGAAGGTCGAGCAAAGTCAGGAAATCGTACAACAAGCCGGCAATGTTCCGTTTGGTCTCGGCACCACGGTGGTTTATGAACACGTTGCATGGCGGTCTTAGAGTTTCAATAATTTGGCTGTTGTGTCCAAGAATGTGGCCGTGACGAATTACGCTTTTCGCTACGGCTGCTGACAATCGCTGCATGGCTTTTTCAAGAAGCTAAAGTCAGTAACAAAAGGTATTTTTTAAAGTAATATACAATCTTATTCTGCTATAGGGCGCAATATACACGCATAGGGTGTGTTCATATATAGAGAGAGATAGAGAGAGAAAGAGTTGGAGAGATAATTAGGTTGAAAATGATTTGATATTCAAAAGAGGAGAATTATTCAACAGATTTTCGTCGGACCGAACGACCATTTCCCCGAAGAGAAATTACTTAGCATTTGATGAGGAAGTTTTGTCTTAACCTTCAAACACGTCCGCATGTTGGCCATTAATAAATCGAATAGATCCGTATGTTGCTGCTACACCTATCGCTCTCATGGTTTTCAAACACGCTGTTGTCTTGACTGATGCACTTCATGGTCTTTCAATTTGTACTTTCATTCAGGAGTCCTGATCAAACGTCGATTTCTTGCAATCTCTCGGGGCCCTTGTCACGTAGAAAATAGCAGATTTTGAAGTGATAATACATTAATAAATTGATTAGTGTTGCTCTATCTATTATTCCGTTGTTATTTTGTTTCCCTTGAAGTTCGTTGAATAGATGCCAGCCCTCAAAGAAGGCTCCCCAAAGAAGACCAAACTCGAGATATAGACAAATGCAAAATCAAATAGTTCTTGTGCTATCGATCAAATAATTTTTACAATTTAGAGAGGAAAACAAACTAAACTGATGGATGACTTAGAGATAAAAGCCGACGGAAAAAGCTCAAAACACACTTGCAAGAGCAAGAGTTTGGCAAAATAAAGCAAACTGAACAAAAACATGAAAATATAAATAAATAAAGTAAAATCTTGTGATTTGTTTGGTGCGAACGTGCGTTAGTCCTAAGCTTGCTTCCATACTTCTTTTGAATCCTTGCCCACCACAGCACAGGTGGTTTCCAAATTTCTCATTGGTTGTTGAACTAGTTTGGTCATTTTGCTCCTTGATCTTCAGAATTGGGGATGGCATGTTTTCGCGGCTATCGAATCGGTTTCTTGGAGGTTTTTACATGTCCATTTTGTGGTGCCCAATAATTTAAGGTTACTCTGCAACTAACTCTATTTATTTATTTTTTTGAAAAGTTGTCTACTCTTATCCAATTCGCCGAGGCTATCATTACCGTGATCTGGCATTAGCCAACCTCCTTCGAGATCTTAAGGATTTTCACAGCTTCCTCCTATTTTCGAATCCCCTTCATTAGAGTCTGGCATTGCTCATTACCAATCTCTCAATTTCCATCTGCTAAATGCCAAACGTCTTTCTCATGCCAGTCGTGCCAAATTTGTTGGGAATTTATAATCAAGAATTGAAAAAATAGGATTAAACTTTGAGACATGATAACACTCTTTTTAAAGAATTATTTACTCCACAATGTTATTTATGGTTACTGGCAATAACCCTTTATGCTACAAGAAAGTCTCAAATGAGAATACTAGCTAGTAATTCTAGTATATCTCCAAAAACTCTCGAAAAGAATAATTGGAAAGAAGGCTATGTTTTTGGAAAGTAGATTTGACAAGACTTGCTGAACATTGATACCAAAAACTGACGTACTTATCTCAGTCTTTTTGAACAGAAGCAATCCTTCGGAAAAGGTTGTAAAGTGAATAGATACATTCTTGGAAGATATGTTGAAAATACATTGGAAATTCGGAATAAAAATAATAAAATAATTATTTTATTTTATTTTTTAATTTTAATTTCACAATTTCTGAAAAATAAAAACTTTTCAAAGATTGGACAAATACAACTTTTCAAAGATTGTGACATGCCTAATAAAAATTAGCAAAAATAAATAATAATAATAATAATAATAATAATAATAATAATAATAATAATAATAATAATAATAATAATAATAAAAAATAATAATAATAATAATAATAATAATAATAATAATAATAATAATAATAATAATAATAATAATAATAATAATAATAATAATAATAATAATAATAATAATAATAATAACGAATTTATTTGCACATCTACATGCGAGTATTATGGGATCTAGCCATAATCCATTTCTTCATTTGAACAAGTTAGGAGACATCCACACTTATATAATGCCATGCCCCATGTACATCTAACTTTTCTATGTTAGACAAGGAAAAAGCACTATTTTGTTTGTTTTACAAACAAATAACCAAAAACATTTTGGTGCCAATACATGTTCCCAACATTTAATTATGTCTTACTATATATAATCAAAAGGAATGCTCCGGGCGTTTTGAACAACTACTCTCCCACTTGAGGTGACAATTTATTGGATCAATTAATTCATGCATATTGATGGATGTCTTTCAAATCAACATTTCAGTTTACTTGTGCTATACACAGCAACATCAAGTTGGATAAGTTTGGTAAATTAAATAAATTATGAGTGAATGTCACTGCAATGTTTCAAATCCATTTGTCATTTGTAAAAATTAGGACCGTCGACTTAATTTTCTCAAATTGAAGAATAGTCGTTAACATTTTGGTTATAATTCAGGGGTTATGGCTTCTAAGTAGATCCACGGACAGGAAAGTTCTCGTTGTCATTTTATCAAATTTCGTCACCCAGGACATCATACACCTCCCAACACTTTCCTCTCTTCCAATTGCGAGTTTCTCAATCTCTCGGTCTTATGGTAGGGACCTGCAGCAATACCTTTCCTTGAAGCTGCACAGCTTCAAGAACCTCTACTTCGTATGAAACTAGGACTAGGTTAGGGTTTTGGAGGTTGGTTTTGTTCCAGTTCGCTACTTCAAGTTCAAACATGAATTTTCTTCTTAGGCTGAAATTAAAGCTCAGGAGCTTGGACAATTGAAAATTTCTTCCTCTTCAGATACTGTCCTCAACCACCCTTCGAAGAGCGCAGAAGGTAGACGTGGATATCCTCTAGGATTCAATGGACCTTCTAAATTATTCGTGAATAGCAAGAAATATTGGGCAAAAATATCAATGAGACCCCTGAGAGAAAGAGAGAGAATAGACTGACCGAAAACTAGAAATGTCAGGCAAAAATAAAAATTTGGTAAAAGGAAACCTTGGACTGAGGCTCGTACCTAATTGGTACACAGGGGGTGCAATCCACAACTTACACTTGGTTCGGCCGGAGTTGATAGTGAGCATAGTTTCAGAGTAAAATATAGAATCTGAGAACTAGACCAATGGAAACTTGTAGGTTTCAGATTTCAAGTTATGTTAGGTAGATTTCGGGTTCCAAAAAATAAGGAACCTATTTTGAAGGGTGGGTTCCTAGATTCTTAGTTGGAGAAATCTGGAACCTGTAACCTATAATCCCGTAACCTAGAATCTAGAATAAGTTTTAATATTTTTCTTGATTCATGTCTTCACGTGATCTTATGATATTCCATGCCGTTCGATGATGCATGTACAATCTGGAAATATTAATCTGAGCCTCCATTTTATGATTAAGGCTTTTATTTTATTTTAATGTTCATATTTCCAATATGTTTCTATGGTCAGTGAATCGTAGCAAAGGTTTTAATTTACTGTAATCGTTCAATCAATAATATAGGTGAAACCTAAATAAATCCTAGAACCAACTCTAAAACCTATGACAAGGTAATTTACAAGTTCTAGGATATCTAAGGTAGATTTTAGATTCCAAAAAATGAAAAATATGTTCCAAATAATAGATTTTAGATTTTAGATGAAACCTATACGGAACCTGAAACCACTCACCTCTAATTCATATGTGTGAAACCCACACTTTTACATATTGTTATCAAACTAATAAGTGAAGCCATTGATATAGTGAAAATGCGAGAGCTTCTCAATTTCGGGAGATAGTAAAAGTAAGGAAACAAGCTTTCTGTGATATTTTTATACAGCTGGAAATCACACCAAACAGCTTAGGACAACAAAAATTCCACTTTTGGAATTGCTTCAACCTAACTTATATAACTAATAGATAGCTGAAACGACATTTAAATAGAAATTAGTACGGTTTTGATTGTCTTTTATGACTCAATTAAAAGCATTACATGTAGAAATAATAAAAATATCTAAAGAAAAAGTAGACATGGAAGGATTGAAAAGCAATCCAAGGTTAAACTGTGAATGAAAAGGCAAATAAAGCCTAAATATCCTTTTACTAATAGATATTGGGAGTTCAAACACTGAAAAGGTAGCTGTAGCCTACACTTTCTGGTGATATTAGACATATATGGGTATAGAAAGTCGATATTTCTTGCTTAGAAATCAAATAATCATTTCAATAAGCTTTTTACTGAGCCGTCCTCGTTGATTGATTCTTCATATCCTCATGAAAATTTTTGGGAAAAATTACCATAAAAGTCTTAAACCTTATGTATGGATTTCAATTCAGTCTTAAACTTTTCAATTTGATTCAAAATCTTTTGATGATTTACCAATTTAGTCATTTCGGCTAATTTTGACCAAAAATTGTTAACATAAATACAGTCGACACTAATGTGGACAATTTTATTTTATTTTTCTTAATTTTTTTAAATTGTTGACTATGGCCAGTTGTTGGCTATGGTCGAGGCCCGACACCAGTAGAAGAAAAAGGAAAAATAAAATAAAATAAAATAAAAAATTAAAAAATTCAAAAAATTATAAAAGTTCAAAAAATTTGTTCATATCAGCAATAGTTATGTCATGTAAGATGATTGGCGTCCATATCAATAATTTTTAGTTAAAATTAGCTGGAATGACTACATTGGCAAATTATTAAAGATTTAAAACTAACTTGACATCTATATAATAAAATCAGGATTTTTTTTTTTTTTTTGGTTAATTTTTTCCAAATTTTTGTGATACTATCAGTTTAAAGTTTAGGCAAGTTCTGTGATACCTCATCTTGCGAGTGGTGTCCTTTCACCACAATTTCCTATCTGTCCGAAGCAGAAGAAACAAAAGAAAATCAGTGAATTCAAGTCCTCTGTAGTCTGTATCCACCGACCAAAAAAAAAAAAAAAGTCCTCTGTACCCACTGTGCCCGAGGCTTTAAAACAGAAAGAATTGAATGGTAGGCCTGACATGTTACGACCAAGGAGTCCTCCCTCGGTTATATTTACTAAAATCAATCTAAACCATTAAAATAAACCGATTCCATAACATGTCTGGTAAGATTTGACGATTCAGATTCATTTACTATATGTCACAATCAGCACTTTCTTGACTAATCTTCCTTAGAAGCCAAACCATTTGGGAATTGAGCCCCAATCTCAAAAGTCATTAAATACAAATGTCGTCTCAAAGAAATCCCACGAGGAAACTCGATACCTTTAATGGGAGGGAGATTAGTGAGAAAGAACTCAAGTTTAATCTCATAAATATATTTAAAGCTTTTAACAAAAATACGTTGAATAAACAGATTTAACATCAAAACTGTTACGAATATTATTGAAACTGGAGGTGGAGTACTTATTCATTTAAACTCCTAAATTTAAAATTAGATAGGAGGAAAAAGCTCATATATCTATGATTGAGAGAGCAAAACTCTCAAATCTAAAATTAGATTAGGAGAGGAAGGAAGGAAATGAGTGGAAATAAAAGGGAAAGCAACTAGGGACGAGGGGGAGAGATCTAAGTCAAAATCCCTCCTCTTCAAATGTTGAAGAGACGAAGAAAAGTTGAAACTCAAATGAGGAGAGAGAGCAAGGGAGGGAGGGAGAGACTTAGTGTCAAAATTAAAGTTTTTTTTGGGTAAAGAAGTGTCAACATTAAAGTTGGGTTGTCAAAATTCCAAGAATTTTAGATTTGGAAAAAAAGTCAAAACCTATGAGCCGCAAGATTTATATTAAAAAATAAGTAATAGTCAGTGCCCTTAAGCTAAAAAATCGTGAGCCCATTATATATATTGTTTCATCTCACGTGTATTATATATATTGTTTCATCTTACCTGCAAAGTCAAATCCAAATATCATATTGTTTAACGTTCCTTCAATATTGGGGACTATTTAGTATTTGCACAATGGGCCAATCGAAGCCCGTCGTAGAAAGGCCTCCACTTAGTTCGCTGAAATATTGCGAAAATCAGGCCTGCTAGACATAGCTATGGATGAAGGGAATAATTTCTGATACGGCACGATAACATGACTCAAACGTAATATAAAATTAGGAATTGAAACTAAATATGTTCAGGTCAATTTGTGCAAGCACGTGAATTTTAATGGGTAAATATGCATTTCTGATTTATTTTTTTCATAGACATCTCTCTTTTACACTTGATTTCTATAAAAACTAAAAAAATTAAGAAAATGGAGAATAATAAACTAGATAACATATAAATAATTAAGATGTCTCTAAAAAAGAAACACAGTTAAGTAAAAAGGAGAAAAGCCTCAACAACAAAATATTAAATTACAAAATTTGGATACTCATTAGGTACTCTTAAATGATTAATTAAGGCAAAAATATGATTGATAAAAAAAAAAAATTAAAAAAAAAATACCCTAGCTTCCAATTAATCATTTCCTTTTATGATTTAATATCATTATTTTCTTGTATACATTTTTTTAAACATTTTTAATCAATCACTTAGACATTAATGTGCCCTTTTAATATACATAATGGATTGACCAATATTTTTAATTTGAACTTTATATTACTGAGGCGTTTTCCCTTTTTTTTATTTTTTTTTTTATTTTCTTAAAATATCTTATTTAGTTCTATTAAAGTGATTATATTTATCAAATTTTAACAAATTTTTATTGTTTAAGATTATTTTTTACATTTATTTCCTTTATTATTAGTATTTTAATTTATTTATTTTTTCTCTCATTTTCTATCTTTTCCATTTTCACAGCAATTAATGGTAAAAGAGAAATTTCTTTCAAAAAAAATAAGATGAAAAATATACATTTGCCCCAAAAAAAGTCACATGTAATGCACATGCTAACAGTTACAACTATAATAAGATAAAAATTTAAGGGGGTATTACCAATTAAAAGTTCATGAAGCATGTACTATCCCTAAAGTTCATGGGATTTTTGTATAAAGGGAAAATGTCACAAAAAAATTTCAAATTTTACCCATTGTGATATGTTTACCCTAAATCTTACTTTGCCAATTGCTACATATTTATCTTAAACTTTTTCCTGTGACATAAAATTTCTTAAATTAAATACCCATATGACACATTTACTCTTCATCAAGGTTCCATACAATGAGTGTCATATCAATATTGTTTACTTTTTAGCTATGTAGGTAGATTTTTAATGATCTTATTGGCAAAACTTTGACTGAGGGTAAATGTATCATCCAAATATAAGTTTTGGATTTTTAGTGCCACATAAAAAAGAAGTTTAGGGAAAATGTATCATAGTAAGCATAATTTATGATTTTTTGTGGCTTTTACCTTTGTATAAAGTATTCTATGTTTAATTGCCTTAAATCAAATGACTTTCTAAGGTGGACTTTTTTTTTTGTCATCAAAAGATTATTTTTATTGAACCCAAGGACCGCCTAAGACACCATACAACATTGAGAAAACATTGGCCAAGTTTAATACTCCACGTAGGACATACAGAAAACCACTCAGCTATCCACATGTGTCGATCAGGCCCACATCGAGGGCTATTCAAAATTTACTACAGCTACAAACCACACCCTCTCTCTCTCTCTATTTGTCCATCTGGGTCCACATTCAAAACTTATTACAGACCCTTTTTCTCATCTCTCTCCTCGTTAAAATCGCTCTACTCCATTATGGAGGAAAAAAAGAATGCTCCTTTCGCACTCGCGTTTTTACTCACTCTTTGTGATCTCTCTCTCTCTCTCTCTCTCTCTCTCTCTCTCTCTCTCTCTTCCTCCCTCCTTCGCGAAGTGCCTCTCTGCTTGTGAATGACGACGCCGACGGCTCTACCATCGCCTCCCCGAGCCCCGCCATCATGTTTTCCCCTCACTCTTCGCGACCTCCGCTCCTCTCCCTCCCTCCCCCTCCGCAAAGCAGAGTTCTTTGCTCATGAACCACAATGTTGCCGAGTGATTTCAATAGGGAGAAAGAGGAGAGATGAATTGGCATTTTGTGAAGGCAAGTGTGTTTGGAAACTCATTTTTTGTGTATAATTTGCAAATCTACTTTAAGGTAAAAAGAAAAAAGGAAAAAAAAAAAAAAAAATAATAAAAGGGAGGAGGAGATGCAGCTGCGTGGGCGGGCAAAATCGTGGGGAGCGGCTTAGCGGTGGTGCTAGTGCTGGTGGGGAGGCGACTGGTGGCAGTGGCGATGGGGGGAGGCGGCTCGCCTGAGGTCGGCGACCTCAAGCGCGACCCAAGGCGTCGCCTAAGGTCGCACGGCCTCAGGCGGTGTCACCTAGGTAGCTCGACCTTAGGTGGCGGCGCTTGGGTCGCACGACCTTAGGCGAGGCTTCCTAGCGGCCAGATCTGGCCCCCCGGCGGCCAGATCTGGCCCCTCGCAACTGAGCGCCGCCCGATTGAGCTTCGCAGTGGAGCACAGGTCCAAGGAAGAAGACGATGAACGGTATTTTTTTAAGGCAAAAGGGGAAACATAATTATCAGTAAGGGCAATATTGAAAAGAAAAATATTCATTAAACCTCAAACTAGCATTCCAAATGCTAGCATTCGGCAAATGGAGCCTAAAAAATAGGGAAAATTCCAAAATGGAACCCGAAGTGCCATATTTTTCTCAAATAAGGGTCTGAAGTGAACATCGTTTCAAATAGGGACCCGAAGTGCCATCACTTTCTCAAATAAGGGCCTAAAGTGGATGTTGTTTCAAATGAGAACCTAAAGTGGTTATGTTTGTTTCAAATAAGGACCCAACTTTTCGGCGATCAAGGGTATTTTTGTCTTTTGCCATTTTCCGCCTTTTTTTCTTTCCTCTTTTTTTTTTTTTTTTTTTGGTTCTTTTTCTTCCTCTTTGCCAGTGGCCGGCCAACCACCGGCAATGCCCATAGAGGGCTGGGTGAGGGTCGCCCTCGCCAGCAAGGGTTGCCCACGCCAGTCCTTACTAGTAGCTAGTGAGGGCCGACCTCATAGATGGCCCCTGGGTGAGGGTCGCCAAGCGACGCCATCCCTCACCTGTGGCTAGCGTGGATGGCCCTCACCAGCGACAACAACCCTCGCCCAGCCCTTTGTGGGCATCGCCGATGGCCAACAGCCATCGACAAAGAGGAAGAAGAAGAACCAGAAAAAGAAAAGGGAAAAAAAAGGGGAAAATGCCAAATGACGAAAATACTCTTGACTGATCGAAAAATTTAGCCGGTCAGCAATCGGCGAGGTCGAGTCCTTATTTTGAAACCACCAAAGCCACTTTAGGTTATTATTTGAAATAAAGTCCACTTCGAGCCCTTATTTGAGAAAATAATGGCACTTTGGGTCCTTTTTTGAAATTTTTCCAAAAAAAAAAAAAAAAAAAGAGGGAAGAAAAAAAGGCGAAAAATGGCAAAAGACAAAAATACCCTTGATCGCCAAAAAGTCAAGTCCTTATTTGAAACAAACATAACCACTTTAGGTCCTCATTTGAAACAACATCCACTTCAAACCCTTATTTGAGAAAGTGATGGCACTTCGGGTCCCTATTTGAAACAATATTAACTTGAGACCATTATTTAAGAAAAAGATGGCACTTCGGGTTCCATTTTGGAATTTTCCCTAAAACATATGAACCAAATGCAAAATATTTTCCCAAATGGACTTTGGGGGCCCAAAGCCCCATAGGAAAGCCAAACCAAATGGGGCCGTAATAAATTTTAAATGTGGGTCCAGGTCGAGAAAGAGAGAGAGGAGAGAGAGGGTTTGCAGCTATAGTATATTATGAATAGTCTTCGATGTGGGCTCGGATCGACACATGTCGATTACTAAGTTGTTTTTTATATGTGCTACATAGAGTTTAAACTCAACCAGTATTTTCTCATACAACACTAGCTTTAAAAGATCATTAGTCAAAGGCTACTTCTCTTCTTATTTATTCTCACAGCAATCGAGGGTAAAAGAGAGGGGCTCTATCGCTTAGCTGTAAAGTACACAGTACTCGAAGTTTTTCGATAACATATGATATAATGACCCAACAGATGACACTGGTCTTTATCTTTAAGAAAGCCCAAGCTTTAGCATACTTTGTCACTTTAATCAGAAATGCCACGTGACCACCAAACCAAACAACGCCATATAATAAACACTGACATTCGACGTCCCTTTCTTTCTTTTGGGCACATATTCGAATTGTTATATTTGGTAACTTGTTAATGTCCCATTTTTTTTTTTTATTTCATTCATATAATATAGCTCTATCTCAAAACTCAAAAGTAGCAGGTTCGGCTACATACAACCGTATGCTAGCACATACCAAGTTAGTGGTTGGCTAAGTGGTCCGAAATATGATTTACATGCAAGATGTCACATGATCAATTCCAATCCGTCGGCAATCTCGGGAAATGTGGTTAGTCTGTGTATTAGCGGTCCTAGGCTTCCCCACTCATAATTGATGAGGTTATGATAACAAGCTCATTCAATGAACAGTTAGTGTTTTGTTTGGCACTGTAATCAAAATTTCAATAGTGGATGGGGTAGCTTTCAATCCCATCCAAACCCTTTTATTTGTGAACCTTCTATGGGAACATGGACTTGATCAAACTAGGCTTTCATTCACAAGGCCTAATCATTTAGATGGAAACAGTGCGATATAGCTGGCCGAGATCCATTATCAAACAATGGCTCTATCAAGAATTGTTCATGCATCTAAGTAGAAAAGATATGACCATGTGACTCACAAAAAGCATATATTCCATGCTTCGTGCCGCAGCGGGACTACCATCGGAATGCCGGTTTTTAATTATTAAATACAATTGTATTAACTGGAAGTTGCAATAATGTGATCTCATGGATCTTTCAAGTACCAGACTAGGATCATATGTTTGATCCGATCAAAGACAGACCATCTATGCTACCACTTGGAAATTTGTACAAAATTCTTTCTTTCTTTCTTTCTTCTTTCTCTATCATTTTGCCTTTTTCTTTTGTCTTTTCATATCAGATGGAATTAATGACTATGGTTTGCTCCGTCCAGTTTGATTGAAATGGTTCGAATCTTCTCCACTTCCATTAAAATTCACAAGGTCAAAATTGTGAGAAATCAAGCACGAGGGGACTGGAGCGCAACTAAGAACACATAGTGACAAGAATAGTAGTGAGACAAAAAAGTGGCCTTTGGCTTTGTTGCAAGCTTCTAGATGCCCCCCTCTTGCAGCAAATTACCACAGAAGTACGCAGTAGGAACTTTACAAGGATGGAGATGCCATTGAAAGGAGTTTGCATTTCCAAAGAAAACAAGGGGAAATTTGAAGGTTTCATCATAAGTTAGTTGCTTTGATACTATTCTTGACAATGCTTACACTGCGGACTATGTTTTTCTTTTTTTCTTTTTTTTTTTTCCTTTTTTTTTCTTCTTGTGACCGAAGATCCGCTTCATTGCTCCGTAAGGCTTACGCCCGAGTATCCACGACTATACCTCGAGGGGGACTAGCAAAGAAACCCACCACCATGTGGCCCCCCACTTAAAGGACAAAAACACGCTGGGAAGAGTCGAACTCTCGACCTCTAGCGTTAGAGGGAGGGAACGCCTTCACCAACTCGGCCATGCGCGAGTGGGTATGCGCACTATGTTTGTCTGTTCTTTTTTTCTTTTCTTTTTTCTTTACAAGAGCCAAAGAGAGTTTATAATGTATTCAGCTTACAAGGATACATGGACCCGAAAAATTAAACGAAGTAATCTTGCTGAATATTATTGAGCTAAATGTATCTTATAAACTTAATGAACAGGCTGCATGGAGATTTTCTGGTAAGAAGTAAAGGAAGACTGCTAGAATACCTGACCGATAATTTTTTTATGGATGATTTCAACTGGAGAGACGATGCACAAGTGATTGCTGATGACTTTCCAGAGAGTTCAACAAACGTGGATCCAGCAGGTGAGCCCGAGCACCAGTCTGCATAGTGTGCAAGAAAACAGCTACAACTTTTGATCCAAACAGAGTTACGAGAACCATAATACCAATCCAGAAAGCTCGTTCCGAGCGCTTTACTTTGATCAAATGGGTTTCCCTGTAGCCTTTCGCATATTAGCAGCTTTGGCTAAAACTCGAGCAGTTTCTTGAAAATCATTGTTTAGGCGTGTCACAGAGTATTGTTTCTATATTTTTTTTATCATTTTTCTCTGTTATTTTGGTTTATTGTTTATTTTCTCATATCGTTTACTGCTTAAGGTTATTTTCAGGTTACTGACCAAAAAAACAAGGTTATTTTCAGGTTTTTCGATGTCACCTAGGATTAGCACTGTACTTATTTGATCTTTTCGATGAATCGTGCAGCTTCCAATATATTTTACAGAACAAAGAGATTTCTCTTTTTGTTGAATCTCTCTTTGATTGATCAATGTGTGATATTCCGAATACTCATTACTAATGGAATCGAAATGATCTCTGGATTGATTAGAAGATCCTTTCAATTGGCTAGAATCCGTTACTTGAACGAAACTAGATCTTGTAGAATCATATGCTAGATGCAAAGGCACATAATAGATCGATATGAACATCATGAGTTGTCCCGCAATAAAACCCGTTAGTTGCTGATACCTTCTTCTCGGTCCCTTCTTCTCCTTTTTCCAGAACCCGAGCTCGGATCGCCTGAGTGCATGTTTGCAGATCGTGGAGTTCATGTTGTTTATCTATTTCTTTGCAATGTTAATTGATACCAACACATGGTAATTTTATTTTATTTTTTGTTTACTAATATTTTCCAACTCTTTCATAAATCTACTAACACAGAATACAAGCGGTTTAGGTTTAATAAGAAAGCATCTTGTTCATGCTCTATGAACAATAGATTATGAGGATAAAATTCATGCACGTGCGCACCCGTTTGCACGTGTGATATAACCCTCTTTCACAAGAGGAGATAATAAGCAAAAATCCTGGATATAACGTTCTAAGGAAGGGATACAAGAAAGTTTCGAATGATTTCCATTTTATTGATTTTGCATTATGGTCGGAGAAAAATGAAGGAAATAATCATTTGAATGGTGCACTAAAAAAGAGGTTTATTCTTTAGACTAAAGATGTTACAATTTTATTATCATCAGAGATTAAGAAAAGTATACTAAAATTAAGCTGATACTAATTACAATGCCGAAGGTCCCTTATACACAATGTAATTAGAATATTAAACCACTAATATTATTTTTTACAAAGAATCAAAAAAATCAATAAATTTGATTTACTGAAACAAAGCAAATTAAAGCGTGGAGATTGATGGGGGGATCTCCAATCTCTTTTTGGATCTCCCCCAGGCACAGACCATTAAATGCATTCTATTCAGTGCTTTGTGCACATTTTGGCTCTAATTGGGGCTTCTCTTCTTCGGCCTCCAGCAAGTTGCGTATCACTGCGTCGGATGCGTCTCTTACCAGCTTCGACCAGTCCCTGTTCCAACATGTAGAAACATTATATGAGGCATTATATTGTGTTTAGAACATTTTGTGATTTTTAGTAATGATGCTTTGGTGGACCTTTCATTAATCTTCTACTCGATAGCTTAATCTTTTAGATTGAAATTTAGGCCTTGAATATTCTCTTCTTCTTCTTCTTTTTTCTTATTTCGCAGACATCCACTATCTTTCATGATAATATGATTTCTTGTGGTCATTCGCAACAGGTCGTGCTATAGTCCGTGGTGGAAAATTAGAGCAAAAGGGATTTGAGCATACCCTATTGATGAATGGAAAGTGAGACCAACGGTGTTCTTGGCTTCCTCGACAGCATGCCTATATCTTGGCAAATTATTGGCCGAATGCTTCAGGTCGTCCCGGACATGAAGTTGAGACGGCTTCACATCGCAAAAAATGGGTACCACCCTCTTCTTCGTCTCCATCAGCAAAGCCAGCTCGTGGAGGCAGAACCGCGACTCGCAGTAATGCGGCGAGAACACCACAACCCCAACTTTGCAGGCATAAATGGCCGCTTCGATCTCATCGAACAGCTTATCTCCGGGCTTCATGCTCCTGTTGTCCAGGAAAGGGTGAAGATCGAGCAAGCTCAGGAAGTTGTGCAGCAAGCCGGCGATGCTCCGCTTGGTCTCGGTGCCACGGTGGTTTATGAACACCTCGCATGGCGGCCTTAGGGTTTGGATTATTTGGCTGTTGCGTCCAAGAACGCGGCCGTGATGAATTACGTTCTTGGCTATGGCCGTTGATAATCTCTGCATCACTTCTTCTTCTTTTTTTCCAAGCAGCTAAAGTAACGAAAGGTATTTTTTTATAAAATACGATTTTTATTCTGCTAAAGGGTGCGATATTCAAGACACAGGGTGTGTTCATTTTTATATGAAGAGAGTTGGAGGGAGGGAGAAATGTTATGAATTTTTTATTAGACAGAGAATGGTTTGACATTCAAAGGAGGAACTTTTCAAAAGCCATCGGACCGACTGACCGACCGTATCACGTAGGGAAGCAACGTAGCATTTGTTCAGAAAAGGCAGGGAAAAGAGAGTGAGAGACTGATTGATCGATCGACACGTATTTAATTAGGAAGTGTTGTCTGGACCTTCAAACACGGTCGGATCTTGGCCCATAAAATTGTGTTACGGCGACTCCCATCGCTATCATGGTTTTCAGTTCCAAATACGTTGTCGTCTTGGCTTAATGTTCTCTGCATGGTCATTTGAATTTGTACTATTATTTGGCAGGCTCGATCAAACGTCAATTTCTTGTGATTTCATGGGGCCATTGTCTCATGGGAAATTGCACATGATGGCCCAAGCAGGCATTCGAAGGCTAATCTAAATATCACCTAACCGTCGAAATGAAGAAGAAACCGCTTTAACGTCCTCTTTGATTTGGCATAAATATAACTGGAGGAACATTCGTTGTGCTTTGAAGTTCGAACAACTGCTCTCATACCTGATGTGAGAATTTATTGAATCAACCAATTTATGCATATTGATGGATGCCTTTCAAATCACCATTAAAGTTAACTTAATCTAATAAAGAGATGCACACGTAAGGTCATTAAATTGTATTAGCTTAGTAAATTACATAGATCATGAGACAATTTCTTAAGTCAAAATATGATTGCTGACTTTTTTTTCTTGTAATCAAGGGCAAGAGCATGAAGACCTGACGAACACTGCTCAAGCGGTCAAACTCCATGAACCTGTTGAATCAGGACTTTTAGTCTATACAGCAGTCCCAACTCAGAGCGGTTTGCAGACAATTAGTAGGAATTCGAACAAAAAACGTCTACTTGTTTTTGAGCTAGAAATCTCCCATAACAACCTTGAGGAGTCAAGTAGTCGTTAATACGTAGGATGCAGTCCGTTAACCGTGTCTTACATTCCACGTTGTAGTTTCTAAGTAGATCCACGGACAGGAAAATTCTGGTTTATCTTTGTACCAATTTCGTCACCCAGGACGTCATATAGCTACCAAAACTTTCTTCCAAGTTCCAGATTCTCAATTTCTCCGTCTTTAGCTAGGAAACCTGCAGTACCTTCCTTGACGCTGCACAGCTTCAAAGAATTCTCTAAGCCGGGTGGAACTTGGACTACGTCAGAGTTTTGGTGGTCGGTGTTGTTCCTGTTCCTTCGCTACTATAAGCTCATACATGAATATCTTCTAGGGCTTAAATTGAAGTTCAACAGCTTGAACAATTGTAAATTCCTTCCTTTTCATTTACGATAGCTTGTAAAGTATTATTTTCGAGGATAATTTCTGCCTCTCAGAGAGCGTAGAAGTTAAAATGTGAATATCTCCATGATTGAACGGACAACCCGGTTTATTTAGGTATAGCAGGTACAATAGATATGTGAAGCTCGTGAGAGGAAGAGAGAAAATAGGTTAAGCGAAACTTAGAAATATCATGTGAAAATTAGAAATTCAATAGGAGGAAAAGTTCCGGGCTTCGCATATATTTCGAGCATGGGGAGGGCACAATCCAACTTTACACGTGGTTCGTCCCAAATTCATACACAAGATCACAAAACTCATAAAGAAAACAAAAAACAGAGGGCTTCTCAAATAATGTGGGATGAGAAAGAGAAAAGGAAACAAGGTTTGAGAAATATTTTTCTACGACAGCAAGTCACACCAAACTGCCTCAGACCAATATTACACTCTTGAAATAGCTTTAACCAAATTTTGGGGTGTTTAGCTCAACTTTTCCGAGGGATTTTGAGCCTTGGGAAAAATATGATGTGCTTGGCAAACTTTTTTGTGACCTCTTTGGCCAAATGTTAGCTTTGGCAAAGCTGCTTTCAGCATTTGCGAAAGGCTATTTATGAGGTTGAGTAACTTTTTTTCTTCGAAAACTATTCTCACCAATTTTTTCAATTCTTTGGTTTTGCCCCCATTGTTACTGTTCATCTTCTTTGCATGAGGGCGGCTAGCAAGGCTAAATCAGACTGTGAAGGGCCAACGAAGGTTGCTTGTGGTCACATGACCTCCGCGAGGGTCATGCGACCCTAGCGAGGGCTACTTAGGGTCATGCAACCTCAAACGATGGTGAATGGCAGCCTAAGCCCTTCGCTAGAGCAAGCAAAGAGTGAGTTTTTTTTTTTAATAACTAAATAAATAATTGCAGTCAGTCCTTTGCAAGAAAAGTTCATCAAAATATTATTTAGCCAAAAGTTGCTTTACCAAGGACTTTTAAATTACAATTTACCAAACGCAATTGCATCTCATCAAACCCCATTTCCCCAAAGCCGAACTAAACACACTCATCCATCCATGGATGAACTAATAGAAAGTCGAAATTGCATTTAAATATAAATTAGTATGGTTTTTGATCATCTTTAATGACTCAATTAAAAGGATCGAACTACTTAATATTCAATATCAATAAAATGAATTAGTGTGCTGGTTCATTTTTAATATATGTGTTGTTTCATTTTAAATATAAACGGTAACTTGATTATATTCATATCATTTGACCAGATTGTAGCTTTATTTAGACTTCCATAAAAAGCATGACAAAAAAAAAAGCGAAATTAACATAAATAGTTCATGAATTTTGACCCAACGTGCAATTTAGTCTCTAAACTTTTAATTTGTTCAATATAGTCCTTGAACTTTAGCTCAATATGTAATGTGGTCCATGAATTTTTAATTTATTCAATGTAGCCCCTGAATATTTGGTACATGTTCAATACAATTCTTGAACTATATGAAAATGTTTAATATAGTCATTCCATATTCAAGACCAAGGATTACATTTAACATTTTCATATAGGTTAAGGGTTGTATTGAATATGTACAAAAAAATTCATGACTATATTAAATAAATTAAAAATTCATGGACCATATTGCACATTGAGCTAAAGTTCAGGGACCACAAAGAACAAATTAAAAGGTTAAGGACCAAATTGCACATTTGGCTAAAGTTCAAAGATCATTTGTGTCGTTATCCCAAAAAAATAAAAAATGCTCGAGTGGTATGAATGATTCATTATTAGATATTCATGATGAATATCCCAAGAGTAAGAAGACGTGGTTGGATTGGAGAGCAATCCAAAGTTGAACTTTAAATGAAAATGTAACTATAGTCTGTCGCTTTCTAGAAATATTAGGAGATGGAAAAGTCCATATTTCTTGATTAAAGATCAGATAATCATTTTAATAAGCTTTGACGGGACCGTCCTTGTTGATCAATTCTTCACTTCCGTGAGTGGTATTCTTTCCCGACAATTTCTTATTCTCCGACGCAGAAGAAACGAAAGAAAATCAACGATTTCAAGTCCGCCGTTCCCACGGTGTCCAACGCTTTAAATCCGAAAGAATTGAATGGTATAGGGGTGACATGTTGATTTTGATTCTGGATATAGAGCTTCGCAAGTTACAACCGAGACTTCGTCTCGTTGGTGACGTGTACCCAAAAAAATCTTAACTTTAGGATTGATGGTTTTATGACAAGTCTCGCCAAATTCAACAAGCTCAGATTCATTTAGTACAGGTAACACAATCAATGCTTCTAAACTTGTAATTTCGGTAAGAGGGAGATTGCTAAAAGAAAGCTTAAATATGAGCTCATTAACATATATTTTTACTCAAAAATAAGAAAGTCTTAAGAGCCTATTTGTTTACAATCAAACAAACACTAAAAAGCTATTGTTTTGCTTTAGGAAAATGGTATAAATTGTCTCTGAACTTTGAATTAATATGCAATATTGTTTTTAAATTTTTAATTTGTTCAATACAATCCCTAAACTTAACTTCTAGGTTTCTTCAATATGATCCTTGAATTTTTTTTTTCTACATGTTTAATTTAGTCCATAAACTATATGAAAATGCTCAATGTTATTCTTCAATTAATTCAAGTTAACAAAATTTGCTAATTTGAATTCTAATCAGGTAAGTTTGAACGGTGGGCAAAAAAATAACATTATGTGTGGATTATCCACGTAAAATATTTGACTCAAATATGATATCCACACCATCAAATTACATGGATAATCATTTTTTAACTAAACTAATTTTAAAAAACTAAGAGAATTATTATATGATAATTTGAGCTAAATATCTTATGTAGATAATCTGTGTAACGTTATCTTTTTGTCCACTGTTCAAACATAGTGGATTGGATGCCAAATCAGTAAATTCCATTTACTTGAATTAATAGAATGACAACTTTGAGTATTTTCATATAGTCCAAGGACTAAATTGAATATATACAAAAAATTCAATGATCATATTGAACAAATTAAAAAGTTCAGGGACAACATTTATACATTTAGCTAAATTTTGTGGATGACGTTCTACAATGAGTCAAAGTTCAATGACTATTTGTGTAATTATCTATTTTACTTTCCCACCAAAATTTAACATATTATTAGAATTTTCAAAAAAAATCGAAAGAAATTATGTGACTTTATGTGTCAACATTTGAATTTATGCAAAAAAAAAATTCAAAATTCATGAACTACAAAAATTATATAAAGCAAAAAAATAGGATAGGTACACTATGAATGTCATAACTTTTTTTTTTCATGCACTTGAGTATCACAAATTTAAAAAATCTATCACTTAAGTGTCATTGGCGATATTCCTCACCAGAAAAAATAATATGGCATTAATTTATAATACATCATCCAACATGGCATCTCGGAGAGCTTAAGTGAGCACTTGAGAAAGCAAATAACGTCGCTTGAGTGTCTAATTGAAGGAAAACAAAAGTTTCAATAACTTCATGAATAATCGTTTCAGTGCCAATTTTCAGAAGTGGACACTTAGGTTCTTCAATTTTTAAAAAGCTATTGCTTAAATGACAAGAAGTGAGTTTGTAAACGGCATCATTTAAAGAAGAGAGAGAGAGAAACTCATATTAAACGGATAAGTTGAAAGATCCAACGGACCGTATTTGGTTATAAGTCAGGCGAGTCCATTTAAGCATAATCTAGCACATCATTTAATCTATTCATTAAATGAGTCTTGATGTCTCAAGCATTCTTCTTGTCCTTCTAAGATGTCTTTTTGCCTCTTTCCTGCAAAATCTATCCCAACATCATCTTGTCCATCGTCCCTTCGATATTTGGGACTTTTTGCGCAACGGGCCAGTTAAAGCCCATTGTGAAAAGGCCTCAACTTTAGTCGCTGAAATATTTGCTAAAATCAGGCTCACTACGCAAACCCATGAATACAGGGTGGCCTATTCTTACACGACACCATAACATAACTTGCATGCAATCCTAACTTACTAGGTTTGAGTTGAAGCTAATTGTGTCCGAGTCAATTTCATGCCGACCAACGAGACATTACTGTTGACATCTAAATTTTTTGCTAAACATTTTGGATTAAATTGCATAGAAAATTAAGGACCAATTTGGCATTAACAAAAATATTTTTCGTGTCACCTAGGTATTAGTATCATTTGCTTTTACTAACTTTTTTTTTGGATAATTATTATTTAAAAAAAGAGAGAGAGAGAGAGGGCGGGCCCATGCGGGCTGGGCCTTCGCGCCCAACCCTCTTTCTTCTTTGTCTTCCACGTGGGCCCGGGCCCATCTGGCCCCCTCCTTCTTTCTTCTTCTTCCTTCCTCCTTCCCCCTCCGCCTCTGCAACTCTCAGCCTCCGGCGCAGCGACGATGACGTGCACGAGGACGGCCTACGGCGGAGAGAGAGGAGTAGGCCTGCAAAGGATGGGACGCGCCTTCAAAGCAGAGCAGGTGGGCCGCTGATGAGACGCCGGTTCGGCTGCACCCGTAGACATCGCTGCTCTGTACCACCACGACCCAGTCGGTCGAGCCTCACGCCGTCAAGCCTGCCGACGTCTCCCTTGCTGCTCCTCGCCGTCGCAGCCGCCGTCACCCCCTACATCTCGGCTCGGACCTGCCAAGATAGCTACTCGCCGCCTCGTCGATCCGCCGCCATCTGCTGTTGCTGCCACCTCGCCGTCGCGTCCGCCAGTCCCTCGACGCGGGCTGCTGCAGATCCGTTGTACGCGGGCACGGTGACCGGCGCTGCTCGCCTCAGCTGGCTCCACCGGTGACACGGGAGTACAGGGAGCAAGGGAGCTTGCGAACCGGGTCGGCGTGAGTCTTGGTCGAGCAGGGTTCTTGCTGATTCGGGTCGGGTTAGTCGTGGTGCCGGGGCGGGCTAACTAGGGTTCAATTTTTGGGCCTGAGCAAAGGGGGCTCTTGGGCCGTTTTATTTGAAGGGATGAACCCATTTTCCCAGCCAAACTGGGCCCGCAAATCAGGCCCGATCCGGCTGGGGTCTTGCTATCCGGGCCGGCGGGCCCGGGTGGCTTGGACCTGGGTCGGATGTGAAGACCTGACCCGAGTCCCCTTTTTAATATATAATATTATATTTTTATTTTATGAAAGATAGAAAATCCAAAAAATATTTTTCCAAGAAATATATTTTTAAAAAAAAAGCCAAAATTATGGTTTTTATTCTCCATAAATGCATGAAAAATCCTTGAAAATCCGAAAAGCCTTAGGATTTAAACAAAAGTAGGTACCGGAAGGATATTAGTGATTAACTAGTATAATCAAGTTTCCGATCCTAATTTCTTTAGTTGCGCAAGAGTAAAGTATTTCTCTTATCAACTTATCAAATTGATTAGTGATAACTCATATTTGAAACCGACTTGCAAGTTAAAAATTCAAATTATAAGTTGTGAATTGGTGGGCTTAAGAAAGCCCGCGCTAAGCCTAATAAACTTAGTGAGCCATTAGCCTTCGCACGCGCCCATGCGTAAAGGCGCCCAAAAAACGAGGTTGTGACGGCTTTAATAATTATGTAGGGTTCATGTCGAACCTACTAGACACAAAATTTACCAGTATAACTCATTGAAATTAGCATATCAGTACTTGATACAATCTGCACGTAACCTTTTTAGCCACGATTAGCAAATTCCATTAACAATGAACATGATTTTATGTGATTTCACAATAATTTGTTCATGGATATTATAAATTGTAAATAGATTCTATAAAAAATTAGGAATATTTTCCCGTTAGGTTTGTGTCGTTAGAGTGATTTTGTGTTGACAGTTTAATTCATGCAATGGCAAATCATGTAATCGTGTCCGCTTGTCAACTCGTTAGTTAATCGTGTTACACAAATCGTGTCTCTTCAATCCATTAACATTCGGGTCATTTTAGGTCAAATAGGCGGGCACAATTAACTCATCATGTCGCCAAGTGCAAACAATGCCATATTCAAATTATCTAACTCGACTTTTCCTAGCTTTCTAGATTGTTAATGCAACATACACTATCGTCTCAATCCTCGCACTTTGAGCACAACATAAACAATTAATCAACCTCTCTTGTCTTTTCAAAGACGCGGCAAACAACAACCCCTTTCAAAGAATCAATTTTGAAATACAAAAGGCAACCCCTGGAATCTGGAAGGAAGGTAGAAGATGACCTGAAGACCGTGGAGAATAGGCCTTTGACTCCGGAAAATGTTGGCCATCACTACACTCAAAAGGTGATGGTGGGGAGGCACTAGGGAACGAGGGATGTTTTGTCCACTTTGCCTTTGGCATCGCTCACTTTTCTCTTGTCAAGAATTATTTATTTCTAACATTTGAAAACAAAAATAAATGCATCCACTGACCACGAATCTTTTTCTGTTTCCTTTTTTTTTTGGTTTTTGCTGTAACGAGGATGAATAGTTTAAGTAAATAAATCTCGAATCCATGAAATATCTCTATAAACCTTATAAATTACTATGTGTCATCCAACTCAACAATTTAATAGTAAAATTTGATGAAAATTAACGGGTAAATTTATCATAAGTGTACCAGTTTCAAATTTTCATTGGTCAAAAAATTAGTTTGAAATAAATTTGTCACATGTACACTAATTTGAGGATTTCGTGATATCAACCCAAGAATTTATGCACATAAAGGGTGTTGAAAAAGGACGTATGTTAGCAACAAGGGGCAATGGTATTTCATGCAATAATTATTAGAGCTTAGTCACTTGAATCATATGGGGCAATGATCATACATATTTGGATTGAGGCTAATTGTTTTTCTTTCTGTCTTCGCTGTCGCCGAAAGCTCCATCCGACGACAACAACAACAACAGTTCCCTTGAATTATGGGGTGGATTAGTTAGCCGTTCGAGAGAGAAAAATGCCTCCAGGGGAAAAACCCCCCTCGCAAAACCAGCGCCAGAACCGCATAAACAACCGGGGCAAGGCGAACCTTCCGTAACGAACGTCTAACGACGACGCCTCCGCGGTCCGTCCGTCCTTACAAAAAAAGCCATTTCGCCACCTTTCGGGACCTTGACTTTCTCCACGAGAAAGTTCATCAGGAAAACCTGTCCTAAGCCTTCCGGAAATGCTCTGCACGTAGGGATCGCAACGACAGCGACGGTCTTTCTTTTCCTTTCTCTGTATTTTATTCCGTGACGGGCGCTTTCAGATCTCGAATGTTTCTTCGTCCGGAGAGCGCTTCTTTGGCCGTTCTCTCCGTATAAAGATCAGGGTTCCTCTCGGACGGAGGTACCGGCGAGGGTTCGTCTGGCGCTTTTGCATCGATCGACCGTAATCTGGACCGGCACACACGTCGACGACCACCATGGCGACCCAAAGCTGCTGCGGTGCGTCGCCGTTCTTGGGGGATTGCGGCTCATGCAAGTCCTGTGGTTACGAGGTATCGTAGAACATGATGCTAGAATCATATATGTTCTTGTTCTTCTGTTTCATTTTTGACATGCAGTTTGATGAGGTTAGACACATCCATGATGCCTGAGACTTACGTTTGGCACGGCTTCCTTCCATTTGCTTGATTTCCATGGTTTAGGAATGAGAATACCACACTGTTTATCTGTCTTATAAACCATGAGCAATTCTGATATATCGCGATGAATTCACTTCTTTTATCGGCATCATGCCCACCGAAATTTTGTAAAATATTTCATCTTCCGAGTCCTTAACATTTTCTCGGAAAAATGTGCCTAGTAATTCGTCGTTCATCTTTTGTCAAATATTTCTTTGTGATTTCTGTATTCATCTGTGATCTTTAATCTTGTCCTCATTTTTGTAGGATAACATCATTTACTGTCATCAATTCGCCATAACGTGAAATCAGTAGTTGTGTTATTCATAAATATGGCCGAAGCATACAAGTATCTATCCCGATTAGCTTAGAAAATACGTCCCAAAAGTTAATTGACGATGTGACGATCTTGACGATTTGGGAATCTGCTGCTGCAGGTAAGGAAAGAATCCAAGATGTCAAAGCATCAAAAGGGTGTCGAAGGCTCGAAAATCGTTAGCTTACATGGATCCAGAGACAACCTTCTGGCAATGGAGCTGCAGAGAAAGATTTCCATCTTTCGCGATCTCATTGACTTACCACCTTGCCATGGTTCTATGTCGGTCGACAAGGTGATTAAACAGAATGTTGCTCATCCCTCTAAAATCCCACGTGAATAGACCTTTCTGATATGAATATAATTACAAATTCAAATACCTTGAATTCTCTTCTCTCGCAGCTGGTAATAGAGACAATGAGAGATCTCCAAAAGCTTTACCCTGAAATCATATCAAAGATGCAAGTCGCAGAAATGAAGACATCAGCAATAAATCAGGTACGCTATTTCGATTTGCGGAGCCGAATATGGTTAGGTGAATGCAGATTTGAAACTTTAAAAAGGCTCTCCGCTGAATTAACCAAACATATTCGAAGCAGGGTTTGAGTTACTTTTGCACTGCCTTAATATCTATCGGAGATTCGTGGAAGATGAACAATGCGTGGATTGATAACACCACCGTCAACGAGATTGCTAATATGGAGCGCAACAATTTGGAGAAAATTGGTATGCTCAAAATATAGTTCGCTTAAAGTAAAAGTTGAGTTTTCTCCTGAAATTCAAAACCCACTGATTTTATTCTGCCAACGCAGTGGGAATAGTATTGGCAATACTCGAAGGCCTGATAAAACTAGTTAGAGAGAAATTCGACCTGATGGATGTGGAAAATGAGGACGAAGATCAGCGCCAGTTCGAGAAGAACTTCACAGGATGTCTCGACATCCAAAGCCCCTATGGCTCGCCTGTTAGTCCGAATTCGGTCCTTCCAGAACAGCTCAAGGCCACAAAATTCGCAGAGGTCTCCTACACTCCACCACTGCTGTTTCCTCTCCGTGTTAGGGCTGTGGGGAAATTGAACCCGATCGACGTGAAGCGCCTTTCGCTGTACATGTTTCCTAATGTTACAGCACAAACCGGCAGTACTGCAAATGCAACTTGTGAGAAAAAAGAGGAAGCTAGCAACACTGACGATGTGAAACAAGAACTTGCAAAACAGGAGGCTTTGCAAGAAACAGTGCAGCCACCTAAGGTGTTGTCCAGTGCATCGCCATCACCTATGTTGCTACTGCTGCCGCCGCCGCCACCGCCAGTGCCTTGCAGGATCTCACCAATAGAGGTGGGTTTGCAAGGAACAGTACAGCCACTTAAGGTGTTGACCAGTGGATTGCCATCACCTACGTTGCCACCTCCACCACCGCCACCGCCACTGCCTTGCGGGATCTCACCTATAGAAGTCCAGCCAAAATTGTAGCACAAGCACCTCCACCGCCTCCACCGCCTCTACCTTCTTCATCAGTTAATTCACCAAATGTTACAGTACAGTACCCACCACCTCCCCCGCCGCCACTGCCACCAGCACCAAAGATGCAAGGGAACGTCGCGGTGCCTCCTCCACCGCCACCTCCGCTTCAGACACCTTCAAAGGGATCCACACCTCCACCATTACCTCCCCCACCATTTGGAAAAGGAGGAGCTGCTCCACCGCCCCCTCCTCCACTCAGTGCGACCAAATCCTTGCGGCCCAAGAAATCGACCACAAAGCTGAAAAGATCAACCCAAATCGGCAGTTTATATCGTCTGCTCAAGGGAAAGGTTGAAGGGTCGAGCCTAAATGGTAGATGTGCCAATGGGAAGAAAAGCAAGGTCGGCACCTCATGTGGTGGAAAACAAGGAATGGCCGATGCGCTAGCGGAAATGACAAAGAGGTAACTCTTGAACGTACCAAAAATCCTAACGGTATTTACAAGAAAAGATTATGTTAGAAAAACTAACCTTATCTTTTATTAATTTGCCAAAATTCTATATCTCAGATCGGCATACTTCCAACAAATCGAGGAAGACGTCCAAAACCATGCAACAATTATAAAAGAGTTGAAGGGTACCATCATTTCTTTCAAAACCAAGGACATGGCTGAGCTGCTCAAGTTCCACAATCATGTAGAGTCTCACCTCGAAAAGTTGACTGATGAAACACAGGTCTACAATTAATAGATTATTCCATGTTATTTTCTGACAGTCGATCTAAGCATCACCATCAGCTCAAGATCCTAATGCTCGACTCTTGGAATCGCAGGTCTTGGCGAGGTTCGAAGGATTCCCCACAAAGAAGTTGGAATCATTACGAACAGCCTCAGCACTGTACTCAAAGTTAAACTCTATTATCGTCGAGTTGCACAACTATAAAATCGTGCCTCCCTTAGGGAAGCTCCTCGACAAGGTTGAGTGCTACTTCAACAAGGTAAACTGAATATCTATTGTTTGGCCTCAAGATATCAAGAGGCTTTGCCATGAATCTTTGCTTGAACTTCATTGCTCACGGTTTTTGCCAAATTGAACTGCAAATAGATCAAAGGAGAACTCGACAAACTCGAGCGCACAAAAGATGAAGAGGCCAAGAAATTCTCAGCCTGTGACATCCAATTCGACTTTGATATACTCGTAAGGATCAAGGAAGCAATGGTGGATGTATCTTCAAGCTGCATGGAACTGGCACTTAAGGTATCACATAAAAAGAATTATTGAAGCGCGAGTTCTATTACTTCATCAGACTATAAATGCAAATGCACAATCCAGATCTTGAGTTTCATCTTATAAGTCTGGTGTTTTTTTTTTTTTTAACCTTTAACATAGTCTGGTGTTTCTTTAGCTCACCCTTTCTCTTGATGCAGGAGAAGAGGGACGCCAAGGCGAATGAGGGTTTAAATGCTGGAACAGAAGCGGCCAAACGAGGACAGGCATGCACAAAAATGCTCTGGAGGGCTTTTCAGTTCGCGTTCCGGGTGTACACATTTGCTGGTGGCCATGATGACCGTGCCGACAAGCTCACTAGAGAGCTGGCTCATGAGATCGAGTCTGATCCGCAGCACCAGTGAACCTGTCAATCTATATTTACCCAATTAAATGATAAGTTTGAGTCTATCCAGTGTATCTTATTGGAGAGTCCTTTTTTTGTGGCTTATATATAATCCCTCTTTTGAGAAATTCCAGTAATCTCTTACTAGATTTCTTGAGGACACCAGTTTGAAATATGCCATTCCAAGACTCTCTGGCAGAGATACAAGCTAAACTTAAGGTTTGCTCCATGTTGGATAGAATATATAAACAAGTATTATTATATTCGAGTGTTTGATGCGGCATTTAGTAACTAGTTGCTTTCCCACTCAAGTTTGTTCTTAATTATGAAATAGAATTGCTGTCTGGTGATTTGTTGTGGTAGATACAACCCAAATTGGGGTATGTCACGTTTAGGCATTTAAAGGTAGGAACAGAGACAAAAAAAAAAAAAAAAAAAAAAAAAGCCTCATCTACGTTGAGATTAAGAACTCTGGAATGTAATACGAACACGCCTGTGAAAGAAAAGAGTGGGCACGTAGAGGACAACACGCGAATTACGAATGACAGGTCTACTTTTGGATCGACTATCTGTCTTATATACCGTTCATTTTGTGCATCACCAATGAATGAGGCAGAGGCTAAGTTAAAACCTAATCAACAAAACCTCAAAAGAAATTTCACCATTTCACAGAGCTGTTCTCTGGGTATTCTAATAGTAGAACAGTCAAAATGCATCTTTCAGTGTGGCAGTTCCTCTGCAAATTTGCGATCATGTCTTCAAACAGGCATCCTGAGGAGAAAAAGATGGACTAACTTGATCTGAATAAAAAAATTGCAAACCCTACGCATGAAAGCTCAGGACACCGAGAAGCAAAATCACTCTGCTCTTCTAGTAACTAGGACTAGACAGCATTTGCAACTTGAATCAGAAGGGTCTATATCTGCAATTACAACAGAAGTCGAATGCAGCATCTGGTGATGTATTGAATGCAAGATCAATCAATCACATATCAGGAACATGGTAAAATAATTTCCAGAGAAAAATCAGACGTTTCAATGAACTGAGTGCTTAAGGACGTCGCGAGGGACGACACTCTTGGGAAGCCGAACGGTGATGTCTAGGCCACCAGTTTGTTTCGAGGGAAGCAACATTGAACCGAATGGGTTGTGAACTGTCTTCGGTTTGCTGGCCTGTTACAGATCGATACCTGTTATAGTAGAGTCCAACTTATTTGCACATTTTTTTGGCACAATTGTGTTATTTCTCTAGGAAGATAGGCACTAGGTTAATTTTTTATTATTTAAGTAAACAAGTATTTTCCTTATCAACAAAGCGCATTCATAACATAGCCGACATATAAATGTTAAATGAAAGAACATGTTATCATTTGCATAATGAATCGATGGCTCATAATGAAAATTCTAAGTCATCGTCATATCATATTGTTGTGGATGACATGCGGATGTGATTCTTTATGTGTAAGAGAGAAAAAGGTCATGCATATATCTTCAAGTAAGAACAGAAGTTAAGAAAATTAATTGCTAGAATCTGCCAAATATAGTAGAAGTATCTCATGAAAGTATCCCAGTGATAAACTTACCAAAGTTGTAAGAAAGAAATCTAGGCGTACCATTATTACTCAAATGCATTTAACAGCACAAAAATATGTCAAGCCTATAAATATGGACTAGTGCAGATAGAGTTTCTCACCAAAGCAATCTCTATTTAGCATAACCAAACCATCAATCATTCATCACTCTGTCAAAACCTAAACCTAAACCCAAAGGAATCATGGAGCGTGCCTTCAAGTTGATGTTGGTCTTCCTCTTGGTGACTTTAACTTGTAATAACCCCCTAATCTATTTTTTTTTATGTATTTATGCGATTGATCTCATCTTGTTAATTAGTAGAAGCAAATTTAACATTTTTCTTTCCCAATCTAAAGCAAGGCTAAGGAAATGCAAGGAATACAACCCTTTGCCTAATTTTTTTTAATTGTTTCCTTCATGTGCAAGGCACGTGCTATTTCAAAATAAATATCTACCAAAAGATAGTAACCATAAAACAAACACATTTTTCCCTTTTTCAGGTGAGCCATGGACGGTGACAAGAGTCAACGCATCATGTCAACGAGATGCTGATTGCTTACCCGCAATGTCCGGGGGCCAGGTTGGCATTGTGCGATCTCAGGACTCACCAATGCTCATGCATTTATAGCAAATTAACCGGTGCTTCTAATGTTGATGTTGAACCCCAATTAGCTTCAAATCCCTAATTACTCAATGTGTGGAAACAAACCCTTGTTGATGTCCTCAATAATCAAATCATGAATAAATTTGTCTGATAATATGATATTGCATCGGTCCCTTTTTGTCCTCACATTCTTACATTGTTTTTTGATATTCGGTCTTCCGCATCCGCAATGCATATTATCCACAACAATTTGGTAAAAATGACGTTACGATCTAATATTAGCTAAACACCCAATGCCTATCCATCTAGCGATTACAATTAGCTTGCTTCATCAACTTGGCTTCTCCCTCCACAAGATAAGTGTAGGTTCATCCAGTGCAAGGAATTCTCAATTTGCATCTTTTAGTGTACACCTAATTTTGATAAAAATAAAAATCGCAAATAAAAAAAAAGGGAAAATCAATCTGATTGATTATGCATAGAAGTTATAAATTTGAAATCTTGGTAAATGCCAAAGCAATTCCCGATCGAGTATCAAGATTTAAGGAGTCAGGAAAAATAAAGAGCAAGAATTTTGATAAAATAGAATAAATCAAAACGAAATCAAACTGATCGCGAAATCACGCTCCGATTTGGAGTCTTGAATTAATATAATAGAAGATAGAAACTCGAAAATTTATCAATAAAAAAAGTATGAAATCACTATAAGTTAGAGTCACAATTTTCGTGACCGAGAGGGCGAGAATTAAAAAAAGACGGAGATAATTCGTGCAAAAGAGAATTCGTGCAAGAGAAAGTACAGAAGAAAAGAAAAAAAAAAAAAAAAAAGGAAAGGAAACCCCTCCTTGTCCTTGTCATCCAAAAAGGCCAGCTTCTCCTCTCTCTTCTGGTGACAAAGTACAGGGGAAAGAAAAAAAGTCAGCAGAGGAGCAGGAGGAGAAGACGTGAGAGGACGTGAGCAGAGAGAAAAAAAAAAAAAAAAAGGAGAAAAGAGGAAGAAAAAGAACGGTGCTGCCTCCACCGTCCGCGTCGCTGCCGCCCGTCCACCCCTGCGCCGGCTGCCGTGTCCGCATCGTTGCGCGACCAGCAGCCGAGCCTCCGCCGCTGCGCGTCCCCGCAAGCACCGCCGCCCCGGCGTCCAGCGACCGCACACTTCGCCGGAGCCCGACGCCACCACGCCTCTGCAACCCGCGCCCAGCAGCCCGTGCCTCCGCCTCCGCCCGACGCCTGCAGCAGCCGCCTCCGCGATCCGTCCGTCACCGACGCCTCCGCGCTCCGCCCGAGCGTCTCTGCCCGCTGCTGAACGACGCCCCGCCTCTGCTCAGCCCAGCGCCGACGCCAGCAGATCCCGAGCCGGCTCGCCGCACCTCCGCCCGAGCGCCAGCGCCGCCCCACTGGTCGCCGCGTCTCCGCGCCACCCTGCCGTCGCCGACCTGCAGCGCCCGACGCCCTGAAGCCCCGCTTCTGCTCAGACGTTGCCGGTGCCCGCATCTCCACCCGAGCGTCTCTCAGCCGGCGCCCGCGCCACCGTCACCGCCCGCCAGCCGTCGCCGGAGCTCCGTGCGTCGCTGCCGTCGCTGTTCCCGCTGCCCAACGCCCGCGCACCAGCCCCGTTTTTAAAATATAAATATATATAAAAGTCAAGATAGTTTTTTTTTCTTTTTTTATCGGGTTGAGTTGTTATTGCTCCAATTGAAACATTGGTATGTCAATGTTAATTATTTGAATAGTTTAGGCATTATCCTTAAGGTTTTGCCCAATATTTTTGTAATTATTAATTTGATCCGTAAGATATCATATCATCTTTTAATTATATTGATTTTTGGAGCATTTTGATAGTATTTTAATTCTTAAATCATTATAATTATTAGTTTGATCCGTAACATTTCGGATCAAATTTTTAATTATTTTAAACTTTCTTATATGGTGATGTTTAGGGTTAAAATAATCATTAATTTAACTCGTGAGACAACATATTATTTTTTCGATTATTTTAATCATTTATTTGATTAATATCATGATTAGTTTAGATATAATGTTTACATGATAATTGCTTATCTTTGAAAACACTAAAAAAATCAAAAACAAAAAATCAAATCTTGCATCGGAGTTGTTGGTTTAGTAAATTAGGATTACATTTTTAGGATTGCGCATTTAGATAATTTTTGGAATAGAATATGATTGAATTTTTTTTTATATATATAGATAGACTCTTAAATAATGTTTGCACATTTTGATAATCTCATTTTTCTTTTTAAAAAAATTAGTTTTCTAAGATAGAATAGGGTTTAAGTCAAATTAATCCCTAAACTAAATTAGATGACCTTTCATTTTAGATAGTCTAATTAGATTTTTTTTTATTAATTCCGAATTTTAATAAAAATACAAAAATATTAGGTGCACGTCAAATAGTTTGCATGTTAGGTTCATTTAATTAGAAATAGCTTGTTAGTAAAATTAGGTCATAGTGCATGTTTTAATTTTGAGATAAAATAAAACCCAAAAAAATTGTTTGCTTTGTGCATTTAATTCTTTTAATGCAATTCGTTTAATTCATTGAGTGTTTACTAATGATTAAGTATCTGTGTGATCATCCCATTACATTATAGTAATTTAGGCTAAAATAAATCCAAACTACCTGCAAAAACATTTTTGAAATTAAAAAGAAATAGTATCGAAAGTGCATTAGAGAAATCTAGTGTAACCAAGTCCCCGTATCCAAAGTCTCTGGTTCATAGGTGTAAAATAATTCTTCCATTATTTTACTTAGTATCTAATCGACTTACCGTAAACTAATTAATGACGACTCCTAGATAAAATCCATAAAAAAAAAAAAAAAAAAAAAAAAAAAAAAAAAAAAAACTTAAACCTAAGTCATGAATTGATATGGGCTTGGGAGAGCCCGAGCTAAGTTTAAAATTTAGTAGTCCATTATTCTAAACCTTAGGTGGTGCATCTGAAATTTAGGTAACGACATTTAGAAATCAAAATCTTTCCCATCAAACCTGTCGAATTTACCTCAAGTCAATTGAGTTCAACTTTGGTATCAATTGCTAAGAAAAAACAAACAATTGAGCATAATAGCAAACGTAACAAGAAAATAAATTGAACACCAAATTTAAATGATTTGGTTGATTTGACCTACCACACGAGAAGTAGTATGTGTTTCCATTATAAATCAATCGATACAGCAAAATTACAATCACACTCAAGTAATTTAAACCCTCTTCCTATTTCTCAATCCCCAATGACACCAAGTAACCCACACAATGCTCAACCCTTACAATTTTCCGTAAGACAATCTCACAAAGGAATTCACAAATCTTACCACAAAATTCATTAGTTTGAAGCACTTGAAATTCCTTCATGATGTATTCACAAGCATATTGCACAATCAATTGTTATGACCAAAAGCTCTTTTTTTTTTTGATAATCAAGGATCCGTCTCGAGCCCCCTTACAAGGTCACGAGGCCCTAGTAGCACTCAGTGGCACATTCGGACCAACGTTAGTACCTCGGGGAGACTAGCATAAGACCTCAACACCATGACCCACCACTTACAACGCATTAGTAAACGTGGGTTTCGAACTCTCGACCTCAGCGATAAATGAGAGACTCTCGACTAACGCGGCTGCCCGTGGTTGGGTGACCAAAAGCTCTTTTGATCACCACTAATAGGCAAAAATCGACATTCATCTCTTGTATGTATAATTTTTGGTTCCAGACTAGGAAAAACCTATTCAAACTACAAAACCACTCAAAATTACGAAACCTACTAAAACTAATAAATGTATATCGGTTAGGTTTGTTTTACGAGGTCAAACTCGAGAAATATCTTCAATAATATATGTTCTACATCTCTGGAATTTTACGAATATGTTGGGGTGGATAAAGACAGAATCTGGTACATATGTGTATTAAGATATTAAGATTAGATGAAACTAGTACATCATGGATTTGTTATTTTATGAGCTAAGCGCTTATCTGCTTTCGTTTACATTTAACCTAATTAACTAATTAATGCAAAAATTTCTCCATCTAACTATCAGCGTAGAATGGTAGCATGAGAATGATGCACTTCGGCGGACTTTTAGTTTTGCAATAGAGACCCACCCACGAGGCCTTGTCATTTCTTAACAAATCGTTGACCGGCGTTGTCATTGGCTTTGAGAATTTTTTTTACAAGCCTAGTAATTAAGTAATAAATCTAGATGGGATTTAAGAAGATATTTGCAGCTATATTTATTTTATTTATAGCGATATATCTCGGAATTAATAATGTAAGTTAATTCAAATTAATTAAGTTAACAGTTGAAGGTGATCTTAAAGGGCAAAAGCTTTCTCCCACGCGGAAGTAAGCTTCTAATATTAATTTATTCTATTAATTTTCAATTTCTATTTAACCATATAGTAGGTATGCTAGATATTTCATAGGGGAGTTATTCATTTCTCTATCCAGAACTCATGTGTCTGGAACAATTTAGAATAAACGATATGATATGAAAATATGGACATACGTGGGAAATAACACGAAAATTGATGTATCTTGGAAGTTAAATTTAATGCGAGAAGAATAAATTGGCGGAGAAATCATTGATGAAGATATGGATACCAGAGATTTACATAGTCATTATTATTCATCCAGTATAATCCCATCCTATTCGAGGTTATTTCCAGATGATGACTAGAATCATGGTCGTTATTACTAATTTAAGAAATCATGCATCCTCAAGCAGCTTTGTACTGCAAGAGAATGTTTGTACTACACTAAGGGTATGGAGTTTCTTTTGTACTTCATCATCTTGAGAGGACTGTTAGTATTTAAGAATTTTCCATGAGCCCTTCAGTATGCAGAGTTCTAGACACCAGAGAGAGAGAGAGAGAGAGAGAGAGATGACCGGTGAACCATTCGTTCTTTTCTCTTGAATTTCCCAACTCATGAGAGCTGCAACGGAACAAGCGACATACACGACGGAAGACGCAGAGATACACTACAGGTAATTGATTGTGCTAGCTTGTTCGCATCGCTCCAGGCTTTTCCTTCACACGCACGCGCACCCAGATGTGTTCTTCGGTGGCTATGAGTTGTGCATGGCATCTCAAATAAGTCAACTACCATACGTGCGTGCACATACATATAAGAATGTGTATACACGTATACGTACTTATGTGACGTATGTTTGTACGCGTGATTTGTTGGTCAAGCTGCTAATCTTAACTTTGTTGGACGATGGCTAAGGTCCTTTTGAATTCCTGACTTTTTTTTTGTTTCAGTCTCTATTTCTCCGTTGATTTATTGGTCTGTGGATCCGGCATCACACCGTTCGCGTTGAATTTGCACGTTGTAAGATTGTTTAGCTCTCATCGTTCACGTTGGATCTCGATCTCTCCCCATTCTCCTTTAAAATAGTGGAGAGATGGTGAGATTCTTGAGTTTTTTTTATGAGATGGGTGGTGATTAGGTAAATTTATTTGACAATGAGATGCGCAGACACGATTGGTTTCAAAATGGAATATGCTTTTTCATTTAATAGCACACCGGATTAGAATAAGCACACAGATCTCTACGGATTAAATAAAACAACAACTGTACCTTTAAATTAAATTAATCGAAGCCATTTAGGGTTTACAAGAGCCTACCGCATGCAACGCAGCGAGTATTTTATTCAAACACGCATGATGCAGAAACTAAGAGAGGCGAGAAAAGTCGTGAGGAAAGAAAACGAAAAGTTTACACGTAAGTTAACCAGAAAGATTTGACCAGTAATCTTCAGACTCGAAATAGGAGAAACATGACAAAAGAACGCCGCCGCCGTCGACTTTAATCGATGAATTCAATCTTAATGTTGCCGACGGTGACCTGGTCGCCGCCATACTTCGGGGCCAAAGTCACCAAGATCTCATCGTCGTCCTCGCACACCAGGTCCTCTAACAAGTCCGTAATCCCCAGCCTCAGCCTGGTATTCATCTTCTTGTGGTGCTTGTGCTTGTGCGGCACGTTCACGAAGCTGCCCGCAAACTCGGTCTTGTCGGGGCTGCTGAGGGAGTCGTGCTCGTCGTTGATGTAGACGTCGAACTTCACGAATGCGTCCCTCTCGAACTCGATCCCTTCGATCACCAACACCTCCTCTTCCTCCTCCTTCTCTTTCTTGCTCCTCTTTTGCTTCGGCCTCTTCACCAGAGTGCTCACAACTTTGTCTAGTTTAACAGGGAACTGGACGATAGGCCGCGGCATCTCCGCGGCATGAGCAACTTTCCCAAAGGCCTTGGCCACCTTTGTGGCTACTTTGCGTGGGGTTGGCTTAGATTTTAGCCATGGAATGTCAACATCTTGGTACACATAACCTAAATTAGTGGTTTCTAGGCAATCTTTAACCTTCACACGCACAGCCTGCGCGTTCTCGTCGTAGAACAGGAAGGAGGCATTGCGCCAGTCCGGGTCCGTGAAGTCGGTCCTCTTCGAGCCTCCTAGGGTTTTCCACACGGTCCACATGCGGTCGACATTGGAGTGGTGGGAAAAGAAGATCGGGTCTCGGGCAGCGGAGTAGAAATTACCCATGTCCTCCAGGTTGGGCTGCTTGTTGTCACCGCACCAAACGTGGATTGGTCCGTGCGGGATGTTCTCGAGCGACCCGGCACCGGGATCCGCATCATTGCCCGCCCGGTAGGCACTGCCGAGGAAGAGTTTTGCCGACTTCCCGTTTGACACCATTTGCCTGTTTAGACCGAATTCATCATATCATAAAATAAGGAAAAAAGAATTTCTTCTGAGTTAATTTTAAGTCTCTATAGTTTTTCACACATAATCCACATTCATCATCATTAATTTTAATAGTTGGTTAATTTTTCAAACTAAGGCATTTGAATTAAGCAGTTACCATCTCAATGCATCAAACTTTTTTCTTTTTGTAGATTCTTGTATAACCCAATTTTTGCGATGTATTAGTTTGACTCTTTTTACAATGCTTATAATAAAGTCCTGAATAGCATTCTCATAGTATGAAATATATAGGATTCATCTATTATCAGTGCTTACGTAGAAAACTGATGGGAGAGTTTATACTAATATAAAGAAAGAATCAAAGGTGCCAAAAAGAGAATCTACCCATCGCAAACCGAAGCATTGCCTTTTGACTATGTGTTGCCAATTAAATGGAATCAATTTAGATCTACACCTATGTTCACCAAAACTAAAGTTTCTCTTTCTTGTCAAACCTTATTACCTGTACATGATGGTTAGGTTGCTGGACAACTGGTCTTGATTCGATGTGGTCGGGTCCTCGCCGTTGTAGTCGAGATCCACGAGCATAGGTGGTGCATGCTTCGGGTTTCGGTTGGCATCATAGAGCGGCGATTGTGGGTCAGCAAACATGGCGGGCATCTTCATGCCGTTGGGCGCATCCCAGTTCCAATAGGGCAATGCGAAGGTCGGGTCTCCGATCAAGCTCCCCAAGATCTTCTCATAAAAGTAGAGATAGTAACGGTGGAATGGGAAGAATAGCCAAGAGTTGTGGACCTGGAGTTCCAGGTTCGGAAACCCAACTTGGTGATAGGCCCCGTCGCAATAGGCGCAATGCACATTGGCTTGTTGCATGAAGCTACGCGGGTCGTCGGCCGGTAACGCCTTCATGAGCTCGATGGCCTTGGCGTATTTGGCGATGTAGTCCTTAGTGGCCAAGTGAGCAGCCGGCCTCATGCGCGGGGGCGAGTTTGAGGATGGGAGCTTGAAGTCTAGGATCTTGGTGGTGGGCGGTGGGCAACAATTGGTGGCCTTCACGCCGGCTGGCAAGTCGGCCTTGCCACACTTGGTAAGGTCCGGGGCAGATATCGGGTCCGCAAGTGCAAACGGGTCGGATCTGAGCCCGACCGCCCCATAGAAGCCACCGAGGCCAATGAGGACATTCCTCCTGTCGAGCTTCGCCAACATAGGATTTTGTTCAGAGTCATCGTTGCTCGGGGCCTTGCATGAAATGGTTGATCGCCGTGCGGAGGGTTTCCTAGGCTTCGAGTAAAGGGAGACCAGGGCACGTTTGTGTAAGAACGGAGCGGATGTGGAGATGGCAGCAGAGGAAGAGAAGGAGGTGGTGGTGCCGGTGGCGGCGGCAGCAGCCGGTGAAGGAAGAGAAGCCATTGGCCAAAGTTCGTTGAGGTGCTTAAGCTAAAGATGAATGACGCTATTATATAGAGTTATCAACGCATAGTGGTTAGACTTTTTCTCGTTCATGTTACCACGTATTCTAAAGTTGACGGATAATATTAAGAAAAGATCGACTCCACGTGGGAAATTGAAGGAACCTCTAGGCACAGCTTCCTCCAATTGCGTGATGGAAAACCCTTGTTTGAAAGTCCTTGATTTCTGGGTTTATCCAAAAAAGTCTATGTAATCAGGTCAAAAATAATTATACTGAAAAGGATAGATTATCGGCACTACTTTTAATTATGATGAAAAAATGTATCATTAGAATAATTCGTCCTTTTAACGTGCACTCTGATACTCTTTTTATCTGTTTTACTGTCGATTTTTTCCCCCAATCAAAAGGTTGCATTGGGCTCTTAAGTATCGAAACCTCAATAAAGCAACACTACGGAAATTGAAACGGCAACCTTTACATATTGGAGGATTAGTTATAATGCTACTAGTTTAGAACGTGGATCTTGTGCTAAGAATGCAGAAATTCAATTGGGAAAAAGAACAGCAAAAGAATAGGTCACTAATTATGGTTAGCTAATTAAGTCTATCATTTCCATACAAGAACTCCACAAAATAACAAATAGCAAGCAGAAGTTACCTATTCGAATCCCAAATGTTTTCGATCATGAATGCCTACATCTATTAAGATCTAGACTAAGTTAGTCTGTAAAACTTATCGGGGATTTCATGAATTTTTAGATAGTCAACATGCGGGGAAGCCGGCCTTCCTACTGTTATCATTTTGATAATGATTATAGTACTGTCGAAGTGCCAACTAATCCCTTATTTAGATTATTCCAAACTCGAAAAACGACAAATTATAGGTAGTCATCAGCTGAATAGAGAAAAGACGATGTTGCTCCATCACTTCTCATTATTTTCACACCGCCCCGTTCGTATTCATTTCATTTCGAAGGCATTTTTAAAGCATTTTGACTAATTTAGAGACAATGACACAAATAGTCCATAAACTTTGGTCTGATATATAATACTATCCGTGAACTTATAATTTGTTCAATGTAATTCTTAAACTTTAACTTAATGTGTAATGTAGTCCCCTGAATTTTTAATTTGTTCAATATAGTCTCTGAACTTTTAATACTTATTCAATTTTACTTATGAACTCTATAAAAATATTCAATGTTATCATTCCATTAATTCAAATTTAAAGACAACATTAAACATTTTCATATACTCCAAGGACTAAATTGAAAATGTATTAAAAAATCCATGGACTATATTGAACGATTCAAAAGTTCATATATGACATTAGGCTAAAGTTTAAGAATTATATTGAACAAATTAAAAACTTACAAACCACATTACACATTTGGCCGATGTTCATAAACCACTTGAGCTATTTTTCCAATTTAATAAGGGGGATGATAAGAACTGATGCATTTGATTCCTCGTTCTCTTTATTGTTGACGATAGCAAAAACATATTTCGACTATGTCTTCCGCTTCTGCTCAATCCTAAAACCCTAAATTCGCATCTGACAAAAGCACGTCCATATTCTCGTTAGATCCATAAGATAAGGACATATAATGCATGTACAAAGATGAATATGTGTTGGCGACGAATAGAGGGAGTTCGCAACCCGGATTCGAGGCTCGATCTCCATTTGCAAAAGCAGCTCGAATCTCATCGGAACTCCCACGCTTGCACGGATCTAAGCAAACCCTTTGCATGTGATGACCGCCAAGAAGTACATCTCGAAAATCGACCTCCTCAAAATCAAATCATCCTCTGCATCGATCTTGCCTCGTGCTTTCGCTTCATGCACAAACAAAACAAGGCCATTTCAGTCCAAAAAAAAAAAAAAAAAAAAAATCATTACTTGTATGTTACGTAGCCAAGATGATCTGGAAAACCTAATGCATGATCTACCATTTCCTTGTCATTAGTGTCAACATTCTATCGATCTAAAGATACCCAGGATGTCAATCCAACTCAATCTGCCTCGAGCGTGAGGAGCGGACGGGGGATGGAGATGAATACTTTTCGTAACGTCTCTTGTCTTGATCTCAAAGTTTGAATTGAAGCAATCACGTGGATAATGTCACCTCCATATGGTGTATGGAACCCTGCGAATAGTCGTAGCTGTGATCCCTGCAAAATAATCCAAGTTGCGCACGTTCACCAACCATCTTTCTCTCTCTCCTATCTAGAAATTCACGTTGACTTCTTCCCTTATATCACTTCAATTCCGGGACAATGTTGGATACCCCATGCTGCATATTCTTCCCCAAGTTGATTTTTAACCTAATTTTCGATCCCATCACCGCCCATATCGACCTGTTAAGAAAATACTAATGGTGGGAATGGATACCCTTGTTGGCATATGAAATCAAAGTTTGGGTTCTTCGAGGGGTTGGCGATGAAGCCATCTCATTTGACCAGGAAGTCTTTCGATACCTAACGTCTCTATGGGGAAGGAGATTTGCCAAGCAAATGAAGAAAATAACACGAAAAGCTTGACAAGCAAACCACGAGCAGCAATTGTCTAGCCCGGTTTAGGACTTTTGACCAGTGAAGTGCTGCACATGTTTTACCCATTCAACGTTCCTATTAATCAGTGCAGATCCAAGATTATCTTGAGGAACAAGTACCTAGGACATGCAAGGATGAGATAGTTATTAATCTTGATTTAATCGAAGTCCATCGCTTTAGGGAAGGATTAGAAATAGAATGGTCGAACTGCGTTATAGGAGGAAGCCGACACGTGAGAGATTTCACTGACGGAGCTCCCGAAGCGTTTTATGGGTCTCTCGAGGAATGATCTTCGCTGGGTCACCTTTTTTGCCGTACTTTCCATGTGAATGATCAATAATATATAAACCACTTGAAAGTATATAATCACTTCAAATTAGTGTGAATGACCTAGGCCTTTTTATTTTTTTATCCGAGAGATTGTCAGCTTTCAATGGATTTCTCTATGTATTGTAGGAACCCCATTGTGCTGTTGACTATCGCATTCCAAGAGCCAAAGATGCGGATGTGAAACTTGATGGATTTCGCGTAATCGTAATCATACCTCAAGTCTCAAGAAGCGAGATTGCTCCATATAATATTTATATAGTAGCTTCGGTAGGTAGTATAATTACACATTTGGTCTAGCACTCATATGTCCACAATCAAATACGCCCTTGATCCACATAAAACGTGATTGGAGATCATTGTTCTTTTTTTTCCTCTAGTGCATCTCCATGTTGACATCTAAATTTTGACGATCTCATAATTTATCACATGAAAAATTAAAATTGATCTTGGCCCCTAAACAAAAATAATATAATCAAATAGCTTATAGACATTTGGAATATATTTCACCGTGAAGACGAGAAATTTGGCCAACCCATATGGAACATGGTGGCAGAAATTCATTAAGTGGTGTCGCGACCTAAATTTCGGGTGCACCACCTAGAGTTTAGGTTAATGGACTACTAAGTCTTAAACTTAACTCGGGTTCTCCCAAGCCCATACCAACTCAAAACTTAGGTTCAAATTTTTAACATGCAAATAGATTTTATTTAGAAGTCGTCACTAATCAGTTTATGGTAGGTCGATTAGACACCTAAGTAAAATAATAAGAGAATTATTTACTCCTACGAACCAGAGATTTTTGGGTACGGGGATTTGGTTACACTAGATTTCTCTAATGCCCTCTTTTTATTTTCAAAAATGTTTTTGCAGGCAACTTGAATTTATTTTAACCTAAATCTCTATCATGCAATATGGTGATCACATGTACTCAATTATTATCAAACACTCAATGGATCAAACAACTTGCATCAAAAGAATTAAATGCACAAAGCAAGCAATTATTTTTTTGGGTTTTCTTGAAATTAGAATTTTATCATAAAACATGCACTTTTACCACATGACCTAATTTTACTAACAAATTTTAATTAAATGAACCTATTAACAATCTCATGAACCTAATTCTATATGACGTGCGCATGACTCTTCCTAACAAAAACATGCAATCTATTTGGGAGAAATTATCTAAACCTATAATATGCAATCCTAACATGACATGACGTGCAAAAAAATGCCCTAATTCTACATGACATATGCATGATATTTTTTTTTTTTTTTTTTTTATAAAATTCGAAATTTAAAATTGCCACATAATTAAACATGCAACTTAAATTAAACAAAAACTAACATCCTAAATGAATGCATTTTTTTATTTTATATTTTTTTCTAAATTCGAAATAAAATTCTTATTCTAGATATGCAAGATAACGAGAAATATTCCCAAAATAAACCAAATCCTAATTCAAATTTTTTTATTTTCTTTTATTTTTTTTATATTTTCAGTGGTTTTCCAAGACAAGCAATTATCAAATAAACATTAAATAATCAAGATATTCAGCAAATAAATGATTAAAATAATAAAAAAAAACTGTTGTCTCACAAGTTAAATTTACAATTATTCTAACCCTAAATATCACGACATAAAAAAAATTCAAAATAATTAAAAATATGATCCGAAATCTTACGGACCAAATTAATAATTATAATGATTTAACAATTAAAGTACCATCAAAACGCCCAAAAATTAATGTAATTAAAAAAAATGATCCGAGGATCAAATTAATAATTATAATAATTTGGACAAAATCCATGTGAATAATGTCAGAATATTCATAAAATGAACACTGACCCAATGTTACAACTTAAGCAATAATAACAAAACTTTAAAAAATAAATAAACAAATAAATAAAAATAGGATAAAAAAATAAAAAAATAAACCACCTATGATGGGGACTCAAGGGAGGACAACGATGACGCGTTGATGGGCGATCGGACCGGCAGTGGCAACGGGCGGCGTTCGCAGCGTCGATGAAATAGGCTGGCACGGAGGCGTGGCACGGGGAAGGGCGAGCGGTGCTGGGCGATCGGCGGCGACGAGTGGGCTGCTGCGAGTGCTCGCGGGTTGCAGCGGCGGTCGCGGGGATTTGCAGGCGGAGGCGATCTACTGCGGGCGTTGGGCGGAGATGCGAGCAGCGACGGGTGGTTAAGACGGAGGCGGCAGAGGCGGCGGCGTCGAGGCTTTTGGCGTTCGGTTGCAGGCGGAGATGGCGCGCTGGTGGTGTAGGCGTGGGTTCTCAGGCTGCTGCAGCGTCGCGGGGGACGAGCGACGGTGATGCTCGGGTTGTTGGCGTTGGGCGCGCAAACAGAGGCTGGCGGGCGCGACGGGGCCGAGCGGGATGCTGAGGCGGTGGCGAGCAACGGACCGGACTCGGCGACGGGTGGGTCGCAGGTCGCAGAGGTGCGGCGGCGTCGGGCTCCGAGCGGAGCGGAGGCGGCGCGGGTTGTCAAGCGCTGCCGGTGGACAGCGAGCGGGGGTCGGCTTGCGCGATTCGCGGCTGGAACAGAGGACGTCGGGCGTTGAGTCGCGGGCGTCGGCGAACGCAGCGACGAGCGAGCTGGCGGAGGTGTCGGGTCGCCGCAGCTGCAGCGGGGACGACAAGCGGCGGTACCGGTGCGGTGGCGGAGCGATAGCAGCAGCGCGGCAATTAGAGGCTCTGGGGCACGGGTTGCTGGCGTCGGGGCGTCTGGTGATGCTCGGAGACGTCGGCGTCGGTGCAGCGACGGCAGGGCGCGACGCTGGCTACAGGCGCCGGGTGGAGGCCAGCGACGGGCGCTGAGCGCGGCAGCAGGGGGGCTGCGCGGACGTCGGACGCCTGGCGGAGGGAAGCAGCAACGGCGGCGGCGCGGTGCCGATGCTGCGGATCAGCGGCGGAGGTCGAGCGTGGGCGTCGCCGAGGGCGGCCGGATGGCAGGGGGCGTGGCAGATGGAGGCCGGCAGGGCGCGAGCGTCCGCGCGAGGAAGACAAACAGTAACCTGTTTTTCTTTTTCTTTTTTTTGGTTTTCTTTCCTGCTGGCCGCACGTCACCCTCACTCTTCTCTCACGTCTCCCTTACTGCAATCTTTCCTCTGCCATGCTTGACTTTTAGAGCCTCCCAACGAAGGAACAAAAAGGAGAAAAGTTTTATTTTCTGTACTTGAACTTTTTGACCTAGAACAACAAGAAGCCCCCCCGTTTCGATCTCCGTGCACGCCCTTTTCTAGACAAAACAAAATGTGATTCTTTTCTGAATATTTCATCCCACAAAAGGTACGTTTGGTTGGACTTTTGTGAAAAGTTTATGAAAAAATATAAAGGATTTTAAGTTAAAAGGGGATTTTCAAAATGCAAACTATATTTGATAAATTATAGTTTGAAAATCCATTGTCAAATACATTTGAGTAAAATAGTGTTTGGAAATATTACACATTTACAAATGACTTTGGTGATTAATAAAAAAAAAGAAAAAAATTTATCAAAAAAAGATAAAAGAGTTCACCGGCGAGGCAGGCGACCGCCAACGGCATCAGGCAGCCCCCGGAGATGACCGACGAGGGCCGCCTAGGGTTGGGTGACCTTCGGCGAGGGTCACCTAGGGTCAAGCAACTTTCGGCAGCCCTTCACGGAGGTCGCCCGACCCAAATCTGGGTCTACCAAAGGTCGTAGGACCTCGCGGCGACCCAAATGCGGGTCGCCGGAGGTAGCGGGACCTTGCGACAACCCAAATCTGGGTCGCCGGAGGTCGCGCGACCTCACGGCGACGCGACTCATGGGCGGTCGTCGGGACTCGCGAGTGGTCGCCGCGACTCGCCGGGGTCGCGCGATTGGCCGGTGACAGTTGCCGCGACCTCGCCGACCTCAGCCGTGACCTCGCCGACCTCTCGAGCTCGTCTCTGATTAGCCACACCGCTAGAGAAGAAGATGAACAGTGGACACGAGGCATTTCGAGAATGCTAAAAGCCCAATGCAGCCTAGGACCTGCCTTGGGCTTTCAGCCTTGCAAATGCCAGCTTTGCCTTAATGCCCCTTAGAAAATAATTCCCAAACACCTTCATTTTGGCCCAAAGGCCTTTAGCCACCCAAAGCCCCTTGGAAAGCAGTTTCCAAATGGAGCCAAAGATTGCCTGTAACCTCCCGATCACAAAAAATCCTTATCTCATGAATATTCTCCCATGATTTCATCATCTATTGCTAAAGATAAGATTGTAATGCGATTTTCTTAAATTCCAAATACCACCATAATATCACATCAAATCTCCATTTAGATAATTTTGGTCATTAAAAAAAATAGCTCAAGCCAATTTGCTCATTTCATGGGCTTAGTCCAGCCTGTTAATTTAAAACTCAAAACCACTAATTCGACGCATCCGCCATCGATCCAATAAATAAATGCATAAAATGCAAATTAAAAACAAATGCACCTAGATTAATATGCTATGCAATTAATATATTTTTTTAGGGATAAAATTGACCCCCTAATTTTTTATGCAATAAATAAATAACCGAATCGCCAAAATTTAGGTGTCAACAAGTGGGAATGCTCTAATTGGCCTAATTTAAGCTTAATTCAACCCATTGAGAGAGGTTGAGAGAGAGAGAGAGCTTCAGCTGAGACATTCTCATGAAGTCGTACCAGCGCCATACCAAACCCACCAACCATCCCGCTCTGGCATTCGTCCCTTACTCTGGCCACGCTACTATAACGCCTCAACAACGACTAGTAACGCTTCCTGCTTCCTTTGGTTGAGACGCCACAAGGCTTGCTCCACACTAGCGATGATCTTGTCGTGCCATGGAGGACCCTCAACCTAAGACGCCGCGACCTCCCTATCGAATTACTACTGCTCAACAAGTCGCTGCCTGCTGCTGTTGGCCAAGATGTCCTGTGAAGCCTCTGATAGCCCGTTGTTGACGTCATGACACGCAAACTCATTATGAAGTCACAATCCTTGCCACCTCTCTATTGCTACTTTGCTCAACGACGATTGAGCCATTCCTCCGTGACCTACCGGTGGCTGTATGTCACACCCCAAAACTATAATAAAGATGACATGACTGTCATTTCACCCGAATGACGCAATCTTTAACCACCCAAATGTCACTCCCAAAAGTCCCTATCGACACCACTCTCCTCTAATAACAACTAACCGAAGGACTTAAAAAGATTGGAAAAGGGAGGGGTGAGCAACCACAAGCTCAGTAAATAGTGGATAGCTATTTAAAGCAGATCAAACAACCACTATGCATATACATAAGTATATAATACTACCAGAAACTCATAATCCAGCTCGTTAATATACGTATCAAGTCAAGTATTAGTCGTTCATTTCAATAAAGCTCTGTACGAGTCAAAAATACTCATTTAAATTCACCATCACGATTCAAATATCAATAGTCAAGTACATTGATTAATCTCTATCAAAAACTATGTCAATGATCCATCCATCGATCCATCTCATATCAAAACACACGTCGATGGTCCATCTGTCGATCAATTTTTTACTCAACATCAAACCATGATCATGATGCAACGCCTTGTAACAAGCCAACTAAGATTCCCCTTTGGTAAGGTCTCCACCTATAAAACTGCTGGCTTATAATTCAAAATCAACCATAATCTACAATGCATGTCATAAACCAATCATATAACTTTTCGTAATTCAATCTATTAAATAAAATACACTTCACAAGACATTTCTCATAACATTTCAAAATCCATATCATAAACCCTCAAAATTTTGAGAATGATTTTATGAAAGGTATTGAAATGATATATATGTATAGCCTTGTGAATTGATTTATGGAACGAGTCTATAATGATTTGAGAAACCTTTTATAAAAGGCGTTTCTCCAATATTAAAAGGTAGTAATTGCACAATCCAAACTTTTCTGCAATAAATATGCTTAATTACTCGTGCGATACTCAAATCTTTATCTCTTTTAAAATACGAGTTTGCAAATCTATTGAAGAGGTAACACCACTCACCGAGATATACCTCATGTTGGATGAAATCCCTTAAAGTATTTTGAAGTTGACAAAACAAGTTTATCAGTCTAGTCTGAAGACTTACAGATTTTGTTGACAAAGTCTGAAGATTAAAGTCTGAAGCTAGCAAGACTCAAGACTTATATTTCAAAGTCTACTCACATGGACAGTTTCCAGGACGACGCTTATTCTGATCTTATACGATCTTTATTCTAACGACTAGTGGATATCTTTCTACTGGATTTAGCACTAAACGATCTAAGCTTTATATGGAATAAGTTTAGATTCCTTGACGACTTCGCAACTTATATTTGGAAGGATCTACTTATGGAAACCGAGATCCCGATTGTATGGGCGGCGAGGATTGATGGGCTATCAACACTTACCTTAAAGAGCTCGAGATCTCTCTAATTGATTCTGTCCAACGGGTTGATTGGAAGAACTTCTTTGGAAGGTGCCAACGGTATTGAAGGCATGAAGAAGTATATAAGAGAAATGCTCTAGTTGTTGAAGGGTGCGGATAGAAGAATTCCAAAGTCGAATCTCCTTTTCTATTTTGCGATATCATTCTTTGAGCGTTACTTGTAATCAAGAGAGAGATCATATTGTAGACCTTGAGGAAGTGTAGTAGAGTAATCTACACTGTGGACTCAAGAGTGTGAGGCTATGTAATCACTCTTATTGATTCTTAGTGAAATCCAGTCAAGAAGGGCTGTCCGTGCGGGAGAGTGGACGTAGGCTTGATCTAAGCCGAACCACTATAAATCTGGAGTTTTGATTCTCTATCCCTAATCATTCTATTGTTAACTGTTTTCATTTGCTGCAATCGTTGATTTTAAATTATCTATATCTCATTCGGTTTAGATTGTTAAAATCGCTTTAAACACCTATTCACCCCCCTCTAGGTGCTAATTCTAGTCCTAACACCTCAAACCAAACAATAAGGCTCACTCGAATCAACAAACTCGCGATCCTATCATATAAGCGAGAAATTGTATCAAAATCAAGTAAAATGATACATCAATTATCACTCAACTAAACTAAACTTAAACGCTAATAAAAATATTCCCACACATTAACAAATCACTCACACGAAGCGATTACTCAAACTCAAACCCACAGCTCCACAACATCATATACCACCATTTCAATGAAATCCCAAAGTTTCACAACTTAGGAATCGGACTTTGCGCCTCAAATTTCCCAAAATTCTAAATTTTAGCCTTATATCCGAAAACTACCTTGATTGGACGAACAAGGAGCGCGAGTACATACCGAGCATTGCGATGCAAAGTTGAATTAGCTTGGCGAGTATGAAATCCCTTCCTCATTTCGTCGACGTGTCTATAGTACTATTCTCTGAGTTGGCCACTCACGAAATAACTTGTCTATCTGGGGAAACAATTAAGGAATCTAAATGCAATGTACTTGAGAATTCGACTAGGAATCGACTGCTTGACCATGTCGATCTGCAAGGGTCACTACGACACTGTCAAAATCGATCAGAGATCAAATATAGGTCGATTCGACTGAGATATGTGATCAAAATGTGGGTGATTCCACTTGATTTCAAAATTCTCATCAATCAACACTAAATTGATTTTCTGTCGTTTTGGGTACCTTGTGTCCGTATTTGAAATCTTGAAATTTTCACGACAACCGAGAGTCGCCAACGTGTCGAAAATGTACGTTGTGACTCGAGATAAATCGATCATGGGTCAATTGCACCAAAAATTCCTAAAAGTGACCCGGTAGACTAGGTCACGCGAAAAGCGCGTCGAATTGGAAATAACCATGAAATTGAACCCGATTTTAGAAATCGAAAGTTCTGTGGTGTCACGAGCTATTTTAGAAACATCGACTCATCCTCCAAAGATTTTCGGAGATTCCGAGATTTTTACGGAAAACCGTTTCGGACTCCGCGAAAAATTAACGGAAATTCAGATGGGCTACGTCGATGGAAATTGAGACTTCTAAATCGAACATTCGAGTGTCAGGGACTTATAGAAAATTGTTTGGGATTTTCTTCAGCGAAATCGGACCTCAATTTGGATAATCAAAGAAGAAATTGAAGCCAATTAGTGAAATTTGGAATCTTGGAGGGGATTATAATTTTGGCTTCAATTTAGATTTAATTGGGGCATTATCTTATAAGAAAGTATTGGGGGAGACATGTAGTTAATGCAAGGGATAATCTTGAGGACTTTTGAGGCCAAAATCATGATGAATATTAGATATTTTGGCCTTGACTAATTAAGCTTGGTATTCTCTCTCCTCCTCCTCCCTTTATGCGACAACCAGGTCTTCCGCTTCACTTTCATTTTTCATTTTTGGAGCTTCTTCATTTCGGTCTCCCTCTCTGCACGGCATTCCCCCACCAAAATTTCTTTTGGTCGCATATCCTTCAGCCCATGCCATCATCATCATCATCTCTCTTGCCACCATTTCCATCGCTCCACTTCATCGAATTCCCCATTTAACCGACCCACTGAAGTTGCTTCTCGTCCTCGCCGGTCAACACATGCCTCCACGAAAGCCCAACGATTGACCGAGACAACTCCACCGACGCCTCAAGCTGCTGCGTGTCCCTCATCCCTGCCATCTTCAATCGTTGACTCCTCCTGCCGAAGCAGCGTGTCTCCCCCCCCCCTTCGGCCCGTGGACTTCAACGCCAGCCAGCTTCGCTCGCGTGTCCTTCAGCCGCTCGCCCCTGCACGAAGCCAGCGAAGAAGTCAGCTCCAGCCATCCTAGCCCGAAGCTGCTTCTGTTTCCATTGGGCCGCGTAGAATCAAGCAACGCACGAAGCCGCAGCCCATTGTGTCTTCAAGTCCAGCCCACGAGTCCACAGAATTCCTGCAGCAGCCCATTAGTTGAGTCTTCAGCCCATCTTCAATTGCATTTCAGTGAAGCCCGTTTAGTTCGGCCCAACCTGTAGCAAGCCCATTGGAAGCCCGTGAAGTCAGCCCAAGTTGAAAACAAATCTCATATTGAGCTGAGATTTGTTGGGCCAAGTTTAGGCCCGGTCCGAACTTCTTCGATGCCGCCACAATTTAAGTTTCGGCCGCCGTCACGTCATCGTCGTGGTGAACCGGTTTCCACAATTAACCGGTGAGTTTAGAGTTTATTCTCTAAACTCTTCTTAGTAGGCTTTGATGCTAAGGGGTGTTTAGATTTATTTAATTAGGAATTAGGTGGTTAGTTAGATTAAATTGATGATTTAATTATTTAATTGAGCATGTTAGGTGGTTAGCATGGTTTAGCTAAGGCCTAATTAAATTGTATTATTTATCTAAAAGGGTTCGGGAATTTCTCGGGTCCATATTGGTATTTAATTTAATAATTTTGGCCTAGGTTAGTATTTTTAGAAATTAATTTGAATTAATTAATTAATTTTTGAAATTAATTAATTATTAATTATTTTTCCGGAAATTAGGTCGGAATAACCGGTGACCGGAATTTCGTGCCGATTGCAATGGTGTGGTTAAATTCTGCAATTGAGTGCTAATTTATGCAAATTGAGTGCTTTGATTGGATTTTTGGTATTTAATTCCAAAATTGTGAATTTTCAATATTTACACGAGAAAATCCCGGGTGTCGGATTTTAACACCGAAAATGGTTTTATATAATATATAAAATAGTGGGATTTTAAAAAATGAAGAATATCAATTTTTCTGGGTCAAGTTAACTGTGTACCCACACATGATTATTTTCATGCGTATTTCTAATACGAAGAAAAATGCTAGGTTCACCATTTTAATTGAAGCATTTAAGTGTAACACTCTATACTTTGCAACACTCCATACTTGTGTATCCCACATAAATATAATATTTATCATATGCAAACAATTTCTTAAAGGATCAATTTAAACGAGCATGTTGATCACACAACTTGTGAGTACACTTGCATTAAGCTTACCATGCACTAGTTATGGTCACGTCGGAGTCACTGTAAATTGACTCAATTTATTACACCAGTCCAAGCACCTTTGATTCTGTAAAAAGCATGCTTGATTCTTTGGGATATTCACAATCAGGTCATAATCATTTAAATAGACATGACTTATCTGCCAATGAATACATGTACCAATGTTAATACATATTGGCCTTCCTTTCATTATTCGAATCTCGCCATTTGAAGGAAAAAAGAAGCCCTCAACTCCCACGAACTGAACTGGAGATGGAAGAAAAAGGTACTTTTGACCTGCACGTGCACTTGACTTCAGATAGTTTATCACTTCTCAATAGCTTAATGGGCCAAGAAACCAGTCCATGGGTAGCCCACTCCATCATCGACGACTGCAAAGAACTCCCCGCCCATATTGGAGGAATTTCCGTGGATTACGAACCAAGAGAAGCAAATTAGGCTGCAGATTGGATCGCCAAGGCCTACCGAGCTATCTCTCTCCCTTCGAATTGGGTCACTAATCCCCCTTACTCTCTATGTTTAATTTTATGTTTGGACTATGATCCTCTTCTATGGCCCCTTTAGTGGCTTAGTAATGAAAACTACCACTTTCTGACCCAAAAAAAAAAACCTAGGTGCTTTCCTAGCATGTTCCGAAGGCCACAATCATTCTTAACCGGAAGAAACATCTTAAAATAGCAGTCACTGGATCAAGGACTTGAAACTTTGAAATGGAAATGGGTTAGGGTTGTGTCAAGCCCATTATGAGCGGCCCAAGCCCAAAACCCAAGAAAACCAAAATTAAGAAATGCCTTCTCTTTCATCTAAGTTATCTTCCAGATGACATTCAACGAAAAAATAACTTTCTTGTACAATTTCAGGAAATCGATTGTCTATCAAAGTTTTATATTCTATTGTCGTTCCTCATATTAAATAATAGCTGTAAGTCCAACGAAAAAAAGGTATTTAAAATCTTTTTAACTAGAAACCCTTTACTTCTTCTATATAAATAAAAGCTAACGTTAAACCTTTATACATAAATATTTGTGCAATTTGTACATCTCATTAAGTTTCTTTTGGAAGAAGATAAAATGGAATGAAATCCAACTTAGTTACTTTGACATTTCCAGAATTGAAACAAGAAAGATAATAATCTCTATTGTATCAAATAATCTATAGTGAAATTTGTTGCCGCTCTCTCCATGAACGTATATCACTATGATCGGACCATGTAAATTTGGTGTCCAATCTATTTCCTTATTTTGTCTATTTTATTGTTCGATCACTTGCTTTTCACAACAAAACTGGTAAGTATAACAAAGCAAAAATAGGTGAGGATGATTTTGAGATTTGTAACTTTAAGGATGTCTTCCCCTCAAAATTTAGCACTTCTTAAACTACAGTCAAATACCATCTTAAGTCAAGATTACAAATTAATTTTCGTAGTTCAACATAAAATCTTACAAAGTATATTTCTCATGGCATTAGTGCAGTCATATGACTAAAGAAATAGGCAGGAGTGGTCAACAAAACAATACGTCAGCAACATCAAATCATTAATATTCATTGAGGTTGTTAGCGTGAGAAAAATATTCAAATTCTAAATATTAATCGAATAGAAAATGGCAAGTTATTCTATCAAAGTCCTGGAGAGATTGGAATGCTTCAACTAAGGCGGACAGTGGCCAAGTGTTTTTTTTTTTTTTTCATATATAAAAATGGAACAAATCAGAAGGAGCGGCTATCGTCAACAATCACCTATGGACGTCATCACGTAAATTTTGCATTATGGTCCGAATGTTCAGTCCAAGCATCTCATTTGACGGCTCGAGATCCCCTTCTTCCTTCATAGCCAAATTGAGATTTTCCTTCATAGCCACAAAAAATCCCAAACTTTGCCCAAAGCAACAAATTTACCCCAAACTTTTTTTTGTGACATGAAAAACACTGAAGTTTGCTAAGCGTGACACATTTACCCCAAACTTTTATTTGTGACACAAAAAATCATGAACTTTCATTTGTGTGACACATTTACCCCAAATCATAGGGGCATTTTGATCTTTTTACTTCTTTTTTTAACTTTTTTATTTTTTTTCTTTGTTTTTTCTTCCCTCTGCCGGCATCCGGCGAGGGCCGCCCTCGCTGGCGTCGGGCGAGGGCTCCGCCATGGCCGGTGGAGGGAAGAGAGAAGAAAAAAAAATTAAAAATAAAAGAAAAATAAAAAAACAGAAAAAATAAGACGAAAATGCCCTTAATTGGGTAAATGTGTCACAGTTTGCAAAGTTTGGGATTTCATGTCACAACAAAAAGTTTGGAGTAAATTTGTCACTTTGAGCAAAGTTTGGGGTTTTTTGTGACTTTTTCCCTTTTCCTTTCATAGACAGAGGAGCAATAGAGAGGTTCGAACTCATAACCAAAGAGGCTCCAAATCACATAAGCATAAGGCTTACCCAGTTCGGCCAACCATCTTGACGCTCGACGACGATGCACTGTGTTCTTAGTTGGGGCAAGACTTCTTTTTCTTTAGCTGTTGTGTTTTTCTCCTATCAAATTTTAGTGTGTGTTTTTACTCTCTTTTCCCTTTAACCTATGAACTCACAAAAAATTAGACTTCATTCGATTTGACCCTTCATAACTTACATTTCATATGGCTTTCTTGTCTTGTATTCGGACTATGCTTAGAATTTGACATAATTCTCGTGAAGCATATAGGCTGTGAGAATTTATGGTTGGGTTATTCAAGCCTGACCCATCCAAGTTCTATGGATCCGGGTTAAGCCCAGGTTTTGTGTTCCATCATTTGGTTTCTAGCAAATTAATTGCTTTTTGGCTTTGTGGGATCATCACTTATCAAAACACAAAACTTATTCTACCCAACATACATGTATGAATATATAATAATGCACCGTTGAGGGAATTTTCGACATGTAATCTTATCCATAATTGATTTGAGGATTAGAATTACGTACGTTTTCAAAGTCAATGATGTATAAGACCTAATGTGTAATGTCTTTTTCTAAATGGTAGTGAGTGATATATATAATCGATGTTTGCAAAAAGAAATAGAGAAGAATAAATTCGATTGTCCTCTCACATCGATGCGGATGATGCCGCGAGCTTGGATTTAGCATTCCTTCGAGGACAAAAGGAAGATGGGTTGTATCTCATGGAAGGACAGATTTTGTTGTTTTGTGAGAAATTGCATGATGGGTAGATGATATTGTCGGGGTGAAAGGAGGAAGAAAAAGAAGTCATGGTCGATTTCAAGCTCAAACGAAATTGAAGCTCGGGTAGAAAATTGAAAGGAATGAGTGAGATTGTGCAATATACATTAATATATATATATATATAATTGATGTTTGCACAAATAAATAGGGAAAATCAGATAATGGGTGTGAGAGATATTATTTAGTATTTCTATTTATTCCATATTTTAGGTATATTAGTATAGTTTATACTATAGTTTATTATTTCATATTTCATATTTCATAAAATTTTGATTAGTTAATATTTGGATTACTTAATATAAATTTTGGATTACTTAATATAAATAGAATTAATCAATAGAATTTCTAAGATGGATGGTATTGTTCAATTTAAGAATGCAAATACGTATCTTCAATTTTCAAAAAATAAAAAAAAATGTAAAGTAATCCACGCTTGTGTTTTCTTCCATACGATGCAACAGTTATGATGGCGTAACAGACGGCCATAAGACAAAGCCCGATCAAAATCACACGTGGCGCTCGCTGCCCGATGCGACGAGCGTCTTCGGACTCGGTACGATGGTCGGAGACTCCTTTGGTTAAGCGTGACGTCCGTCGATTTTTCTAACAGCAGAAAAAATAAAGTAACGCCGCTCTTCACCAAAAATAAAAAAGAAAAAAGAAAAAAAGGAAAAAAAGAAAAGAAAAGAAAAGAAAACGAAAGCCTGCCGGCAAAGCAAGGTTAACGAAGGAGCCCGGGTCCCTCTCCCGAGATCTAGGCCGTCGATTCTGCCGATCCGACGGCTGGATTCGAAGCTTCGGAAGGAGGTCTTCCTTAGGCGTGGGAGCAGGGGATCGTTTCCCATTTTATTCTATTTTACAAGTATCGAGCCTCTCCCTTCCGCTCCTCCTACGCTCTCGTTCCTGGGCCCCACCGCGAAACGCACACTGCTCAACCATAATTCCCACCGAGGCCGGGCCCACCCACGCGCCTCTTCCCCCTTGTTTGGTTTCCACGCGCTTGGATTCAAGCTGCCCTGAAAGCACGACATGGAAAAAGGAATTTCGAGCATCGGATGCATTGCGTGACACCGGCACGAATGAGCGAAGCTTATGCAGAATCTATTTGAGATGCATGTCATAAGAATAATGATAACATCAATTTAATTCTAAATTGTTCAATTTTAATTAATTTAATACTAAATATTTTAATGCTTTGCCAATATGGTATTTTTAATTAATTTTAATCGAAAATCACTGACGTAAATATTTGTTATCTTATATAACACGGTCGTATGTTAATATAGACTATTTTTTCAATTTTTTAAAAAGTACAATTTTTTTATTTTTTGTCCAAGTCACCATCAATTAATTGTGTTATACAAGATAGTTAGCGTCCATATTAGTGATTTCCAACCAAAATGGCCAAAAGGAAAATCGTTAAAAGATTTATGACTAAATTGATTAAGTTGAATATTTTATTATGAAGTTGATATCCATACAATATATTTAAGATTTTTTTATAATTTTCCTTAAGAATGATATAATTCATCATGTAACCTATGTGTGGAATGTTTTTCTTCTCGAAATGGCATGAGAGAGTATACTTAACCATGGGTCGGCAGGCTACGAACAGGGCAAGTCTAGCTCGAGAGAGAAAGGCCAAAAGACTTTTTTGATGGGTTTAGGGTCTTTAGACAATAGCATTTAATTATGAAGCTTGACTTAACCGTGTATAGAAATTTCATGATGGCACGGATTTGGACAAAAGTTTAGACTTGACTTTTAGATCCAACCCTATTGACCTCAGTGAAAAAGTCTGGCAATTAGTAAAACCTTCTGATGGACTTTGTTGTCAAAACCATTTTCTTTTACTAAGGGTTCGTTCGATAAAACTGAAAAATGAGTCCTAAAGATTATGTGCTGAATTATTAAAATGTTGAAGACGAGAATAAAAAGTTGTTTAATAATAATTAAAATTAAATAATCGAATTTGTTAGTTTCTCACCAAGCCAAGAATAGTGAGCCTTATTGTAGATTTTGCCAATCTCATTAATGCCCTTGGTGAATTCTTTGTCGCACCCAATCTATCAATTCCCATCCACAAACTTATGTCTTTATCTACCTAACTAGCCCTATTTAAACAGAAATATATCGGGTCACGTGTACTGCCACTAGACCTTTATTTTGTACTAGTATATTTTTTTAGAGAATTTATGTTTATTAAAACTACTTGCCACATCATTTGGAAGAACATGAACAACATCCTATTAAGGGGAGAGCCGATTTCTGTTTTGGCCATGAAAAAGCATCTAATTAATGCCGTGAAAGATAAGGCCCTTTCCTTCAGGGTTGTGGAAGATTCCATTAGGAATAGGAGGCTACAGCGTTCTTGGGATATCGACTCCATCGTTTTCTCTTCTTGGGACCTCCTGCCCGGCTGGTTGATTTTCGGGCATGGTGGTTGCAATCACTGCTCTGTCATGTTTGGTGTTAGTTTCCCCGACTTTTCTGCTTGGTTGGGGGTTGTTTTTTGCTAGTTTATTTGGTGTGGCTTTTTGCCACCCTTGTTGTGTTACCAACTTTCTGTTTGTCGTGCTCGTTTTGTTGGTTGTGCGGCCTTGTTTTAGCCGCGATTGTTCCTTTTACGTCCCGGTATCCTTCTACTCGGGTTGTTTTTCTTCTTGAGTGTAAGTTTCGGTGCCAGGATTTTCTGTACATTTGCCTGTCCTCGATATATTTGTTACCCTTTCTACCCAAAAAAAAAAAAAAAAAAAAAAAAAACTGCTCGTCAACTCTTGCTCACCCAATTTATATGAGAAATGACAATAATCATAAAATTGTAAAAAAAAAAAAAAAAAAAATCACTTAAAAATTCCTTTGTAAGATAATTTAATGGGATCATTTACTTTTATATAAATTCACTATACTCAAACCAAACATTTCATACATCATATTTTACAAAAGTTGAATTATCGTGAACTAATTCTATTAACATCCGCTCTAGAATTTATTTTACTGCATCTATGAAACAGCATCGAAATAATTTTACTTTATATGGTGTATCATGTTGCATGTAACAAAATCAACCTTTTTCTCCATTATTCTATAAATACGTGAGTATATTTTTTTTGGTAATCGCATAATAGAGTCAAATTACATGAATTATAGATATACATACTTTCTCATTCTAGTATAATTGATTTTATGACTTATGACTGAAGATAATATTAAATAGATGTAATATTTGATACTATGTTAAGATTTTAAACTTTTTTCTCCTAATTTTTCTAAAGATATCTTCTGATTCTCATCGGTCATTTTTACTACAAATCGTTCAAGAGTCCATTAAACTTTCAATTTTTCTGGAGAATATTCTTAAAAGTTTATTAGCAAAAGAAAAAAAATTCCTTTATTAGAATTAAATGCACTTATTGTTCAAAAGTCACTTTCAATATGATACAATATATTAGATTTAGGGGGATTACACTTCTGATAGATATAGTTCTAGGGGAATTTAATTTTGTTCTTTATACTTTGTTTGGCTATGATTTTGGTTTTTGTACTATTCTTCCGCCACAATTTAGGTCCTTAAACAAATTTCCACTTAACATTTTCAGGAAATTTCTGAGTTAATATTGGCCACTGACTCATGGTTCCTACATGTACAACCCTCTAAATAAAAGTTACATTTTTAGTTTCTTTGTCGTTTGGAATATTCAAATTTAGTCCTTGTGATTTGTTTTTACAGCAATATTAATCCTCACGTCATAAATATCGAGATTTTAAATTTAAAAAAAAAATCGCATTTCCATTCCATAAAAGACTTAAATTTGGCTATTTTTCATATGAATATAGATGTGTACAAGTCATTACAATTAATATCAGTGGCTTTATTAGTGATAACCGAAGTAACTTTTCTTTGAAGTCACTCAATATTCAACATCTAAGATTGACGATCAATGGTTTCATTTCCAACCTCCTCACCACACAAATTACAATCGATGTGATTTGAACTCGTTGGTGTAACTATAATAAAAAGAATTCCTATGCCTTATATGCTCAGTCTATTCTTTTTTTTATACCTATACCCTTTCCTTTTTCATGGATATAAATTCCTCATATTTTTAAATCATGCATAAAATTTTTGCCGATTAGAGAATGAGTTAAAAACGCAATTAGAGGATTTAAAATTATCCATGCTTATATGGCATATGAATCTAAAACAAAAATAAGAAACCGTAGTGCTATGCAATCGACGAATGATGCCATAACACGAGTCAATCATGAAATAATGGATAGGAGAATCAGAGTCAATTACGTATAGAGGTTCGGTTGTCCAAGCCTAGTCCTCTCTATCGGCATTACAGCCGCCTTGCAATTTTCGAAAGCTGAACTCCCCTACCAGACTGAGTAGATCACAAGCTACAAAAGCTTCTTTCCCCTTACCTTGAAGATACAATTTCAGGGCGACGACTCTTGACACAATCATAAGTTCTAAACTAAGATCAATTCCCCGAGCACAAAATGAGTGTCGAAGCTTGTAAACATTCATAAGTGTACCTCCAAAATTTCCTTGAGTCGAATGATCGATGTCATATAGATTGTACATTCGAAAGTTGTTTAGGAGATGACCTTGTAGCAAGTTGCTTTCATTATTTCCAACTCTAGAATCGACTGGGACCGATGTGCACGGTCTTCGTAGGATTCCCAAATCCCCATAGAACTGCTGCACGATTCTTTCCGGGAGTACTTCCATCACCAAACGGTCATCTTCCTAATCAACGGCATTCTTTCTTGAACGGCTGCAAGAAACCTTTTACCACTCGGTTAAAGAGCTCCCCTATTGCTGGGTCTTCGAATTCGTCGATCAAAGTCAACGACACAAACTTTTTTGATTTGATTTTCATGAGTGGAATAATTCAATCGGTCCTAAATTTATTATATAAATGCCAATTCAATCATAATTTTTCAAATTTTATCAATTTAGTCCTAAATTTTTGTGAGAAATTTCAATGTAATCCTTTAACCTAATATATGACAGGAATTATTGATCAGAAAGACTACATTAGAATTTCACACAATTATTTAGAACCGAATTGACAAAATTGATAAGTTTATGACTGAATTGATATTTGTATAATAAATTTATAACTCGATTGGGTATTTTTTTTTCTATGTCTCGAATTATCGGATCCAGATTCACGATGCTGACATATAGGAATGTTGATGCTGCATCTTGAAGTCGAAACACTTAATGAACGTCATCAAGGGCAAGAGTGGTTTTGTGGTCATCAAAATATGTGCCTTAAAGCACAAGGTGGGGGCGGAGAGGAGACATCTCAAAGTTTCGAATCCCGATTTCCTCCTCAAGTTTGGCAACAAGTTTCGCATCTTCGCTTGGGGATGAAAAACGTGGGTGGCTGGCAATTGGAGATTGACCGGTTGCTTAGGCTCGGCAAAGTAAGTTTTCGTTTGTTTCGCCAAAAAAAGATAATTTGGAAAATTTTCCTAAAAATAACCTTTTGCAAGCTAAATAATTAATCAATAAAAAAATGTTTTCGTTATTGACAACAACTTAAGCCTATGCATTTTTGTGCAATGGAAATTTTTTCTCATTTTTTTTTTTTTTTTTTTAATAACCGATGACTTCACCACGGGCCCTCCGTGCTCACCGAAGGGTCGGGCTCTTATACCTCCCAACCTCCTACTTAAGATGTGTTCAACCTTGAGACCTCTGTGATAAAGTGCCCAAAGCCAAACCAACTTAACTGTCCACAGGTGGGTTTTTACTTATTTTTTATATGCGACATAAGTGATTATTTTTTAGAAATTATTTTCCAAATAAAACATACCTGAAGTGTCGATTCGAATCTATTGTTGATAGAGGGGTTATGCCCGGCCGGAGCAAGACCAAAGCTACTGTAGGTATTTACTCCCCTAACAGTGCCTCACCCAATTAGGACGGACTTTTAGCATCCAACTTTAATCCTCAGGACATTAGGCCCACTGGTCTCGGATTCTTTATGCCTAAAATCCCCATGGAGGCGAGTGTAGAGCATAATATGAAGATAGGAGTTATTGTACCATTCTAAGATTTCTAGCTAACAAAGGCAACTCATTTAGTATATGTTCGAAACGGGAAGCATAAGTAGCCCTTTTTTTTTTTTTGGTAATTAACCTACCTTTTGATGGTGAGAGGCCATCTAGAATGGATGCTGGATGTCCTTTGAGCAGCTTTGTTTTGGTGAAGAGGTAAAGATGTTGTCCTTAGTCTTGTACTGTCTTCTACTGTTTGATGATTGAGGTAACTGTAGACATGTCATGGGATTTGTCATGTCGTTTGGGTTTAATTTAATATATTTATTTTTTTTGTAGAGCTTGCATTGTCCTGATAGGTTGTTGGAGTCTTGAAAATGAAATGCACTGTGAATTTCATTGGATCCAATGTATATTTGGTTCGTTGATGTTGAAATGAACTACTTTTGCTCTTAAGAAGGTCTCGGAAGCTTCAATGGTGTCGGGTTCATAGAAGTAGAGATAGGGGGGAAGCTATGTTGATTGATTGATTTTGATTTTGATAGTTTTTATTTAATTTAAATTCCAAGATGAAAAGAAAAGCTTAATTTTCGTTTCCATTTAAAGGAAAAAATTAATTTACTTGCCTCATTGAATATTGTATTAACCGATGGAAACATGAACATACACGAGCCATATTTCCATTATCGCATGGTCAAATATCAATTTGAATTATTAAAAGTTAGTGTAAATTGCACCGAGAATTCTTAATCTTTGTGTAGAGAATGCAATCGAGTCTTAAACTTTTCAATTGATTCAATTAGATTGTCGACTTTTTTCAAAAATCACAATCAATTCTTTTTTTGATGAACAGCACTTAAATGTAGCTCATATAGCATTCAAAAGTCCCTACATTACATCCTTAAATTGCCCTTTTGTTAGAACTTATAATTCAATTGCATTTTTTTTTTTAGTAAAAAGATTTAAAGCTAGATTGAATCAATTACAAGATTTACGACTCGATTGTATTTTTCAATCAAGAGATTTTAGAATGTGATTGAACCAATCGAAACGTTTATGACTTGACAATACTTGATTCATTAGGTGTAGTAGGAGTTGCAATGTAATTTCCCATTAAACCTAAACACGAACACATGGCACCGCATGTGACACAATCATAACAACCAAAGCCGCTTCATACCACAACAAAACACAATACCAAATCGAAGCATCAAAAGTTACCTTTGTGAGCTGCTACTACTCACAGGCCCAGTCTCCCTTTTATTTCGACCGACAATCTTACAATCAAGCTTTCAATGAGATTTCACCAAATATGAGACGGGCTTCATATCGACAGCACATAGAAACAGAAAACGGTCTATTCTCACAGTGTCGGCTGATCGCCGGTTCAATACCTTCGACACACCTCTCGCCTCGAGCGAGGAAGGCGAACACGCTAGGGAATTCGAAAGGGCCGGGGCCGGGGCCGGGGCCCGGGGGGGCGACGTGGTCTTTTCCCCCCACCCTGTGGGGCGAGTGAACAAACCACCGGCCCGGTGAAGCGCGTGAGACGAGCGCACGTCAGATGGGCGAAAAACAGCCGCACTCGATTGAAATTGAAAACGTACGACTCGAAAAATACACAACACCCCCCAAAAAAAACCAGCCCTCCTCTCTCCCTCTCTCCCTCCCCCATTTTTTGAAAGATAAACCATCGCTTTGTCATCTCTCTCTCTCTCTCTCTCTCTCTCCATCGCCGGCTCTCCGCCGTGACAACCAGTGAGAAATTCACTGAGAGATCCTCCTTCTCTCTCCCTCTCTCTCTCTCTAGCCCTCCGTCTTTCTCTCTCTACCTCCCTCTCTCTCTCTCTCTATCTCTTCGAATCGACCGATTCTTCGAGCTCCGGGCGGGGGAGCGGCCGATCGGCTAGGGCTGCGAATCGCGGCCGTTCGGAAGAGGCGGCAATGTCGGAGGAGGAGAAGCTGCTGAAGGAGGCGAAGAAGCTGCCGTGGGAAGATCGGCTGCTCCACAAGAACTGGAAGGTCCGGAACGAGGCCAACCTCGACCTCGCCGCCCTCTGCGACTCCATCGCCGATCCCAAGGACCCCCGCCTCCGCGAATTCGGTGAGTCCGTTGGTTCCCCCCCCTCCCTCGCTCCCTCCCATCGTCGGCGCGTGCGGGTCGCCCCTCGGGCCGTTAGATCTGGTCTCGCGGGCGGTGATCCGGCCGTCGGTCGTGGTTCCGTCTGGTGCGGCGGGGGCTCGCGCGGGTGAAATGTGGCGGTTTCGTGTGGCGGATGAGCTGAGCGATGCGGAATGCTCGATTTTTGGGGTTCGGTGTTTTTTGGTTTGAATTCGCGCGTGGGGGTGTGTGGGGGTGCGGTTTGTTCGCGTGTTGGTTGTGAATGCATGCGGCTAATTGGCAATGCTGCTCTCGCCTCGAGGAATTGCTCGAGCATTGTCCTCTCGTGGCGTAATTAATTGGATTTGTGGAAGTTTGAATGCCTATGAATCGCCGACGCCTAGAGAGCCTTGTTGTTTAGGCGATGCTTCCGGAAATTGACCTGCCTGATGGTTTATCTGACCCTTTGAAATTCGGTGATGGTATTGCCTGTGCCGACTACAATGGTTGCCTACCAATTCCAAAAACTAGTAGTAAAGTTGAGTGTTGGAAGTGGAGGTGTTCTGCTGGGGAACACAATGCAGACCTTTATGTATCTGTTTTCCAGCAGAATCTTTTCTTCATTTGAGAATCTCTGATATTTTCTGTGGCGTGGATGTTTTATTGAGATGTGTTATGCTTTAGAGGATTGCGATTTAATCAACTTTCTTTGGCTTTTCATAATTCCATTATGTTGGAATGTAGGTTTTGCAGTAGGGCTAACTTTAGGTTACCGATTAAATTCAATATTTTTTGGTGATGCTATAGTGAAAGTGAGTTTCCTTTGAATCAGTATGTGTCGTCTTGCTTTAAATTGCATTTGCAGTTTCTCTACCTTATATTTTAAAGTAGGACGGGATTGAAGTTGAACAAAATGCTTCCTTAAAAGCAGCATGGGCAGGAGTGTAGTATATGGTGGCACTGGCAAGCAAATTCAATAGGACCAGGGCGGGGTTAATTCTTGTGTTTGCTAAGATTCTATCCATGAAATAGGGATCGAGATGTTGAAATGCTCAGATGAATATGGAGAAGGTTGATTTATGTGATGGATAACGGATCATCGTTAGTCAACCACTTGAACTAAACATTACTTGATTCAATAACTTAAAGGTGAAGCTCAAATTGAGCTATTGCATTTCTTGAACTCTTAAAAGATGGCTCAATAGTCTCAAGTTCAAATGTCTATGGCAGTTAAATTGAGATCAGTTTGTAAACAGAATAGGTCCTTGGGCCAAATCACTAGCATTTCTCCAATATACTCGGGAAAGCTCTCTATTGACCAATAACAATGAACATGTTTTATACCTAAAGGGCGTTGGGTGCACAAAGCTTCCCACACTGCGAGGGTCTGGGGGAGGAGTTATGTAGACCCTGATTTTCTAGAGAGGCTGTCTAAAGAAAAGCAAATTCATACCTATTGCTGAACATGCATTATATAAGCCCAATTTATTCCAATTGGTTTCAACCCAAAGGGCAAAATTCACAATTCATAACTATGAGACTATTGAATGGGAGCATTTTGGTATTTCTCTATGCAATCTAGAGGCCCTAATGTTAAGAGAACCAAAAATTGCATAGAAGCACCAACATCTCTGATATTTGATATCAAGTCTGAGCAATGAGTACTGTGGTCAACTAATCAATAATGAATATGACTATGTTATTATCAACTATAAAAAATTTGAATTTAGAACTCGTTAATTGATGCAAGAAAACTAGGGTCTTCTACTATACGGTTGACACGATACCCTCAAACCAAATGAAAGAGGTATACTTGTACATTGGTTCATCGTGCTTGAGTTAACAGGATACACATTGGCTAGAGATTTCGGCGAATTAATGAATGATGAGTGTGGGAAAGTGGAAGGAATTCATTGGATTCCGTGTTTGTGTGTGTGTGTACAGCTCATTAGCTCTTATGCTAGTTTCACAGCTTGTTGCCTTAAACCCTACTTTATATGAATGTATCTGATAGTGTCCTTGTAACGCATTCAAAACAACTGCCAAGTAGATAGATGAGAAACAGACTCCTAGAGCTTAATAGGCGGAAGTGTTATAGAGTAATTCAATCAAAGCTGATTTGTGTAGAATTTGTGGTATGCAAATGTTTACTCTTTATCTTTCCTTTTGTTTTAGGGCCACTTTTCAGGAAAACTGTTGCAGATTCTAATGCACCTGTCCAAGAGAAAGCGCTAGATGCTTTAATTGCATTTTTGCGAGCTGCAGATGCTGATGCTGGAAGGTATGCTATTGTGCAACTTTTAGGTTTAACTAAATTTTATGGATTCGTTATTTTTCTCTTGTTTGTTGATTCTGATTATTTGACCCATGCCTTTAGGTATGCGAAGGAAGTATGTGATGCAATTGCTGCAAAATGCTTGACTGGAAGACCGAAGACAGTGGAAAAGGCTCAGGCAGCATTTATGCTATGGGTGGAATTGGAGGCAGTGGAAGTTTTTCTGGTACTTTCTACTTGAGATATATACGCATGTGGTGCATCCTTTAATAACTTTTTATGCTCTTTAATGATTGTGGTTTTACTAAGTATTGTACGAGAATAATCAGTGTGCTAATGGCATCAGTCACTTCGATGATTTGTAGCTGAAGAGGGCCATATGACCTTTTCTTCTATTTTTTAGCTGATTGTGTGAAGGGAATGAGCCATTTCCCTTACTTTTTTATTAATTACGAGCATGTGAGCTTAAGTACATGGTAATTATGTCTCCTTGAAATTTATTTTGAAATTCTGTTAGGCTCTAGCTGATACCAGGTTTCTTAGTGTAAAATGTCATTGTTAGAATGATCCATGCGTGAAGTTATTTTGTTGAGAATGGTTTAAGCTAGGTTCAATTCTACACTGGCTGTCCCTCATCAGGCTTTGGATTGTCTGGTAAATGCGAGAGCTTGTATTGTTAGTTGCATTTAAATCTTTAAATCTTCTCTCTTTGGTCACATAAAAATTTTTCAGTATAGGTTGTCAATGTCGATTGTGTTATTAGTACACTATTTATGGCTGTCACCAATTTATTTGTTTGGTGCTCCTAGATGAGATCATCATCGCATTGCTTTTTTAGCCAGTCCTCAGACATTTACAAGGTCGTCTAATGACAGGATACTATGGAGAAAGCAATCAAGAACAAAGTTGCTAAGGCTGTTGTCCCTGCAATTGATGTTATGTTTCAGGCATTAAGGTATTGTGATGAATTGCTTTGGTGAAGGCATTCATGTGATTTTCCTTTGCCCTTTTTTCCTTATCAGACATGATATTTTGATCAGTGAATTTGGGGCAAAAATTGTACCGCCGAAAAGGATATTAAAGATGCTTCCTGAACTGTTTGACCACCAAGATCAGAATGTTCGGGCATCATCCAAAGGACTGACCCTTGAGCTTTGTCGTTGGATTGGGAAAGACCCTGTTAAATCCATATTATTTGAGAAAATGCGAGATACAATGGTAAAATAGCTCTATGTTACACCTTTTATCAAATTCCTTTCCATTCTTGCAAACAAGGTTAACTTTTTCTCTGATTAACTGTAGAAAAAGGAATTGGAGGCTGAGCTGGTAAATGTTTCGGGGACAGCAAAACCAACACGAAAAATTAGGTAAATCATGTTTGCTCAGCATTTTTTTTTTTCAAAGTTGCTTCTTTATGAATATTTGCTCAGCATCGTTTATTCTTGATAAGACTGTTTTTCATTGTGATTAGCACAGTTGATGTATGATTTACCCTATTAAAAAATACAACTGATAAGATGATGAATGTAAGCTTTTGACGGCTGAAAGTTTATTACATTAGATGTGTATCTGGGGATAATGAGGTAAATGCATGTTCTTTCTGTATGAATGTTACATAAATTAAGTTAGAGCTGACAATGTTACATCTTGATTAAGAGAGAGCAGACTAACTTTTGTTTCTTGTTTATCTTGATTGACAATGCTGCATAGTCAGGTATGTTGCCTTGTTTTTGCTTGATTTGCTTTCTGGCAATTAAGATCCGATGCCTGTCTCTGCTAGGGTAGCTTAATCTGCTCACTTAAATGTAGTGTAGCTATAGCGACAATAAAATCTTTCAGCCTTTGCCTTGCCTTTTCAGATCTGAACAAGACAAAGAGCCAGAACAGGAAATTGCATCTGATGTTGTGGGTCCCGGTCCTTCTGAAGAAGCTGTGGCTGATGGTATGTGTCTTGCCACCTCACAATTGAATCTTTTGGTGATAAGGGTGTTTTTTTTTTTTTTTTGGGTGCCATTTTCTTATTTTTCTCGTATGAAAGAATTGTTTAAGTTGCAGTAGAGGATGGACTGTTGATGCTATGAAGTTTTACTTACTACTTTTATCTGGTATTATTGGATCAGCCCCTCAGGAAATAGATGAATACGAGCTTGTTGATCCGGTTGACATTCTGACTCCTTTGGAGAAGTCAGGTTTCTGGGAGGGAGTGGTTAGTAGTCCTCTAGAATGCATTTTTCAGGGAAATCCCTTAGCTTTCTTTGTCATCACGTGTATGCTTGCTGCATAATGTCAGATATTTGTTTGTTACATAAGTTTTTCTATTGACGCCTCAGAAAGCTACTAAATGGTCAGAGAGGAAAGAGGCAGTTGCAGAGCTAACCAAGCTGGCTTCAACCAAAAAAATTGCTGCTGGTGACTTCACAGAGATAAGCCGTACACTGAAGAAGGTATGCAATTATTTTTTGCTTCACTGCAATTATCTGACATTGAATTTGCAAGTAGTTAATTGAATCTTTATCAATCACACGGTTAGATATCTGAATTTGGGACATGAAGTACTCGATTAGAAAAGATGGAACATTTTGCTTCTTTTGCAAGAAATATTGTGAACTGAGCTTTGTTAAAGGGGCAATTTACTTTCTACCCTTGGACCTGCTGAAATGTTTCAGCCTGTCGAACATGCCATCCAATTATTAGCATGGGAGTTTATTTGGAATTTTGCAACTCTTATCCTGAAAGGATCTGGTACTAGTGTTCCAATCGACAGAGTTTGATGAGACTTCTCTTCCTATCATTGGGTGTCAAAATGCCATCATACTTGCATTTCATATGTTCACTGGAATGGATACTCTATTTATAGCCTATGCTCATTTGGTTTGGAATAGATATCTATTCCCTGTCTATTTTTGATAGAACAATTATTCCATTGTCTGGTTCCTGGGGCCCCCACCAATTTCATGGGACTAGGAATATCTTCAGTTTTTCTAATGAACCAAACAAGCCATTTTTCCCGAATAGCTATTTCATCTTGTGAACCAAACTATGGAATACCTACTCTGTTACAATTTTCACTTTATTCTACACCCCATTGAATAGCTCTTCTATTTCTGCTTTAGTCTAATCTGCGAGCCAAACACCGTGTCAGAATTCTGTAAGTTGATGCAGGCCTTGTTGGATAATCTTTGGGAATGAAAGGAATTATCATTTTCTGCACTTGTTCATATAAATAGCGGTTCAGCCATGCTCCGCTTGCATTTCTTATGTATGTAATAATGAGAGCAAAACCCAGATATTTTTATCATTGAGAATTGTTCCTAACGATGGTAGTCCTTTCCTTGAACAACCTACAGAGACCATAGTTATCTTCATTTCTTCTTTGTTCTTACAACTCATGTCTACTCATTTAGCATAAAAAGAAAAGAAAAAACCCTTTTAACACTTCAAAGCTCTGACATGTCATTTTGGAGCTTAATTTAGAAATCATGGATATGTGAAATCAATTTTGATGGTTACAAGAGCTCTGACATACGGGATTTAGAGAGAGACTGACAGTAGCTAACAAAGCTGCGAATGCACGAGTATCCTTTTGGTGAAAATTGTGCTTAACCATTTGACTTGTTATTTAACATAGCAGGCCTTATTCCCATGGCCAAAAAGGTTGGGTGCACAGCTTTTTGCATGAACGAATGGGAATACTTTCTGTTTTAAGCAGCCCTCCTCTCTCTAATTAATCTATTGCAAGTCAATAATAATAATGGTAGATCGATATTCCTCATGATTTGAGCTTTGCAAAGAATGATAGTACCTGCAATGATGCAGAGTTTGGTTTGGCTTTGTAGAAGATTTAGCTCTTTCAAGTGATATGATTTTGGGTAACAAGAAGTAATATGGTTGTGCCTTGGAGGGAAGTAATCTACAATAGGATTAAGGGTTTTGAAATCAAGATTCTAAGACATTGATTCCACAAGCTTCTTTGTCATTGAAGGCTCCAGGCATCTGGTCCTTTTAATAAGTCTCAATGAACTGTTATTCATTTTTGAATTCTAGGTCTTATAGCAACTTTCATTCGCAAAGAGTAAACACATAATTTGGCAGTCAATCATCCCAATCGTTTGATCTTTCATGTGCTGGTGAACAAGGGAAAAGAATGAGTTCAACGTGTCTTCAGTCTCTTGACTTCTGGCTTCATGATCTCAGATAAAAACACGCCATCAAAGAAAGTCATCGACTTCATCATATTATGTCAATTGTATCAATGGTTATACTAAGCTGAATGCGGAATTGGAAGAATTGATGAGGAAAAAGGCAAAGCTGTTTCACCACCAAAAGGAATTTGCACCCAGCCTTTTAGAGTGGAAAGTATGAAGCTTTACTGGATGTTCCACCATGGAAAACGAAAAACTTATTGATTCACCTAGGAGACTGGTTTAATCAATAGTAGATTATGAAAGTCGCTTACACTTATTGAGCGGTTAAAATATTATATTGAACTATGAATGATGCAAACTGCATCCTCTGTTGGGCAAAAATAATGAATTCTATGTTGGTAGAATGGGTGAGTGGTGTCAAGTTGATAGATTTAATAGTGAATTGATCCATTGGCTTGTGATATGTATCTGGGAGCTCCTCTGGTCAATAATTTATTTGGGATCATTCCTATTGCTGAAAAATGGAACATAGCATGCCCTGCCTGAATCAGCGTATTCATATTGTTTGGTCCTGGAATTAAATTGCATTGTAAGATCAAAAATCAGATGTGGTTGACTCAATATCTATACTCATTGTTTTTGATCTTCATATTTTCTTTAGTTGTGTGAAACTGTTAAAACTCTTTTGCTATCTGTAATTTTCAGCTTATTACGGATGTGAACATAGCCGTCGCAGTAGAAGCCATCCAAGCTATCGGAAACTTGGCTAGGGGACTGAGATCCCATTTTTCAGGAAGTTCCCGCTCCTTACTTCCAGTTTTACTGGTAACAACTACAGCCTTTTTTTAAGGGCATTTTCTTTATATAAGAACAAGAAAAGTGTCTAGGTTTATCTTCATCTATCAAAAGAGTTTTTGGTTTTGGTTCTTTGTCCTGTAAATTTGATACTCAGACCATTTTTTCACTTGGTACCAATTTGCCTGTTGAACAGGAAAAACTCAAGGAGAAAAAACCGACCATGACTGAGGCACTTACTCAAACTCTTCAGGCAATACATAAGGCTGGGTGCTTAAATCTGGTGGATGTTGTTGAAGGCAGGTTCAAATTTGATTATTTATCATAAATTCTGGATCAGTGAGGACAACTAAGTGCTGGATTGTGTTCTCCCCTTCCGTTTAATGCAATCAGTGTAGTAGTTTGCTCACATCAGTCATCTTTTTCCTCTCAAATCAGAGACTTGTACTTGATCATCTGTGGCAGACAAATAAGCATGTGTTGTATTGTTGCACTTTACATCCAACATAAGCTCCATTTATGTCTCTTAGTGAAAGTTGGGGATATCAAGGTTTTATGTAGGGTGTGAAGTGCAATAACCCCCTTAGTGTAAATAAAATGTAATATTACTGATGGGTAATGCTCTTAAGACGTGGCGTCTTGGTAGCTGCTGGGTTTATGACATATTGTTCCTTTGCAGATGTTAAAGCTGCGGTTAAAAATAAAGTTCCTCTTGTGCGATCATTAACTTTGAGCTGGGTGACATATTGTATCGAAACAAGTAGCAAGGCAGTTATTCTCAAGTTGCACAAGGATTACGTGCCAATTTGTATGGAGGTCAGTGAATTTGAGTTGGAAGCATGGTTTGTTAGTTCAAGACATTCAAATATTGTAGTATGACAATCTTAAAATACTTGTTTAAATTTACTTCAGTCCTTTAGGGAGTTCGTGTTTACCTGATTTACTACTCAAGCTCGGTTTATCTCATGAGAAGATTAGAAAAGTCTTCAGACAATGTTCTTTTCTTAGAAAATGTTATCTTTGTCAAAATATGGCCCAATGGAGAGATAGTTCTCACTACTTTGAACATCATGGTCATGGCTGCCTTTCTGCTTAATGTAGTTTATCAAATGTTTTGCTTGTCTGGATTTGGTGTGCAATTGTCTGAAATTTAAAGTTACTTGTTATCATTTAGTGCCTCAACGATGGGACGCCAGAGGTCAGAGATGCCGCCTTTTCAGTTTTGGCAGCCATAGCTAAGGTAATCTATGTTGTCCATGTAGTCTTAAGTCCACATTCATTGTGGCTTCTGGATGGTCTTTTAGTTTCAAAATGTAGTGACTAGTAAATATGACTAGTTTGAATTATCATCTGATGCTTTTAAATGATCCTGCATAGCGAAAATGTTTGAAACATGTAATTCAGTAGTGAAACTTTCCCTCTTCACAGTTTGTATGTATCTGATTATGTGAAGTAGGAGTAGGTCTATATGGTGCTCTCAAGTTATAGAATACCAATTTATCATAGAATCAAATACTCTGATTAAGCCAAGTAAGTAATAAATAAAAAGGGCTCTAAACTTTTGATTGTTCACATCTGGTGGTGATACATTTCCTTTCCTTTCCAGTCGGTTGGCATGAGGCCTTTGGAGAGGTCGCTTGAAAAACTTGATGATGTGAGAAAAAAGAAACTGTCTGAAATGATTGGGAGTTCTGGAGGCGCTGTTCCAACTGGCGCTGGGGCAGGTATGTGAAATATTCTTTGTTTCTGCAGATTATTAAAAATAAACCTTTCAAGTGAGTATATTCTAAAATTTTAATCATGTCTCAGCTACTGTCCAAGCTTCTGGTGGGATCTCTTCCTCAGTGGAGGTTAGCTTAGTTCCTGCCATTTTTATTCAGAAGTCCATTTCAATGCTTTAGATGTGCTTCCATTTTCAATTTTGGACTTCCTTGGTGCTGTTTGTCTGCCACTGGATATGCAGTCAGTATACCGAAGCTTTGGCACTCAGAAAGATTGTCAGTAAATGGGTTGTTGGTAGATTTGAACAGCAGCCATAGCTGAACTGTTTTTACCAACTCCTAAGGCTTTTGACCTTGCCTGTGGAGTGTCCTTGACGCCTGTTGTTTTGTTGTATTTCTGAGGGCTGACCTATGTATTCCATTTTTGGCCTCTGGGGGCTCCACAGGGGAAGGGAAAAGAAAGGGTGGGGCCCCCTGGGGGGGGGGGTGGCCTGTTAAAAGCAAAAGTACCATAAATTAGCATAGCCAAAATGTCATCTCTTATGGTTTTTTGTCGACCAACGCTTTCGTAGTTCAAACCTGACTGGATCATGAACTACTTCACTGTTAATCTCTGAAAAAGTAAGCTGGATACTTTCAATTGGCAATAGACAACAGGTGGTTTCAATCACTCTTACTTATGCCATTATTAAATTGTTTTCAATTGGTGGGAGTGATTATGGTAATACTTGGTGAAGTGGTTATGCTTCATTGTGAAACATGTTATGTTCTCTTTACCATCTCAGTCATGCTTGTCTTGTTACATTTCATGTGATTTGGGAGTTATTTAATTTTTCGGGTCATGTAAAAAGGGCTTTTTTTTTTTTTTTGGTAGTTTTGCTTATGCTGGGATTAATAATTATCTACACAGGTTGCAGACAGTTCATTTGTTAGAAGGTCAGCTGCTAGCATGCTTAGTGGAAAGAGGCCACTTCCTGCTGCGGTTAGCATGACTATTTGGTTTATTAAATTTGGCTGCTTTGCCACTTATAATTTTCATCTAAATGATATTCTGGTTTTGTCAGAATCCGGGGAAAAAGGGAGGCACTGTCAAATCTGGTGGCGGAAAGAAGGGAGAGGGAACTGCACAGGCTAAACCTTTGAAAGCTGTTGTACCTGAAGATGTGGAGGTGATAAGACTCTCTTTTGAAAATTTATTGCTTCCTTGTCTTGAATTATTGAACAAGTTTGTGTTAATCAACAGCCTGCGGAGATGAGTCTTGAAGAGATTGAAAGCCGAATAGGATCTGTTATACAAGCAGATACTATTTCTCAATTGAAGAGTGCTGTGTGGAAGGAACGCCTTGAAGGTTTGGAATTTATTTTCCCTTAACAACAATTTGTCAAATGAGCAATAGGTCAACTAAGCTTTCACTGAACTCCTTCCTGCTGTTGGTGTCTGTGTCACATTATCGTTTTAACTTTTTTGTCTATTGGAACTATATTTTTCAAACAGTAACTTTCTGTGTTTCGCTGAGGGTCCATTTGGTTGTATTCAGTATTCTGTTTTCTTGAAACAGTGTTTGATTCATGAAAATATAATTTTCAACATGAACAGAAGTTATTTAACATAACTAATGCTGGAAGTGTGTTTTCATTTTATAAGGAAATTGCTTTTTCCTTGGTGATGAAAAATTTGAAAACTAATCTTCTTTTTTTATGTTTTAGGTTTGTAGTTAAAGAATGAAAACAGTTGTCCTTATTTTCATTCAGAAACAGTTTTTAGTTGATGAACAAAGGCGTTTTGGTACTTTTTTCTTTTTTCGGAAAATGAAAACAGAGAACTGGACCAGTTTTCTCATACCAGACAGGCCCTAAACTTGTCTTTCTTTCTTTCTTTACCAAGCAGTAGTTAGTTGAACCATAAAAATTTGTACACCTTGATCTGTTGAAAGACAGATTCAGAAGCAAATTCAGTTTTCCTTTGTTTGATTTTGAAGTGTCTTAGATATACTGAGATTTATAGGACTCTGGTCAGATATTCTAGTTGGAAGTCAACATCCTGTGATGCATCTGTAGCTGGTAAATGGGATGTTGGAGCGGGTCTGATTTTTACGTTACCTTTTTGTTTATGATTTCTTAACAAATGCCTGTTTTGGTGGAAGAATTAGACAGTGCATCTTCAAAGTGGATGATGGTTCAAATGTTCTTTCCATTCTACTTTGAAAGCGTAGTACTTTATTTTTTTGCATTAATGTTTACTATTGGTTAAACATCATGTTTCTTTGGGAAGTAGAAGAATGGCAGATCCCATTGTTCAAATAGAATCAATTCCCAACATGCAACCTTTTAACTCTTTTCTAAAAAAGTTTGCCCTTGTTTAATGTTTAGCTCTGGATATCCTTGCAGCAATTGGCTTATTCAAACAACAGGTGGAGCAAATACAGGACTTGGACCAGTCAGTAGAAATTTTGATTCGATTGCTCTGTGCTGTGCCTGGATGGAATGAGAAAAATGTTCAGGTTTTGGAAGTTCTCTTCTACTTGTTTACTTGTCAGAATCGATTGACTTTGTTAATATGGGTTTCATTGTGAGTATTGCAGGTCCAGCAACAGGTTCTCGATGTCATTACATATATTGCTTCCACTTCTGCTAAATTTCCCAAAAAGTGTGTTGTCCTTTGCCTCCTTGGTGAGTATCCAATTTGAGGTACTTTCTTTTATTCCCCTGATATGTGGACTTGTTTTGACTTAATTAAATATCAGGTACAAGTGAACGTGTAGCAGATATCAAAACCCGTGCTCATGCCATGAAGTGCCTAACTACTTTTTCTGAAGCTGTTGGCCCTGGATTTGTTTTTGAGAGAGTGAGTTCTTTCTTTTAAGAGGAATATTTGGCATAACTCGAACCTAAAAAGACACAACGATGTATTCTTTTTCCCAGTCGATTACGTCTCTTGTGTTGACTGAAGATATGTACTTTGTTCTTGTAGATGTACAAAATTATGAAAGAGCACAAAAATCCTAAGGTCCTCAGTGAAGGAATTTCGTGGATGTTCAGTGCAGTTGAAGACTTTGGCGTGTCACATTTGAAACTGAAGGTTATTTCTAACTGTTTTTTAACATATGTTTTGCAGTTATAGGTTTTTTTTTTAATATATATTATCTTCATTGTTATAATGAAACTTATGACATCTGGGAAATATCAATGGATACAGGATATGATTGACTTCTGTAAAGATACTGGACTGCAATCTAGTGCTGCAGCAACTAGAAATGCTACCATCAAGCTTATAGGCGTTTTACATAGATTTGTTGGTCCAGGTAATTTCTTTCTCAAAAGACTATCATCTTAAATTGTTTGCATAGCTCCACTTTGTGAATTACATGGATGCGGTCTTTATTCCTCTTTTAGATATTAAAGCCTTTGTTGCTGATGTCAAACCGGCCCTGCTCAGTGCACTTGATGCAGAGTTTGAGAAGAATCCATTTGAGGTATATCATACTGATGTTTAAGACTATTTTATATTGCTTTTTGAGTGGTTGCTGGAAGTATCTACGTGTGAAAATCCTGCAGGGTAGTGCTGCTGTTGCGAGAAAAACTGTTAAGGCCTCTGACTCCATGTCGACTGTGTCTTCGGGTGGGGTAGATGGCCTGCCACGTGAAGATATAAGTGGGAAGATCACCCCTTCCTTGCTGAAGAATTTGGAAAGTTCAGATTGGAAGGTTTGGCATCTGAGTGATGAAGCTGTTCATCCTATCTCTAACTTCCGGTTTTTGAATATTTTTTTATGATAATCAGCAATAAGAAAATAATGATCATATCAATGCATACAACTTTCGATCTCCAGGTTCGTCTTGAATCCATTGAAGCTGTCAACAAAATTTTGGAGGAGGCCAACAAGCGCATTCAACCAAATGGAACTGGTATGAGATGGTTGATTCTAAATAACACTGATTCCAACTCTTGTTTTGACAAGTTTGATAAAAGTTGATTTTCATATTTTTTTGCGTATCAAGATGATCTCATTCATTAGCAATTGCTTTGATATGCAGTTGAGTTGCTTGGTGCCCTCAAAGGACGCCTGTATGACAGCAATAAGAATTTAGTCATGGCAACTTTGACAACCATTGGTGGTGTCGCATCTGCAATGGGTCCAGCGGTTGAGAAGTCAAGCAAGGTTCTTATCTTCCTGTTGGCAGTATGTACTTTTTCTCTGTGCTGTTGAAAGCTGATTATACTCAGAAGTGTTCTTTTCTCTATTCGCAGGGTATTCTTTCTGATGTTTTGAAATGCTTGGGTGACAATAAAAAGCATATGAGGGAATGTACTTTGGCTGCAATGGAATCATGGCTTGCAGCTGTTAATCTTGATAAGATGGTCTCTCTCTCTCTCTCTGAAACATGTGTTCATGCTTGTGTGTGTATCTGTAGGATATGGTTATGCTTTATTTATGGCTCCACTGAACCATGATGAGGCCTCTGCTACAGGTTCCATACATTGCAGCTGCTCTAATGGATTCTAAGCTTGGGGCTGAAGGGCGCAAGGATCTTTTTGATTGGTTGGGAAAGCAAGTTTCTCACTTAAGCGATTTCCCTGATGCTGTGCATCTGCTGAAACCAGCTGCTACTGCTATGACTGTAATGTCAAAATAAGCTGCTTCGATAATATCTCTTCTTTGGACCCAAACCTTTTCTTCAGATTGATAAGGACTGCTGCTGTAACTTTTCAGGATAAGTCGGCAGATGTTCGTAAAGCTGCAGAGGGATTCTTCGGTGAAATTTTGAGAGTCAGTGGACATGAATTGGTACGTATATGTGCAATAAATTGCAAAAGTGTGGCTTCTTTATTATGTGGTGATCATGGCGACTGCTGTGTTCAGGTTATGAAACATTTGAAAGACATTCAAGGCCCAGCTTTGGCTGTTGCACTTGAACGATTGAAGCCTCATGGAACATTCCAAGGTGCTCTCTCTCTCTCTCTCTCTCTCTCTCTCTCTCTCTCTCTCTCACACACACACACACACACACACACACACACACACGTTCTGTTTTGAACCTGAAATATTGCTGGCAGAATCATTTGAATCAACCAGAGCCATACCGGTAGGGTTACCTTCCAAAAGTGGCTCTAAAGCTGGAAGAGCTGCTTCTCATGGTGCATCAAAGCCTGGAAGTCGGACTGCATCTTCGGTATGTTAAGCTCTCATTAATGACTAAAGAATAAGGTTAGAGATGGAGTGAGATCCTTTTGTTTATTACACGAAGGCTGTGTTGGTTCTTTCTAATTTACATTGGAAGGATAAAATTGTATGAGGAATGATGGGGATTTTGATTCTTATTTTGCCATTTGCAAAGAGGATTGCTGTGTCAAAGGGCTCAAGAGGAGACTCGATGATTTCTGTGCAAGACATTGCTTTGCAGTCACAGGCTTTGATAAATGTCAAGGACTCAATTAAGGTATGAACTAATGCTTCTACAATAGGTTGTATGAAAAAAACAAAACTTTAGCTGAGCCACTCTTATCCGCATTTCAAAAACTGACTGTCCTATAGGAGGACCGAGAGAGGATGGTTGTTCGGAGGTTCAAGTTTGAAGAGCTGAGGATAGAGCAGATTCAAGATCTTGAGGTAACTGTTGTTGGGTTTTGGCTGGACATTTGGAGGCACCGTCCTTCTCTTTGTAATTTTTCTTTGGGATCTACACCTTTATTGCAGAATGATATGATGAAATATTTTAGAGAGGATTTGCACCGGCGACTTTTAAGCTCTGATTTCAGAAAGCAAGTGGATGGGCTTGAGATGCTGCAGAAGGTATTTAAATGGGTATTCTTGTTGCAATAAGTGCGAGCATCTTGACATTGCGTTATGATAATGTTTGCTTTCCCTTCAGGCTCTCCCATCTGTTATTAAGGAAATAATTGAAGTTTTAGATATACTGCTGAAGTGGTCTGTGCTACGGTTCTGTGAGTCAAATACGACGTGCTTGTTGAAGGTAACTTTCTTGGTGAAATGGATTTATGTGGTTTGTTTATAGAATTGGTGATTTTGCAGCATCGTTCTATCTCTTAACATTTTAACATGATGAGTAGGTGCTGGAATTTCTCCCTGAGCTTTTCAACAGATTAAGGGATGAAGATTACTTGTTGACTGAATCAGAAGCAGCAATATTTCTTCCATGCTTGATAGAGAAGGTTTTTAAAACAAGCCTTGGCATTTTCAATTTTGGATGCAAATGCAACTACATTGAAGACCGTGAAACTGTTGTAAGATTTATAATCTATGCCTCTTTTTTGCTGCAGTCTGGGCATAATATTGCTCAAGTGAGAGAAAAAATGCGGGAACTTACAAAGCAAATTGTTCATATATACTCTGCAACAAAATCATTTCCTTACATTCTGGAGGGGTTACGTTCAAAAAACAATCGAACTCGGATAGAATGTGCCGACCTTGTGGGATTTTTGATGGACCATCATGCAGCTGAGGTATATTCTTAAATGTCATTGTCTTTCTTTTATAACTTTGTAGTCTAACATTTCTTTTTCAACAGATTACTGGACAGCTAAAGTCCCTTCAAATTGTTGCAAGCTTAACGGCAGAACGTGATGGTGAAATTAGGAAAGCTGCCCTGAATACTCTTGCTACGGGTTATAAGATTCTTGGTATGCAATGACATAGCTGTAGCTACATGTGACTGACTTTTATGCTGTCTCTTGTGCACACGCACCTTAACTGGTTGAACTTGATGGTTGATTGTTAATATATGGATCTGTAATTTTATTTATGCACTTTTTCAGGTGAGGACATTTGGAGATTTGTTGGGAAGCTAACTGATGCTCAGAAAAGCATGTTAGATGACAGATTTAAGTGGAAGGTTGTCTCTATTTCACACATGTAATTCTACCTTCTTTAGTTTACATTTTCATAAACTAATACTTGTTCAAAATACTAGGCCCGAGAAATGGCCCAAAGGAAGGAGGGTAGGCCTGGTGAAGCTAGAGCAGCATCTAGGCGATCGGTCAGGGAAAATGGGTGTGTTTCTGATGTTCTTGCTCTTTATGGCACTATAGCATTTGCCTTGTTTTGCTGCTTGAAATCTCTTCTCTCCATATATTGGAGATTAATCTTTTGTCAGCTTATCATCAGTCTCTTCTTGCTCAACTTCTTTTTGTGATTAGTCTGGTTATGTAGGCTAATAAGTTCTTACCTTGGTAAACTTCACATTAAAGGAAAAAATTGGCTCTGCATCCTGCGTACTCCAAAAAGCACATGCTAGTGTACACCCATATTACTCATTTCCATACGCATACAATAGATGGAAATGGATGCTTATGCACAAATTAAAGAGAGAGCTCATAGTTTTATTTGTTTTATGCACAGGCATATCCTGTTGTCTAAAATGGTTGAAAATAGTAAATGTTAATGCGTGATTGTTTTCTACTTCAATTTTAACTGGGGATAGCTGATAGATTATAATATTCACTTTTATGGTTTTATGTGCTTGAGAAGAAGCGAGCACGACAAAAATACTGGAAAATTCTTACTTTTGAATTGAATAAAATAAAAGCAAGAAGAGAGTTTCGAATTTTTAGGTTGTTCTGGACATATTATTTGTGAAATCAATTTATTATAGGCCATAGAGAAAACAAGAAGCATCACGATAATAAAGCACTTAAAGAACAGTACTGAAGAAAGTATAAAAGTAAACTATGCCACCTTTGAGATTTTACACTACTTCTCAAGCAATAATTTGGAACACTCTTCCCATTTAATGGTACCCTAGCAAATTAAAAATCAAAATCAATGTTCTCAATGTTTCACACCGGGAGTAATAATTTTACTTTCTCTCGACTAGTAGCATATAAAAAATGCTGGTTCTTCCAGGCATAGGCTTTAGAATAAACCCTTAAATTTTATGTTATGGAGTCTTTTGGCAATGCATAAAGCTTAATAGTCCAGGTTCTAAGTACAATCAAATGTTCATGCCTCATCTCAATTGTATTATCTAATGAAGCCTACCCATTCCATGCCACATTTTGGACAACCCCCTAATTCTCAGTTTTATTCCCTGTAGTGAAGCTACACTTTGACACCTAAGATTCTGTAACAAGTAGATACTTCCGCAGGAGCATAATTGATATTCTGGTTAAATACATTACGAGATGTTTTTTCATACTTTCTGCATTCAGTTCTAGCTATTTCCGCACCTTCTGATCGACCTGAACAACATATACGGATCCCCTCAACCCCTTTTTTCATTACTAATGGAATATCCTTCACTATATTACTAAATATAGAACGAAATGATCTTCTTTTGTTCCTCAGTTGAAAAGAGATGTCTTGAGCAATCGGAGAAGCACTTTGATAAACAGATTTGATCTTGACTGACTCAACGTTGGTATTAGTCTTTGTTCTATTAGACAACAAAGAAATGAGATTTTACACTACTTCTCAAGCAATAATTTGGAACACTCTTCCCATTTACTGGTACCCTAGCAAATTAAAAATCAAAATCAATGTTCTCAATGTTTCACACTGGGAGTAATAATTTTACTTTCTCTCAACTATTGGCATATAAAAAATGCTGGTTCTTCCAGGCATAGGCTTTAGAATAAACCCTTAAATTTTATGTGATGGAGTCTTTTGGCAATGCATAAAGCTTAATAGTCCAGGTTCTAAGTACAATCAAATGTTCATGCCTCATCTCAATTGTATTATCTAATGAAGCCTACCCATTCCATGCCACATTTTGGACAACCCCCTAATTCTCAGTTTTATTCCCTGTAGTGAAGCTACACTTTGACACCTAAGATTCCGTAACAAGTAGATACTTCCGCAGGAGCATAATCGATATTCTGGTTAAATACATTACGAGATGTTTTTCCATACTTTCTGCATTCAGTTCTAGCTATTTCCGCACCTTCTGATCGACCTGAACAACATATACGGATCCCCTCAACCCCTTTTTTCATTACTAATGGAATATCCTTCACTATATTACTAAATATAGAACGAAATGATCTTCTTTTGTTCCTCAGTTGAAAAGAGATGTCTTGAGCAATCGGAGAAGCACTTTGATAAACAGATTTGATCTTGACCGACTCAATGTTGGTATTAGTCTTTGTTCTATTAGACAACAAAGAAATGAGATTTTACACTACTTCTCAAGCAATAATTTGGAACACTCTTCCCATTTACTGGTACCCTAGCAAATTAAAAATCAAAATCAATGTTCTCAATGTTTCACACTGGGAGTAATAATTTTACTTTCTCTCGACTATTAGCGTATAAAAAATGCTGGTTCTTCCAGGCATAGCTTTAGAATAAAAACCCTTAAATTTTATGTGATGAAGTCTTTTGGCAATGCATAAAGCTTAATAGTCCAGGTTCTAAGTACAATCAAATGTTCATGCCTCATCTCAATTGTATTATCTAATGAAGCCTACCCATTCCATGCCACATTTTGGACAACCCCCTAATTCTCAGTTTTATTCCCTGTAGTGAAGCTATCCATGCACCATGTAAGCTGTCTATACAGCACTCATGAAATTATTGATGTTTTCTTATCATCTAAGGACACCTATTCCTATGATGCCACAATTTAGACGTGTTATATGTGTTTCTGATTTCGTTACCCATGCCTTAGCTTTTCATACTCTGAATAACCTTTCTGTTTTGAATTTCTAATTTTTTATTTATTTGAGTTTTACTTTCATTTTAAGAAAAGTTGAAGTACCTGTGCTTTAACTAGCTGTACTCAACTTTTTGGAAAGATAAGAGGAACGAGGGTAGGTTTGATGGTTTGCGAGAGTTTTAACCTTTAGATGCTGTGTCAAAACAAAACAGTTGATGTCATTGAAATTATTTTCAGCTTTAAAGTATGATGCCTGCTTCTACCAATAAAATCATCAGTCCTCTTTAATCTCTTAATTTCAGGTCTGATATGGCAGAGCAAAGTGGAGAAGTGTCACGGTCTATTTCTGGTCCTATATTTGCAAGGTATGGTGGCTTTCCTTCAATTCTGCTCATGTTTTGACTTTGATCTGTAATTTTCTTCTTCACCCTCCATCAATATGCTGGGTTAATTTTATTTCAGGGAGAATTATGGTCATTCTGAGGTTAATGTGGATAGGCACTTGATGTCACATACTAGTAGCTCCACAGACTGGAACGAAGCACTGAATATAATTTCATTTGGTTCTCCTGAACAGGTTATGTTCGACATTTTATTGCTATGTATTGGATTATCTTCACAAACAAGAATTGAGTTCTTCATATTTCTTAAAGTTCTCGCTCACCCTTGTGCATAGCAATCCATATTTAAGTTGTGCAAGCACAAATTTAAATTCTGTCCATACCCAACCTGTACTATCTTGTACCTGCTCACTTTTGTATTGCTTTGGGGAGCACATTATTGCCTTACTTTTACTGAAATAGAGTTTCCTATTTGTGCTTTATTATATTTAACAGTCTATTGAGGGAATGAAAGTTGTGTGCCACAAACTGGAGCAAGCCACTAATGATCCAGATGGCAGTGGTATGGAGGATCTTGTGAAGGTCTCGGATAGACTTGTTTTATCCTTGGCAGATAAGGTAAAAACGACAGTGAATTAAGGGGCTTAACAACCCCACCCTTTGTCCATCTCCATCCTTGTCCGTGTCAATTTGTGGGTGTACACTTTCGTGCTCTGCTTTATTTTTGTTCTTGTTAAGGTCTTTGCTTGTTCTTCTCTGTTCCTAGCTGTAGTTGTTATTGGAACTTGCTTGACATTTTTTTGTCCGGGCTCAAAATATTTCTTGATTTCTTTGCTTGTTATTAGGTTGCCAAGACATTTGATTTCAGCTCAACGGGGGCTTCGTCAAGGTCATGCAAGTATGTTTTGAATACCCTCATGCAGGTGAGTTAACTTTTAGCAGCTTCAGTGTCATTTAGCTTAAATACAACCTTGTTCCTTCTACAGTCATTTACATCTTATGTGTATGTGGAAGAGCTTATTGCAGAATTGTCTGACAAATTTCCTTTCTGCAGACATTTCAAAACAGACAACTTGCGCATGCTGTCAAGGAGGGTACTCTTGACCGCCTTATTACTGAGCTTCTACTTAGACTTTTGGATGAAAGAGTGCCACGTATGGATGATGGAAGCCAACTTTTGAAAGCTCTGAATGTCTTGATGCTTAAAATTCTGGTAATTTTTACAATATTCAAATTCATATTTTACTTGGTGGTGTCTTGTTCAGTGGTTTGACTTGTCCTTGCATATCCAGGATAATGCAGATCGAACTTCGTCGTTTGTTGTCCTTATTAACCTCTTACGTCCATTGGATCCTTCAAGATGGCCTGCCCCAGCAGTTAACGAGACAGTTGCTACCAGGAACCAGAAATTCTCCGAGTTGGTTGTCAAATGCTTAATTAAACTTACGAAGGTGATCTGTAGTATTCCTCAAAAGCTAATTCTGTCTATCTATGACATTTAAGGCGCCTAAATATGTTAATTGTTGCATTTTTTTGTCCTTTCAATCTTTGAAGGTAGAACTAGGGTATTTTAGGCGAATGTTATTTCAACTAAAAGCTTTATCCATGCGAGTTTCTGTGGGATTAGTGCTGAATGTTTTAAAAACTTAAATTGATAGATTAAGGCATTGTTTAATGTATCAATAGTTTAGCAATCCATTTGGCTACTGAGTGCTTGAAAACTCAAGACACTTTTTTGCTTCCACAGGTCCTTCAGAGTACTATATATGATGTTGATCTTGACCGCATCCTTCAGAGTATACATGTCTATTTACAAGAACTGGGAATGGAAGAAATCAGGCGAAGGTTTTCACCAACTTTATTTATTCCAATCATGTGATTATTTTTTAAAGATTTATTACTATAAAGATACCTTCAGTCTGCATGAACTGACATTTTCTCCCCTCCTCTCGGTAATGTGCTTTGCTTGGGAAAGAGCTGGGGCTGACGATAAACCATTGCGTATGGTTAAAACTGTCCTACATGAACTTGTAAAGCTTCGTGGTACTGCAATCAAGGGTCACCTTTCCATGGTTCCTATAGATATGGAGCCCCAGCCAATCATTCTTGCCTATATTGATCTTAATCTTCAGGTATTACTTAATGAAGCAAGCGCACATTTTGGTCAAGTTGAAACAGCTTTTTTTAATTATTCTGTTTCATGTGAAATAGACTTTGGCTGCCGCTAGAATGCTAACCCCATCTGGCCCTGTTGGCCAAACACATTGGGGTGATTCCACTGCCAACAATCCAACTCCTGCTACGCATTCTGCAGATGCCCAATTGAAGGTTAGTTAGCAGATGGGTTTGTTGTCAAATTTTGTAGTTTGTTCTCACTGATGCCACGGCATGTTTTTTCTTTATTTTTTTCTGGGTTTTTCACATTGCTTCTCCTCCTCTTTTGTGACTTCTCCTTACTTCCAATAATATTGTGCATTTGCAGCAAGAACTTGCTGCCATATTTAAGAAAATTGGTGACAAGCAAACATGCACCATTGGCTTGTATGAATTGTATCGCATCACTCAACTTTATCCTCAGGTAAATATGCGACATTATAGACTGCTCATGAAAGTTTGCATATACTAGGCTGGTTTGTTTTTAATTTCATTTCGCTCTTCTGATAGTATTACTCTGATTTAATCCAGGTCGATATATTCGCTCAACTTCAAAATGCTAGTGAAGCCTTTCGAACTTATATTCGAGATGGTCTCGCACAGGTTCGTGGTTCTGTTAGCCATACTCCCTGGATTATAATTTCCACCTGTTTTTGACATTGGTTCCCATTGCTCAGATGGAGAAGAGTGCCGCTGCTGGGAGGACCCCTTCGACTTTGCTAATGGCTACCCCGCCCCCAGCTGTCCTAAATCTTTCTTCCCCCAAATTGGCACCATTGTCTCCTGTTCAAACAAATTCCACAGCCGATGTAAAAACTATTAATGCGAAACCTGAACCCACAAGTTTTAGTTTACCGCCATCATATAGCGAGGATGACAGGGTTGTCTCTGCCATGAGTTCAAGAGGCCTTCATACCGATGCCCTGTTTGCAGAACAAAGAAATGAAAGATTGCTCACTGGAGGTAAATCGTGCTAGTTAGAGTTGTCATCTCTTTTTCCTGTTCATGTTTTTTTGTCTCTTAACACTTTTTACTGCTGTGTGCCAAACTGGTAACTGCAGTGAGCGGTGGTACATTGGACGCAATTAGAGAGAGAATGAGGAGCATCCAATTAGCAGCAGCTTCTGGTAACCTCGACTCTGGTAATAAGCCACCGTTCTACACAAACGGCAATGTACCATACGGACATAACCCAAACACAACAGATAACTTGAGCATGGATGATGCTGGACAGGCTGGAGTTCGTCCGATGGACGAGAAGGCCCTGTCTGGCCTTCAAGCCCGAATGGAAAGACTCAAAAGTGGGACTCTTGAGCCGCTATAGGGTAGTTGTGGGCTGTAAATCGATTTCTCCACCTTGTTAGGCGAGATTGCAGATGTTTGCAATACCGTCACAAGGCCTGCAATTTATTCCAATTGAACTGCCTACTGAGATATGGCAGAATCGAGTTTTTCAAGTGAATTCGGCTCGGAGCCTACTTCAGGCATTTTGTGCTCCCCATTTATGCCGAAATTTTGCAATAGCACTTCGAGCATACTTGCTGTGTTTCGCGGTCTGACAGGTTCTTTGTATATGCTTAGTAATTTTTCCGACACCCATGCACCTTTGTCTTTCCCTAATTTAATCTATGTATATACTGAGGTTTTATGGTTGCCCAAGCTAAGCTTCCTGTGTTCCATTCTGTTGACACAAATGGGAAATATATGCTTAGAAAGAAAGTTTGCTTCAGATGTATTTGCGAGAAATTATGTTGTCTGCTTGACATGTTTCCTGGTTGGTATATCGTCAAAATAAGACGTGCCTAGTCTCTGCTCGGAAGAACAAACCATCCCGGCTGGAATCGAGAAAACTTGGACCTTCAGGAGACGGCTGAGCCATGGACGCCAGCTCTGCTGAAGGATCGTCGGGTGCGCGCTTGAAGGTATCACCACCACGAGCTGTAGCTCGGCCCTGCCCTCTCGCTTTCTTTGCCTCTTCCTCGTCCTCCCTGAGTATTGTCTCGTTGCAAGGATTCACCAGTAATTTCTCAAGCGCGACGGCATTGTCGATGAGGTACGCAGCCGGTTCAGGATCACTAGCTCGGCCATAGTAACCATGAACTGCAACCTCCTTTAGATGCCAGTGCGGGGATCTGACGTCTCTTGCCGACTCTCTCCTCGAACGGAACTACCCCTATCTAGCTTAACTGTAGGAAAGCTGAAGGGGAAAAGAAAAATAAAGAGAATAGTCTAAGGGTGCGTTCTTTTTGCGAAAAAAATGAGTAAATTGGAAAATATTTTTCTCAAAATGATCGCTTATATCGCTTATAAAAATAAATGAATGAAACTTTTTTTTGTCACCCATGAAAATAGTTAGGTATAAATTATTATCAATAATACAAATATTTTCTATTTACTAACTTTCTAAAGGATAAAAATAAAATCATTCATTTTTGTGAAAAGAATGCACTCTAAAAATCGAAAATGGGGCTATAAGCAGGTTATTTTGGTGCCCCTGTTAGAAATATACAAGATGAAAATTATATGGTTCAGGGCACAAACGGGTATGTGTGTCATTTTCTTTAAAAGTACGTGAAAGAATTTCAGATTTATTATAAGGATAATCGTCCAAAAAGTCCTGAACATCTTATACGGTGGCTAGTTTAGTGACGATCTTATATCAATTGAGTTTTAGACATGTTGATGATTTACTAATTTAGTCCTAAATCTTTTGGCAATTTGCAAATTAGTCATGATGATCAATTTTGGTCAAAAATTGCTGACGTGAACGCCGATCATTTTACGTGACACAAGCATATAGGTCAACTAGTGTTGACATAGACAATTTTTTCTAGATTTTTTTTCTTTCAATTTTGGGCAAGAAAGGTCGCTAGGCGACTCTCATTGGCCATACGTGAGAGGGCTGATGGCCCTCACTTGCTCTGGGGGAGGGTATTGCAAGCCTCGCCGGCCACAAGTGAGGGCATTGAGCCCTCCCTAGGCTTAGGCACGGTTGGCCTGTGACTTCAATAGCTCAAAGTGGGAAAAAAGAAAACAAGAAAGAAAAGTAAAGAAAAATCATAAAAAAAATCCAGAAAATTAAAACAATTATATATATTTTTAAAAAGTGTCTATGTTAGTGTTAGCCATCACTGTACTGCGTAGGATAGCCTAGGTTGACTAGATTGCTAAAAGCTTTAGGACTTATTTGGTTGGAATGGATAAATTGACAAATTATTAAAAGGTTTATAACTTAATTTAAACAATTAAAAGATTTAAAATTGAATTGATTGCCGTACAATAATTTTATGATTTTTTGAATAACTTTTTCAAGAATCATAAGATGATGTTATCATGATTTCACATCTATTGTGTGATAATATAGTAAGTGCTTACATATACTTTTAATAAGATAAGTCATATCTAATGGCAAATGTCATTACCAATCATATGAGAAATTACATTCATGTTTTGGACATGTAAACGATTCTTGAAATGCTACAACACTTGTTAATTAAAGAAAAGAGAAGAAACAATTTTTTTTCTTTTTCTTTTGAGAATCATGTACGTATGTTTACTCTATGCAAGGGTACGGAGCATTAAACAAAGAGAGCTCAGAATAGACAATACCCGCAAACCGAAGCTCTGCAAAGCGGGGAACATGCCTCGATCACGAAAGCGAACCGAAGTGGGCTCCTACCTCCGTCGTACATTCCAACCATCAACTCCTGTTGCTTTAATATTAGTCAAATCGCACGGCGCTAGGATTAAGAAGGTGGATCATGAGACTTTTGGGGAGAGGAGCTGATCCATGCGATGCTCCAGGCCACTCGAATTGAACCGATGTGTATACATATACATATAAAATTTCAGCGCTGCTTTGAGTAAAAAAAAGAAACCCCACCTTTTAGTTTTATGACAGAGATTGAAGAAATGAAAATTGAAAAGTGTTTTGGGAGAAATCGTAATCTATATTTTTTCTGTATATTCATGTACAGGAGCACTGCTCTATATATGTTACAACAGAAAGACAAGAAAAAAAATATACAACATTATATTACGATTACATTCCCACTTTACCAATCCAATCATAGATTAACTGAATCAATTAATTGGCAATATAGTCAATATAGAATCGATATTTGCCATTATATTTTCGACACTCCCCCTTAAGCTAGTGATCTATATATGTCAAGGACACCTAGCTTGTTCAAAATGTATGTATGCTATCTTTGATATAATGGCTTGGTAAAGATATCTGCAGGTTGCTCTACAGTTCAAATTCCTCTTGCTGTGATGATCCATTCTCGAATCTTGTCTCGAGTGAAATGACAATCAACTTCTATATGTTTAGTTCTCTCATGAAAAACTGGATTTGCCGCTAACTTGAGTGCAGCATCATTATCACAAAATAGTTCACTGGGTCCCTCAATTCATACTCCAAGGTCGAAGAGTAACCCACGTATCCACACTATCTCACAAACAGTCTTTGCCATGGCTCGATATTTTGATTTGGCTGACCACAGTGACACAGTCGACTGCTTCTTTGTCTTCCATGAGATGAGCGACTTTCTTAGTTTGATACAAAAACCAGTAATTGATCTCCTCGTCATTGGACAAGTGGCATAATCTGTATCGCAAAAAGCTGTTATCTTCATATCGCAATCACAAGATAAGAAAATACCAAGTCTTGGACATCTCTTCAAGTACTTCACAACCTTTAATGCGGCATTCATACGAGATTGCTTCAGCTTGTGCATGAACTGATTGAGTATCTGTACTGCATAACAAATATTGGGTCTTGTCATGGTGAGGTAGATTAGTTTTCCAACAAGACGTTGATATCTCAATGGATCCTCCAGTAATGGATCAACTGTGGATGAGGGCAAGCTCATATCATATTCATGCGTCGTTAGCTTCGCATTTTGTTCAATCAGTATGGCAGCCGGTTTGCATCTTGATAATCCTGCTTCTGAAACTATCTCCAAAATGAACTTTCGTTGACTAAGGCTGATTCCCTTATCGGAGCGAGCTATTTCATTACCTAGGAAATATTTGGGAGGTCCCAAATCCTTGATATGAAAAGCAGAATGCAAATATTTTTTGAACCTTGTGATAGCCAACTCATTGTTTCTTATGATAAGAATGTCGTCAACATATATCAACCAATAAATTGATGAAGTACCTTCAGTCCAAATAAAAAAGGCATAGTCGTGCTTGGAGTGCTGGAATCCTGCGCCAATAAGTGCAGTAGTGAATTTGGCATACCACTGTCTGGAAGCTTGTTTAAGTCCATAAAGGGATTTGCGTAGACGACATACACGGGACTCCCCTTGTTTGCGTAAACGTGGTGGAAGTTCCATGTAAATCTCTTCATCTAAGTCCCCATGTAGGAAGGCATTATGAACATCCATCTGATGTAGTTGCCAATTACAAAGGGCTGCAATAGATAAAAAGGAACGAGCAATAACTTCTTTAGCTACAGGGGAAAATGTTTCATGGTAATCAAAACCTTCCCATTGCATAAAACCCTTCGCAACTAACCGAGCCTTGTATCTTTTGATGGAACCATCTGCCTTGAACTTAATCTTGTAAACTCATTTGCAGCCAATGGGTCTTCGATGTGGAGGTAAAGGAACAATGTCCCATGTGTGGTTTTTAGTCAATGCTTTAAGCTTAGCTTCCATTGCATCCTGCCATTTGGGGTCGCATGCCGCCTCATGATAGGAAGACGGCTCTTGTTCTTCAGAAATCCGACTAATGTAGCATATATGTTCCGGTGATAGCGGACTAAAAGAAATGGACGAAAATACCGGATATTGTGTACCTGGAGAATTTAGCGTAGGGCATATGTAATCCTTTGTCCAGGTGGGTGGTCGTGTATGTCGACCAGAATGCCAAGGCTCCCCCACTCTTTCTTCTTCAGTAATGATAGGTAAGGAGTCTTGTGAAGAACACTGTAACTCCCGTTGTGAAGAAGTGATCGGAGAACTGGATGACTGATTTTCCTCATATGAAAGAACGGGTAATTAAGCTCCATGATGAGATGGATTTGCTGTCACCAGTGCAGGTTGTTCTGGTGCAATGATTACATATGGAGGTTCCATACATAGATATTCTTCTCATAAAAAGGGGCAATGATTGGGAGTTGAGATAGAGGATGAGGGGGTACTTTCCCGAAATGGAAATATGTCTTCATGAAAAACCACATCCCTACTCACGAAGAAGTGCCTTGTAGAGATCTCCATGACTCTATAACCCTTTTTCAAGGAGGGATATCCCATAAAAATACATGGAATAGCACGAGGGTCCATTTTATCCCGAGGCCCTACTGTCGTGGCATAACACAAACATCCAAATAATCCGAGATGATCAATTCTCGCTTCCTTAACATAAAGAAATTGAAAAGGTGTTTGCCCATTGAGAATCCGTGTTGGCATGCAATTAATCAAATAGGTTGCCGTAACAACATAGTCTCCCCAAAAATCTTCAAGAATCGAAGCTTGCTATTTAAGAGCACGAGCAACCTCTAAGAGGTGACGATGTTTATGCTCAACTATCCCATTCTGCTGAGGAGTATATGTGCAAGAGCTTTCATGAATTATTCCCTTAGATGATAGAAAAGATTCACACTCTCTAGTATAGAACTCACGTCCATTGTCTGTACGAATTCTTTGAACAGTTTTTTGAATTGATTTTCAATAAGAGTGAGAAACTTTGATAGAGTTGGGAAAGTTTGGCTCTTTGACTGCATGAGGAAAGCCCAAGTCACACGACTATAATCATCAACAACGGTAAGAAAGAATTGTGACCCATCACGATGTGGTGTGTGATAGGGTCCCCAAATATCAATGTGTAGTAAAGAGAAAGCAATGCTGGCTCGAGATGTGCTAGTGGGAAAGTGTGTCTGAGATTGTTTAGCTAGGGGACAAATGAGACATTTCGGATTAGGGAAATGTGCACTATGACCCAAGCGCTAATGGAAAATAAGATTTTTATTATTGATAATAGCATTACAAGAAGTGCTTTTATCAAAAACTTTAGAAGAACTAATCCAAAAGTAAAGTCATTGTGCAACACTACCTAAGCCCATCGGTTTGCCAATCGAAAGGTCCTAAAAGAAACAATTGTCGGAGTTGAATATGACACCACAAGAATTATCTTCACAAGCTTTTGAGATAGATATTAGGTTGAACTCAAACTCTGGAATATGGAGGACATTTTTAAGGACAATATTGGAGCTAAGGTGAATAGTTCCAACCTTAGTGACATGAATAACATTGCCATTCGGAAGTTGCACATAATATAAATATGGACTTTTCTAAGCATGGGAAAATAATTTCTCATTGCATATTATATGATCACTTGCACCCGAATCTCTAATCCATGCATCAATTGGTATTGAGTTCATTTCACCAAGGATAGTACTTGAAAAGCCTGCGCTCTTGTCACTTGTATTTAAATGATCCGGAGCCCTCGTGATATACTAGTATTGATCTTGGATAATTGGTTGGTGTGCCCCATTAGTCCTTAGTGCCGACACCTAATAAGCAGAAAACTCATTTTCCTTTTTTTCTTTATCACTCGGCTTGCCATGCAATTTCCAGCAAGTTTCTATAGTATGGTGTGGACGTTTGCAATATTCACAAAATTTTCCTTTATTTTTTGAAATTTGCCCACCTGGTCTGTGTGATGACATGGCGTGACGTGGTCCGTTGGATCCCACAAGCATTTGAGTTGACGTGGCCAAGCTAGAGCCCTCGGATTTTGGCGCACCGAAGGGAGAATTTCCACTGTCAAATCTCCTTTGCTGCCCACCGTTGGATCCAAAAGGGTTGGCAGGTGGATATGAGCTGTTGGATGGCTTCCTTTGATCCTGACCGTCCATCCGTGGGTTCTTAGGGTTCCCACTTATTTTCCTTGTTGCTGCAGTTGCAAGTCCCCCGGAGCTCCCGAAGTTGTTGCTTCCTCCATGGCCGCCGTGCGTTGGGTCAAGCAAGACAAAGCCTCTGGTGAACGCAGTAGCAAGAGCGACTCCATCAGCTGCTCGCGCGTGCTCGGTGGTCACCAATTTCTGACTTTCCTCTTGAATGGCCATTTGATAAATTCGTCCGAGCGAGGGCGTTGGCTCCATTGTCAAGATCTACGACCTAAAGGTAGAGTACGTCTCGTTTAGGCTTAGTAAGAACCGTGTCACTTTCTCCCTTTCTTTCATGGCCCTATACTGGCGAAGTGTTGCTTCGGGTCCGTCCAATCGTTCCTCGGCTGCCTCAAGCTCGTTCCAAAGAGCTGAAAGCCGATTGAAGCAAGCGGTAACCGTGAGGTTCCCTTGCTTCAATTCGAAGAGGGCTTGCGTTATGGTGAACAGCTTCACTCGATCGAGCCGTTCGTACATTTCATGGATGTTCTCCCAGAAGGTCTTTGAGTCGTTTGTTAGAGGAAGCCTTGCTGCAACGTCCGACGCGAGGCAATTTCCAATCCAGGTACGTACCAACTGATTGCACCGGCACCAGTGCCATTGAAGGCATTCTTCTGTTGGGTAGGGCACGGATTCGTTGAGAAATCCCTCTTTTTCTTTGGTGATGAGGGCTCGACGGAAATCACGCACCCAGGTGCTGTAGTTGTCGGGACCGGTGAGTTGTAACTGAATGAGCTTCAGATCTGGTCCATCCACCGGTGATGTGAACAGTGGGTTGCCGGCTTCAGGTCGGCCGTTGTTGTCGGCGGGAAACAGATACAGTAGGTAACCAGGTCCAAAAACTGGGTAGGGATTTGGCCCTTGACCCGGTATGGACCCGATCCCTTGGTTCGGATCCCTCTGATCCATTCCCTGATCCGGGTCAGCTCCATTTCTGTGTATGCTTGGATCTTCTTTTGGCCGTGGTTCGACAATGTGCGAGCTCTCTCCCATATATGGCCCATATTGAGTCCATGCCTGTCCTGGACCTGTGGCCCATTGGCCTTGAACAGGATACCATGGAAACGGAGGCCAGTGAGTGGGTCTTGAAGCTTGAACCAAAACAGAAGGAAAAATGGTGGTGTTTTGAGGATCTTCGGACTTTTGGACGGATATATCCTCCTGTTCATTCGGGTTGATTTGAACCGATGAAGCTGGAGTCCGGTCTTGAGACATCTCCTCCAAAGGTGAATCTTGAGCATTCCCCCTTTTTGCCATGGTACAGAAAAATGAATTCCAATTTGGCTTTTTGGTTTGTTTTGCAGATTAGAAAACCGCAACAACAAAACTCAAAAAAAAGAAACGAGGGCAATTCTGAGATTGCAGAAACTAGGTCTGGGATTGTAGCTTTGATACCATGACAGAGATTGAAGAAATGAAAATTGGAGAGTGTTTTGGGAGAAATCGTAACGTGTTTTTTTTCTGTATATTCATGTACAGGAGCACTGCTCTATATATGTTACAAGAGAAAGACATGAAAGAAAATATACAAGATTATATTACGATTACATTCCCACTTTACCAAGCCAATCATAGATTAACTGAATCAATTAATTGGCAATATAGTCGATATGGAATCGATATCTGCCATTATATTTCCAACATTTTATTCATTGTTCTCTTCCTAACTCCTCACCTCAGTCCTCCACCTCCTCACACATGGAGTATGCTCTCTCTCAAAAAATGATATTTTCTAGGCTCTATTTGTTTCACTAAAAGTGTGACATTTTTGTGGTTGAGGCCTGAAAATAAATTGAAAAATATTTTCTATCGTTGAGTACAATCTGATTTGATTTTTCCAAATAGACATATTATTCAAGCATCAAGGTCTTGGCACAGCACCAAAGTCTCGGGTTTGGCCTTGATGGACCCTGACTCGAGTGTTGGAGACCTGGGTCTTGCATCGATGGACCTGAGTGCTGGAGACTGAGGCTAGGGCTCTATGTTCTCAATCCCAACCTCTATGGACGCGGGCCCAACTATGACATTTGGAATTTTTCATGTTCAGTAATAATATTTTATATATAGAGATAAATGTTATTTAGTTTGGAGCTATGAAAGTTATTAATTTTGTGAGGTGCGGAAAATGCAAAGGATAATTTTTCATAATCGTTGGAATTTGATGTATTAAGCTTAATGATAGATATTGACATGTACAGTGGTGGTGTTGAGTGATGGTCATTAATTTACCGCCATATTAGTTCTAGTCTTCAAATTGAATATTCAATGAGATTTTTCTAATATAAGTTATTTTTCACCAATATTTTTAGTGAGTTTGAAATAGTTTTCTAATTTATCAATGCTCGAAACGAACACCAACTTTCTTTTTTACGTACTAATTTACTTAATATTTTGGTAACATAACAAAATATTTACTTTGGAAACCACATAGATGAACCGTTTGTTATTGTTTAACTTGTGCCACATTTCTTGATGCTTAACCAATTATTTTAAATCACACGCTCTTAGTACATTGAATCTAGTTTAGCTTTGATGGCATGCATTACTTCGCCTATTTTAACCTTAATAAATTAATGCTCTTGATAAGCTTCTTATCAATTCATGTCACGACCAATTTTTCGGGGGGTGAACCACCTAGGGTTTGGCTAATGGATTGTTAAGCCTAGACTTAACTCGGGCTCTCCCAAGCCCATACCAATTCGCGACTTAGGTTCAAGTTCTTAACATGCAAATGATTTTCAATTAGGAGTCGCCACTAATATATTTTTGGTGGGTCGATTAGAAACCCAAGTAAAGTAACGGGAGGTTTACTTTACTCCTACGAACCAGACCATAGAGTACGGGGACTTGGTTACACTAGATTCCTCTAATGCCCTTTCGGTACCATTTTTTATTTAAAAAAATGTTTGGCAAGACTTGGATTGATTTTAAATCTATTTCCTTAACATATGAGGTGATCATGCGGGTGCGCAATCCATCAATTTAACACCCAAGAAAGCGATGAATAAATTGCAAACTTACCTCAAAGCAACGAAAGCAATTCACATCAACAGTCCTAGATATGATTTCTAATTAACACGCAATTTCTTTTTTTGGATTTTCTCTTGTTTAATGAAAAAAAAAATGTCTTATGCAATGCATGCTACTAATCTAACATGAAATGATATGGCAATATGACCGAAGCTATATGACAAAAGTGAAATATGAGCATGCAGTCTATCCTAAAGAATGAAATTGATTTATTCTAAAGCAATTTTTTTGATATTTTTCATGAAATTCGAAATTAAATTTGCCAAATAATTAAACGTGCAATTTAAATTAAAAAAAAAAAACTAACATCCGAAATGAATGCATTTTTTTTTTTGGATTTTTTATTAAAAATTCGAAATAGGTAAACTTCCTATCCTAGATATGCAATTTAATTCAAAGATATCATCTAACCTAGATAACATCTAAACATGCATTTAAAAAAAATGACTAACTAACCTATCATCATGTAATCAATCCTAATCTACATGGGATGCAAATGCAATTTTGTTGTATTTTCAGGATATACATAAAAATTAAAAGATAAACCTCAAACCATCCATGATCATCAAAAAAATTATCCATCACTCAATTTGAAATTCAAACTTGACTATCTTGCTAATAAAATCGATAAATTGATCTTAAACCTTAAAGATCAAGATATCAATTTTACTCCCGCGTGAATAATTGTTCCATCTAAAGCCTTATAGATAGAATAAAAATTCGCGCGGTTGCGAATTGGATGCTACATCATGGAATTTCAATCATGCATTGGAAAATAAATCAAACAAAGAGATAGAATATTCAAAAACTAAAACAAGATAAAATAAATCTACCTAATAAACTAAATCTAACAAATCTACCTAAATTTGAATAAAATAAATCTCTACCTAAATTTGAATATTTTCCCAAAATCCCGGTAGAATGGACCAACGACGGAATGGATTTCTCGGCGGTGTCCTGCGATGACAAAGCAAGTGACCAATAGCAATAATAATGGGCGGTTCAGCATGGGTAACCAGCAAATTGGACTCCACTTGGACGTGTATCTTGACTCGGTCAACGCTGGACAAGCCTTGGCATAGGACGAAACTGAGACAAGCTGGATTCTTGGCTTGCGATTCCAACGCCGAGGTGGGCTAGACGCAACAACACTCCTTGGGTAGTGACTGGGCGCAACTGGGCTCGTTGGACAATGACGGAACAACACCTTCGAGTTGCAATAGTTTGATTCGACTAGCCCTGCATCAACCCCTGACAACGGGGTCGCCCGAGACAGAGAATAGGCGCTGGTGGCTTCCGGACAGTGAGCAAAAGAGGACGACACTTTGTGGACAGCAAGCAGCGATGTTGGAGCTCGCCCGGAACCTGCTGACTGTAGCGATGTACGGTACTGGGACGATGGCGCCTAGGGCTCTATGCAAGGACCCGCTCAGAGATCACCACGAACGGCCACCGCGAGAATGGATCAAGCTCACTGGAACGTCATGGTCGCTGAAGCTGCTGTTCGTTGGAGGCTTCGCGGACGAGTATCTCCTTGATGAACGTATCTCTACCAGCCCCACCCTCACTTTTTGTTGTTTTATTCTCTTTATTCTTGGGTCTTCTATCCCCAGAGCACGTGGCTTTGGGATTTGCTGCCAAGGTGGATATCTCCTCGCGAAAGAACAAGTGGGAGTGTTGCTGTTGGTGAAAAGCTGAAATTGGCGGGATTGCTCGCCCACGTAACTCCTACGCACACGGTACGTATTGAGACTCGTCAAAGACCGACAGAACAGAAGCACAAGGAGATTCGCTAGCTAGGATAAGGAGCGATCTATTTATCATGGCCCAAAGGGATTCGCCACAGCTCCTGGTCTTGTGAAAGAAGTAGCGTCGTCGCCGGTGTGGGCATGATGATGGCAGTGCGACCCTTTTTCTCTCTTATCTCACGTGTGTGTCTGTGTATTGTAAGATCCCCCTCAATGCGACCGTGTATTCAATACGTGTGGCCCCTTCATGTCCGTGCACGAACAACACATTTTATAATGGAAGAACTTTAAATCTTTGTGGCATATTTTGTTTCCCATTTCGCTTGTGCATAATACCTCTAGATATACTCTTAAAATATATGCATATCGCGCAATATTCCCTTTTTTATTTTTCACATATTCTATCCAAAAATTTCTTTTCTACCCAAGAATATACCCATTGGTGTATATTACCTGAATATATGAAAAAAAATCCTATCGGAATATGCTCACCGTCGGTCCAATGCTAAATGCAAAAATTGCAAACTAAAAATAAATGCGCCTAAACTATATGCTATGCAATTAACTATTTTTTTTTCAGGGATAAAATTAATCCTTAATTTTTTTAATGCAATAAATGACTAAACGGGTCGCCAAAATTTAGGTGTCAACAATTCATTTTTACTTGGTCAAGAAGTAGCTCTCCCTCTCTCTTCATTTTTCCACCGGTCATCTTTAACCACATTCTCCTTATGACATCGAGCCTCGTTTAGCTTTGAGGTCATATCTTACATCACCAATTTTATTTTTAGTCATTTAATGCCCTCATGACTTATCATTTTACTTGGCCAAGAAGGAGCTCTCCCAAGATATCTTCTTGTAGCCAATCCTATGACCATTTGCACCCTAACTAATTATGGAGGGCCACTCGAAGCATTTTTAATGGAACACACAAACCCTCCGACTTGTAGGTCTAATGATTTTAAAACAGTGATATTTATCTCTTTTCCTTAACAACTCTTGAGCTTTATCTTGGCCAAATGTGTGGGTCTTCCAGCTTCAAAGTGAGAATCTCCACTCCATCAACTTCGAGCTACTGACTTTCTTCTTCGATCTTTCATTTCCAATTCCCCTGAGTAAAAGCAAAGACCCCGCTTTTGTGTTGTTGAAGCTTCTAGTTTCATCTTTTCGAATGATCACAAGGTGTATAAAGCTTTGATTTGCTCAAATCATTTTCAAGGTAAGTGAAAACTCTAGGGGCTAAGTTAGATTGATCTACTTGATAGAGTGGTGGTGTTTGATAGAGGAAAATAATTTTCAAGCACAGAAATAGTTTGTTATGGGCAAGTATTTTGATAACTCTATAAAAATGTAGTTATTTTTATCTATTTTAGGTAATAAATGATGCAATATCTATGAGAAAATATTTGGATTTCTTTCTATTTATTCAAATTTTTCTTGATTATGCGGCATAATGAGATATGGACAAAATAAGGAAAATAATGACAAAAATAAGGAAATGAAGATTTTATGATTTAGGAATTCAAATTAGAAAGAGTTGGAAGATGGATATCAAATTAGAGATCTGTGATTTATTCCCTAATTTTATCAAAAAGAATTTGAAGGTGGATATCAAATTAGGGATTTTTCGATTTATTCCTTGATTTTATATGAAAAATAAGTAACTATCTTGGGGAGGCAGTTAGTTTTTTTTTTTTAGATCGTTTTTTATTGTTTTGAGAGTTTTTCACGTATTTTGAAGAGAAGACAAATGTGGTGACAAAATTCTTGTTCTTTGCTTTAGGATGCTAGGTTTAATTTATATTTTCTTTTCCTCTTCTATTATGTTCAAATTTTCTTTTATTAGGGCTACAACGTAACTTGATTATGATGATATGAATTTTATGAATTTTATGTTTTGCAAGTGATTTCATTCATGTGAATTATATATAACATTGCGCTTAATGCTTTTAAATGACCGGTCACCATTTGAATGATCCAATGTGCATGTTTGAGACCGAGAAGTAATGATAAGCAATTGCTCCTTATAAAATATAACATGAATTAAATGTGGATAGAGATATACCGTGTTATTTGTATAGCTTTCGGTTGTAATGTGAGCCAAAAGATTCATTGTAAACCGGAATGTTAACAAATTTTAATGCACTTATGCCTATTTAAATTCACATAGAGATATGGTGGATTAATAAAATAAGTAGGTTTACTATGCCTAAAGATAGTATAATAAATAGATTAAGAAATTTTGCTATCATATGTTTGATATTGTTTTTGTATGCGTAATAATCTAAAATTTATATTTTGTGGTTATGCTGAAATTTGATTGATTTACTACATTGAATTTTGATATTTTTTTTTTTTCTACCTTTGTCAATTTTAATTTATTCTCAATTCAATTTTGATTTGTTAGATAAATTTTAGAATTAGTATATTTTTAATATTTAATTGTTTAATCATCAATTCTGTAGGACGATATCTTTTCTCATCATTATATTACTTGTTCGATACGTTTACCGCATTTAGAATTTCATGAACATATTACCTTGTAGGTCACTCATCCTATCATGTTAAAGCAAATAATAAAGCTTTTATTATTGCTAATGTCATACATGTAATTTTCATCATAATTATGTTTTCCCTAGACTCCTACTATTTATAGTTCTAATATTGAAGCTTGTAACCCTAGACCTGTAACATTGATATTGATAGTGGAGAAATTGCATAGTGCGGCACCGTGTTTTTTCCCTTCCAAATTTCAAGAGGGGTTTTCCACGTAAGAATTCTCGCTTGTTTTTCTTCTCTATTTTCCTCTTCATATATTTGCATTCCTAACAATTGGTATTCGACCAGGTTTTGGCGAAATAATGGGTGTGAATATGGATGAAGGGAAGGTGAAGATCGATCGGTTCAATGGCAAGGACTTTGCTTTTTAGAAGATGCAGATTGAAGATATGTTGTATCAGAAAAACTTGCATTAGCCTCTATTAGAAGATAAACTAGTTTCTATGAAGCAACAAGAGTAAAAATTGACAAACGTAGAAAAAAAAGTTGGAGTGCAACTCTGACTATAGTGAGTAGTCCATCTGGTACCAAAAAGTTGAAGTTTTAAGCAATCCGATATTTGATTCTTAGCAAGGATATTCGCATAAGAGAATCGGGTGAATTTTTGAGTGTTGCCTTAAATACTATAGGTAGAAGGAGAAGTAGTTAACGAGGACGGAACCAGTATCATGGTAGATCGAAGTCTAGAGGGAGAAGCAAATTGAGACCATGTGATGAAATAATTTGCTAGAATTGCAAAAAAAAAAAAAAATAAAAAAAAATGAGCCATTTGAAATGAGATTGTAGAGCCCCACAGAAGAAATTTCAGTATATAGATTTAAACCAACAGGAAGAGAAATCCGTGAACACAACTCTTAAAGAAATGCAAATAGTGATGCCTTAATTTTGAGAATTGGTAGTCCAATTAAGTCTTGGATTCTTGATTTAGGTGTGTCTTTTCACTCTATTTCATGCAAAGAATTAACACATAATTTTATTGCTGGAAAATTTGGAAATGTTTATCTTGCTAATGATGAACTTTTGGATATTAAGGGAAAAGGGGGATGTTTACATAAAATCCACTAACGGATATCAATGGAAGTTGCATGATGTCAGATACATTCTAGGACTTAAGAAAAAATTGATCTTTATAAGTCGATTAGATAGCACATGATACAAAACTATTTTGGAGGATAATTCTTAGAAAATAGTTAAAGGTGCTCTAGTTGTAACATGAGGAACAAAGTCAGGAATGCTCTACATGACTGAAAGCAGTAGAAAAATTGTAGTAGTTGCTAAGCTAAAAGCTTATTCCAAATTATGGTACCACAAGCTTGCACACATAAGCAGAAATGGGATGAAGTTGTTAGCATCTAAGGTAAAACCCCCTAATTTGAACCCCTCGATTTGAAGTTTATAGATAAGATTGTGTTCTGGGCAAACAAAAACATGTTAGTTTTTCAAAGATTGGAGAAAACTAAACAAAGAAAAACTAGAATTGGTATATATAGATGTGTGGAGACCAAATCTTGTGCATTCCCTTTGAGGGTTGCGCTGTTATGTCACATTTATTAACGACTCCACAAGAAAGGTATGGGTTTATTTTATGAAAAAATGAATTTGACTTGTTTGCAATTTTTAAGAGATGGAAAGATAAAGTGGAGAATGAGACCGACTTGAGAATTAAATGTCTAAGGTCCAATAATGTTGGTGAGTATGATAGCAAGGAGTTCAAGCAATTTTGTGCAGAAAACGGAATTAGAATTACAATAACGGTTCCCAACATATTGCAGCAAAATGGAGTTGCTGAGAGGATGAATAAAACTTTGAATGAGCGTGCAAAAAGTACAAGGATGCACATAGGATTACCCAATATGTTTTGGGTGGATGCAATTAATATAGTAGCGTATATGATTAATAGAGGATTTTTAGTTTCACTTGATTTTAGGCTACCGGAAGAAGAATGGAGTGGAAAAAAGGTAAATCTCTTGCATTTAGAAGTTTTTGGTTGTGTTTCGTATGTCCACATAGCTTCTAAGAATAGAGATAAGCTTGATGTGAAAGCTAAAAAATGTTTTTCATTGAAAATGGTTTTGATTATTTTGGCTATAAATTCTGGGATGAACAAAATAGAAAAATAAGAAGAACTATTGATGTTACATTTAATGAAAACATGTTGTACAAGGACAAATCCGCGATAAAATCCAGTGTGAAGAAACAAACAATAGAAAATAGAGAGATTGAAATGGAGGAGGTTTCTGAGAGTGTTTTAGTTACAAATCCTGAAACTATTGCTGTAGACTCTAATAAAAAAACTAGAACAAGAATCACATGCACCTGAACCCACCTTAAAAAGATCTATTAGAATATTTAAATTTGTATAGAGATATTGTTCATCATTGCATTATTTGGCTTTGACTAGGCTGGTGAACCAGTAAATTTTTTGGAAGTAGTGCAAGTTAAAGATTATGTTAAGTGGGAGTTAGCAATGCAGGAGGAGTTGGACTCTGGACTCACTTGAGAAGAACAAAACTTGGGTGTTAACTCAGTTACCAAATGGGAAGAAGGCATTGTGGAACAAGTGAGTGCATCGGGTCAAAGAAGAACATGATGGCAATAAGAGATATAAAAGCAATGTTAGTAGCAAAAGGGTTTCAGCAAAAGAAAAGAATTGACTACACATAGATTTTTTTTTTCTAGTTGTGAAAGTGACTATTATTAGGTTAGTATTGAGTATCGTTGCTACTAAGAATTTACATCTAGAGCAATTAGATGTTAAGACTGCATTCCTCCATTGTAACATGGAGGAGGATATCTACATGGTACAACTAGAAGATTTTTAAGTTCATGGAAAAGAAAATTATGTCTACAAACTGGAAAAAAAAAAGTTTATATGACTTGAAACATGCTCCTAGACAGTGAAATGGATGTGGTAACAAGTTCTTAGAAGTGAAATGGATCACTATTCTTATCTCAAGAAATTCGATGACTACTATATCATTTAGCTGTTGTATGTAGATGATATGCTCATTGTAGGATTTAGCACGAGGGAGATTAACATACTGAAGTAGCAATTATTAAGAGAGTTTGAGATGAAGGACTTGGGTGTAGCGAATTAGATTCTTGGGATGAGGATCATGTGGGATAAGTCCAAAAGAATTCTAAAGCCATCTTAAGAAATGTACATTGAAAATGTGCTGGATAGATTTGGAGTTTAGAATACAGAGCCTAGAAGTATCCTTTAGGAAATCACTTCAAGCTCTTAAAGAAGCAATAACTAAAGATAGATAAAAAGTGTGAGTATATGGCTAAGGTGCCTTATGTATCAGCTATTGGCAATTTAATATACGTTATGATGTGTACCAGACTAGACATAGCTCACACAATAGGAGTTGTGAGCAGATGCATGACAAATCCAGGAATAAAGCACTAGGAAGCTATAAAGTAATTATTAAGATACTTGAGGGGCACTTTAAGTATGTTATTATGTTTTATGAAAAATGACGTAACTTTACAATGCTTTGTTAATATGGATCTTGGTGGTGCCTTGGATAATGGGAAGAGTACCTTGGGTTATATTTTCACCTTACATGGCACTGCAATCAGTGGAATGTCCAAACTTTAGAAGTATATATCCCTCTCAACCACTAAGACAGAGTATGTTGTTACATTTAAAGCTGGTAAGGAGATGATTTGGTTGAAAAGTTTCACGAAGGAGATAAGGTAAGGAGCAAAATAATGGTATTCTTTTTAGTGATGGTGAGAATGCTATTTGTCTGGTAAAGAATCCAATATTTCACTTAAGAACAAAATACATTGAGTTAAAATATGATCAAATTCGTCAGTTGATTGATAATGGGACATTGTCGTTGACGAAAATTCATGGTGTAGAAAATCTAGCAGATATGTTAATAAAGGTTGTCACCATTGAGAAACTAAAGCTGTGCATTGTCTCAGTTGACCTCCATGGTAAGTGATGAGAAGGGCTGCCGCACTAGAACAATTTGGGTTACGAAGATGAAGACTATGAAAGATTATTGTTGTTTTTTTAAGATCAACCTTCAATGGGAGATTGATGGAGTTATGGAGTCTGATAAAAAAAAAATAATAATGTTCAAGCATAGAAATAGTTTGTTATGGGTAAGCACTTCCCAATAGGTCACTCATCCTATCATATTAAAGCAAATAATAGGGCTTTTACTATTGCTAATGACATACATATAATTTCCATCATAATTATGTTTGTTTTAGACTCCTGCTATATAAAGGGACAATATTTTTTATAGTTGTAATGTTGAAGCTAGAAACCCTAAAGTTTGTAACACTGATACTGATAATGGAGAAGTTGCCTAATACAATACTATGGTTTTTCTCTTCCTGATTTTGGAAAGAGTTTTTCACGTAAAAATTCTCGCTTATTTTTCTTCTCTATTTTTCTCTTCATATATTCACGTTCTTCACACTAATTAGTATTCTTGATTGTTTGGTTGATATTTGTTAATTTAATTTAAATTTGATCTTGAGTACAAGTAGATTCCAAGATTGACAAGTAGAGTCATGTGATTTATTGACTATATCGAAATCTTTAATATATGCCTAGAAAGTGTTTGAAAGAATACCCAAATGGTTTTGTTGCACCTTAGAAGGGCAATAATCAGAAAATGGTAAAACTAGGCATAAAAAGAGGTATTTTGATAAATTTTGACAAGGTTAGGAGAAATTTGGAAATTTATAAAAGTGAGAGGGTGCTATTAATTGGGTTATTTTGTGAATGTTAATTAGTGAGCTGTTAAGTAATATTAATTAAGGGACATGGAATCAAATAAAAAAAAAATAGTTTAAAAGGTTTAGGGGCAAATTTGTAATTTCACCAAGTTGAGGGACAAATGTGCAAAAAATTAAAGTTCGGGGGCCTGTTTATAGCATGAGGAACCTGATAGGTGGTTAAGTTATTTTGGGAGATATTGCGTAATTAATTTGGAAGTATGATGTTTTGGTAATTTTGTAAATATGTGGTATGTCCAAGTGTAAATAAAATACTAAGTATATTTTGGATGACAAATAAGTGGCCTTGGTGTTTAATTTAATTAATATTACTTGATTAAATGAAAATATGAAAGTGTTGAAATTAGAGTTGATAATTATATTCTTGTAATTCGAATAAGTTACCAAAGTTAGCTAAGTATTGCCGATTAATTATGTGATTGATTCTTTGAGTTATTGTTACTCATGCGGTCGATTCTTTGAGTTGTCAATGTTCACGTCGTCGATTTATGAGGGCCCATTCCTAACTTTTGGATTGCCTATCTATTGTTTACGATTAAATGATGATGACATGGCATGGAAGGAATGAGATTATATGTGTTGAAGTGCATGTAATTAATTGTCTATCATCAATTGCATGAGAAGTGGCAAATTATTTAGAGGTACATGTCAATTGTTATGTTGTTATGAAATATATGTGAATGATGCCACATGATTAAGACTTTTGCCATGACTTATTTGCTACAAAGTGAATTCCCTTATATGAGTATGTGGATGAGACTCTAGAGTTAACTAGATGTCCTACCGTACGAGACAGTTCTTTACAAGGTCGAGATGGTATGAAATCCTATTATGACATAGCTCGTATATTAATGCTATGACATGACTCTTATAGTCATGGTATGATGTTAAGAAATGACCATCATTATGCAGATATACAATGATGTATTTATCTTCGCTGATGTAGAGGACACTCGTAAAATGTATGATTTTGTCCCTTATGAGTTGGTGGTGATGATGCCTCATTAGTCAATCGACATGGTTTTGGCCAGTGACAAGTATGGTATGTGTATGTTTGTGAACTTTATGATAAGTATGCCATTGCCTATATATATTCCTGTGTATAATAGTGGGCTACAAGCTGATGCTGGTGCATCATGAAATAATATGTCATATGCTTACTTTTGAATAAATGAACTTGCAATGTTGTTAATGGTTTTTACTAGCATATCATGAGAGTAAAGATAGAGCATTTGCTTATGCATTTATCATACATGGTTATTTTATATAGCTTGAACTCATGTTGTTTGTTGATAATAGGTTGAGTGGTAAGTTGATCTCCTATCTTAGACCTAGAGTGTTCATTTATTGAACTTAGGCTCACCCTAATATATTTTATAGATTTGTCAGGTTAGGAGTTCATGGGCATTAGGTTAATGCTTTCGAAGGTCACTAGTAAGGATCGGATTAGAGTGCGCAGCAAAAGTGGGGATGGGTTTATGTACAAAAGGTTTTGTTGTATATTAGCTATGGTTAAATTACTTGTACAATTGATCATAAATTAGTTATTTATTAGAAAATTGAAGTGAAATTAATTTATATATTCATTTGAGATTCAAATTTTATGGAAATTTCGGTCGCGACACCAACCTCGATGGACCTAGGCATGGACGCCGAGGTCTCGAGCTTGGCTTTGATTGACATGGGCAAGCGCCAACATCTCGGACCCATCCTTGATGGACCTAGGACTCAAGGCTCAAGCGTTAAGGACCTTAGCATGGGCATGGAGATCCCGAGCCTAAGTGCCAAGGTCTTAAGTACCGGCGCAAAGATCCTTAGAAAGGGCGTTGGAGATTCGGGCTTGACCTTGATAGACTTGGGTGTAGACGTTGAAGTCTCGGGGCACGACCTTGATGGACATGGACCAAGACTTGGGCATTAGCACCATGATCATTGTCTTAGGTGTGGGATCTCAAGCTCGAGTACTGTGGACCTGAGCTAAGCCTCAATAAACTTGAGCTTGGGTGTTAGAGATTTGGGCGCGAGCATTGGGGTCTCGAGCCTACCCTTTATGGATCCAGGCTAGGGTGTTGTAGAGTTGGGCAACTGTACCGAAGTCCTAGGCTGAGCCACTCGTGGTTGGGCCCAACCTCTATGGACCCGTGCCTGGCCTTTTTGGACTTGGCCAAGCTTGGCCTTAATGGACCCTGATGGACCTAGCTTAGGGTGGCGATCAAGGGGCCAGGAACAAGTGTAAGGATTTCGCTATCCAAACCTAGAGTTCCTAGTCTAAACACTGATATCTAGCTATATTTTGAAGAGTTAATGCTAGAAAAAATCTCAAACTAGTACATTCGTGATAAATTTACCTTCTATTAATTTCCATTAAATTTTTATATCAAATTGCTGAGTTTGATGACATGTGGCCGTTGACGCGTGTACTAGTTTAGGGTTTTATCCTCTATTTATCATAGGTGTACCAATTTATGGCATTTCTTGGCATTAATCCAATTTAATGGAAACTAACTGATGTGATTAAATTTGTCACAAATGTACTGGTTTTAAGTTTTTTGTGGTTAAAAAATTAGTTTGAGGTAAATTGGTTACAATTATACCACCTTGGGATTTTTCATGATAAATGATAAATTTGTCATATGTGTAGTAGTTTGGGTAATTATTATAGTATTAACCCTCTTTTAAAAAAATTATTTTTGATTTTTAAGGAGGAAATTATTTTCTTGAATTTAAGTATATATTTTCTATTAACTAGGAAAGCATTTTTTGTTAACTCATTCTCTTAAGTGATCCAAACGCCCAAAAAAAAAAAAAAAAGCGAAAAAAACAGTTAGTGTCATTTTGCTCTAGAGAAAGTATATAAATGATACTTATGGATCGTAGATCAAGAAAATATGTACAAACAATCATATACATAACTTACTATGAGATTCATGAGATCAAATGGTTTTGATCAACATTCCTTGTCATGCATCAATTGAACCAATCCTTCTTAAATTGACGCATGTATGATATCATCATACAATTTGTCACACCAGAAACCAATAAGAAATATGCATAATGATATGGCCGTCCTTCCACTTGAAGAAGGTAGTCTCAAACAACAACCATAACATGTTATTTGACACACACACACATGACAAAAAATCAAGTTGGTTTCAATATTAAGTTTGTATGATCCACAAAAAAAATATGTGTATGTGCATGCTCATGTGGATATGAAGATACAATGCAACGAGTGTGAAGTGGCGAAGGCAAGCATCCTCTGCTGTGCTGACAAGGCAGCCTTGCACTGGTCCCCATCATCTCCGTCCTCTTTGGCCTCCAGCTCCCCCTCGCGTGGTGGTTTGCCTCCCATTCCAACCCTCCCGTGGCCATCCTCTCCGACTTCTTCCTTGGCTAGACCCTCGACTTGGTCGACAAACTCGGCGTCCATTGGTTCCGTTGGACTGCCCAGGAACTGGACCAGACTGATCGATTTAGTTTGGACTACGTGTTTCGATTCCCGGTTCAGAAAATTGGGAACTGATCTTTTGATTCGGATTCCCAATTTGACCGGATCGGATTACTCGAACTTTTTTTTTTTTTGTCTTCTTTCTCTTTCACACATAGTGACCGTGCACTTTCTATTATTTTCGTTTTTCTTTTTCATTTTCTTCCCCTTCAAGTTTCTTGACTTTTCCAGAATTTCCATACTTTACAGTCTCTCAGTTTCCAGGATCCAGGCACCAATGGCGAGCAAAATCGGCCGCACGAGCCGTGGGTCGAGCCCGGCGGTCCAGGACGGCTCGTCCTCGGCAGCCGAGAATGACGGCTCGAGCAGGGTCGGCTGTGCCGAGCTGCCCCAGGACCTTGTACGAGCCATCATGCGGAGGGTGGTGGCGTCGGAAAGCTCGTGGCGGCGGAGGAGCACGGTGGCTTGCGCGGGAGTTTGCCGGCACTGGAGGACCCAGGTGGAGGGGGTCTTAGGGGTCCCCGGAGGTTCTGGGATGGTGGCCTTCCTGTTGTCGTCCGACCCGGTGAGTTGCCATTTGCGCCCCTCTGATCGTATATTGTTCCCGATTCTGGTCATCCGAACGGTCGATCCTCGTCGGTTTTCGAATGCGTGTGATACCCAGAAGTCGTTGCCTCTAGATTGAAGTTGGGTTTGCTTGTTCTCGTGGCGTTTTTCATCACTAGCTTGATAAGCAAGCAGGGGGGTGCGTCTGAATTGTGTTTTGCGAGGACTGTGCAGATGGGTTGATGATTGGTTTTGAATGATGCGCGCCAGCATCGGAGATTAGAATTGATGTAGATCGAGTTCTTGTTTTTGCTTACTCGAGAAACGGAGTGATCATCTGTGCTTTTTCGACAGCCTGCGAAGCTCGTGCGCGACGTGGTGGAGCACGCCATGCGCGATCCGGAAGGCAAGGTGATGAACGATGTCGCCAAGGTTGCAGATGGGCTTGTCGTGTCTTTAGCAGATCAGGTGGTGATGCAAATCTTGTTCCTTTTTCTCTTGGAAACTTTTTGTTCGGACAATAATTTCTGTCCATTTTTGTTCTTAAGAACGTAGATTTTTCTTTTATTTTTTTTCTGTTCCAAACGTATTTCCCAACCACTACTCTATATTGGAAAATAAAAAAATTTATTGATATTATCAAATGGATTTATGTTTTTCTTCTATTATGGAGAACAAAAGGACAGAAAAATTAAAAAAACATGATTATTACCAAACAGGGTCTTGAGGTTTAGGTTTTACCACTATTCTTCATCGTCATTTGCATCACGTCTATCTGATCTCTAGCAGATTTCCAAGATGACATCCTCTCTTGGCTCAATGGGAGCTTTAGAAGCATCGCAGGAGCACGTTGAGAGCGCCCTCCTGCAGGTCGGTTAAACATCATTTCAAGTTTCAAGCGCATGCTTCATTGCTACCTACCTCTGTCTCACCAATCGTACCTGTCTTATGGAGTAACCTTGATTTATTCAGAACAAAATAGTCTGACACTGATGTCTGTTGCTGCAGATCTTTCGATTTGAAAACCAACAGCTTTCGCGTGCTGTCACGGAGGCCACTTTCGAGCTTCTCATTACCAAGCTTCTTCTTGGGATTTTGGACGAACGGCTCCCGCACACATGGGGCGGGATGCAGCCTCAGGGATCTCTGAACGTCTTGCTGCTTAAGATTCTGGTAATTCGGCGGTATATTTCGAGAAGCTGTGTTAACTTTGCTAGTTTCTTGTTCCAGTGGTTTTGACTGATTGTCGCATACGTATATATCCAGGACAACGTCGATCGGACTTCATCGTTTGTTGTCCTGATAAGCCTTTTACGCCCATCAAAGCAGCCTTCACTGGCTGGGAACCACAAATTCCATAAATTGGTCATCCAATGCTTAATGAGATATACTTCGGTGATCTAACTTATCCTTAAAAAATTTCTTATACACTCGTATCAGTATTTTTCATGACAATTTGACGAATAATTCGTTATGATAAAGTCCCAACTTTCCTCGACCGCGCAGGTTATCAAGAGTATTATACACTCTGTTGATCTTGACAGCGTCCTTCTCAGCATCCATGAGTACCTACAAGAACTGGGAATGCACAGAATCAGGTGAAGGTTTTCTCTAACAATTCGAGACTCGTGCTCTAGATCATTTACCTCCCATCTGGTGTACACATGAACTGATGTCTTTTGTTTGGCAATGCAATTCTACTATGGAAAGAGCTGCCATTGGCAATAGTCCGCCGCAAATGATCCTCACCTTTCTCGAAGAACTAGTGAAGCTTCTGGGTACGGCGATCAAGGGTCACCTCTCGAGGATCCCCAGGGGCACGGACCCTCAGACTATTATTTTTGTCCACATCAATCATTATCTCGAGGTAATTTACCACTACATTCTCGTTTGGTGTAATCTCAATCTCAAAACGGCTTTTCCTAATAACTTATCGGTTTCTCGTGATGAAATAGACTCTGGCTGCTTCGAGTTGGAGACTCGGATTGCCTCCTGCCGAGTGCGGGAAGTGGTGGTGATTCAGCTGGCTGCAGCCCAACACTCTCCCCCCTCGTTCTGCAGATTCCTAGTGAGTCGTGACAGTGAGTACGCCGATCAGAGAACTTTTTAAGTCGAGATATATACATCTTGCCTACTATGTCAGACCGCGCTGACATTTTCGTCTTCGATGAATTTGCCTGTCTACGGCGCGCCATTAGGCATGAATGCTCTATGTTTCGCATCACAGCACTCAAGCAACGTGATCGCCAACATTGCTTTCTTGTGATGTTCTGTGTCTGAGCATTGTTAATGGCATGATTTGTGATGCATGCCTTCTAGACATGATCCATAAAATTGGTTGGTGAGGTGTATAAGAACTTTCCTTGTCATCCATTGGGAAGTATATGTGTGTTTTTCATTTCAAGGAAATGAAAAGCATGATACCTCCTCATTCTTTCTTTTTGAATGAGATCCTACTCCGTGTTAGGCCTAAATCGGCAAATTTAACCTTGTGTTTTGTTAAAATTAAGGGAAAATGTCACAAATGGTTCATGAACTTTTATTTAATATTCAATTTCATCATTGAGTTTTTGATTTACTCAATTTGGTCTCTGAACTTTCATATAATGTTTAATTTCATCCCTGAGTTTTTTATTTACTCAATTTGGTTCATGAACTTTCATCTAATGTTCAATTTCATCACCGAGCTTTCGATTTGCTCAATTTGGTTCATGAACTATTAACAAATATTTCATCTAGTCCTTTCGTTTATTCAAACCGTTAAGTGATGACATAGAGTATTAATTGATGACGTGAAACTAAGTTGGATTACCAGAATTATGAGTCAATATATATCTTAAAAAATGAAAACAAATTAGGGGTCTAGAGATGAGAGCACCGATCACAAAAACAGAGATAATAAGTGGTTCTATATCTCTTTTTTGGATGGTAGCCACAATTTAACATGTTTTAAAGGTAATTTCCATGTGAATATTCTGCATGTCCTCTTTTATTTTATATTTAAGAGACTAAAAGTCATGAAAGTCAAATTAACAGAATGACGAAATTGGTCAATTTTCAAATAGTCAAGGATGAAATTGAATATTAGATAAAAATTCAGGGACCAAATCGAGCAAATCGAAAACTTAGGGATGAAATTGAACATTAGATGAAAGTTCAAGGATCAAATTGAACAAATCGAAAGCTCATAAATGAAATTGAACATTAGATAAAAGTTCAGGAACCATTTGTGACATTTTCCCTAAAATTAACACAGCCCCAAAAAAACCCTCACATTCATTCTCTCTCTCTCCCTCCTTTCTTTTCATGAGCAACAACACCACGCAGATGCGCCTCGCTGCCATTGCCCGTTGCTTATGCCCCATCATCGTACGTTGCGAGCTCATTACTCCCAAATTTTCGACCAAGTCAAAAAACACCATTTTTTACTCCGGGGGGGGCGGGCAAAAATATTTAAACTACCCATCTCGAGAGAGCCATCTATGTGGTAGCTGAAATGGAAAACGGCGATGTTGGCGCGGCGTCTCCGGCGAAGACGTCTCCGGCGATGACGGAGGTCCATAATTTCGTTGGAGCTGCCATTTCAAAGCCGAAGACGATGAAGCTCTGATCTTAGAGAAACTAAGGCGAACTGGTTTGGATTCTCTAAAAGCCCTTTTTATACACTGAAAAAGTGGATGCCAATATCAAACTTAGATCAAGGATATAATTATAATAGCACGTAAAATCAAAATAGCAAGTATAATCAAAATTTTAAAAGATGGATCTACTCATCCTCCACAGCTAAGTGCAATCCTCGCTGTAGACCTTACCCCAAAATTGCCTTCGACTCGGATGTCATTGAGATGTGCGAAAATATATATTTTTTTGTCAATTAAATATCCTAATCGTTGACATGGTTTGTTTAGATTATCACGCCAACTTTGTATTAATTTCATTTCATAATTTTTTGTGATTACTTAATCTTAATTGTTTTTGGGTCAACCTACAGACTTAGTAAATATAGAAATAATGATATAAATGATGCATGAATTTTAGTTTTCGAACTTCTAATTTATTTAACGCATCTTTAAATTTTAGCTCAATGTGTAATGCGATTTTTGAACTATTCAAACTTGTCTCTCGACTATATAAAAATATATAAACTTAAATCAATAGAAAAATAACATTAGATATTTTCATACAATCCATTAACTAATTTGAACCTATACTAAAATTTCACGAATAAGTTGTGGGATTACATGGTACATTAAATTAAATTTTAGAGATCATATTAAATTAAATTAAATAAAAATTAAGAGATCACATGGTACACCAGATCCAGCTCGTTTATTGATAGAGTGAATAAATCTGAGTTAAAGTTCATTTTTGATACTAAGTTTTTTGATATTTGTTATCATTTGGAAATATTAATTTTGCAGCTCATTGAATGCTTAGCGTAAATCACAGGCATTTAATCAAGACCGTTCTTTCTTTGAAGTTTTGTTCTTTTTTTTTTGGTCGTATCTTTCTTTGAAGTTGTCACGCAAGCTTATCGTCTCCGTCTCTGTGTCTCTCTGTATCTGTCTCTTTAACTGAGGAAAGCAACTGTGAAAAGTGTGTACTTTACGCCAGAGAGAGAGAGAGAGAGAGAGAGAGAGGAGAGAGAGAGATGGCTTCCTCGCTGGTTCTGGCAGTGGTGTTCGTGTTGGATTTGATAGCCTTTGCGCTCGCCGTCGCTGCAGAGCAGCGGAGGAACACCGTGAGTGGTCGCTGTCCAGCGTGCTCAGCTACAGCATCAAGATTT